>CM033740.1:24441134-25641134 GCA_019671005.1 Hibiscus mutabilis | reverse complement strand
ATTCATGCATAAATTCGTAGTCCTCCCATTTATTGGGCTTGGCCTTGCATTTAGTTGTTTTTATGGAGAAATCGCTACTGTTTTGCTCTCTTTTGTGTAGGGACGAATTATCGAGCCATTGCTGAGCGTTTCCAGGGCAAGTTAGGGATAAGATCAAACCTAGTCAAGCTTTATCCTAAGCCATTCAAATATATCCATATTCGAATTGAGGAGCTATTGTAGATGAAGATGATAGAATCTTTTGAATTAATTTTGAATTATCTCATCTCAAAAGAGTGATGTGCAAATAAGGATAGGAAATAAAGCTTGAATTATTTCCATATCTTTAGATAAGGAAATAAAGCCTAAAGTATCTCATCAAGAAAAGGGAATAAATCACATCTCCTTAAAGACTCGTTGAGCTTTCCTCACCTATTTAAGGAGATCGCATCAACACATCAAGAATGAGAGGGAGATCGGATCAAAAAGGGGGATTCATGTACGACCTTTTCTTTTTATCTTGTATCATGCGATCCACCCATGTTTGGGTTTTATTCATTTACCCAGCCATGAACTAGTTTAAGTTGGCTTGGGTTATCGGGCTTTATGGTGTGTAATGACGAATGATTGGTTTTGGTTTTTAATTCAATAAAATTCAGTGTTTATCCATTCTTGATTCTTAATTTTGCTTCAAGGAAACTTGGGAGAGGAACTTGAGTTCATTCATTTATCTAGGCTTGGGAGAGAAATGAGTGGATACGATTTCCATTTAAACAAACATTGGGAGGAACTGATTCGTCTTAGGAATAAGGAATGAATTTTAGTGGCTAAGAAGAATGAAAAGATTGATGTTTTTCATCCAAGTTTAATGCAAGGATGTATCACCAAGGCTTACACAATCTGGTTAGAGATAACGTGAAGGCATTGAAGAACACTCTACCGAACAATGAAGGGCAATTCACTTGCATTGCAATTGACTTGCCTTAGCAATTTACTTGCCACGACAATCACTTGTCACAGCAAAAGATTTGCCATAGCAATTACTAGAACAATTCATCCGGCAATCACACTACAACTCATGATAACCTGGCCTATTCTATCATATCATTATCTCTTTCTATTTACTTTATTTATTTAGTTTACTTTACTCGTTATTTATCACCATCTATGTCCTTCAATACTCTTTCATTTCAATGCGAGAAGCTAAGAATCAAAGTCTTACCAATCCCTGTGGAGATGATTTTAATCTATACTATTACTTGTGACGTGTTCACTTGCACTATTTGCATTGCACCAAAATCACGCAACAAGTTTTTGGCACCGTTACCGGAGATTGGCAATAGTGACTTTATTTTTAATTTCTTGCACCTTTATCTTTTTATTTATTTTGTTAATTTGTTTCAAGGGCTAACGTTTATGGCTTTGCATCTGTGTATGACCAGAGCGAGACTAATAACACAAGACTACCCACTTGAACCTAATATTGAACGAGTTTTCTGTAGAAGAGGGAGAAAGCTAAGAGTAGCAATGTCAGATCTTGTTGTTCCAGTTGGCAACTTGAATGCCAACGACAATTAAAATGCCCTCGGTAGGAGGCGGTGGAGCTCTAGCCGAGCAACCTATTCGGGTATGGAATAGACCATCCGAGATCACTTACTTCTATATCTTGATGATCTCAATATAGGAATTGTCACTCCTCAGATTCAAGCCACACACTTTGAATTGAAGTCAGTGATGTTTAATATGCTTAATTCAATTGGCCAGTTTAGCGGCCTAGCAACTGAAGATGCCATACAACATTTTAAATCATTCCTAGAAGTTTGTGATTCATTCAAACAATAGTGAGTCCATGAGGATGTCCTAAGGCTAAAATTATTCCCCTATTCACTGAGGGATAGGGCGAGAATATGGCTAAATAGTATACCATCTGGATCTTTAGAATCTTAGATAGATCTATGCTGGACTTTCCTTGTTAGATTTAATTTTACAAATATGACTGATAAATAGCGTAATGACATTACTTCTTTTCGTCAAGCAGATGACGAATCTGTGTACGAGGCTTGAGACTGGTAAAAAGATCTTCTACGCAAATGTCTCATGCACAGATTTAGAGACTGGACATAATTAGTGATGTTTTACAATAGAGTCAACTCACCGACCAAGATGATGCTAGATGCCTCGGCAAATGGCAAACTCCTAGACAAATCACTTGAGGAAGCCTTGGAGATTTTGGATAGACTTTCCAACAATGATTATCGGTTCCCAACCACCAAAAGGGTAACAATGAGGCCAAATGCCTTGGTAATTAAGCTCGATTCATCAGATGCTATCTCAACACAACTAGCTGCATTAACCAACATGGTTAAAAATTTGCAGTGACCAGTAACACACAAGAGGTCAATGTAGTAGATTCATTTTGTGATTCTTGCAATGATAATCACGATTCTTCTGAGTGTCTGCACCTAGAGTCTGGTTTTATCTTGGAAACTACAACTGGAACAACAACCCTTATTCGAACATATTCAATCCATCATGGCAGTAGCACCTTAATTTTTCATGGAGTAACCAGTATAACTCTAGTAATCAGACCCGCCAAAACACAAAAGCGTCAGGATTTCGACAGAACATGTCACGATAACAATTGCCATAACAACAATCGTCATCAACTAGTTTTTTGGAAACCACTTTAAATGCTTTCATGCATAAAACTGACTCTTATATGGATGAGACTAGTAATTTCATGAAAAAGACTAACTCTTTTGTTAATAAGACCGAGATGACACTGCAAAGCCAAGGAGAAATGTTGAAATCTTTGGAGATGTAAGTTGGGCAATTCACCCAAATCTTGAGCTCAAGGCCACAAGGTAGTATGCCCAACGATACTAAGGTTGTACGAGGATCAGTCTATGAACTGTGTAAGGAAATCACCACCCGAAGTGGACCAAAGGCAAATGATGATCGTATCCAACATGAGGAGAGTAGTAAGCCAACAGATCAACCCTCTATTCAAAGAGATGTACCTTGCGATGATGCCACAATAATTGCAGTTGATGAGCTTTTAGTAGTTGCCCTGACAAGTCCACTTGTCGCGACAAGTTCATTCAACACTGTCAAGTCAGATGAGACGAGTTAAGGCAAAGAGATCAGATTGCCACCACCATTTCCACAAAGGCTGAAGAGGCAGAAGCATGAATATCAGTTCAAGAAGTTTCTTGACATCTTAAAGTAAGTTCACATCAACCTGCCGTTGGTCGAGACAATTGAGCAGATGCCTAATTACGCTAAGTTCCTTAAAGACATTGTCTCTAAGTGAACAAGGCTGAGCGAGTTTGAGACAGTTGCCTTGATAGAAGGGTGTGTGGCAATGTTGCATAGCCAATTGCCACCAAAATTAAAAGATCCAGGCAGTTTTACAATACCTTGTGTCATCGAAAATCACTATGTCGGGAAAGCACTATGCGACCTAGGAGCAAGTATAAACCTTATGCCAAAATCTATTTTTCAATGATTAGGTATAAGGAAGGCGAGAACCACTACAATCATGCTATAGCTTGCAAATAGATCTTACGTGCATCCAGAGGGAAAAATCGAAGACATTTTGGTAAGAGTGGATAGTTTTTTTTCCTGCTGATTTTATTGTTTTGGATTATGAAGCAGATGAGTTTGCCCCCATTATTATTGGAAGACCATTCTTGTCAATAGGAAGGACCTTGATTAATGTTGAGAGGGAAGAGCTCACTATGCGAGTGAATGAGTAGGAAATCACGCTTAATGTTTTCAAAACCCTCTAGTATGCCGATGATCTAGAAGAATGTCAGACTATTTAGGCTACCATAGAATTTAACTTCGATGTGGAGGAGTATTGCCGCGCCGAGCCAAATTTGGACAATGAGCCACAACATGAAGCAAATTAGATTGTAAGTTAACCAGGTAAAAGATTTGAATCTCTTGATTACTCAAGTAAGGAACTTAGACCCGACAAACCTTCCATTGAGCAACCTCCTAATTTAGAATTAAAACCATTGCTTGAGCAATTGAAATATGTTTATTTGGGAAAGGATAACACCTTGCACATGATCATTTCTTCTAAGTTACAGCCTGAACAGGAAAAGAAATTGATAGACATATTGGTTCTACATAAAAAGCCAATAGACAATTGCAGATCTAAAGAGAATCAGTCTGGCAATATGCATGCATAAGATCCTGCTATAGGAAGGCCACAACAATTCCATTGAGTCTCAAAGAAGACTTAACCCTGTCATGAAGTAAGTCGTGATAAAGAAAATCATAAAGTGGCTTAACATCGATATCATATACCCAATTTCTGATAGCTCATGGGTAAGTTTGGTACAATGTGTACCAAAAAAGGAGGTATGACTATGGTAAGTAATGAAAACAATGAACTCATTCCAGCTAGAACTATCACTGATTGGAGAGTCTGCATGGATTACCATAAATTAAATAAGTCTAATAGGAAAGATCATTTTGTTTTACCCTTTATTAACCAGATTAAGTAAGTCTGATACTCAAGTTATAACCAAATTGCCATAGCGTCGGACGACCAGGAAAAGACCACCTTCACGTGCCCTTTTGGCACATACGCATTTAAAAGGATGTCGTTCGGATTGTACAGTGCCCTAGCAACCTTCTAGAGGTACATGATGGTAATTTTCTCTGATATGGTGGAAGATTTCCTCAAAATCTATATGGACGACTTCTCAGTATTCGGAGACAGTTTTAACAATTGCCTTGGTAATTTGGAGAATATGTTAGTGTAACACCTTGGTTTTCGGCTTAGATGTTTTAAAGGTTGGTTCGAGGGTCCGATGGATCAGGATTAGAGATTCGAGTTGGTTTTGGGATTAAACCGAATTAAATATTTTTGAAGGTGATAAAATAGTGGAAAAATATTCTAAAATCATTATTAATTATATTAAGGATAATGGTGAGATCAATTTTGGAAAATAAGATTTGGAAATCAGACATTTTGGCTGGTGACCAAGATGCAAGTTTTGAAAACTGCTTCTAAAGGTGACTAAAATGAAAAGGGTCAAATTCTAAGAATATTTAAGGAGCTATTTTACCAAGTTTTTTTACGATGATTTCTCTATTAATTAAAGATATTTTATCCTTTGTTTTAAAGTTAATTAAAAATTGATTTTAGTTAAAAAGTTAGTCGAGCTCTTTAAAGAAAATTCACGTAACTTTTCTCCCCCACTCTCTCCTCAGCCAAACACTCAAGTTTTCTTCAAAATCCAGAGGTGAGAATTCTTTTAAATTGTATTTATGATTTTTAATTAATTAATTAACATTGTTTTTACAAAATCTCATCTAAATCTTGTGTTTTCTTAGCTTTTATCAAACCAATTGAGCGAGAAATCTCAGAATAGGGGTAAGGTCCGTGATCTCCTATATTGCATGGTTCTTTATTGAAATTCCCAAGTATATGATCCTTTATTTATTGATTGTAAACTGATTTTATTGATTTATCAATGTTTGATTGAGTAAATTGGGTAAAATTGATGTAACAAGGTAATTTTCGAAATGGATTTGATTTCCATTTTTTAAGATTGATTTAATACATATTTTGGATGTATTTTGATGTTGATAAGTTGTTTTATCAATAGAATCCCGAAACACTTGGATCTCTAATTGTTTAGGTTGATAGATTTGAGTTTTTGTGATGATATTCGAGTTTAATCCTTGCTGGAAGTAAAAGGATGTTGGGAAAGGGTCTTTGGATGTTAATTGATGTTTTTTGTTGGGGTTTAATTGTTGTTTTATGCCTGGTTAAGTTTCGGAAATGTTTGTTGATGATTTCGGTTTGTTTTAGATGGTTTCTAAGAGGGCAACCTGAGAGTTACGGGGTTTTGCTTTGAGGCAGTGGTTTGAATGCATAATGATGCATTTATCCTCTGGTTTTATGTGTTTAAAACAGGGGATAATCAAGGAGTTGAAGCTTAACGTTGTTTTGTTGCTTGTCGGGAGCTTGTATCGCGTTGGCAAGGAAGGCAAAGTGTATCGGTGAGTGGAAGTTGGTTTTAATTGCTTTACAAAGGTTTGTCAAGGTTGTTGGGAGTTTAGGGTAAGCGTGAGACACTTACCTAAGCTCAAAAGTAAGTTTCCCTTATTTAGCTCTTGAATATCGGCTTAGATATGAGCAAGTTGTTTGCATGTTTTGGTGATAAACATGGTATGATTTACTTACTAATAATGCATGATTTTGAGTACATATACAGGGGTTTGAATGTATATTAAATGCTATTGAGCATTGGTTTTCATTCTGGTTGGGAATGGTGTAATTGCATTGGCAATGAGATGTGCATATGTGGTGTTTTATGTAATGCATTGTAAAACAGTAAGTAAATGGTTTGTAAATGATATATTGGCTATGTGAAATGCTGAGAAAATAATCGGATATAGTTGGCATGCCATAGGATTAAAAGTGCACTATAAAATATGAACAAAATCGATCGTGGCCATGTGTCCTTGAGGTATGGCAGTTTAACAAGGCCACTCGGACTATTGGGAAGCTCATTGGGGCATGCGGTTTAACTAGGCAAGGTCACTACACTTGCGATTTAACTAGGCAAGGGTGAAATCTTGTGGTTTAACTAGGCGAGGGTGTCAAATCTTGCGGTTTAACTAGACAAGGTTTGGGATATCATACGGTTTAACTAGGCATGGTATGAGAGATCCATGTATCCGATATGTAGAGGATAGAGGTAGTCTATCCGGGTCACTATAATGCCAATATATGTGATAGTTCATGTGTTCAACCTATTTTTAATGCTTTGGGATTTAAGCATGGTTCATGATTTAATGTTTTAGGATTTAAGCATGAAATGTGTAAGATGTTGCATAAGGTTGTTATGCATTGATCCGGTTGGAATCTTGAGAAATGCTTTGGTTGTAAGCATGTTTTTGGAAAACAAGCATGGGGTTTTCAAATGGTTTTAATGCATCATTATTTTACGAGCATCCTCACTAAGCATGTGTGCTTACGCTCTTTTTCTTAATGATGTAGGGCATTAAAGTCCTGGGCAGCAAAGACAAGGTTTGAAGGGATCCAAGTGACAAATTACTTTTGAGTATGAACTTGGTTTATGTTTCCGGTTAATAAGGCAATGTGCTCGCCATGGTTTTTGGGAATTGTAATTATGTTTTCCTATGGCTCTTAAGGATGTTACTACGCTGGGTTTTGGGATGGTTTGGAGATGTTAAGCTTGATCCTAACACTTGCTTATTTTTTTCGATGAATGGTTTCTTACGTATGCATCTAGAGCTTCCATGTTGATTGCCATATTGTGATGGTTTGAGCAAGTTTATTATGCTGCGTGGGTTGTGTTGTTATGATGCATATGCTGAGATTTCCCTATTTGTGTATTTTGGGATGTTTGGCAAAGTGGTTTTAGGAAGCATGCCTTTAGAATATCATGGGATGTATAAATGCTAATTGGTTGTTGAACTTATAATGTTTAGGTTGCTGTTGCATCTTGCTAGTGTTGTATCTGAGTTTGTGGTATGATTGAATGGTTTATATTTGAAATAAGCATGTTAAACCTGTCATTTGTGAACATTCAGGTCCAGCCGTACCGGTACGAGTGTTCACGTATCGGTACGGGAAGCCATTTTAGGCTGGTGGTTCTAGTACCCGGGCTATGTGTTCCGATACGAATATGCTTTTTAAAAGTAGCGTATCAATACTCGGGTTTGTGTATCAGTACGGAAAGGCTGAGTTTGGCATAAGGATTCGGTACATGGGTTTGAGAAACGGTACGAGCCTTTAGTTTTGGTAAGGCGTACCAGTACATAGGGTCATACCGGTACGGGAGTTGGCTCCTGGAATTTTTAGGATTTGAAGTAGCAAGGGCGTACCGATACTCAACTGTGGGTACCGATACTCGAGGCAGTTAAGTTAGTTAATGGCTTTGGTGAGGTTCTATTTTCTTTCATTTTAGTCCTTGGTTGTTGTGGAATCAATTGTATGTGTATGGAGGATCTTTTTAAGCTGTTTTTTTTGTCATGTGAGCATATAACTTGACTAATTGAGTATTGGTAAATTAATTTCAATTTTGGTCCTATAACTTAAGGTTTTTCATTTTAGTCCTCGTAAAGAATGTGGTGCAATTGATCACCTTTCTGAGATTCGTTTCCTTTGAAAATTCACCTGCAGCATGTATGTTTACGTAAGTTTAATAATTTGCATCTAGACAAGATGAAAGGAAAAAAATGGATTGACTTTTTGTAACCTTTCACCGGTTTGCTTTGGCAAACCTAATGTAGTTCACTTAGTTCGATTGGGAGCCTAGGTTGGGTCGAGGGGGTTATATTTATTGGTATCAGAGCCAGGTTTGCAAAAAGTTGGGATGCTATTGTTTGGTTAACTAATTTTGTATGAATTGCATGTGATTATGTATATGTACGGTGATTGTTAACATCATGTTGAGGTATGAAATGGGAACATATTGCCTATTACCGAGGTTTTAAATGCTTTTAAAAGTTGTCTTGGATTATTTGCCTGATGCTAGCCTTACTTTAATGTGTTTGATGCTTTTGATGGCATGGCTCGACGTGAGAAACGATCGATGGCTAATACTACCGGGGTAGGGTAGAATAATGAGATGGAAGAGAATCTCCCTAATATTTTACCTTCTCCTCCTCTGATGGTTCCTCCAGTTGATGTTAGGGCAGATGAAGTACCCCAAGTTCACCAAGTACCTGTATATGGTGATTTAACTCCGTTAGTTCAGGCAATAACGGAAGCTTTCCAAGCAGCGGTGGCTGGAGTGCAGGCATAAGCATCAGCGCCGGCTATGATGGAAAATCAAGGGTTACCCTTGGAGTGTTTAACGAGTTTGGGAGGTGAGGAATTTCTAAGTACTAAAGCAGTCGTGGCTGAAAAAGACGGTTCCCATCTTGAATCAGATGGGATGTAATGAGGAGCGCAAGATAGGTTGTACCGTGTCATTGTTGTAGGGTGATGCATATCATTGGTGGGTGACCATAATTGTTGGTGTTCCGAAGGCATATGTTACTTGGGAGTTCTTTCGTAGAGCTTTCAAGAGAAAGTACGTTGGTACCCAATATTTGGATATGAAGAAGCGTGAGTTTATGGAGTTGACGTAGGGTGGTTTGTTCGATTCTGAGTATGAGGTGAAGTTTTTCCGTTTGAGTCAATATGCTCAAGAGTTGGTTCCTAATGACCAGCAGAGATGTGACAGGTTCTGATATGGTCTTGTTAAGGATATTAAGACGTATCTTTTGGTTGCAGATTACACAGATTTTGATGTGTTGGCCAACCGGGCCAAGGATATTGAGTACTCCTTGGGTGCACCAGTTCAGGCCGCGGGTGCGAGTTTGGGTAAGAGAGTGGCTGATTCTAGCTATTTTGGGAGGCAGAATAAGAAGTTCAGGGATAAGATACATAGGCCAGATCAGAGGCGTGGTGGTGGTAGAGTTGGCCAAGGTGCCTAGGGAGCTCGTGCTGTAGCTGAGTGTGAGCGATGCGGTAGGCACCACATGGGTATATACTGGGGTAATGCTGGAGGTTGTTGGATTTATGGATTGTCGGATCATCTGAAGCGTGATTGTCCTTGAGCTGTGAGGGATGCACCGGCGTAGGTTGTTGCACCTGCTAGGGCCCGAGGCTGTGACAAGGGTAATTTTTAGAGGTGCGAGGATCGTCACAGGGGTATGACTCATGCCGCAGTGGTGAAACCAAAGGGTAGTGGACCAGCTTGGGTCTTTGCTCACCGAGAGGGTCGTAATGACACGGATGTGATCGTAGGTACCTTTACTTTGCAATCCTTGTCATTGTTAGCTTTGATTGATTCGGGGTCTACTCAAACATATATCTTGGGTGAGCATGCATCTTTGTTGAATGTTCCTCTTGAGATCCTTGATGTTGGTATGTTAGTAACTAGTTCTTTTGCTGAGACGGTTACTACTAGAAAGCTGTATAGGCAGTGTCCTTTGGTTGTGCAAGGTCATGAGTTTGCCGTAGATCTGATGGAGTTGTCATTCCATGGTTTTGATATCATTTTGGGTATGGATTGGTTGAGTGAGCACAAAGCGGTTGTGGATTGTGAAGCCAAAAGCATTTCTTGAGGTTAGCTGACAATTATGAAGTGGTGGTGGTTGGCAAAAATGTAAAGTTCTTGTCCAATGTTGTTTTGGCTACCTAGGTAGAAAAAATGATGCAAGGAAGTTGCCAAGCTTATTTGGCTATTGTGATGAATCCTGAAGCCAAGGGTGTTTGAGTGCATGACATGTGGGTTGTTTGTGATTTTTCAGAGGTTTTCCCTGAAGAGTTATCAGGTTTACCACCAGATAGAGAGGTAGAATTCGGTATAGAGTTGTTTATGGGTACGGCACCAGTGTCCATTGCTCCTTATAGGGTGGCACCGAAGGAATTAAAGGAGTTGAAGTCGTAACTTCAGGAGTTGTTGCATCATGGGTTCATTCGACCGAGTGTTTCTCCTTGGGGTGCACCTGTTCTCTTTGTGAAAAAGAAGGATAGTACGATGCGTATGAGCATTGATTACCGGCAGTTGAATAAGTTAACGATGAAGAACAAGTACCCGTTGCCTCGAATTGGTGACTTGTTCGATCAGTTTCGTGGAACAGTGGTTTTTTCCAAGATAGATTTGAGATTGGGGTACTATCAGCTGAAGGTTAAGGATGAGGACGTGCATAAGACCGCGTTCGTACGACGTATGGCATTATGAATTTCTGGTCATGCCTTTTGGTTTGACAATTGCTCCGACGGCGTTCATGGATATGATGAATAGGGTGTTTCATGAATATCTTGATCAGTTTGTTGTGGTGTTCATAGATGATATTCTCGAGTACCTGCGTACCGAGGAGAAACATGATCGACATTTACAGACTGTGTTGCAAGCGTTGAAGGATAATCAGTTGTATGCTAAGCTGAGCAAGTGCGAGTTTTGGCTCAAGGAGGTAATGTTCTTTGGACATGTGGTTTCTGCGGAGGGTATTTGTGTTGATCCACAGAAAATTGAGGCTATCCTTAATTGGAAGCAACCTAAGTCTGTATCGGAGGTGTGTAGTTTTCTTGGGTTGGCTGGTTATTATCGCCGCTTTGTTGAAGGGTTTTCAAGTATTGCAGCACCGTTGACAAAGTTTTTGCAAAAGAACGTTCCTTATGTATGGACGGAGAGGCAGCAACGTAGTTTTGAGAAGTTGAATGAGGTTTTAACATATGCTCCTATGTTGATCCAACTAGAATTCGGGAAGGAGTTTGTGTTTTATAGTGATGCATCATATGTTGGATTGGGTTGTGTGTTGATGCAAGATGGTAAGGTTGTGGCCTATGCATCGAGACAGTTGAAGGTTCATGAGCTCAACTATCCAACTCATGATTTGGAGCTTGCAGCTGTGGTTTTTGCCTTGAAAATCTGGAGGCATTATCTATATGGCGAAAAGTGTGTGGTTTTCACGAATCACGAGAGTTTGAAGTATTTGATGTCTCAAAAGGATTCGAATCTTAGGCAACGGAGATGGTTGGAGTTGCTTAAGGATTATGACTTGACAATTAAGTATCATCATAGTAAAGCCAATGTGGTTGTGGAGGCATTGAGTCGTAAGGTTGCGATTGATCTTGGAGCTATGTTTGCAAGGTTGAGTGTGACACGGGAAGGTGGTTTGTTGGCCGAGTTGCAAGTTAAGCCTACGCTATCACAGATGATTAAAGCAAAGCAACCGTTTGATGACTCCTTGGTTGAGCATGTTAAGGATATATCAGAGTGTAATCTGACGGATTTTCATTTTAATGATGATGGAGTTTTGTGCTTCAAGGGTCGAATAGTGGTACCGGATGATCCAGAGTTGATGCACACTATTTTGACAGAGGCACATTCCTGTCATTTTTCTATGCATCCTGGTAGTATTAAGATGTATCGCAGGTTAAATGAGGCATACTACTGGGTTGGGTTGAAAAAGGATATGGCTAAGTTTGTTTCCAAGTGTATGGTGTGTTAGCAGGTTAAGGCTGAACATCAGTTTCCATCCGGGTTGTTGCAACCGTTGAAAATTCCATAGTGGAAATGGGAGAGAATCACCATGGATTTCGTGATGGGGTTGCCGTTGACGCTAGCTAAAAAGGATTCCAGTGCATACAACGGATACCTTCGACAAGTTAGCAAATTTGTATATTGCTGAGATTGTGTGTTTGCATAGGGTACCTAAGTCCATTGTTTCGGATAGAGATCCAAGGTTTATAGGAAGGTTCTGGAGAAGTTTACACCAGGCTTTGGGTTTGAGGTTGAGTTTCAGCACCACGTATCACCCCAGACGGATGGGCAGTCTGAGCGGGTTATCTAGGTTTTGGAGGATATGCTGAGGTATTGTATTATAGAGTTTTAAGGATCCTGTGAGAAGCATTTACCTTTGGTTTAATTTTCTTATAATAATAGTTACCAAGCTAGTATCCAGATGGCTCCGTATGAGGCTCTGTATGGCTGGAGGTGTCATACGCCCTTGTGTTGGGCTGAGGTAGGGGAAAAGAATGGTTCCTTGCCAAGTGTGTTGAAAGAGAAAGATGAAAAAGTAAAGCTTGTGTGCGATCGCTTGAAAGCGGTATTGGATCGGTAGAAATCTTACGCGATTTGAAGCGTAGGGAAGTTGAATATGCAGTGGGCGATCGTGTATTCTTAAAAGTCTCACCATGGAAAAAGGTGATGAGATTCGTGCGTAAGGGTAAGCTTAGTACGAGGTTTATTGGACCGTTCGAGGTTATTGAGCGTGTAGGTCCTGTGGCTTATCAGTTGAGGTTGCCTCCCGAGCTGGGGAAAATACATGATGTGTTCTATGTATCTATGTTTCGGAGGTATCGGTCGAATCCTTTACATGTTATGCTAGTGGAGCATATAGAGTTGAGACCGGATTTATCCTACGATGAGGAACCGATGGAAATCCTTGATTCTAGTAGCAAAGTTCTTCATGGTAAGACGATTGATCTTGTAAAGGTCTTGTGGCAGCACCGAGGTGTTGAGGAAGCCACTTGGGAAAGCAAGACGGATATGATGGAGAAATTTCCGCATTTGTTTCCTCCAAGTAATTTGAAGGACGAAATTTCTTATGTGGGGGAGAGTTGTAACACCCCGGTTTTGGGCTTAGATGTTTTAAAGGTTTGTTCGAGGGTCCGATGGATCGAGATTAGAGATTCGAGTCGGTTTCGAGACTAAATCGAATTAAATATTTTTGAAGGTGATAAAATGGTGGAAAAATATTCTAAAATCATTATTAATTATATTAAGGATAATGGTGAGATCAACTTTGGAAAATAAGATTTGGAAATCAGACATTTTGGCTGGTGACCAAAATTCAAGTTTTGAAAACTGCTTCTAAAGGTGACTAAAATGAAAATGATCAAATTCTTAGAACCTTTAAGAAGCTATTTTACCAAGTTTTTTTGATGATTTCTACCTTAATTAAATATATTTTATCATGTGTTTTAAAGTTAATTAAAAAGGGATTTTAGTTAAAAAGTTAGTTAAGCTCTTTAAAGAAAATTCACGTAACTTTTCTCTCAACTTTTCTCTCCACTCTCTCCTCAGCCAAACACTCAAGTTTTCATCAAAATCTAGAGGTGAGAAGTGTTTTAACTTGGATTTATTATTTGTAATTGATTAATTAACATTTTTTTACAAAATCTCATCTAAATCTTGTGTTTTTTTAGCTTTTATCAAACAATTGAGGGAGAAATCTCACAATAAGGGTAAGGTCCGTGATCTCCTCTATTGTATGGATCTTTATCGAAATTCCCAAGTATTTGATCCTTGGTTTATTGATTGTAAACTGATTTTAATGATTTATCAATGTTTGATTGAGTAAATTGGGTAAAATTGATGTAACAAGGTAATTTTCGAAGGGGATCTGATTTCTAGTGTTTAAGATTGATTTAATACATATTTTGGATGTATTATGATGTTGATAAGTTATTTTTATCAATAGAATCCCGAAACTCTTGGATCTCTAATTGTTTAGGTTGATAGATTTGAGTTTTTGTGATGATATTCGAGTTTAATCTTTGCTGAAAGTAAAAGGATGTTGGGAAAGGGTTTTTGGATGTTAAATGATGTGTTTGTTGGGGTTGAATCGTTGTTTCATGGCTTGTTAAGTTTCAGAAACATTTGCTGATTATTTTGGTTTGTTTCGGATTGTTTCTAAGAGGGCAACCTGAGAGTTGCGAGGGGTTTCTTTAAGGCAGTGGTTTGAATGCATAACGATGCATTTATTCTCCGGTTTTATATGTTTAAAACAGGGGATAATCAAGGCATCGAAGCTTGACGTTGTTTTGTTGCTTGTCGAGAGCATGTATCGCGTTGGCAAGGAAGGCGAAGCGTATCAGTGAGTGGAAGCTGATTTTAAATGTTTTACAATGGTTTGTAAAGGTTGTTGGGAGTTTAGGGTAAGTGTGAGACTCTTACCTAAGCTCAGAAGTAAGTTTCCCTTATTTTGCTCTTGAATATCGGCTTAGATATGAGCATGTTGTTTGCATGTTTTGGTGATACACATGGTATGATTTACTTACTGGTAATGCATAATTTTGAGTACATATGCAGGGGTTTGAAAGTATGTTAAATGCTATTGAGCATTGGTTTTCATTCCGTTGGGAATGGTGTTATTACATTGGCAATGAGATGTGCTTATGTGGTGTTTTATGTAATGCATTGTAAAACAGTAAGTAAACGGTTTGTAAATGATATATTGGCTATGTGACATGGTGAGAAAACAATTGGATATAGTTGGCATGCCATAGGATTAAAACTTCACTATAAAAAATGAACAAAATCGATCATGGTCGTGGGTCCTTAAGGTATGGCGATTTAACAAGGACACTCAGACTATTGGGAACCTCATTGGGGCATGCGGTTTAACTAGGCAACCCAATTTGATGGTGATCTTGTGGTTTAACTAGGATAGGTCGGTACAGTTGCTATTTAACTAGGTAAGGGTGAAATCTCGCCGTTTAACTAGGCGAGGGTGTCAAATCTTGCGGTTTAACTCGGCAAGGTTTGGGATATAACGCTGTTTAACTAGGCATGGTATGAGAGATCCATGTATCCGATATATATAGGATAGAGGTTGTATATCTGGTCACTATAAATGCCAATATATGTGATAGTTCATGTATTGAACCTATTTTTAATGATTTGGGATTTGAGCATGGTTTATGATTATGCATCATTTTTTTACGAGCATCCTCACTAAGCATGTGTGCGTACGATCTTTTTCTTAAAGATGTAGAGCATTAAGGTTCGGGGCAGCAAAGGCAAGGTTTGAAGTGATCCAAGTGACAAACTTCTTTTGAGTATGAACTCGGTTTATGTTTCCGGTTAATAAGGCAATGTGTTCGCCATGGTTTTTGGGAATTGTAATTATGTTTTCCTATGCATTTTAAGTATGTTACTATGCTGGGTTTTGAGGATGGTTTGGAGATGTTAAGCTTGATGCTAATACTTGCCCATAGTTGTGGATGAATGGTTGCTTAGGTACGCATCTAGAGCTTCCTTGTTGATTGCCATGTTGTGATGGTTTGAGCAAGTTTATTATGCTGCATGGGTTGTGTTGTTATGATGCATATGCTGAGAGTGGCCTATTTGTGTATTTTGGGATGTTTGGCAAAGTGGTTTTAGGAAGAATGCCTTTAGAATATCATGGGATGTATGAATGCTAATTGGTTGATGAACTTATGATGTTTAGGTTGCTATTGCATCTTGGTAGTGTTGTATGTGAGTTTATGGTTTGACGGAATGGTTTAGATTTGAAATAAGCATGTTAAACTAGTCATTTGTGACCATTCAGGTCTAGGCATACCGGTACGTGTGTTCACGTATCGGTACGGGAAGCCATTTAAGGCTTGTGGTTCCGTTACGTGGGATATGCGTTTCGATACAGATATGCTTTTGAAGAGTATCGTACTAATACTCGGGTTTGTGTATCGGTACGAGAAGGCTGAGTTTGGCATGGGGTTTCAGTACACGGGTTTAAAGATCAGTACGAGCCTTTGGTTTTGGTAAGGCATACCGGTACACAGGGTCGTACCTATACGGGAGTTGGCTACTGGAATTTTTAGGATTTGAAATGGCAAGGGCGTACCAATACTCAAGTGTGGGTACCGATACCCGAGGCAGTTAAGTTAGTTAATGGCTTTGGTGAAGTTATGTTTCCTTTCATTTTAGTCCTTGGTTGTTGTGGCGTCAATTGTATGAGTATGGAGGATCGTTTTTAGCTGTTTTTTGTCATGTGAGCATGTAACCTGACTAATTGAGGATTGGTAAACTTAATTTCAATTTTGGTCCTATAACTTAAGGTTTTTACATTTTAGTCCTCGTAAAGAATGTGTTGCAATTGATCGCCTTTCTGAGATTCGTTTCCTTTGAAAATTCACCTGCAGCATGTATGTTTATGTAAGTTTAATAATTTGCATCTAGACAAGATAAAAGGAAAAAAATGGATTGACTTTTTGTAACCTTTCACCGGTTTGCTTCGGCAAACCTAATGTAGTTTTATTGGTTCAGTCGGGCATCTAGGTCGGGTCGAGGGGGTTACAGTTAGCACGCTGTGTAGAATCTGACCTAGTTTTCAACTAGGAGAAATTCCACTTCATGGTGGATGAAGGTAATGTGCTAGGACACAATATTTCATATAAGAGAATTGAAGTAGACAAGGCCGAGGTGGACATGATTGAGAAATTGCCTCCACCAAAATCAGTCAAAGGGATCCAAAGTTTTCATAGACATGCAGGTTTTTATAGAAGGTTTATTCATAATTTTTCTAAGAATTCTAAACCATTGTGTAATTTGCTTGAACGGGACAAGGCCTTCAATTTTGATGATTCTTGTGCCACAACATTTGAAGATCTAAAGAAGCAGCTTGCCATGGCACCTATTGTTGTTCCCCTTGATTGGTCCATGCCTTTCGAGCTCATGTGCGACGCGAGCGACTTTGTGGTAAGAGCTGTCTTAGGATAGCAGAAAGACAAAATTTTTCATGTGATATATTACGCTAGCAAAACACATAATGACGCTCAATTGAATTACACCATGACTGAAAAGGAATTGCTAGCAGTTGTGTTCGCATTTGACAAGTTTCGTTCTTACTTGATTGGTACTAAGGTAATTGTTCACACTGACCATTTGGAAATTAAGTATTTAATTGCTAAGAAAGATGCCAAACCTCGTTTAATTTGTTGGATATTACTTTTACAAGAGTTTGACATCAAAATTAAGGACATGAAAAAATGGAGAACCAGGTTGTCGATCACTTGTTGAGGTTGGAATGAGGTAATAAAGATGATGATTACTTGGAGATCTATAATGTATTCTCGAATGAGCAGCTATTAGTTGCCATGACAACTCCCTAGTATGTCGATATAGTAAATTTTCTTGTGAGAGGCATTTTACCTTATGACCTTACTTATCATGGTAAGAAGTGGTGTCTACATGATGCTAAGCATTATTGTTGGGATGAGCCTCTTTTGTTTAAACAATGTGCAAATCAGGTTATACAAAGATGTGTTCCCGAGGAGGAACAACAAAATATGCTTTTACAATGTCATTCTTCATCCTATGGAGGCCATTTTGGAGGTACTCGCACAACGGACAAAGTCTTACATTCAGTCTTTTATTGGCCAACTCTTTATAAAGATGCACATGAATTTTCTAAGAGGTGTGATCGATGCTAGCGAACGAGAAATATATCAAGGTGGCATGAGATGCCATTGCAGAACATTATCAAGGTAGAATTGTTTGATGTATGGGGCATTGATTTCATGGGGCCCTTCATATCATCATTCTACAACTTATACATCTTACTTGTCGTGGACTATGTGTCCAACTAGGTTGAGGCAGTTGTAGTTCCCAGAAATGATTCAAAAACCGTACAGCGATTCTTGCAAAAAAAACTATTCATACGATTTGGAATGTCGAGGGCAATGATCAGTGACGAAGGCAAGCACTTTGACAATAAGCTCATTAACAAGATTTTGTTGTGCTTTGGTGTGACTCACAAAGTTGCCACGGTATATCACCCACAGACTAATGGGCAAGCGGAGATTTCTAACCGTGAGCTGAAAATTATCCTTTAGAAGGTTGTCAATCCTTCACACAAGGATTGGTCTGCGAGACTTGATAATGCATGTTTGGCCTACCGAACATCATTTAAGATGCCCCTAGGCATGTCTCCTTACAGACTTTTCTATGGAAAGACTTGCCACCTTCCGGTGGGGATCGAGCATAAGGCCTATTGGGCAATCAAGACCATGAACATAGACTGGGAGAAAGCGGGAAAAAATCCTTACTGGACTTAAACGAGATAGAAGAATTCCATGCAACAGCCTACGACAATGCCAAGCTCTATAAAGAGAAGATTAAACGATGGCATGACAAGAAGTTATTACTGTGAAATTCTTGCAAGGGATATTGGTGGTTCTCTTCAATTCTAGACAAAACTTTTTCCGAGCAAACTAAAGTTAAGATGGTTTGGGCCGTTTGAAGTAGTTAAACCCTATGCCCATGGGGCTGTTGTGATCAAATCAACCACGGATGGACTCGAGTTTAAAGTCAACGGACAGAGATTGAAGCACCGCATTGGTGCCCATTTTGAGTACGATAAGAGATCAGTATCCTTAGGAGATGCATGAAAATGCTACTCCTTAGCATTTTTATTTTTCGATTTTTGTTTTTGTACTAGTCTTTCTATTTTTGTTTTATTTCTTTTTATTTAATTTTGTCTCTATCTCTTTCTTTATCTTTATTTTCTCCCCTTATTTGAAATTTATCTACTTTTTAAGATAAGAGTTCAATCCGACAACTACTGTTTCCTTTTCTAGTTTTTCCTGATGAACTACTTACCCCGATAACTAATGCAGAGCCAGAAACAAGTGACATTGCCTCGGCAACTGCTGCCCCATGCAAAGGTAAGGAACCTATTAATGAACCAGAATGTACTAAATCTTGTCATAATTTTTTAGATTCCGAATACACCACTTCTCACAGTTTAAGTCCCCACCTCTTGCTGCGCCATCAAAGTAAGCGTCAAAGCGTAAAGCTTCAACACAAGAGGATATAGAGAATAAGGGTGATTCAATTAAGGAGGTCAAAGAAACCGAGGTTCATGACCTTGTACCAGTTTCACGACATCAACCACAGTGAGTCGGCAAACAAAGCACATGGCAAAAAAGAAACTACGACTTCAAGGTAACGACCTCTCAGATTAGTTCTTTTGCATTTTGCTTTTATTTTATTTTGTTTTGCAAGCATTGAGAACAATGCTTCTGTCGAGTTTGGGGGGTTTGTTTCTGTTTGTCTCATGATCATTTGCATTTATATTGTGTGACACCCTTAACTCGGTCTAGCCAAAACCAAGCTAAAATGATTACATTAGGTTTGTTGAAGCAAACCCAGGCTAATAACCTAAACCGGTCCTTTTTTTTCTTTTATCTTGTTTAAATGCATCAATTTAATTCCTAAGGTGCATATGCTTCAGTAGAAACGTTACATTGAAAACAAATTGTAGAACAGGGTTCAATTGCTCAAACACGCATGTTGGGGACCATAACATAATTTCTTAAAATTTACAGGGACTTAATTAAAATTAAGATTACCAATCCTTAGTTAGTCCAATTTCATGCTCACATGTTAAATTCCAGTTCAAAACAATCATCTGAGCTCATTTAATTGCTTACATAACATTCAGGGACCAAATTGCACAACTTGCAATCTTCAACAGGCAAAAGCACAAAGAAATAGTAATATATACCGATACGGGTAAGTTCATACCACTACGGATCAACGAACTTAACCACTATGTGTACCGATACACTAGGCACTATACCAATACGGTACACTAAGCAACCCGTACCGATACGACATAGTTCATGTACCGATTCCCCTTTTTTCTTTCAAAACCTTAAATTCTAGTGACCATAATCCGTACCGATATGGTACCTCGCAGATTTTTTCCTTTTATCTTGTCTAGATGCATATTATTAACCCTAAGTGGTCATGCTTGTATCAGGTGATGTTACAATGGAAACAAACCTCGAAAAGGCAACCAATCGCATACAACAAATTTTAGGGACTAATATGTAAAACTAGTAAGTTAAAGGACCATTATTGAAATTAGGATTACCAATCCTCAATTAGTCAGATTATATGCTTGCATGTCAATTCTCAGCACAATCTGACCTTACAAACTCAAGCAATTGCATTCACAACACACAAGGACCAAAATGAATAAATCAGAAACCTTCCAACAACCAAATAACTAAAATAACAGCTTCCCATATCGGTACACGAGCAAGTGTATCGGTACGCCTTGGCCACTTTATAAAACTCAGATTCCAGTAGCTCAAAACCGTAATGGTACGGCTACGCGTATCGGTCCACCTTGCCATTTTGATTTTACCCATACCGAAATGCTACCCCGCGTACCGAAACGCTATGCTTAGAATGGCTTACCCATATCGAAACAACTAACCCGCGTACCGAAACACCATGCATGATATGGCTTATCTGTACCGTTACGGGAATACGCGTTCCAGTACGCTTGGACCTAAAATGTCCATTTTTGTTGTTTTAGCACACTTTGATGATTGCCATTACACTTTAACATGCTTCAGAAACTCAAGCAACATAACAAGGATATATCCTAACCATAGTAACACAAAACCATCATCAACTCATGGTAAACATGCTTTAAAGGTAAACTATAGGCATTATTTCTAAAACCACATTACCAAAAGTACAAAAACTCTCATTTGAATATTTTCCAGCATATGCAACTTTCTCACACATCTACAACATCAAAATCAACATGCTTGAATCATCAAAATATGGCATTCAACCAAAGCAAACTAGATGCATACCTATGCAACCACCTATCATCAACCATAAGCAAGGACTAACAATAGGCTTATCAACATCAATCCAACTTCAAAACACAACATTAATCATGCTCAAAAACCAGGGAAGAACATAATTTACAAATCCCAAAAATTTGGCGAACACATTGTCTTATTAACCGAAAACTTAAACCAAGTTCATACTCAAAAGTAGTCTTTGCCCTTGGATCACTTTAAACCTTGCCTTTGCTGCCCCAAACCTTAATGCTCTGCATCATTAGGAAAAAGAGAGCGTAAGCACACATGCTTAGTGAGGATGCTCATAAAACAATGATGCATTTAAAATCCTTTGAAAACTAAACAATTGTTTTAAAACCATGGTTACGACCACAACATTTTCATTGATTCCAAATCAAAACATGCATATCGACCATATGTAAAAACATTTACAAATCACATGCTTAAATCCCAAAGCATTAAATCATATTACCATGCTTAAATCCCAAAGCATTTTAAAGTAGGTTCAACACATGAACTTTTATATATTGGCAATTATAGTGACCTCGGATAGTCGACCGCTAATCATTGGTTAACCGACTGTTAACCTTACGTATCCAATACACGGATCTCCCATGATGACCGACCGCCATCAAAACCCATACCTTGCCAACCGCATGATATGCCAACCCCGCCGACCGCAAGATTAACATCAACAAGGGGAACCGACCGCTCAACCCAAGTGATAACATCATAGTCCGAGTAGTCCACCACTATACCTCAATGACCTCTAACCACGATCGATTTTAAACATATTATAGTGCACTTTATCCTATGGCATGCCAACTATATCTGAATGTTTTCTCATCATGTCACATAGCCGATATATCATTTACAAAACCATTTACTCACTGTTTTACAATGCATTATACAAAGTCACCACATTGCCAAAGCAATACCGCATTCCCGACAAGAATGAAAACCAATGCTCACTAGCATTTCATATACTTTTAAAGCACTGCATATGTACTCAAAATCATGCATTTACAGTACGGAAAACAAACCATGTTTAAGACCAAAACATGAATTACACATGCTTATATCTGAACCGATATTAAAGAGCAAAAGAGGGAAACATACTTCAGAGCTTAGGTAAGTGTTTCAAGCTTAACCTAAACTCCCAAAAATACTTTCAAACCTTTGGAAGACTTTTAGAATCGTTTCCACTCACTGATTACACCTCGCCTTGCTCGCCAATGCAAATTGAGCTCCCAGCAAGTAGCGATCCACCTCAAGCTACTTCGCTATCCCCAGTTTTGACCACACAAAACCAGAGGAAATATGCATCAAAATGCATCCAAACCGTGACCTCAAAGCAATTACCCGTAACTCACAAGTTGCCCACTCAAAAACCATCCGAAACTTATCGAAATCAACCTCAAACACCTTCCAATCTTAACCCAGCCACAATATAACGATTCGATACATCAAACCTCATCAATTAACATCTAAAAACACTTTATCAAAATCATTTTACTTCCAGCAATGATTAAACTCCATTAACATCACAAAAACCCTTAACTATCAATCTTTAACATTAGAGATTCAACTAGTTTTGGGATTACATTGCAACAACTTCGTCAACGGTGCAACAATAGTAGAAAACCCATCTACAATGCGACGATAATAACCAGCCAACCCAAGGAAACTACGAAGCTCTGATACAGACTTAGGTTGCTTCCAATTGAGAATTGCCTCAATTTTCTAAGTGTTGAGTTTGGTTTAGCTCGAATTCCTTCAACCGAATTGCTTGCCAAGTGGTGGAGAAGTTGTAATTAGGGTGAATTTGGTGGAGGCTAAAAGATAAAAAATATGCACAAGAATTTATAGTGGTTCAAGCTTCTAACAAACTCTACATCCACTACCTTAGCTCCCACTGAGGATTTCAACCAATTCACTAAGAATTCTTCTCTTTTTCTAGGATTAGGAGGTAACCTTTTACAACCTAGACTCACTCACCAAGCCTAGCAACTAAAGCTCACAAACCGAGCTTTGGGAACACTCTCAACCAAGAGAATTCTTAAGCAAACTGAAATCCCTCTATAAGGTGTTTGTTTTCACTCCAAAGCTCTCACCCAAAAACCTAAAACACTTGAGCATACATTGACAATTTAAGCTCACGAGTGTTGTCTATACAAAGAATATGAAATTTAAGCTCTAATACCATTTTGGCATCATAATGTTGTTGACAATAGAAGCATTAGTTGTTACTGAAGCTTAAAGGGTCCTTTTATAGTCCCAATTGAGTTCTTAGCTGTTGGAGACCGTTGGGATTGAATTGGAGCCGTTGGGGCTTATTTTTCTCGCAATAAATGTAGTTTTGCAGCTATCTATATCGGTACGCGTGTACTCGTATCGGTACAGCTACTTGCCGTTATGCTAAATCTTGCTAACCGTATCGAAACACCTTGGGCACCATGGTCCGTTTCGCTACACCCTACAATTAAAATGACCGTTGGAAATAGCCATTGGGGAGGTTGAAAACTGGATCGGTATGCCTAGGGGTGTATCGCTACGGTTTTTGGTTATTGGAAAAATATTGTAGCTGAAACCCTTGGACCGTATCAATATGGGGTATACCGTATCGGTACGCCTATGTTGAAAATGTTAGTTTAGCTACTTTAAAACATTTCCAAAACCTCTTCAAACTTCTCAAACTTATTTTCAAGTTGTTTGAACTTAAAACCATTTTTGAAACCATTTCAAATTAGTCCAAAACTATTTTTCAATTGTTATATCAAAACATAAATCCTAACAATCTCCCCCTTTTTGATATAGTAAAACCAACTTGAAAAATTTGTTTTTGAGATTCTCCCCCTTAGTAAAATAAAATTTGAATAATAGATTAAATGATGAAAATCTTATAAGCTCCCCCTTATTCATTTGAAAATTCAATTTGTTAAAACATTCTCCCCCTTTTTGTTATATCAAAAATGGTTCAAACTTTAAAGACCAATAACAATAGAGAGTTAAAAAAAATTGACAAAATAAGTTTTGCTTTAAAATTGGCTCCCCCTTACTCAAGCATCATTCAAATGTTAGTCCAACATATATGATTAACTAGATGAATTAAAATAAATAAATCAAATTAAAAAAGAACAAAATTCAACTAATTTTACCATACTTGAAACAAAGGGAGGATGTGACGCCTTCATTCTTCAAGTGTTCTTCCTTGTGTCTATAGAGCTCCCCCTCAATCTTATCACTTGTTGATCAAAGCTCCATCACACCTACAAAAACAATCATTTCATTTTTGGTATCCAAATTGCTCTGGATCCATAGGCATTAGTAGCACATAATTTAGTCCCCTTAGGAATCCATTTTTCAATTCATCCTTTTTAGTTGAAGTATTTAATCCTTTTGGGACCCAAATACTTCTAAAGCATTTTCCATTTATAAATCTAGGGGCACTAGATTGTCTTTGATAAAAATTTGATTTTCCCAAATTATTTTCTTTCTTAACTACCTCAATTTGATGATCTTTTTCTTTCTTTTGAAGCAAATTTTGTAAATCCAAAACTTTAAGTTCAAAACCCTTTAATTTTGCTTCAAATTCCAAATTGGTTTTTAAAAGCAAATCATTTTTTATTTTCAATTTTGAAATCATCTTTTTATTTTTCGAAAATGAAGCCTTGAACTCAAAAACCAATTGGTCATAGGCTTCTTGTAACTTATCAAATGTATATGAATTTGAATTTGAACAATATGAGTTAGAAGTTACCTTCCCCTCATTGAGCGCCATCAAGCATATGTGGGCTATCTCATCTTCATCGGTGGAGTCTTCATCACTCTATGTAGCCACATATGCTTTCTTTGATGATGAACCCTTTATGTTGAAGCGAGGGCAATCGTATTAGGTGTGGCTCATTTCCTTGCATTTTGAGCACTTGGGGGACCCACCATCTTCTTCTTCAATTCATGATTGGATTCTTCTATATTGCTCTTCATGAATCGAGAAAGTTCCTTGAAGAGATAGGCTATCTCTTCATCCTCACTTTCCTCCTCACTTGATTCTTCTTAGTGGCTTATGGAGGATTGAAGAGCAATGATGTTGGCATCAACTTCTTGCTCTTTGATTATCTTCTCCTTTTCCCTCTTCAAGGGTAAAGACATCATCTCATGGGTGAGAAGAGATCCTACGAGCTCTTCAAGCTTGAACTCCTTCAAGTCTTTGACTTCAACAATGGTCGTCTTCTTACTCTTCCATAATTCAGGAAGTGAATAAATTAACTTCCGAACAAGATTTTCTTCCAGAATCTCTTCTCTAAGACTTTTGAGTTGATTGACGATTGTAGAGAACCGGTCAAACATGCTCTTGATGTCTTCATATGGGTCCATCTTGAAGTTTTCATATTCGAGGTTGAGTAGAACAATCTTGGTCTCCTTCACCTCATTTGTCCCTTCATGGATTGCTTTAAGTTTATCCCATAACTCCTTGCCATTCTCACAAGAAGATACTTTTTCATACTCATCGGGGCCTAATGTACAAAATAGAAAGTGTATGGCCTTACAATTAAGATCCATCTTCTTGCGATCTTCAGCACTCTATTCCGCCTTGTTTCGTGGTAGCACGTACGGTCCATCTTCAACTATGTCCCAAAGATGATAGTCTTTGCCTGTCATGAATAACATCATCCTATGCTTCCAAAAACATTATTCACCGTTGAAGAAGGGTGGCTTGTCAATAGATAGCGCCATGGAAGTCGATTGACTTGTTTGTTGGTCGAGCTTGTTAGATCACCTCAATAGGTTGTTAAACCTTCTCGATTGAGCCTCACTTTGATACCAATTGTTGAGTTTGGTTTAGATCAAATTCCTTCAACCGAATTGCTTGCCAAGTGGTGGAGAAGTTGTAATTTGGGTGAATTTGGTGGAGGCTAAAAGATAGAAAATATACACAAGGATTTATAGTGGTTCAAGCTTCTAACAAACTCTACATCCACTACATTAGCTCCCACTAAGGATTTCAACCAATTCACTAAGAACTCTTCCCTTTTTTCTAGGCTTAGGAGGCAACCTTTTACAACCTAGACTCACTCACCAAGTCTAGCAACCAAAGCTCACAAACCGAGCTTTGGGAACACTCTCAACCAAGAGAATTCTTAAGCAAACTGAAATCCCTCTATAAGGTGTTTGTTTGCACTCTAAAGCTCTCACCCAAAAGCCTAAAACACTTGAGCATACATTGAAAATTTAAGCTCACAAGTGTTGTCTATACAAAGAATATGAAATTTAAGCTCTGAGACATTGTTGGTATCATAATGTTGTTGACAATAGAAGCATTAGTTGTTGCTGAAGCTTGAAGGGTCCTTTTATAGTCCCAATTGAGTTCCTAGCCGTTGGAGACCGTTGGGATTGAATTGGAGCCGTTGGGGCTTATTTTTCCCGCAATAAATGCAGTTCTGCAGCTATCCGTATCGGTACGCATGTAGCAGTATCGGTACAGCTACTAGCCGTTATGCTCAGTTTTGCTAACCGTATCAAAACACCTTAGGCCGTCTCGGTACGCAGTATCGGTACAACATGGTCCATTTCGATATGCCCTGCAATTCAAATGGCCGTTGAGGATTTTGAAAACTGGATCGGTACGCCACATGGCGTATCGAAACGATCCACTTCAGTATCGGTATGCCTAGGGGCGTATCGGTACGATTTTTGGTTACTAGAAAAATACTGTAGCTGAAACCTTTGGACCGTACCGATACGGGGTATACTGTATCGACACGCCTATGTTGAAAAAGTTAGTTTAGCTACTTTAAAACATTTAAAACATTTCCAAAACCTCTCAAAAACTTTTCAAACTTATTTTCAAGTTGTTTGAACTTAAAACCATTTTTGAAACCTTTTCAAATTAGTCCAAAACTATTTTTCAATTATTATATTAAAACATAAATCCTAACACTAAGTATCAGCACGAATACCCTCCGTGAAAACCACATGACCAAGGAACATCACTTCCTTCAGCCAAAACTCACACTTACTCAGTTTGGCATACAACTGATTATCCTTCAAGACTTGCACCACAATCCGCAAATGCCGATCATGTTCTTTCTCGGTACGAGAGTACACAAGAATATCATCAATAAACACCACCACAAACTAGTCAAGATACTCATAGAACACCTTATTCATCATATCCAAGAACTCATCCGGGGTATTCGTCAAACCAAACGGCATCACCAAGAACTCATAATGCCCGCACCTCATGCGAAAAGTCGTCTTATGCACATCCACATCTTTAACCTTCAACTGATAATACCCTGATCTTAAATCAATCTTTGAAAATATTGCTACTTCGTGAAACTAATCGAACAAATCATCAATCCTCGGCAAAGGATACTTAATCTTTGAAAAAATTTAACCTAAGATATTAGCCCCCTATTCTCTTTGGTTCCAAACCCTAAATCCAGACTCATTTGAAACCCCCCTACACCGCCACACTCAGCTTGCCTCAGGGGAGGTTCGGCTGTACGGCCACCTCAAGCCATCCCGGACAACGGCGGTTCAACGACAAAATCCTGAGGAACTAGTTCCTCTTTGTTTTTAAACACCAAAAAACCTTTCATTATTATTTCGAAACAAAAAAACGTGGCTCACCCATGGGTTCATCGTCGACGAAGAAGGGTTTTCTTTTGATAAACTCTATCTTTTTTCATTTTTTGGCTTATTACTTACATGCATGCAAAAAATGAGAGATAAAAAAAATTACCAATGGAAGTTCTACTTTTTTTTGTATTTCTGGAAAGACTGGTGATATTACAATTTTTGTTGGTTTACATATATGCCTGATCTCTTATTGTTTTTGGTATAAAATGAGACATGTAATACATATTTTTCTAAGATTTGGTACTGACAGACTGTCTTTTGGTGTTTTTGGCACGTTCTTTGAGCAGCGGTTGGTACGGCCGACATGGTTTAGGCATGGTGGCAGTGTTGTCTCAGCCAGATCCATTCTCGGCCATTGGATCAGATTTGATCCAATGGTTGAGACGCCTTGGAGAGTGTACGGCTTAGATTGCATCTAGATTGGGCGCCCGGGGGAAGTCTGATGGTTTGCGCGTAATCCCACGCGGCCAGCTGGACGATCTGCAGGATTCAATCATGACCGTTGGATCTAGATCTGATCTAATGGCCCCCCTTTGGCTGCTGCAAAAAGGAAGATAACATATTAGGGTTTTAGTTATCAAATATATTAGGGTTTTCTAATTATGCCATGGGTTTGGCTGGATTGGGCCCAATGTAAACATTAATTTTGGGTTTTATGTAATTTGGACTTGGACTATTAATAATTTTTTTTTGTTTGTTTTCTTTTTTCTTAATACCTTATCTGTTTATATATTATAATAATAATAATACGTATATATACATACACATGCGCACACATACATGCAACATACCAACCCACATGCAAACATTAATTAACATAATATACTATATACATGCATATATAATCACATGATAATCATGAATATCCACACACACTATACGTACAAACAATGCACTTCCTAAGAAATGTAAATACATACGTGACACAATATCTCATATTAATTATTAATATGTATACATATATTGTTTATAATATACATGCACACATCACACACACTTCACATGTACTAATCATACATACAATATAACTTGAACATATGCAATGATATATTAATCATTAAACTAATACATTATTATGATAATTACAACCTAGATAAAAATGAGTGGTTATAGTGGCCCCTATTTGCTTGTTCTCGTGGAACGAGAACAAAGCAAATATTATGAGCACTCATTTTTATCTGATTTCCCTATTTGTGGTTTGGAGTCACGTGTTCTTCTGGAACTCTCCGCTCTTCCTTAGCTAAATCTTCAGGCTTGTAAGCTCTTCCTATATAGAACTTCGTCACCTTTCAATCTTGGAGCTACAGGCTCTTCCTATATAGAACCCTTTACTCTGAAGCCTCGAGTTATGAGTCCCTCCTATATGGAACTTTTCACTCTGAGACGGTAAAGCTTGGAGTCCTTCCTATTTAAAACTCTTCGCCTTCAACGTGGCAGGTTTTTCCTATATAAAACCTTCCGCGTCATGGGTGAATTCCTTCGGCTGGGAGTTCTTCCTATATAGAACTGCTAGTCTTCACCCTGGAGCCGCAAGCCTTTCCTATATAAAACTTTCAGCTCCTGAAGCCTCGGAGCGGCGGATTCTTCCTATATAGAACCCCTCACTGTGGGCACTTGAAAATATAGGCCCTTCCTATATAGAACCTTTATCTTCACATTTGGGATTCACGCCAAAATGGCTACCGATCTGGCCTTACGCTACCTAGGTTGCCATTATCTCTGGACTCACGCTACTAAGGCTGCCCATGCTTCTTTAAATCTGCAGATACCTGTCTAGAATAGACAAAATGCTATGAAAAATGAGTTAGCATGCTCCTAATCCTAGGGATTTCTAACTATTCATGATGTATGAATGTCAATATTCTGATGCATCCGTTTTGGCCATCAGTCAATCTCGACTCTCCGCTGCTTGCTTTCTACTTTTTTCTTCTTCTAGTGGCGATACCCCATTTCACTGTCGAGTCCAACCATTTCAACCTTTCTTTTTTGAATTTTTGGTTTGGGGTTCTAAAGTGCCCTTTCGGGTTTTCACTTTAGAGGTTTTTTTTTGTTTTTTGTTGTTTTTTTCCTTTTTTTAAGGTGCCCTTCCGGGTTTTCACCTGGGAAATCTCTCTTGTTGTCTCGAATGCTTTCTTTAAACAAGCGGGGTATGTGACATTGGTCATCTTGCCCTTGTGCTCGAAGCCTTCTGCTCGTCCCGCTTCAACATACATCATGTAGGCAGCTGGAGGACAAGGTTAATCCTGATTTCTAATCACCTATATTTTTAGGGTTAGATCATAGTAATGCTCAGAAATCTTTTGCTTATCATAAGTCTATGTTAACTCGTTTGCATGATGTTTATGAAAATAAATGCGAAGTCAAGGAATGGAAGGCACAAAAATATGATTTTATTACCATTAAGAATTTGGAACAATTTTAGAAAAGTCATGGCAAACATGAGGAAAAGGGGAAGCAAAACATGAGATGCAAAACCCCAAATATCCACAGTATGAATGATGCATGATCCCGTCAATCGGAGTATAATCTTTGCAAGGAGCTTCTTCTTCTGGTACTCGTGGGGACGACTCTTCTCTCCAATGGTCCAACCTCAAAACTTATCTGAGTCGCCCTTTACGGGTTTTTGACTCGGATCCTTCCTTTTCTTCAAGACGCCTTTTTTCAGGTTTTCGCCTTGAGCTCTCCACCTTTTTTTGGTGGAACGCTCTCTCGGGTTTTTGCTCCACCTCTCTTCTTTTTCTTTTTCTTTTTTCTTTTCTTTTTTTTCTTCTTTTTTTCAAACATAGTATTTCTTAACTGCATCAGAATTCACAGGACTTTTCAACTCGTCTCCATCCATTTCGGTTAAGATTAATGCTCCTCCTGAAAAGGCCTTCTTGACAATGTATGGCCCTTCCCAATTGATCCACTTTCCCTGATAATCTTTCTAAATCGGAAGGATCCTCTTAAGTACCAGATCTCCCTCTCTGAATTCTTTTGGGCGCACCTTCTTGTCGTATGCCCGCATTATCCATTTTTGGTACATTTGACCATGGCAGATGGCCTTTAGCCTTTTTTTCGATGAGATTCAACTGGTTGAATCTGGCATGCACCCATTTACATTCTTCCAACATTACTTCATTTAGGACCCGGAGCGATGGAATCTCAACCTCAATGAGGAGTGTTGCTTCTGTGCCATACACTAAAGAATAGGGCGTTACCCTTGTCGATGTGCGAATAGATGTCCTATAGGTAAAAAGAGTGAATGGCAGCTTCCCATGCCAATCCTTGTAGGTATTCGTCGTCTTCGCGATGATCTTCTTTATGTTCTTGTTTGCTGCTTCCACTGCCCCATTCATCTTAGGGCGATAGGTTGTGGAGTTATGGTGCGTTATCTTGAACTGGTTCCACACCTCCGTCATCAATTTGTTATTTAGATTGGAAGCGTTGTCGGTGATGATCCTTTCTGGCAAACCGTATCGACAAATGATCTCCTTCTTTAAGAATTTACATAACGTCGTCCTTGTGATATTGGCATAAGATGTTGCCTCCACCTATTTAGTGAAGTAGTCTATGGCGACCAAAATAAAGCAGTGCCCGTTAGAAGCCTTCGGGTGAATCTGCCCAATAACGTCCATGCCCCATGCTACAAAAGGCCACGAAGAATTCATGGTGTGTAAAGGTAATGGAGGAGCGTGAATCTTGTCAGCATAAATTTGTCATTTGTGGCATTTTCTGGCGTAATCGATGCAATCTCCCTCCATGATCGACCAGAAATAGCCATATCTCATAATTTTTCGGGCTATAGATAGCCCATTGGCATGCATCCCACATAGACCATCGTGCACCTCTGCGAAAATCTCTTTCGCCTCCCGGGCATCCACACATCTCAATAATGTTTGATCATGGCTTCTTTTATATAGAATCTCCCCAACTAGAACATATCCCGCTGCCATTTTTCTGAGTGTTTTTTCCGTCATTGTCATTTGCCCCTTCGGGATACTTTTGAAACTTGACATATTGCAAGATGTCATAATACCAAGGGTTGCCATCTATCTCTTCTTGCACATTACAGCAATGAGCTGGCCCTTTAAAAGTCTTCATCTCAATGGGCTTCATTTCTGCCCCCGTGTTTGCTTTGAACATGGAAGCCAAGGTTGCCAAGGCATCTGCCATCTGATTTTCTTCTTTGGAAAAGTCAGTGAAACTGATCTTTTCAAACAACTTGGTGAGCCCCTGGATCAATGCATAATATTTAACCAGCTTCGAATCCCTGGTTTCCCATTCTCTCCGCAACTGGTAAATCACTAAGGATGAATCTCTGAATACTCGAAGTTCCTTAATCTTTCTTTTAATAGCTACGTTCAGTCCCATAACACAGGCTTCATATTCAGCTATATTTTTGGTGCAGAAGAATTCTAGTCTGCTGGTGAAGGGATAGTAGACATTTTTCGGAGAAATTAACACGGCCCCTATCCCGTGTCCGAGGGCGTTGGAGGCTCCATCAAAGTAAAGATTCCATGAATTGTCGTCTGAAACATTTTCCTCACTTGTAATACACATCAAGTCCTCATCCAGGAAATTAAAGTTCAACGATTCATAATCATCCGAAGCACGACTAGCTAAGAAATCCGCTATGGCGCTTTCCTTCACGGCTTTCTGACTTACATACACAATGTCAAACTTGGATAAGAGCATCTGCCAGCGGGCCATCCTCCCTGTTAATGTCGGCGCTTCCATTAGGAACTTCAAGGGGTCTAGCTTGGATATCAACCATGTGGTATGGTATAGCATGTACTGCCTAAGCCTTTTGGTGGCCCAAACCAAAGCATAACATGGCTTCTGAATTGGCGGGTACCGTGTTTCGCAATCATTGAACTTTTTGCTTAGGTAGTAGATGGCTCTTTCCTTCTTCCCAGCCTCATCGTGTTGCCCCAATACGCAACCCATTGAATTCTCAAAGACTGTTAGGTAGAGGATTAAAGGCCTGCTCAATACCGGCGCGACTAAAATCAAAGCATTCATCAACCTTTTGATCTTCTCTAGGGCTTCTTGACATTCCTCATCCCAGACACCGAGATTATTCTTTCTAAGTAGTCTGAAGACTGTGTCACACCTATCTATTAACTGGGAGATGAAACGGGAGATGTAACTTAGTCTCCCTAGGAAACCTCGAACTTTCTTCTAAGTATGGGGCGGTGGGAGATCCTGGATGGCTTTCACCTTATCTGGATCGATCTCAATCCCTCTTCTTCTCACTATGAACCGCAAGAGTTTTCCAGATGTAATGACAAAGGTGCATTTGGCCGGGTTAAGCTTCAGCTGGTATTTTTGCAGTCTTTGGAATAGTTTTCTCAAGTTCTGCAGGTGCTCTTCTTCTGTTCGGGACTTAGCGATCATATCATCCACGCATACCTCTATTTCTTTGTGCATCATGTCATGGAAAAGAGTCACCATCAATCTTTGATAAGTTGCTCCCGCGTTCTTGAGTCTGAAAGGCATCACCTAGTAACAAAAAGTGCCTCACATGGTCACGAATGTGGTTTTCTCCATATCGTCTAAGTCCATCTTTATCTGGTTGTACCCCGAGAAGCCGTTCATGAATGAGAACCATGAGTGTCACGCGGTGTTGTCAACCAGCGTGTCAATATGTGGCAGAGGGAAGTTGTCTTTAGGTCTAGCTCTGTTGAGATCCCTATAATCTACACACATACGGACCTTCCCATCCTTCTTCGGTACTGGTACAATGTTTGCAACCCATTCAGGGTACTTGGCCACTTCCAAGAAGCCAAAATCATACTGCTTTTTCACCTCTTCTCTGATCTTTAACAACATGCCTGGTCTCATTCTCCTGAGTTTTTGCTGTATTGGTTTGCATTCTGGCTTCGTCGGTAGTTTGTGTACCACTATGTTAGTATTCAAACCCGGCATCTTTTGATAAGTCCAGACGAAAACATTCTTGAATTCCTAGAGTAGGGCTATCAGTTTGCGCCTGGTTTTCGAGGAAAATGTAGTCCCGATCTTTACTTCTTTTCTCTCTTCTTCAGTCCTCAAGTTTACAACTTCTATTTCTTCTTGGTGGGGCATGATTTTCCTCTCTTCGTTGGCCATCATCCTCATCAGCTCTGCAGGGACCTCGCATTCTATCTTATCATCCTCTTCTTCAATTCTTGTTGAGATCTCGGGGCATTCAAAATCTACCTCGGGAAGAGAATGATTTTATATGAAGTGAATGAATATGAATAAAGAATGAATGAATGGAATAAATGAGATGTTTGCCATTTGAGAAAACGGGGAAGATATCTTTTCATTTTAAACAAAAAGTTAACATAGGTGCCCTATACAAAAGATCCCCATTGCTTATGGGCAAAAACAAAAAGGTTGATTTAGAGCATTACTCTGATCTAGCCCTAAAAACCACAGGTAGATCAATGTAGCTCCAATTATCAAGAGTCTCCCCGGGTAGGCAGGGCCGGATGCTGGTCAACACACTGCTGTCATGGTCATTTCCAGCTATCATGTTGATGGACATCCCCTCGAGTGATTCACTAAACATTTCTTTCTCATTGAGTATGTCATTTTCCTTAATTGCTTCTTCGACCTCCTATCCTGGTCGGTTGAATCCTTCGGAGTCAAAAGTATTTCTCAAATGAGGGAAAGACATTGGTCTCCATAGAACGTCCTCTATCTTAAATCTGGTTCTTCTCTGTTCTTCTTTTCTTTTGTACTCTTCCTTTCTCTGCTGGACACTTGGTTTGTAACCCAACCCAAAACGATCATTCTTGGTTATTACACTCCTAGCTCGTAGGATCTCTTGCAACCTTCTCCCTAGCCCTCTTCTTGCTTTGGCTCCTTGGCCTAAAGTTTCGACAACGGTCATCTTTGTGCAATTAGATAATCTGAGGCAGGGGATCCGATTACCTTCCGCGACGAATGTGACATTCACTAGCTCTAATGGTCGAAAAGAGCATTCTGCAGTATCCTCATCATTTTGAATGTAGGGGCATCTGATGTCACCGAAGCAATGATCTCTTGCTCAGCCTCCACTGTGACCAACTTGCCTTCGTTCACAAATTTTAATTTCTGATGCAGTGATGAGGGGACAGCTCCTACAGAGTGGATCCATGGCCTTCCCAATAAGTAGCTGTATGATGGTTTTATGTCCATCACCACGAAGTCGATTACGTACTCAGTCGGCTCAATCAATATAGGCACCTCAATCGTTTCAAGTGTTTCTCTTTGTGTGTCGTCGAAGGCTCTCACGGAGTTATGATAGGGCTTTAGGTGAGAATCATTGATTGGTAACTTTTGTAGAGTCACCATAGGTAGTATGTTTAGTACTGACCCGTTGTCAATCAATACCCCCGGTAACACATACCCCTTGTAGTGGGTTGTGATGTTAAGAGCCTTGGTGGACCACATTCCTCCTTTAGGGATCTCGTCATCACTAAATGTTATATGGTTATAGGCGGTGATATGCCCCACTATCCTGTCCAACTTCGATACAGAAATGTCCTGGGGTACAAAAGTCTGGTTTAGCACTTTTAAGAGTGCCTCACGGTGCTTTTCTGAACTTAGGAGCAACTCTAGCACTGTAATCCTTGCCGGTTGCTTTCATAGTTGTTCCACTATGCTGTATTCACTATGTCTCAAGAATTTTAGAAATTCTTTAGCCTGAGCCTCGGTTACTGGTTCATTTATCTTTGGAGGTGGTTCCTCACCGAATATCTGTGCGGGGGTAACCAATGTATCATTTCCTTTATCCTTGGCAACTTCAACAACCTTCAAGGTTTCTGAGGAGTAACATCTGCCGCTCCTCGTGAAGTGGCCCAACTCACCGACATTCTCATCACTCTTGGCTTGCTCGTCTTTCGGTGTAGGCTCTTCTTCAACTTTCTATTCTTTTACTTCACTAGATTATGGCTTTTCTGGTAGGGTCACATTCACAGCATAGTTCCGGGAGTTTGCCGCATATACTTGAATAGGAATGGGGATGGTGCTGAGATGATGATCTTGGGAGTCACCTTAGTAGGTTCTCCTTGGGAGGAACTTGCACCCTCTGGCTTGGAGGAGATGACAAAAGGTTTGTCTCTCCCGTATTTGATGTTAGGGATGTCCGTCATATGTACGTCTGACCCTTTCCTTCCTGTAGGCTCTTTCAAGAACTCTATTTTCTTGTCGTTCATCCATTGCTGCACCAATCTCTTAAACTCGTCGCACTGTTGGATGTTGTGTCCTCCTTCCTGATGGAATTCACAGTACACTCCACATCCTTTCTACACTACTACCATGCCCCTGTCGATCAAGTGGGCCATGCATAATTGCTAAAATATCCACCGTAAAGGAGACTTGATTTCTGACACATTCTCCTTAACCTTCCTGGTAGAGTACTCCTCAATAGCATTCACTCCCTTGTTCCCGTGATTAGGAAATTGGTTAGCAGCTACACTTGGTTCTTCAAACTTCAGTATCCCAAAATTGATTAGACTCTGCACAAGCTTCTTGAAAGCAAGACAGTTCTCTGTATGATGACCAAAGGAAGCACCGTGATAATCACAATGCGCGTTCGGGTCATACCATGATGGGAATGGCAGTTTGAACGGGGTAACGTAGTATGGACGGACCAAATCTGCTTTGTGCAACTGAGAGTAAAGCTCAAAGTATGAAACGAGTAATGGAGTAAATGTTTGCCTCTCTTTCTTTTTTCTTGGGGTTCTCTCATCTCTTTGGTTTGAGTTTTGTGCTTTCCCAGTAGACGTCTGTGGCTGTGAGACTGTGAAATTCTTTGGGGTGGTGTAAGAAGTGACAGTGTTCACCTCATTCTTCTTGTTGTACTTCCGAGAACTTTCCCCGCTATCAATCCTACCGCTCTTGATTGCCAATTCAAGGGACTCCCCGGTTCTAATTAAATCAGCAAAACTCTGAGTTGTGTTATTAATGAGGCGATCAAACAATTCCCCCTTCAGAGTATTAACAAATAAAGGTGTAATTTCATGTTAGGGGATGGGTGGCTGAATCTGGGCAGCCATTTCTCGCCACCTCTGGCATACTATCGCAGATATTCGTTGGATTTCTGCCCCATATTTTCTAGCATAATTCTGCTGAGCGTCATGTCCGTCGCGTGCTTGTATTGCTCGATGAATGCTCCTGAAAGATCTTTCTAGGTTTTAATGTTTACTCGGCTCAACTGAGTATACCACCGCAGCGCCGCCCCAATCAGGCTGTCCTGGAAACAATGAATTAAAATTTTCTCATCCTTGAGGTAGGCTGCCATCTTCCAACAATACATTGTCACGTGTGCAGAAGGACACATGGTTCCATCGTATTTGTCGAACTTCGGTGTTTTAAATTTTGGTGGTAGGACAAGGTCGGATACCAGACTTAAGTCACTGGCATCGCTTCCCGATTCTTTTGTAGTTTGCAGGGCTTTAAATCTTTCTTCCATAAGGTGAAACCTCTCCTCCCATTTCTTTTCTACCTCTGTCTTGATCTTTTCGACCAAGTTCAGGTCTGGCACCTCCTCCTCGTAGAGTGCTTCTGTGTCAATGGGTTGATTCTTAGATGCCCCTACCTGAAGATTAGTAGACATCCCAACAGGGTCAATATATACCCTTCTGGCCAGATTTGGCATAGCCGGTTGAACCTTACTGTGAGCTGGGGTACCTTCCGACTCTTGAACGACTTCACCTTCTACTCTTTTTCCGAGGCTCTTAGCCAACAACGTAGTTATGTCGGACACTATCGACGCTTGTGACTGAGCAATCTGGTCACTGAGGCTTCTCTGGGCCTCATCAAATCTTGCTTCCAGATCTCTCTGTCCTTTCTCTAGACTCATTATCCTATCATCCATGAGTTTGCTTTGTAGTCGGGTAAGGTATGGATGATGAATGATTGCGGCTTAACTTCTAATTTCACACTGCCACAATTTTTACAATATTAATATGATTGCAAATAAAATAAATACATGTATAATGATGCAAATGTCATGATGTAATGCAGGAATGTATGCAAATAAAAGTACTGATTCTGCTGGTGATCACCCTTTTGAACTACTTTCACGGGAATTAAAGGATCTAGATTACAATAGAGCTCACATTACAAAAGGAGGGTTCCTAATACAAAAGATTCCTAATTACAACACGGTGTCTTACAGATAAGCCCTAGCTCTATCCCCTAACTTTCCAATAGACCTGAGGAGCTTGATGAACCTGGGTGCTTCTTCCATGCCTGCGTCGGAGAGTTTCGGCTTCGGCAGCTAAGTCACTCATATGCCTTGCAACTCACTGTATGTCCACCATTAGGTTCGCGTAATACTGGTCTCTATCTAGCACCATATGGGCAGCATCACGCAGTCTTCTTTGCCAATAGTTGTCTCCTTCGGCTGCAGCTTCTTCGAATACCCTGATTCTTTCCCTATAATCCTGAACAGTTGTTTCAAGCGACTCAATCTGGGCTCGCAACGTGCCAACTTGACGCTCCCTTTCTTGTAGTTTGATGAAGCCATTCCTCTGACTGTAAGTCTGAAATGAGTGTTCTAATCCTGCCAACCTTCCCTCTAACTCGACATTCTAACTTTGGCTCTGATTCAGGCTTTGGATGGTGTCGTCGTACAATCTTTGCATCTCTAACAGTCTATTCCTGGTACCCATGGACCTTCTTTTCCAAGCAGAGGTGTTCTCTCTTTCGTAGCTGACTGCTTGTTTTCCTTTGTTGATCTCTTGCCTAGTTCTTTCCTTCTCTTGATCGATGGCCTCCTTGAAAGACCACCTTTCCTCCTCGGTAGCTAACCTGCAGCTTTCTATCTCTTTCTCGATCGCTCGCTTGCTGATCTATCGTTCTTCTTCCACCAAACGGATACCATTCATCTTTTCCTTTTCCACGGCTATGAACTGACTTCGACTGGCCTTCTATATCTTCGCTTGGAGTATGAGGGTATCCTTCTAGTAAAGAGCATTCTTCTCGCTCAAATCCGCATTCAATTTCAGCAATTGCCTAATGATCCCGTCCCGCTCGTCGACCTCTAAACTCGCTTTATAAAGCTCACCCGCATTCTGAGTCTGTTGGGTTTCCATCTTCCTCTTGATTTCTTCGAGTTCATTTCGTAAAATATCAGCTTCAGACGGTACTACTCCCATAAGCTCCTCAAGTGACACAGCTGGTCCATTATCGGGTTCTGGAATCTTATCATTAATCCTCAAATGTCTCCAAAGATCATAGTCCGGGGTGATCATACGCTCGGTGTCTCCTTCCACTCTGATCAGGTAACAATGGTCCCAAGCCCTCATGATAGTCTGAATTTTTTCCTTGAACTCACCTTTGAAAGGAAATTCAGTTTGGCTCAATCCAGCGGTATTGGGAACAAACTGTCGTGATCTGAACTGTCGGGACACCAGAAGCAGAGCACAAGCAATCCCACCATGCATTCCCAACATCATCAACCAGTCATAATCACCGCAACTATACAAGAAGTAATTAACTCTACCGAGCCACGGAACCCTCCATACTATGTCTTCATCTTGAATGTTCCGGAAGAAACTGAACCATTTCTTCGTCTTCAAGTTTTCTCGCCACTCTTTTGCTAAGTACTTCTGTAAGGGAGAAAAGCCTTGAAAGGATATCCCTGGTAGGATCCTCGTCGGTGTCTTCCACTTGTGGCTCTGAATCCATACCTGTAACAGCTGTGCACATCCTTGAAAACGTCCTTCTTCGTGCTTTCAACTGCCATTTAAAGAAATGAAGGTCTCAGTCATGATTGCTGGTACTGGGTTCGTCCTCCATTTCATACGCTCAAACAGATCTAGAATGGCTACATCAATGTTTCCAAGAGTTCTCAGAAAGATTACCAAACCATATATTCCCAAGGCAAATAGTTCTATCTTCTTCCCCTCATCTGGATGTGCAAGTATGATGTGTCGAATACTCTCCCATGCAAATACTGTACTGCCTCCTCGAAGTCGAATCAGGCCATTAACCCAATCATCACTCATCCCGGCAAAGGTTTTGGATCTTCTAAGTGTAATTCTGATTCCTCGGCAGTTTTGCATAGATCCAATCTTCCTGAACGTTCTTCTGATTAAGTAAGGCAGTGTACTCTTCTACTGTAGGCATCATGTCCTGTCCATTGAAGGTGAAGCAGCAAAAAGCAGGATTCCAGAACTGAAAAATAGCTCGGAGTAAGGGCTGGTTGACTCGAACGTATAACAGCTGTGCAATGTCACCATAACTATCACAGAACATGTCTTGTAGTCTTCGGTCCCATCCTTCCTAGATGCTTTGAAAATCCCAAAAGTCGTTCTGTTGAAGACTCATGTAGGTGTACCCTGCTACTATGCACTCGCTCGGAAAACTATCCCCTTGGGCCTTTTGATTGACCTATGACCAATGCTTGACTGACAAGTTAAGCTCTTCTTTCCTAAGATACCTTTTTTCCATGGTGAAAGACTTTCTGATCGGGTAAACCACTTGATCCAGTACCTTTATGTAATGCAAATGCAATAATGTATGCAAAAAAGAGAAACAAAAAAGAAAACAAGTCAATACTGGATAAAATTAATAAATACATAAATAAAATGACAAATTAAATAGGATAAACACACAAAACAACCCTATTTGCATCCCGTCTAAAACACCTAGGTTATCTGCATGGCTCTAAAGGGGTGGGTTTCTATGTTCTCTATATGGAGTTTTGGTGCTAAGAGGTACCAGAACTGTCCTTGTTGTCCCCTACTAAGAGTAGCAAGGCCCCCGATCATCACCCATTATAGGCTCCTTTCAACTGGGTTTAATTTAGGGGGACCCATTTGCTTATGCCTGCATGAAGGAACGATATCCTTACGAAAGCATAAGGTACTCGAGCCCCGAAGGTACTTGCTAGGCCTACACGGAGGAACTATATCCTCACAAAAGCATTAGCGTTTTCCCCCACTTAAACAACGGGTTTATATGCCATATTTTAAATGCGTCAAAATAAACGCGCAATTATAACCGAATGTTATTTTAATAGTCACTTTAATCCGGAATTTCTAATATTAATAAAGCGGAAATTATTTAAAAATCTTGACTCACTTTATTTTGTTTGAAAAAACAAAAAAAATGTTCTCCAGTGGAGTCGCCATCTGTAGCGATATCCTTTCATGCTAAAAAACGAGTTTTATCTATTGTTTTGTTTTAAAAAATGTCTTACGTGGGGTTTTAAAGAAACCGTGTTTTATTAAGAAATTGGAGTTGCCACCGGCCACTTAGGTAGGCCGGACACCATAAAACTAGAGATTTAAAAACTATTGGGTTTTGGAGTCGGTTACGGATAGGGAAGGATTAGCACCCCACACCGCCCAAAATTGGTACTTTAATAATTACCGTTTTATTAATATTAGACTTTCCGGATTAAAGTGATTATTAAATAAAATTTGGTTATAAGTGCGAGTAAATTTTAAGGGCCCCGTTAACAAAGAGTAAACGCCTAACTACTATCACTACGCCTGATACTGGCCCCGTTTACACTCAGATAAAAGGGCACCGCATTGACAATTAATATATCTCGAGATGCAATCTTAGGAAGCAGAATATAAAACAAACAAATCACATTAACATGACAATTTAAGAAACATAAAAATATGAATATTACAAAATTTAAACAAAATAATTAAATGCATGAACATAATATATCACAATAGTAAAACTAAGTATGCACATAAACATAAAAAAAAAATATGCTTTCCAAAATTAATTAATTAAATCTAACATGCCTAGCTACATAAATACGATCCACAACTAAAACACGTGCATGATATAAATAACATGATGCTAGATTAATGAAACATCAATGTCATGATAATACAGTTAAAACATACATATGACATTTTTTGCCCACATCACAATACAATAAAACAATACATTGTGAAAAAAAACTAACATATAACCTAAAGACAAAAGAGATAAAAATAGGTACGCCCAAACATACATACTAACTAAACCGAAACATAGCACGAGACGAATGTATATACGACATGAATAGATAAAATAAGACATGGAAACAAGATATACCATACTTTAATACACATGTTACAAAGACATAAAATAATATGCTATAAAACACATACAAGCACCAAATGAATGACATGAACATGTTAAAACATGATAAAAAGGACATAAATATCTAAACATGAAAGAGGACCGAATTGCATTAACAAGAAAAATAGAGGGCAAAATTTAAAAGAACAAAAGGCACATTTAAAGATCGAATTGTAAAATGGAATTAACTTGCGAGGACCAAACTTGTAATAAACCCATGTGGCAAGATAGCTTTAAAAATATTGAAAACGTGGAATGACTAAGGCGGTAATTTCACCATTCGTAAGCTGATTAGTTTTAATCTGGGGGTGAAATTAAAAGAAAGCAAAAACAAGGAGGGACCAGACTCGCAAATAACCCAAGGGGCGAGCCAAAAACAAAAGAAATGGAAACGCGGAGGGATTTATTGAATGATTTTACCAATTTAAAAAAAAAACAAAACACCTATAAAACGAACCTATTCGAATCATTTTTAGCCTTTATTAAAAAAAAAATTAACCTAAGATATCAGCCCCCTATTCTCTCTGGTTCCAAACCCTAACTCCAGACCCATTTGAAACCCCCTGCACCACCGCACTCAGCTTGCCTCAGGTGAGGTTCGGCCACCTCAAGCCATCCCGGACAACGGCGGTTCAACGACAAAATCCTGAGGAACTAGTTCCTCTTCGTTTTTAAACACCAAAAAACCTTTCATTATTATTTCGAAACAAAAAAACATGGCTCACCCATGGGTTCATCGCCAGCGAAGAAGGGTTTTCTTTTGGTAAACTCTATCTTTTTTTATTTTTTGGCTTATTACTTACATGCATGCATAAAATGAGAGAGAAAAAAAATTACCAATGGAAGTTCTGCTTTTTTTGTATTTCTGGAAAGACTGATGATATTACATTTTTTGTTGGTTTACATATATGGCTGATCTCTGATTGTTTTTGGTAGAAAATGAGACATGTAATACATATTTTTCTGAGATTTGGTACTGACAGACTGTCTTTTGGTGTTTTTGGCACGTTCTTTGAGCAGCGGTTGGTACGGCCGACATGGTGGAGGCATGGTGGCAGTGTTGTCTCGGCCATATCCATTCTCGGCCTTTAGATCAGATTTGATCCAACGATTGGGACGCCTTGGAGAGTGGACGGCTTAGATTGCATCTGGACTGTACGGGCTTTGCACAGGGTCGTGCCATGTGGCATCTTGGAAGCTAAATCGGGCGTGTGTCCGACACGCGCACGTGATCCCACGCGGCCAGCTGGACGATCTGCAGGATTCAATCATGACCGTTGGATCTATATTTGATCTAACGACCCTCCTTTGGCTGCTACAAAAAGAAAGATAACATATTAGGGTTTTAGTTATCAAATGTATTAGGGTTTTCTAATTGTGCCATGGGTTTGGCCAGATTGGGCCCAATGTAAACATTAATTTTGGGTTTTATGTAATTTAGACTTGGACTATTAATAATATTTTTTGTTTGTTTTCTTTTTTCTTAATACCTTATCTGTTTATATATTATAATAATAATAATACGTATATATACATACACATGCACACACATACATGCAACATACGAACCCACATGCAAATATTAATTAACATAATATACTATATACATGCATATATAATCACATGATAATCATGAATATCCACACACACTATACGTACAAACAATGTACAAGAAATGTAAATACATACGTGACACCCATATCTCATATTAATTATTAATATGTATACATATATAGCTTATAATATATATGCACACATCACACACACTTCACATGCACTAATCATACATACAATATAACTTGAACACATGCAATGATATATTAATCATTAAACTAATACATTATTATGATAATTACAACCTAGATAAAAATGAGTGGTTACAATCATCAAAATGAAACTCCGTCTGATTACCATCCGATATGTTCTTAACATGAGGAACCAAAGAATCATCATACGGTTGCTTAGCCTTAATCACTTGTGACAACGTAGGCTTAACTTGCAACTCAGCCAACAAACCACCTTCCTGTGTCACACTCAACCTTGCAATCATCGCCCTAAGCTCAATCGCAACCTTACGACTCAACGCATCCACAACCACATTAGCTTTTCCAGGATGATACTTGGTCGTCAAGTCATAATTCTTAAGCAACTCCAACCATCTACGTTGCCTAAGATTTAAATCCTTTTGAGAGATCAAATATTTCAAACTTTTTTGATCTGTAAAAACAACACACTTCTCTCTGTAAAGATTGTGTCTCCAAATCTTCAAGGCAAACACCACAGTCACAAGTTCCAAATCATGAGTCGGATAATTTCGCTCGTAAACTTTCAGCTATCTCGACGCATAGGCCACAACCTTAACATCTTGCATCAGCACACAACCTATGCCAACGTAAGACGCATCACTATAAACCATAAACTCCTTCCCTAACTCGGGTTGGATCAACACAGGAGCATGTGTCAAATTTCCTTCAACTTCTCAAAACTATGATGTTGCTTATCCATCCACACATAAGGAACATTCTTTTGCAGCATCTTCGTCAACGGTGCCACAATACTAGAAAACCCATCTACAAAGCGAAGATGATAACTAGCAAGACGACAAAAACTACGAACCTCCGATACAGACTTAGGTTGCTTTTAATGGAGAATAGCCTCAATTTTTCATGGACCAACATGGATACCCTCTGCGAAAACCACATGACCAAGGAACATCACTGTAATATCCCAAGTTTTGGTCAGTGACCAAATTGTAAATTTTGAAGGTTTTGGGGTTAAAATGTAAACTTTGGAAATGATTGGGGACTAAAGTGTAAATTTCCATAATAAGTGATTATATTCAGCATAAGGGTAAATCTGATCGAAATAAGAACCTTATATCAGTTTTGAGAATTAAGATATAGTAGAAGGTATCGAATTTGGATCGAATAAAATTATTAAGAGTGCTCAGGCTAGGGAAATACTAGGATGGGTGACCTCCGGGAAGGTCCCATAAAAGTGTTTCTAATCAATATTTTGGACTCAGTAAAAGTAAAGAATATTCGAATGGATTATCGATAAAGGATTTCTAAGAGAAATTTTATTCTATGGAGATTTTCGATAATTATCGGAATAGTAGACTGAGTTAGGAAAATTCAGTCTAAGTTCTGGGAAAGGAAGTTTTTATGAGATAATAGAGTTTATTTCCCGAATATGGAAATATGGAATTTTTGGAATAAATCCGATAGTTCAGAAAAGGTAAAATCTCATTAAAAGTATTTTACGAATATCAGGAGATCGGATCGAATCGAAATTTCAGAGTCTGTTCCATAAGCCATGGAAAAGTTATAAAATAATATTTAAGGAATAATGACCAGTAGGTAATGAACTATTTTAGTTGAATTGTAATGGAATGACATTTTTGAAGTAAACTAGTAAATAAAAATTAGTTAGAAGGCAAATTGGTCATTTAGCCCCAATGGTATTTTTGAAATATTTAAAAGTTACAAGGGCATTTTTGGAAGAAGGAAATGGAATATTTAATCTTGGCCCTTGATTGATGATAAGATCAATCTCAACCATTGGATTAAAAGGGCATTTTAGCAATTTCACTATTTAAATGAATTTAAAGTTCATTTATATTTACAAGTGGCATATTTAGAAGAATTTAAAACAAAATGGTCAAAAAGATGAATATTAATTCATCTACAATTTCGAAATTGAGGGGAGAAAGAGAGAAATATGGAGAAAAATTTTCTAAGCTCGATTCAAGGCCCGAAACTCAATTTTCAGGTAATCTTTTCAACTACAAAGTTGTTATACTCTTTAAGGTTTATGTTTTGATGTCAATAATTCATGGAATACATGCTTTATTTATGAGAATTTTGATGAGAAAGAAATTAGGGTTTATGGACTAAATTGGGGGTTTTGAGATTTTATGATTCCATGTTGAAATTTAAGTTGAAATTAAATTGTTATGATGATAAAATCGTGTTTTTGAGTTGGGATTTAAACCCTGCATATTTTAGTTTGTATGAAGATGATTAGGATTTATGGATTCAAGTTTGATTTAGGGTTTGTGATGTTGGATAAATGATCTAGTAAGCTTGAATTTGTCATTTGGAAGCAAAACCTTAAATTAAAGGTATAGGGACCATTTCGACAATTCTGAAAGTTAGAGGAATAATCTGAATTTTTATGATTTTAAAGTGTATTTATGTTATTATTGATGTTGTAGATGTGAAATTGAAGTTATAATGCAAAACCGATGTTAAATCGAGTTAGTGACCATTTTGATAAATTGTCAAAGTTAAGTGACCAATTCGGAAATGAGGTTTTAGAGAAGGACTAAATCTAATTTTAGTTGAAATAATAGAATTCAAGTAGTAATGTTGATTTTAGGACTAAATTGCAAAGTTAAGAAGTTTAAATCCTTATCTTTGCATTTTAATGACTAATTTGGAAAGAAGGAAAAATTATGGGGGATCAATGTTGAATAATTTTGATGAAAAAGGGTGATAAGTTGATGGTTTGAATCAGGTATTGAGACTAAATTGAAAAGTAGCGAAGTAAGGAGAAGTTAGTATAAAGTTTGGAGTTATTTATGGAAGCAGTGTAGAAAACTGGATTATGGCAGTAAGTTTGAAAATTCACCATAAATTTTACAAAAATGGTTAGAAGGTGAATTTTAAACCGATGCAAATATTTGTTCGTCTAGTTTTGTTTCCAACAAACGGAAACTGATTTCGAGTTTCGAGTAAAAAGATACGATTTTTTAAGTGGTGAAAGGTCAGAAAACAGTATGGCAGTCTGTTCTGAAATCAACACTGGAAATTGACTTTGAAAATTTGTCATAAATCGTACAAGTTGAATTTGGGCTATTAATTTGTATGGTTGAAAAACTTATTGAATCTAGTTTCTTTCAGAACAAACATAATCGAATTCCGACTTGTAGATTATTTTATAGAAATATTTTTTTGAAGATAGTGCAATCTGCCAGAAAATGGGAATTGATACATTTTGTATCTAAACTTTGGTTAACTAGCTAGAAATAATTAATTGAAGTTCAAAAAGGTTATTAAGAACCAAAATGAGTTTTCTGGCCAGTATAAGGACGGAAGGAAAAGTATAGAAATTTTTATGTTGAATGATTCGATACTTTGATTAAAATATCGTTAGAAATGAATCTAACAAATGTTTATTTATATTCATGTGATAAATAAAGTTGGATCCGAATCAAAAGAAGGTTCAAGGTACTATAAAGGAAAGGATCAATAGAGCTTAGTGAGGCATATTAATAAATGGCCAAGGTGAGTGCATTTATAAATGTTTGCATTACATTGAAAATGGCATTGCATTTCTCTATAATACATGATGTGATACATTGCTCGACATGGAAAGCTTGATGGAATACCAAGTACGAATTATTTTTTGCATAAATGATGATGCATTATGCATATATGAAATATGGATAATGACAAGAATAAAATGAAACAATATACTACTTGGGGATCCAAGCCCATAGTGCAAAATGCACTAACGAGGTGTTTATATAAGGAACAAAGAGTGTCCTTATATGAAGAGCAAAGAGGGTCCTCTCGAGTACGTACTCTATATGGCACTATGGTGCAGATAGGCTACGGGGTTTCTATGGGCCTCTAGCCAGACACGATGATAATAATAACAAGATGTTACATGATAGAGATGTTACATGATATAGATGTTACAATGATTACAAGATACATGAAAAAGATGTTACATGATTTCATGATACATGAAAAAGAAGTTACATGTTACATGACAAAGAAGTACATGACATACATGATAGAAATGTTACATGATACACGATAGAATACATGATATGCAAATGATTGCATAATGAAAGCATGGCCATGATAGAGTACATGATATGTAAATGATTACATTATGAAAGCATATCCATGATATAGAATATATTATGCAATAATAACATGATTTATATGATAATTATGATACATGGCATACGTACATTGTGATATACTTGCCATGTTATAGAGAAAATGAAATGCACTTTTATATATGACATACTGCATTACAATATTTCATGTTTTTAAAATAAATAAATTTAACTGTCTCACTAAGTTCGTACTTAGCGTGTGTCTTTTGTCACACATAGGTTTCCTAGAAATTTTCTATTGAGGGGGAGCAAAAACTTGGAAAAAAATCAAGTTACTACAATAAGTTCAGTAAGTACGTCTTTACCATAATTTGATGGACTAGTGGGCGTGTAAGTATTTTAAAGTTGAACTGTCTACAGCATAAGTTTACAACATAATTATATGCTTTTACGGATGAATAAGTTTAGAAATATGATTTTTTAACAATAGCAAAATCTTTGGTATGGTTAAAATGTTGTTTAGCCCTAATCGCGTAAAAATTTTAAAATCAAGAAAGTGTCTAGGCAGCTTACGTAGTGTTCACCCTGAATCATATTTTCATTTCAATAATTCAATTATAAATTTTGTAAACCAATTCAGAGTCAATACTAGCTGCACCTAGACGACATAGTTTTAAATTTTGGTATGATAAAAAAATTCAAGTCAAGATTTCTTCCAATGATTTCGTAACATCTTTAATGTATATTCGGTCTATGAGTATACGTTAAGGGTGTTACAATCACTTTCTTCAGCCAAAACTCACATTTACTCAGTTTGGCATACAACTGATTATCCTTCAAGACTTGCAATACAATTCTCAATGCCGATCAAGCTCTTCCTCGTAGGATATCATCAATAAAACCACCACAAATTGTAATATCCCAAAATATGGTCTAGAAGTATGTTACCAACTCGAATATGATTTAAATGGATTGGAGATGTCTTCAAGGAAATAATTGAATAAATTAGGGACCAAAAATGAAGCATGAAAAGTACGTTAGTTAATTAAAAAGGGTCAAACCGAATGCCTTGATAAAATTAGATATTTGTAATACCTCAAAGATTGGCTTAATAGTACATTACCTTTTTAAATGCAATTTAAATGACTTAATTCTTTTAGAATGTAGTCTTATTTGAGGGTTTAGAACCAATTTGGACGAAAATAAAGAAAGAATAACCCAAGTTTAAGGTTAAACCGAATGTCATGCAAAAATTGGAGATTTGCATGCAATTTAGGAAGTGGTTGAAGGGCTTGTACACATGTCAATTTGGTTAGACACATGAGTGGAAGGGAGGGGGGCAGCTAGGAGGGTGATAATTAATCAAATTAATTATTCTTCTCCAAAAAAAGAGAGAGAGCCGAAACCTCCAAAAGCTTGTAGGAGAATGAATTTTGCTGATCGGTTGGTTATGGAGTGAAGCTAGTTGGTGCAATTGTTGAGTTCCTATTCTAGTGCTTGAGGAAGGAGGTGAGAAATTACTTTCCTTTCTTAAATTTTAAGTTTCAATTTGAGAATTTGGCTAGGAGATCTTCATGTGTTATGTGTTAATGGGTTTGATAGAAAATATAAATTCATGATAGGAATTTTCTCAAGATCAATTGAAATGTGTATGTATCGAATTGTCATGCTTTGTGTGGAAATGGTAGAATGGTTAAAATGCTGAATTTCTTGAATATGAGTTCTATGTTGTTATGGAAGATTGAGTATTCGAATGAACCCTTTTTGGTGGTGTAATTGATGATTAAGCTTGAATCTGGTAACATTGCTTGCTGATGTTAAATTAGGTACGGTTTTAATAAATAAAAATTATGTGCAGATTTGTAAAGTTGAACTATGGATTGCTTTTGTAATCTTAAAACAAATAGGGGTCATTTTATAAACTTATAGGGATTGATTTGGTGATTTAAAATTGAGGATCACTTTGAAATAAAAGGTGTAGGGGTTGTTTTGCAAAAACAGTTTTAAAGACTGTGTTGTGACTATATTGGATTGTTTTATAAACAATTTAGGAGGCTATTTTATAAGTTTATTTGAAGGACGATGTTAATGGATAAAAGTAGAATGTTTTCAAGAGCCAAAATACCTTATAAAGATGAGTTTGAGATTATTTTGGTTAACATGGCATATTATGATAAAATAGGTACATTGATGATCTAAATGTGTGCATATGAATGTGTAAATATTTGAATGAGTTGTGCTGTTAAGTTAAACTTCAATAAGAATAATGTATATGTCTATTGTCTTCTAGAGAGTAAGATCAAGTAGAGAATTATAAAGCTAGGAAGGATAAAGTTTTGGGCAGTCGGAGTAAAATTGAGAATAATGATCGAAGCTAGACTTCAAATTGGCAAGTGTAGTTTAAAGTCTAGGGATGGGTACGAAACCTTCCCGAGCATTCTTTGTGGATTAAATTCATTATTTTATGCATATTAGAGTTTGGGTGCAAATATAAGCTGGAATACTAGGTAAGCATTTGTCTGAAAAGAACAATGTGTCATGAGATTGTTGGCAATTAGATCAATTAGTTTAGGCACTCTAAATGTGTTCATCTATGTGTTTGATGTATATGATATAAAAAAGGTTTGTTAATATATGAACTTGATGTTATGTCCCTCTTTTAAATGACTAAACCATGTTGTCTCGAGTACCATGATGAGGAGTTAAGCTTATATCTAACTGGATATGATAAGAAATAAGTCTAAGCTTTGTTGTAAATGCTTGAATTTGAAGCTATATTTACTTTTGAAACTAATAATAATAAGCTACGTTCACTTGATATATTGATATTGGCTAAAACTTGAGATATGCTACGAAATAAGCCTTGGTGGCATGATAGTAAAAATTTGGAGCAATGCTCATCTTTGATAATGTTATGACAAGATTATGTATATAATAAGGAGCTAAGCTCAACTTTAATTTTTTTTACAAGATAAGTTTATATGAAAAGCCTTAGTTTCGAGTCAGTCATTGGTATTGTTGGCATGCCATAGAGACCGTAGAGCTCGTGTATAGGGTGGACTACGGTCCTTATGAGGTGACGTAGGAGGGATGTGTGTTGGTCACTTGGTGACAGTAGGAGGGATTGACCGGTACTTTGAGTACTATTTGTTTGGCGACAATTGGTTAGGGATTCGTGTACCTAGGCTACTTGATCCTCAAGGCTCTATTAAAGATTAAATAAGATAATAAATTTTCTTGACAAATTATGAAATGAATAACCTGTACCTTTGATACATTATAAGTAATGTCTTAGGCACCAAGTAACTCTTGAAAATGATATATATTATGTGTGATGACTTACATGCTAGAAATTCTTTTTTGTTATATTTATGTCGATGAACTATGTGCCTAGTAACTTATGTATTGATAAGCTAGTTAAAAAGAAACCAAGTAAATATATAGTTAAATAAATGGATTATGGCAATGACTTGTACAATGAGTAAAGTATATACCTTGAATGTTGAATGCTCTATTTTGGTAAATCGATACACTCCAAATAAATGTGTTTACATGCTTACAATCTAAGTACTGAGCGCCCTTTTGAGTGAGTAAATATGTTTGACAATGTGCATACATACTTGTAATTTACTTGAATACTAAAATGGTTATGATTTGTTCGAATACCTTAATACTTATATGTTTGGTGCCTTATATGCTAAGTAAGGATAAGACAATGAAATTTGTAATTTAAACTAATGGATATGATATGTTTGATATCTTAATTGAAAAGTAATTCATGAACTTGACATGTGATGTTTGATATCTTAATTGATAAGTAATTCATGACCTTGATATGTGATGTTTGATATATTAATTGATATGTAATTCATGACCTTGATGTGTGATGTTTGATATCTTAATTGATAAGTAATTCATGACCTTGATGTGTGATGTTTGATATCTTAACTGAAAAGTAATTCATGACCTTGATGTGTGATGTTTTCTATCTTAATTGATAAGTAAATCATGACCTTGATGTGTGATGTTTGATATCTTAATTGATAAGTAATTCATGACCTTGATATGTTATGTTTGATATCTTAAGTGATAGTAACTTCATGATTTTAATATGCTATGGTTGATATTTTTAAAATGTTAAGTAACTCATGATATGGTATGTTATGATTGATGATATGAGTTTCTAATAACTTGTGTATCGATAAGCTAAGTTAAAGGGAAACCAAGAAAGTTTATAAGTTAAATCAATGAATTGTTGTAACGTCTTGCATAATAAGTAAAGTCTTTCAATTGATAATCAAGTATCAACTTGTGTAAATAGATATGCTAGTTAGGATACTCATGTATATAAGTATATGCTTTATTTGAACACCCATGTTTATACGTGTAGATACATGAATTAAGGACTATTTTGCTTATAAACAAGTATATAGTAGAGTGTTTTGAATATATATATATATAAGTCTCTCATGAATTAACCGGATAGGTTTGATGTCTTATTTTCCAAGTATCTTGCGTGTTGAAATGCTAATCTAATAACTTATATGAGAAGAAATTGATGTCTATGGAAGACTATGTGTACAAGACTAATAAAATTTCATAATTAAACCAATGTATCACTTTGGTAACTTATACAATTTGTAATTGGTGTTAGCAAGGAAAAAATATGTTCACATGGAACAAGAATTACTAATATGTTTGAAACCTTATAGTTATAATAATCCTTATGTGGTCAAATCATTCAATGTAAAGAATCAGTAAATTTAGTGTTAACACTATATTTGAGCTTTGTGATTAAGTTGTGCTGTATTATTTAAGCTTGCAACTTACCTTGTTCCGCTAAGGTTCAAGGTAGTTTAAAGTTACAAAATAGAACTTTTGAGTCATACCTTCAACTATTTTCTTAAACTACCTCACTAAGCGTTAGCTTACTCTTTTCCTTTGTGTTATTTCAAGGTAAATGTGCTATCGGTTACTCTTGAGCTTGGATGTGATCACAAGGGTCCATAAGTATGTTAGAAATTTCACCTTTAGAACTCCTAGATGGTGGCACATAGTTATTAAGTTGCATAATACAATTAGATTCCATTCGGCTGTGTATGTATATGAGATTGATAGGTATTCATGTTTTGTAATGGGCCTTTATTATTTTCTTGGTGATTGCATGTTGTATATGATTTCATAGCTAACACGATTAGTAGTTGTTTGATAGTTGAGTTATGCTAGTGATACATTTGAATGTTTATTTATCCAAGAAATAATTTGAATTATGATGCCTTAATGAATTGAGATCATACATGATTGGTAGGACACCTTATAATTTGAATAAGATTAAAAGTCATAAACAAAATGTTTGTTATACTAAAACCTAGTGTTTGACGGGTATTTTATATAATATGTTATTAATTATTTGTAAGATTCTTAAGTTTTTTGATCATCGTGATGATGTATGTTGCAAAACCAAAAATGTATATTTTTTATCATGTGTTAGACCCCAAATAAAAGTGGCGTAGTTAGAATGAATAGTTTAATGTTGGTTAAGTTATGTTAGGCATGATGTTTGAATACTTGTTATCATGATTATATGTTTGGTAGTAATAAACCTTGTGATTTAAGTACTTAAAAGACAAGGGCATACTGCTAGCTAGTGGTTGAAGTACATTGTTTTAATGTATTTATGTATGTACGAGTGTGCATGATTCAAGGGTCGAGAGTGGATCTTTTCAATAGCTAAAAAGTTTTAAATTTCCCATGATTTCTGGTTGCATGCTTTGTTGAGAAAGTGTTAAGTCATCATATGTTTGTTTGGATTTTTGTTCAGTAACACTTCTTAAACCAGTCTTCTTCTAGACTGGATAAGGGGTGTTACAACAAATTGATCAAGATACTCATGGAAAACCCTATTCATCATATCCATGAAAGCCACCGGAGCCTTAGTCAAACCAAACGGATCACCAAGAACTCATAATGTTCGTACCTTGTACGAAAAGCAGCCTTATGCACATCCACATCCTTAACCTTCAACCGATAACACCCTGGTCTAAAACAATCTTTGAAAGCACCGCTGCCCCCGCGAAACTGATCGAACAAATCATCAATCCTCGACAAAGGATACTTATTCTCCACCGTCAACTTATTTAACTACTGGTGATCAATACACATACGCATCGTACCTGTAATACACATACACATATGCATCATACCTGTAATACCCTCAAAGTGTCCCATTGGAAGAAAGTCTTTCAATTTGGAAGAAAAGGGAAACTTAGTCCCCGATTCATTGGTCCGTTTGAAATCATTGAAAGGATATGAACAGTGGCCTATCGATTAGCTCTTCCCAGTGAATTTGACAAGATTCACAATGTCTTTCACGTGTCTATGCTCCGAAGATATCGATCTGACCCATCCCATGTCCTTGAACATGAAGAAGTTGAATTGAATCCCGACCTATCGTATGAAGAAGAGCCAATACGAATACTTGACAAAGAAGTTAGAAGACTCCGAAACAAGAATGTTCCATTGGTGAAAGTATTATGGAGGAATCATAAAATGAAAGAGGGAACTTGGGAACCTGAGGCTACGATGAGAGATCAATATCCTCACTTGTTCAACTGAGGTAAATTCGAGGGCGAATTTATTTTAAGGGGGAGAATTGTAATACCCTTCAAACCGGGCTAGGAATTTTACAAAGTGATTACATGCCTGGTAATGTTATCTTAGAATTTTATTAAATATGAACAGAAGGTGTCTTAAATCGATCAATTTTTTTCTAGAATAATTAACATTTAAGGTAGGAATAAATTGAGAGTTTAGCAAGTTGAGAGCTGCATCTTTTAAGAACTCAAAAGCAATTAAAACAAACTACGGATTTTGCATGCAAAACTTATAGTAATTGAAGGACTTAGACACTTGTCTAAACAAGGTGACCAACGTGTAGCGAAGGGGGAATGTATGAACCGGTGTTTGTCGGAGAATGGAATACAAAATTTTGTATCTTCTTCTTACTTTCTCCATGGTGCTTGACCAAGGTTTACTCTAGTGAGAGAGGGGGACATAATAATAAAAATTCTAGTAAATTCTTTGCATGTTCGATCAAATAAATAGAGGAGAAGGTAAGCAAACTTTTCCTTTCTTTAATTTAATTACTAAAATTGGATATTGAGGGGATTCATGCATGCTAGATGTTGTTAGATTATAGAGATTTTAATCTATGATAGGAATTTGGTAATCAATGAACTCACATGATTTTGTAGAGTTGTGATATAGTGTTGAATGCTAAATCGTTTGGTGATTAAATCTCTAATTGAGATTTGTTGATCAAATAGCTAAGGAAAATGAATATGGTTGCTGGAAATTTACTTGAAATTTGGTGGAAATTGCTAGGATTTCTAGAAAATTTGGTTCTAAATTTGTATGAATTAAATGTCACATAGAATGAAACTGTTTTGATCACATTGCTAGTTGAAATGTGTAAACTTGCTTGGTTTGACATAATACCCTGTTTTGATCACATTGGTAGGAGAATAAAACTGACCAAGACTTGTATGAATATGTATATAAGTTGAATTAACATGTTTGAAATGCTATCAAAGTGATTAAAGAAGCTACAAAAACTAGACTATTGTAATCTACCCAGAATGCTTTGTTCTAGGCAGTAAATTTGAAAAATCACTATAACTTGTGTAAATGGAATTTAAGGCTGAAAATTTAATGGATGTGTAAACTTGCTTGGTTTGACATAATACCCTGTTTTGATCACATTGGTAGGAGAATAAAATTGACCTAGACTTGTATGAATATGTATATAAGTTGAATTAACATGTTTGAAATTCCATCAAAGTGATTAAAGAAGCTACAAAAACTAGACTAGTGTAATCTGCCCAGAATGCTTTGTTCTGGGCAGTAAATTTGAAAAATCACTATAACTTGTGTAAATGGAATTTAAGGCTGAAAATTTAATGGACAGTACCTTAACATGTATAAATTCATTAGGAGAAAACAGAATTGAATTCGGGATTGTAGAAAGGATTGTAGAAATGAAACACTAGGGACAGTGCAAACTGTCCAGTGTTGTAATTACCCTGTCTTTAAGTAAAACACTGTATTAATCGGTAAATAATTAAAATGAAAGGCCAATATGGTTAGAAAGAAAATTAAGGTAGCTTTCCAACGGTGTAAACCAATTGAAATTCCGACATACGGAATGAAAGATATGCATGTTAGTAAACAGTGCACATGCTGGCAGGCAGCAGCAGCCTAGATGTCTTGAAATGAATGATAAATGAATTAATTGTATTGTTTCCTTGTTTTGAATAAATGAATGGACTTTGTATTAATCTTGATTTACTTGTATGAAATGTTAGAGCGATAAGAGAAAATTGTAGAAGGGTCTAAGGAGGAGCATTTGAAAGCTAGAAACAAGGGGATTTGGATCCAAGATTAGCTAAGCTTGGAGTATTGTGAGTGTAGTTTACAATAGGGTTAGGAAATGTGCATGATTATCTTCTTGCCATTGATATGCCATGTTAATGATCTCAATTTTAACTTGAATATGAATAAAAGGGAATAATGGACTAAGCTAAAATTGTGAATAAGTAATAGCATGCAAAATTGAGAAATTAATTAGAAAGAAAAGTGAAAACAAATGTATGTTTCCATGCCTTGGATATGACTTGTTATAATGTTTGCTTGATATTGCTCCTTGATACAAATGCTTGAACCTTGATGCCTTGATTGTGATCATATAGAATGAGTGCCTATATGTACTTGTATGATCTAATTACTTGTTAACATGATCTAAATCATGAATTAAAGATCTTGTCTGATGCCTAAGAGATGGCATTTGTTAATTGCTTGCTTGAATGACAAGATTAAATTGCAAAGTATAGAGCTAAGGCTCAATTGGCCTAAGGGCTGTGTATATGAACATGATCTTGCAATGTATCACTTGAATTGATCCTTGAATAAGTTATTGCTTGACATAAACATGTAATACTTGAATAAGTGATTCATAATTGAACAAAGCCTTGGTTGTTAGTGGTCATAGGTAGAAGGGCATGCCTTAGAGTCTAAAGCTCATTGTGTCAGGGTGGACTACGGTCCAGGGCTAAGGCCCCTAATTAACGACAGATGGAGGGTACGTATGTGTGGTTTTTGGCGACAGTAGGAGGGTTGACTAGTGCTACGGCGCATCTTGTGGCGACAGTTGGTTGGAGACTCGATTACCTGCACAACTAAATACCAAGGCATAAACTAAAGAAAGCATATGAGAAATAATTAAAGAATAAAGCTTACATGATACTCGAATTACATGATACTTGAGATTACTTGATGCATGAATTACTTGATTCTTGAACTACTTAATACTTGAAATACTTGATATGCAAGCTTGAATTACTCGAATTTCTTGATATGTAGTGCTTGATTCTTGACATGGAACTCTTGAAATGATAATTGCTTATGCTCGAACCTTGTATTGAATAACTTGCTACTTGGATTACTTGATATGTATTCTTGAAAAGACAACCATGTAAACTTGAACTAACATGTACTTGACTTGAATGGAAATGTGTATATTGCTTGGGTATGTTAATTGGCTTGAAATAAAGATTGTGCAAAGCTTGAATTGAATTTCTTCCAACTTGGACTAGGTTCAAGCTAAGCTAATTGATATATGCTAATAAAATGGTTAGAACTAGTTGCTACCTCACTAAGTACAATCTTGTACTTATCACTCTTGTTTTCATTCTTCCCAACCATAGATTAAGGATTCAATCGTTGCTTGATCCTGAAGTCTGACTTCCTTGAGCTCGAAGCAAGACACAAGATAGCTAAAGTATGGACATACTTGTTTCGTACTCCCCTAGTTGGTTGCAGTTAGTGGTAAATAATGTCTAGTGCATGCATTTTGAACACTTGAACTTGTATATGTATATATGTCTTGAATGGGCCTGCTATTTTGTGAACTTGGTTACTAATATGAATTAAGTAATGAACTATAATTTCATGTATTGTAAGTAATTGCTGTGCATATGGTTATGTATATAATGAATGTTCAAAGTGATCATCTAGCCTTGTACTATTCGAATGCCTTGTGAGATGATATAGTCACTTGTATAAGCATAACATGTTGAATATGTATTATATAAGTTGAATGGTAAATGCCGAATGGTAAGTTGACATATGCTTGCTTGGAATCAAGGTATGTGCAATGGATCATGATTAGTAAGTTATGCATAAAATGTTAATGTAATCAAGTTAATGAACAGTGAAATGAATTGGAAACATGATTGCTTTTAGGATATTCGAATGATAGTTGTAAGATGATATTAACCTTGATTGATCAATTGTTTGGAAACTTATTATGTATTGAATGATGATTGTATGATAATGTTAATTGAAATTTTTGGTAACCTATAATGTATGTAATTAAGATTGCTTACATGTTAAGTAATGTATGTTTGATTACTTGTTAGTTAAGTAACTCATCTAATAGGCATGAGTTAGCCTATTCTTGCTTGTTCATGCTTGTAATGTAATTGGTAACGCTCCCGAACCAGTTTCCTGCCAACCTGGGTAGGGAGTGTTACATTTTATTGGTATCAGAGCTTTTTTAGTTGGTTCTATGACTAAACCGAGCTCTCTTTAATCATATAGGATACTTGTGCCACCTAGGAGACTTGTATTGTATATTTTGTGTCTTTGCTTAACTAAACCGAATCCCTAATTGTTCTCTTTAAATGTAGAATTTCTAAAACAAGGCTCGCTCGGGATGATGAAAATCTCGTAGGCTTCTCAAATGAAGAGGATAGTGTGAGGGTGGAGCAGAATCCTCCATAGCAACAAGCTGAACCTAGAGCGCAAGCTCAACCCCAAGCCCAAGCTACTGCTCAACAGAAAGCTCCTGCTATAAATCCTGTGCAGCAGGAATATCTCCTGGGCATGAAGGAGATGTTCAATCATCTTGTAACTACTTTGAAACGAGGCCATTCTATTCCTCCTCCGGTTCCTACTCCAACTAGAGCCCCGATTGACAAACTGGCTCAACATCAAGCTTATACCTTCACCGATGCTAATGAAGCCAATCCCGAAGTAGCTGAGTATTGGTTAGAGGCCACTACTTGAATCCTGACCAAACAACTACCATGTTCTGATGAACACAAACTCGAATGTGCTATAGCCCTGTTGGTAGACGAAGCTCTGAGCTAGTGGGAAACCACTACCCTGACTGCTCATGCTGAAGCTGTAACTTGGAAATTCTTCCTCGAGGAATTCAAGAAGAAATACATTAGTGAACAATACCTGGCCGAGCTTCGAAAGCGTTTCTTATACCTCAAGCAAGGTGGCTGGCCCATCAAATAGTACATGAGTGACTTTTGCAAGTATTGCAAATATGGGTCAGAATACATCAAGAATGATGCTGAAAAGTGTATGATGTTTATCGATGGACTGAATGATGAATTAAGTCCATTATTCACTGCCCTGGATATCACTAACTTCCAGAATCTGGTAAACCGGGCCATTGCAACCGATGCTAAGATGAAAGCCTTTGAGAAATGCAAAAGCAGAAACTCCTGGAAACACAAACGATCAAGGAAGGATGACAAGCCTCATTGGCAGCTAAAGAAGTCCAAATATTCTATGGATCACTCTTCGAATTACACTTCTGCCTAGAAAGGAAACTTCATACCGAGACCCTAATCAGTCTCCAAGCCTTCAGCCCTAATCATCTCTGTTGATAATTTCGGTAAAGCTGCTCAATATCCTACTTGCAAGTTTTGCCAAAAACACCACACGAGTTAGTGTAGAACTCAAAAGAACCTATGTTACTTATGTGGAGCCTCCGATCACCATATCAGGGATTATCCTCAAAATCCTAACAAGGTTTCGAAACGAACTTCTGCAAATGCTAGCTCAGCTCCTTCCAATCGAAACAATGGTCCCAGACAAACTCATTCTGGAAATCAAGGGAAAGGCAAAGGACAGCATTCGAATGCCCCTACTCACCAGGAATCTCATGTTCCTGCTCGAATCTATCATATACAGGGAAAAGAAGATGAATCACCTGATGTTATAGCAGGTACCGTTGAATTAAATTCGACTCCTATTTATGCTTTAATAGACTCAGGATCCACTTATTATTTTGTATGCTCAACCTTAATTGAAAAATTACCCGAAATTGTCCCCTATTCATTCGAAATGTACCCTTTCTTGTTGATTTATATGTACTATCAACTTGTGAATTTGATCTAGTACTAGGACTAGATTGGTTAAGCAAGCATGAAGCCTGGGTAGATTCCCTAAATAGGAGACTTTACCTCCGGGATTTAAGAAAGGAATCAATTCTTCTAATTGACAAGAAACCGACCTCGATCTTTGCTACTATGGTCTTACAAGATGAACTTAAATTCGGCTTACCTAGTGTGCCTATTGTGTCTAAATATTTTGATGTTTTTCCTGAGGAACTCCTTGGTCTTCCTTCAACCAGAGAAGTAGAGTTCGGGATCGATGTCCAACCTAGAACAACTCCAGTGTCCATCACACCTTATCGAATGGCACCTGTTAAGTTGAAAGAACTCAAGAAGCAACTCCAAGAGCTACAAAACAAAGGTTTCATTAGGCCTAGCTCGTCTCCCTAGGGTGCTTAGTCTTGTTTGTGAAGAAGAAAGACGAGACTATGCGACTCTGTATTGACTACAGACAATTGAACAAGCTTACTATCAAGAATCGATATCCTCTCCCAAGGATTGAAGATCTTTTCGATCAACTCAAAGATGCTGTAATATTCTCAAAGATCGATCTATGATCGGGATACTAATAAATGAGGGTAAAAGAAGAAGATGTACCCAAGATAGCCTTTCGTACTAAATATGGCCATTTTGAATTCCTTGTAATGCCATTTGGGTTAACGAATGCTTCGGCTGCTTTCATGGATCTCATGAACCGTGTATTTAAGCCCTATCTTGACAAGTTTGTAGTCGTCTTCATTGATGACATTCTAGTGTATTCTCAGAATAAGGAAGAACATTCTGAACACCTTCGAATCGTATTGCAAACTTTTCGAGAAAGTCAATTGTTTGCAAAGTTCTCTAAATGCGAATTTTGGCTATCAGAAGTGTCGTTTCTTGGACATGTTATCTCGGCATAAGGGATTAAAGTAGATCCAAGGAAGATTCAATCTATCCTGGATTGGAGACCTTTGAGGAATGTTGGTGAGGTTAGAAGCTTTCTCGGTTTAGCCGGGTATTATCGACGTTTTGTCAAAGGATTCTCATCCATTGCCGCAAGTTTGACTAAGCTAACTCGCAAAGATACACCTTTTGTTTGGTCGAAGAACCAACAGCGAAGCTTCGATCAGCTTAAATAAGCCCTGATTCATGCTTCGATTCTCATCCAACCAGTATCAGGCAAAGAGTACACTGATTACAGTGATGCATCTCATTTGGGACTAGGATGTGTCCTAATGCAATACGGAAACGTGGTAGCTTACGCTTCAAGGCAACTAAAACCACACAAGTCAAACTACCCTACACACGATCTAGAATTGGCAGCTATCATGTTTGCACTCAAAGTCTGGAGACATTAGTTGTACGGGGAGAAATGCAATTTGTTCACATACCACAAGAGTCTCAAGTATCTCCTAACACAGAAAGACTTGAATTTGAGGCAAAGGAGATGGCTAGAGTTACTTAAAGATTACGATTTAGTTATCGACTACCATCCGGGGAAAGCAAATATGGTTGTTGATGCCCTTAGTCACAGACCATACTCGGGTAAACCCTTAATTCTAAATCCTAGAATAATTCATTTGAAATGTCCTTTCTTAACTTGCAAGTAACTATTCAAAAATCTTCCTTAATGATTTTTTCCATTCGTTTATAGCTTCCTTGGCTATCAATGCTCATTTCCGTTTATCCAAAGGACGAAATTTCTTGTTTGAACTTCAAATTCAATCTAGTCTAATCTCGCGAATCAAAGAACTCCAACAAATTGATCCAGATCTTCAGAAGATCATGTCCAAGCTAGACTATGAGTCTAATTCTGACTTCTCCCTCAAGTCGAATGGACTCCTCTATTTCAAGGATAGAGTATGTGTTCCTAACAACGAAGAACTAAGACATGAGATGTTACAAGAAGCTCACCAAAGCTCTTTCTCGATTCACCCTGGATCGGTTAAGATGTACAAGGACCTAAAGCCACTATACTAGTGGCCAGGCATGAAATCGGCTATCACAAATTTTTGTTTTGAAGTGCTTAACTTATCAGAGGGTCAAAGCCAAGCATCAAGTCCCTACCGGATTACTCCAACCAATCGAATTCCCTCAGTGCAAATGGGATCGAATTACAATGGAATTCGTTACTGGTCTTCCTTCCACTCCAAGAAAGAATAATATTGTATGGGTAATTGGTGATAGATTCACAAAGCCTACTCATTTCATCCTTGTTCGAATGAACATGAGCATGGAAACCTTAGCCGAGCTATACATCCGTGAAGTGATTCGATTACATGGTGTACCTACAACTATAATCTCCAATCGAGACCCTAGATTTGCTTCCCGATTCTGGAATTCCTTGGAAAGAGCCCTTGGAACTAAAGTGCACCTTAGTACATCATTTCATCCTCAATCAGATGGACAATCTGAAAGAATCATCCAAGTAGTTGAAGACATGCTACGTGCTTGTGTTATAGATTTCGGAAAGAACTGGAAAAGTCTCTACCCATAGTAGAGTTTGCTTACAACAATAGCTACCAGACATCTATCCAGATGGCTCCCTTCGAAGCTCTATACGGAAGGAAATGTAGAACTCCCTTGTGCTAGTCTGATTTGGGAGAAAACAAAGTTTAAGGACCTCAATTACTTAGAGAAACCGAGGAACAAATTCAAATCATACATGATCGATTGAAGCAATCCTTTGATAGACAAAAAGCCTATGCAGACTTGAAAAGGAGAGACATCCAATACAATGTTGGAGACAAAGTCTTCCTCAAAGTGTCCCATTGGAAGAAAGTCTTTCGATTTGGAAGAAAAGGGAAACTCAGTCCCCGATTCATTGGTCCGTTTGAAATCATTGAAAGGATAGGACCAGTGGCCTATCGATTAGCTCTTCCCAGTGAATTTGACAAGATTCACAATGTCTTTCACGTGTCTATGCTCCGAAGATATCGATCTGACCCATCCCATGTCCTTGAACCTAAAGAAGTTGAATTGAATCCTGACCTATCGTATGAAGAAGAGCCAATACGAATACTTGACAAAGAAGCTAGAAGACTCCGAAACAAGAATGTTCCATTGGTGAAAGTATTATGGAGGAATCATAAAATGAAAGAGGCAACTTGGGAACCTGAGGCTGCGATGAGATATCAATATCCTCACTTGTTCAACTCAGGTAAATTCGAGGGCGAATTTATTTTAAGGGGGAGAATTGTAATACCCTTAAAACCGGGCTAGGAATTTTACAAAGTGATCACATGCCTGATAATGCTATCTTTGAATTTGATTAAATTTGAACCGAAGGTGTCTTAAATCGATCGATTTGTTTTCTAGAATAATTAAAATTTAAGGTAGGAATAAATTGAGAGTTTAGCAAGTTGCGAGCTGCATCTTTTAAGAACTCAAAAGCAATTAAAACAAACTATGAATTTTGCATGCAAAACTTATAGTAATTGAAGGACTTAGACACTTGTCTAAACAAGGTGACCAACGTGTATGGAAGGGGGAATGTTTGAACCGGTGTTTGTGGGAGAATGGAATACAAAATTTTGTATCTTCTTCTTCCTTTCTCCATGGTGCTTGACCGAGGTTTACACTAGTGAGAGAGGGGGACATAATAATAAAATTTCTAGTAAATTCTTTGCATGTTCGATCAAATAAATAGAGGAGAAGGTAAGCAATCTTTTCTTTTCTTTAATTTAATTACTAAAATTGGATATTGAGGGGATTCATGCATGCTAGATGTTGTTATATTATAGAGATTTTAATCTATGATAGGAATTTGGTAATCAATGAACTCACATGATTTTGTAGAGTTGTGATATAGTGTTGAATGCTAAATCGTTTGGTGATTAAATCTCTAATTGAGTGTTGCTGATCAAATAGCTAAGAAAAATGAATATGGTTGCTGGAAATTTACTTGAAATTTTCTGGAAATTGCTAGGATTTCTGGAAAATTTGGTACTAAATTGGTATGAATTAAATGTCACATAGAATGAAACTGTTTTGATCACATTGCTAGTTGAAATGTGTAAACTTGCTTGGTTGGACATAATACCCTATTTTGATCACATTGGTAGGAGAATAAAACTGACCTAGACTTGTATGAATATGTATATAAGTTGAATTAACATGTTTGAAACGCCATCTAAGTGATTAAAGAAGCTAAAAATCTAGCCTAGTGTAATCTGCCCAGAATGCTTTGTTCTGGGCAGTAACTTTGAAAAATCACTATAAATTGTGTAAATGGAATTTAAGGCTAAATATTTAATGGACAGTACCTTAACATGTCTAAATTAATTAGGAGAAAACGGAATTAAATTCGGGATTTTAGAATGGATTGTAGAAATGAAACACTAGGGACAGTGCAAACTGTCCAGTGTTGTAATTACCCTGTCTTTAAGTAAAAAACTGTATTGATTGGTAAATAATTAAAATGCAATGCCTATATCTTTAGAAAGACAATTAAGTTTGCTTTCCAACGGTGTAAACCAATTGAAATTTCGACGTAAGGAATGAAAGATATGCATGTTTAAGTAAACAGTGCGCATGCTGCCAGGCAGCAGAAGCCTTGATGTCTTGGAATGAATGATAAATGAATTAAATGTATTGTTGCTTTGTTTTGAATAAATGAATGAACTTTGTATTAATATTGATTTACCTGTATGAAATGTTAGAGCGAGAAGAGAACATTGGAGAAGGGGCTAAGGAGGAGCATTTGAAAGCTAGAAACAAGGGGATTTGGATCCAAGACTAGCTAACCTTGGAGTATTGTGAGTGTAGTTTACAATAGGGTTAGGACTTAGGTCCTAACCAAATGTGCATGATTATCTTTTTGCCATTGATATGCCATGTTAATGATCTCAATTTTAACTTGAATATGAATAAAAGGGAAGAATGGACTAAGCTAAAATTGTGAATAAGTAGTAGCATGCAAAATTGAGAAATTAATTAGAAAGAAAAGTGAAACAAATGTATGCTTCCATGCCTTGAATATGACTTGTTATAATGTTTGCTTGATATTGCTCCTTGATACAAATGCTTGAACCTTGATGCCTTGATTGTGATCATTTAGAATGAGTGCCTATATGTACTTGCATGATCTAATTACTTGTTAACATGATATAAATCATGAATTAAAGATCTTGCTTGATGCCCAAGAAATGACATATGTTAATTGCTTGCTTGAATGACAAGATTAAATTGTAAAGTATAGAGCTAAGGCTCAATTGGCCTAAGGGCTGTGTATATGAACATGATCTTGCAATGTATCACTTGAATTGATCCTTGAATAAGCTATTGCTTGACATAAACATGTAATACTTGAATAAGTGATTCATAATTGAACAAAGCCTTGGTTGTTAGTGGTCATAGGTAGAAGGGCATGCCTTAGAGTCTAGAGCTCATTGTGTCAGGGTGGACTACGGTCCAAGGCTAAGGCCCCTAATTGGCGACAGACGGAGGGTATGTATGTGTGGCCTTTGGCGATAGTAGGAGGGTTGACCAGTGCTACGGCACATCTTGTGGCGACAGTTGGTTGGAGACTCGATTACCTAGATAACTAAATACCAAGGGCATAAACTAAAGAAAGTAAATGAGAAATAATTAAAGAATAAAGCTCATTTGATAATTGAATTACATGATACTTGAAATACATGATACTTGAGATTACTTGATTCTTGAATTACTTGATACATGAATTACTTGATTCTTGAATTACTTGATACTTGAATTACTTGATATGCAAGCTTGAATTTCTCGAATTTCTTGATATGTAATGCTTGATTCTTGACATGGAACTCTTGAAATGATAATTGTTTATGATTGAACCTTGTATTGAATAATTTGCTACTTGGATTATTTGATATGTATTCTTGAAAAGACAAACATGTAAACTTGAACTAATATGCACTTGACTTGAATGGAAATGTGTATATTGCTTTAGTATGCTATTTGGCTTGAAATAAAGATTGAGCAAAGCTTGAATTGAATTGCTTTCATCTTGGACTAGGTTCAAGCTAAACTAATTGATACATGTTAATAAAATGGTTAGAACTAGTTGCTACCTCACTAAGTACAATCTTGTACTTATCACTCTTGTTTTCATTCTTCCCAACCACAGATTAAGGATTCGATCGTTGCTTGATCCTGAAGTCTGACTTCTTTGAGCTCGAAGCAAGACACAAGATAGCTAAAGTATAGACATACTTGTTTTGTACTCCCCTAGTTGGTGGCACTTAGTTGTATATAATGTCTAGTGCATGCATTTTGAACACTTGAAACTTGTATATGAATATATGTCTTGAATGGGCCTATCATGTTATGAACTTGGTGGTTAATGTAAATTAAGTAATGAACTCTAATTCTATGTAATGGTATTGTATCTTGCTGCGCATATAAGTATTGATATGTATATAATGAATGTTCAAAGTGATCATCTGGCCTTATACTATTCGAATGCCTTGTGAGATGATATAGTCACTTGTATAAGCATAACATGTTGAATATGTATTTTACAAATTGAATGGTAAATGTTGAATGGTAAGTTGGCATATGCTTGCTTGGATTCAAGATTTGTGCAATGGTTCATGTCTAGTAAGTTATGCATGAAATGTTAAATGTAATCAAGTTAATGAACAATGAAATGAAATGGAAACATGATTGCTCTTAGGATATTCAAATGATAGTTGTAAGATGATATTAACCTTGATTGATCAATTGTTTGGAAACTTATTATGTCTTGAATGATGATTGTATGATAATGTTAATTGAAAAAATTTTGGTAACCTATAATGTATGTAATTAAGATTGCTTACATGTTAAGTAATGTATGTTTGGTTACTTTCTAGTTAAGTAACTCATCTAATAGGGATGAGTTAGCCTATTCTTGTCTTGTTCTTGCTTGTATTGTTTATTGGTAATGCTCCCGAACCGGTTTCCTGCCAACCTGGGTAGGGGTGTTACATTTTATTGGTAATCAAAGCTTTTTAGTCGATTCTAGGACTAAACTGGCTCTCTTGCATCATATAGGATACTTGTGCCACCTATGAGACTTGTATTGTACAACTTGTGTCTTTGCTTAACTAAACCGAACCCCTAATTATTCTCTTTAAATGTAGAATGTCTAAAACAAGCCTCGCTCAGGATGATGAAAATCTCGTAGGCTCCTCAAATGAAGATGATAGTGTGAGGATGGAGCAGAATCCTCCACAGCAACAAGCTGAACCTAGAGCGCAAGCTCAACCCCAAGCCCAAACTGCTGCTCAATAGGAAGCTCCTGCTATAAATCCTGTGCAGCAGGAATGTCTCCTGAGTGTGAAGGAGATGTTCGATCATCTTGTAACTACCTTGAAATAAGACCATTCTATTCCTCTTCCGGTTCCTACTCCAACTAGAGCCCGTATTGACAAACTAGCTCAACAACGGGCTTATACCTTCACCGGTACTAATGAAGCCAATCCCGAAGTATCTGAGTATTGGAGAGGCCACTACTCAAATCCCGACCAAACAACTACCTTGTTCTGATGAACATAAACTCGAATGTGCTATAGCCCTGTTGGCAGATGAAGCTTTGAGCTGGTGGGAAACCACTACCCTGACTGCTCCTGCTAAAGTTGTAACCTGGAAATTCTTCCTCGAGGAGTTCAAGAAGAAATACATTAGTGAACAATACCTGGCCGAGCGCCGAAAATGTTTCTTGTACCTCAAGCAAGGTGGCTGACCTATCGAACAGTACGTGAGTTACTTCTGCAAGTATTGCAAATATGGGTCGAAATACATCAAGACTGATGCTGACAAGTGTAGGATGTTTATTGATGGATTGAATGATGAATTAAGTCCAATATTCACTATCTTGGGTAACACTGACTTCCAGAATTTGGTGAATCGGGCCATTGCAACCGAGGCGAAGATGAAAGCCTCTGAGAAATGCAAAAGCGAAAACTCCTTGAAAGACAAACGATCAAGGAAGGATGAAAAGCCTCATTGGCAGTCAAAGAAGTCCAAATATTCAAAGGATCACTCATCGAATTACACTTCTGCCTAGAAAAGCAACTTCATATTGAGACCCCAATAGGTATCCAAACCTTCAGCCTCGATCATATATGTTGATAGTACGGGAATTCGGTAAAGTTGTTCAATATCCTACTTGCAAGTTTTGCCAAAAACACCATACCGGTCTGTGTAGAACTCAACAAAATCTATGTTACTTATGTGGAGCCTCTGATCACTATATCAGGGATTGTCCTCAGAATCCTAACAAGGTTTCGAATCAAACTCCTCCAAATGCTACCTCAACTCCTTGCAATCGAAACAAAGTTCCCAGACAAGCTCAGTCTGGAAATCAAGGGAAAGGCAGAGGACAACATTCGAATGCCCCTACTCACCAAGAATCTCGGGCTCCTGCTCGAATCTATCATATACGGGGAAAAGAAGATGAAGAATCACCCGATGTTATAGCAAGTACTGTTGAATTAAATTTGACTCTTGTTTATGGTTTAGTAGACTCGGGATCCACTCATTCTTTTGTATGCTCAACCTTGATTGAAAAATTGAACTTAAAGCCTAAAATTATAAAACAAAGCCTTGTAGTTTCGACCCAATAGGCGAAATTACAAACATAAGCCTTATCTGTAGAAACTGTCCCCTATTCATTCGAAATGTACCCTTTCTTGTTGATCTATATGTACTACCGACTTGTGAATTCGATCTAGTACTGGGACTAGATTGGTTAAGTAAGCATGAAGCCTCGGTAGATTGCCTAAATAGGAGACTTTACATTCAAGGTTTAGGAAAGGAATCCATTCTTCTAATTGACAAGAAATCAACCTTGATCTTTGCTACTATGGTCTTACAAGATGAACTTGAATTCGGCTTACCTAGTGTGACTATTGTATCTGAATATCTTGATGTTTTTCCCAAGTAACTCACTGGTCTCCCTCCAACCAGAGAAGTAGAGCTCGGGATCGATGTCCAACCTGGAACAACTCCGATGTCCATCACACCTTATCGAATGGCACCTGTTGAGTTGAAAGAACTTAAGAAGCAACTCCAAGAGCTACAAGACAAGGGTTTCATTAGGCCTAACTCATCTCCCTAGGGTGCTCCAGTCTTGTTCGTGAAGAAGAAAGACGGGACTATGAGACTCTATATTGACTACAAACAATTGAACAAGTTTACTATCAAGAATCAATATCCTCTCCCAAGGATTGAAGATCTTTTCGATCAACTCAAAGATGCTGCAGTATTCTCAAAGATCAATCTATGATCGGGATACTACCAAATGAGGGTAAAAGAAGAGGATGTACCCAAGACAACCTTTCGTACTCGATATGGCCATTTTGAATTCCTTGTAATGCCGGGTTAACGAATGCTCCGGCTGCTTTCATGGATCTCATGCTACGAGTATTCAAGACCTATCTTGAGAAGTTCGTAGTCATCTTTATTGATGACATTTTGCTATATTCTCGGAATAAGGAAGAACATTATGAACACTTTCGAATTGTATTGCAAACTTTTTTGACGAGAAAGTCAAAGAGTTGAATTTGAGGCAAAAGAGATGGCTAGAGTTACTTAAAGATTACGATTTGGTTATCAACTACCATCAGGAGAAAGCAAACATGGTTGTTGATGCCCTTAGTCGCAAACCATACTCGGGTAAACCCTTAAATCTAAATCCTAGAATAATCCATTCGAATTAGACCTTTCTTGACTTACAAGTAACTATTCAAAAATCTTCCTTAATGATCTTTTTCCATTTGTTTATATCTTCCTTGGCTATCAATGCTCATTTCCGTTTATCCAAAGGACAAAAATTCTTGTCTGAACTTCAAGTTCAATCTAGTTTAATCTCGAGAATCAAAGAACTTCAACAAATTGATCCAGATCTTTAGAAGATCATGCCCAAGCTAGACTCTGAGTCTAATTCTGACTTCTCCCTCAAATTGAATGGACTCCTCTATTTCAGGGATAGAGTATGTATTCCTAACAACGAAGAACTAAGACACGAGATGTTACAAGAAGCTCACCAAAGCTCTTTCTCGATTCACACTGGATCGGTTAAGATGTACAAGGACCTAAAACCACTATACTGGTGGCCAAGAATGAAATCGGCCATCACAGACTTTGTTTCAAAGTGCTTAACTTGCCAGAGGGTCAAAGTCGAGCATCAAGTCCCCACTGGATTGCTCCAACCAATCAAATTCCCTCAGTGGAAATGGGATCGGATTACAATGGACTTCATTACTGGTATTCCTTCCGCTCCAAGAAAGAACGATGTTGTGTGGGTGATTGTTGATAGATTTACAAAGTCTACTCATTTCATCCTTGTTCGAATGAACATGAGCTTGGAAACCTTAGCTGAACTATACATCTGTGAAGTGATTCGATTACACGGTGTACCTAAAGCTATAATCTGCGATCGAGACCCTAGATTTGCTTCCCGCTTTTGGAAATCAATGCAAAAAGCCCTTGGAACCAAAGTTCATTTGAGTAAAGCATTTCATCCACAAAGTGATGGCCAATCTGAAAGAATCATCCAAGTACTTGAAGGCATGCTACGTGCTTGTGTTATAGACTTCGAAAATAACTGGGGAAAATCTCTACCCCTATTAGAGTTTGCTTACAACAATAGCTACCAGACATCTATCCAGATGGCTCCCTTCGAAGCACTATACGGAAGAAAATGTAGGACTCCCTTGTGCTGGTCTGAACTGGGAGAAAACAAAGTATTGGGACCTCAATTGCTCAGAGAAACCGAAGAACAAGTGAAAATCATACATGATCGATTGAAGCAAGCCTTTGATAGACAAAAAGCCTATGCAAACTTGAAAAGGAGAGACATCCAATACAATATTGGAGACAAAGTCTTCCTCAAAGTGTCCCCTTGGAAGAAAGTCTTTCGGTTTGGAAGAATAGGGAAACTCAGTCCCGATTCATTGGTCCGTTTGAAATCATTGAAAGGATAGGGCTAGTGGCCTATCGATTAGCTCTTACTAGTGAATTTGATAAGATCCACAATGTCTTCCATGTCTCCATGCTTAGAAAATATCGATCTGACCCATCCTATGTCCTTAAACCTGAAGAAGTAGAATTGAATCAACTTATCGTTAAGAATACTTGACAAAGAAGTTAAAGACTGAGTTTCCTTGGTGAAAGTGTTATGGAGAAATCATAAAATGGAAGAAGCAACTTGGGAACTTAAGGCTACGATGAGATATCAATATCCTCACTTGTTCAACTTAGGTAAATTCGAAGGCAAATTTATTTTAAGGAGGGGAGAATTGTAATACCCTAAACCGGCCTAGGAAAGTTACCACTATTTTAAGTTATTAACTAATTAAATTAGGTGTTAGTCAAATTAAAAGAATTGGAAATTAATTGAGGAAAGAACATTAGCTAAATAATTAAGGGATTAAAATGTTATAGCCAACAAATTAGAGTGCCCAATTTTAAAGGACTAAACCGTTAAACATGGGAAAAAGGGGATTGCATGCTAATGAAAAATTTGACTATGGTTCTTACACATGTCACAAAATAATTAAACATGTGGGAAAGGGATTTATGTGTCTCGACCACATGGAAAAATCAGCATATGTTGTCTTCTTCATCCCAAAAAGACTGAAAACCCCAATATTGATAGAGAGTTGAACTTGTTGCCATGAATTTGTGAAGAATTGAGCTTAATGAGTTCCAATCCTTGAGTCTTGTTCGGTCATGCTAGGAGAGAGAGTAAGTATTCTTGACCTTTCTCTTGTTTTAGAGCCTAACTTGAGAATTCTATATGAATCTTTCATGTATCCTAAGTGTTAGTAACTGGTTAGAGAGAGTTAAATTCATAATAAGAACCTTCCCTTGAACATTGGAATAGTTCATGCACCAATATTGAATATGCGTGTGAATTGTTAAGTTGTTTGTGGTTAGTAGGAGCAGGAATTGTTGATGGAAATATGAATTTTATATCAATTGCATTAGTACTATTAAATTTGATACATTAGAAAGATAATCAATGGTGGAAATTTCTTGGTTGTTTTGAATGATGTACATGTCAATTGCTATGCTCATGTGAGAATAAAAGAGTAATTTAAGATGTGTATGGTTGCTGGAAACTTGATTGTACATGATGGAAATTTAGGTAATTAATTGGTATGATTCGAATGTAACATGGAAGGAAACTGTTTTGATCACATTGCTAGTTGAAATGTGTAAACTTGCTTGGTTGGACATAATGCCCTGTTTTGATCACATTGGTAGGAGAATAAAACTGACCTAGACTTGTATGAATATGTATATAAGTTGAATTAACATGTTTGAAATGTCATCTAAGTGATTAAAGAAGCTAGAAACTCAAACTAGTGAAATCTGCCCAGAAAACTCTGTTCTGGGCAGTAACTTTGAAAAATCACTATAAATTGTGTAAATTGAATTTAAGGCTGAAAATTTAATGGACAGTACCTTAACATGTCTAAATTCATTAGGAAAAAACGGAATTGAATTCGGGATTGTATAATGGATTGTAGAAATGAAACACTAGGGACAGTGCAAACTGTCCAGTGTTGTAATTACCCTGTCTTTAAGTAAAAAACTTTATTAATTGGTAAATAATTAAAATGCAAGGCCTATATGGTTAGAAATAAAATTAAGTTATCTTTCCAACCGTGTAAACCAATTGAAATTCCGACGTACAGAATGAAAGATATGCATGTTTAAGTAAACAGTGCACATGCTGCCAGGCAGCAGCAGCCTTGATGTCTTGGAATGAATGATAAATGAATTAAATGTATTGTTGCCTTGTTTTGAATAAATGAATGAACTTTTTATTAATCTTGATTTACTTGTATGAAATGTTAGAGCGAGAAGAGAACATTGGAGAAGGGTCTAAGGAGGAGCATATGAAAGCTAGAAACAAGGAGATTTGGATCCAAGACTAGCTAAGCTTGGAGTATTGTGAGTGTAGTTTACAATAGGGTTAGGACTTAGGTCCTAACCAAATGTTCATGATTATCTTCTTGTCATTGATATGTCATGTTAATGATCTCAATTTTAACTTGAATATGAATAAAAGGGAAGAATGGACTAAGCTAAAATTGTGAATAAGTAATAGCATGCAAAATTGAGAAATTAATTAGAAAGAAAGTGAAAACAAATGTATGCTTCCATGCCTTGGATATGACTTGTTATAATGTTTGCTTGATATTGCTCCTTGATACAAATGCTTGAACCTTGATGCCTTGATTGTGATCATTTAGAATGAGTGCCTATATGTACTTGCATGATCTAATTACTTGTTAACATGATATAAATCATGAATTAAAGATCTTGCTTGATGCCTAAAAAATGGCATATGTTAATTGCTTGCTTGAATGACAAGATTAAATTGTAAAGTATAGAGCTAAGGCTCAATTGGACTAAGGGTTGTGTATATGAACATGATCTTGCAATGTATCACTTGAATTGATCCTTGAATAAGCTATTGCTTGACATAAACATGTAATACTTGAATAAGTGATTCATAATTGAACAAAGCCTTGGTTGTTAGTGGTCATAGGTAGAAGGGCATGCCTTAGAGTCTAGAGCTCATTGTGTCATGGTGGACTACGGTCCAAGGCTAAGGCCCCTAATTGGTGACAGAAGGAGGGTACGTATGTGTGGCCTTTGGCGACAATAGGAGGGTTGACCAGTGCTACGGCACATCTTGTGGCGATAGTTGGTTGGAGACTCGATTACCTGGACAACTAAATACCAAGGGCATAAACTAAAGAAAGTAAATGTGAAATAATTAAAGAATAAAGCTCATTTGATAATTGAATTACATGATACTTGAATTACATGATACTTGAGATTACTTGATTCTTGAATTACTTGATACATGAATTACTTGATTCTTGAATTACTTGATTCTTGAATTACTTGATACTTGAATTACTTGATATGCAAGCTTGAATTACTCGAATTTCTTGATATGTAATGCTTGACTCTTGACATGGAACTCTTGAAATGATAATTGTTTATGATTGAACCTTGTATTGAATAATTTGCTACTTGGATTATTTGATATGTATTCTTGAAAAGACAAACATGTAAACTTGAACTAATATGTACTTGACTTGAATGGAAATGTGTATATTGCTTGAGTATGCTATTTGGCTTGAAATAAAGATTGAGCAAAGCTTGAATTGAATTGCTTTCAACTTGGACTAGGTTCAAGCTAAACTAATTGATACATGTTAATAAAATGGTTAGAATTAGTTGCTACCTCACTAAGTACAATCATGTACTTATCACTCTTGTTTTCATTCTTCCCAACCACAGATTAAGGATTCAATCGTTGCTTGATCCTGAAGTCAAACTTCCTTGAGCTCGAAGCAAGACACAAGATAGCTAAAGTATGGACATACTTGTTTTGTACTCCCCTAGTTGGTGGCACTTAGTTGTATATAATGTCTAGTGCATGCATTTTGAACACTTGAAACTTGTATATGTATATATGTCTTGAATGGGCCTATCATGTTATGAACTTGGTGGTTAATGTAAATTAAGTAATGAACTCTAATTCTATGTAATGGTAATGTATCTTGCTGCGCATATAAGTATTGATATGTATATAATGAATGTTCAAAGTGATCATCTAGCCTTGTACTATTCGAATGCCTTGCGAGATGATATAGTCACTTGTATAAGCGTAACATGTTGAATATGTATTTTATAAATTGAATGGTAAATGTCGTATGGTAAGTTGGCATATGCTTGCTTGGATTCAAGGTATGTGCAATGGGTTCATGTCTAGTAAGTTATGCATGAAATGTTATATGTAATCAAGTTAATGAACAATGAAATGAAATGGAAACATGATTGCTCTTAGGATATTCAAATGATCGTTGTTGTATTGATCAATATTAACCTTGATTGAACCTCAATTGTTTGGAAACTTATTATGTCTTGAATGATGATTGTATGATAATTGTTAATTGGAAAATTTTTGGTAACCTATAATCATTCTTTTTTCACAAAGAGAACCGAAGCACCCAAGGCGAACCACTCGGTAATTAAACAACTGCTTACATGTTAAGTAATGTATGAACGTCAAAACCATAGAATGGAAACTCCATCAAATCTACGGCAACTCGTGACCTTGCACTACCAAAGGACAACGCCTATACAACCTTCTAGTTGTAACTGTCTCCCAAAAAGAACTAGTTACTAACACTTTCGAGAAATTATCCGTAAATGTGGACATATGTATGCATGATTCCTTATATGTCATCCTAGATGTCTATGCATATCGATGCAAAACCTCTAATGTCATGCCCAAAGATGTATGCATGTACTGACATATTTAAATATATACATATAAGTGTTTTTTCACTATGCATGTTCAACATCCACACTTACTTATAATATTCCCGGCACCAATATTCCCTTCAACACATCGAAAACACTGTAGCAACCCTAAATTGTTAATCATAACTTTTTCTTGGTACCACAGTACACGAGAACACCATCACTCAAGCCACTACCCAAAACCATGCATTTAGAGAATACCCAACATGTCATCATCTCAAATGTCACTAACACCTTTGACGCTTCCATAAATAGCCATATCGGCCAACGGTCTAAAACCCAACTAGCACTAACCACACTAGAGCCTCAGGCAAGGACTCTCAGGTGAACTAACTACACCTCATGCTTGGCCATTGACATGCCACCCTACGATAACGACATAAAATCGCACTTCCTCGAATCCAGATACTGAGGATCAAGATACTTCCTCTTGAAAGCTCTCCTAAAGAACTCCCAAGTCACATATGCCTCTGGGAAACCCGCAACCGTGGTCACCCACCGGTGATAAGCATCACCTTGCAACAAGGACACGGTGCAACCCAACTTGCGCACATTGTTGTAATCCATCTGATTCAAGATACAAATTTTCTTCTCTAGCCATCTCTCATATTTTCTTTTCCTTGATTAACCGCCACAGTAGGTGTCGGTGCTTGCACTTGCACTTGCACTTCAACCATCGCTGCCTGAAAAGCTCCCGTCATCACTTGGATCAATGGAGTTAAATCCCCAAAAACTAGCCCTTGCGGAGCCTGAGGTACATCACCTACCCCAGCGTCAACAGGAGGAACTAACAGAGGAGGAGAAGGTAAGGTATTACGAGGATTCCCTCTAACGTCACTATTCTTCCCAAACCCGGCATTACCAGCCGTCGAACGAGTCTCACGTCGAGCCATGCTAACAAAAGTATCAAAACACATTAAATTTAGGCTAGTATTAGGTAAAGGATCCAAGACAACCTTATAAAACATTTTAGAACCTCGGTAATAGGCAATGTGTTCCCAATTCATACCCCAACATGATATAAAACAATCATTGTGCACATATACAATCACCATGCATAACAGACAACAACGATCAACCAATCAACAAAATCCCAACCATTCGTAACCTGGCTCTGATACCAACAAGTGTAACCCTCTCGACACGGCTTAGATGCCTAACCGAATCGAGTGGGCTACATTAGGTTTGCCGAAGCAAACTAGAGAAAGATTACAAAAATCGGTCTATTTTTTCCTTTTATCTTGTCTAGATACATATTATTAATCCTAAATGATCATGCTTGCAGCGGATGAAGTTACAAAGGAAATAGACCTCGGCAAAGGCAACCAATTGCATACAATACATTTTAGGGACTAAAACGTAAAATTTGTAAGATAAAGGACAATTACTAAAATTAGGGTTATCAATCCTTAATTAGTCAGATTACATGCTTGTATGTCAATTCTCAGCTCAATCTCACCATCCAAACTCAAGCAATTAAATTCACAAGAATCATGGATAAAAATGAATAAATCAGAAACTTTCCAAATATCCACATAACTGAAATAACAGCTACCCGTATCGGTACAAGAGCAAGTGTATCGGTATGCCTTGGCCACTTTATAAAACTCAGATTCTAGTAGCTCAAAACCGTACCGGTACGGCTACACGTACCTGTACACCTTGCCATTTAGCTTTTACCCGTACCGAAACACTACCCTGCATACCGAAAGGCTATGCCTAGAATGGCTTACCCGTATCGAAACACTATCTCGCATAACAAAACACCATGCCTGATATGGCTTATTCGTACCAGTACGGGAATACGCGTTCCGATAAGTCTGGACCTGAAATGTCCACTTTTGCTGGTTTAACTTACATTAATGGACTCCAAACCACTTAAACATGCTTCTAACATTCATACAACATTACCAAGGATCGATCCTAATCATAAAATTATAGAACCATCCTCAACTCATGGAAAACATGCTTTGAAGGTAAACTATAGGCATGTTTCCTAAAACCACATTTCCAATTATACCAAAACACTCATTTGAACACTTTCCACATATGATACTTGCTAACACCTCAATAGCATCAAATCCAACATACTGGAGTCATCAAAACATGACAATCCATCAAGGCTAACTAGATGCATACCTAAGCAATTGCTTAGCCTCAATCATAAGCAATGATCATCAACATGCTTATCAGCATCAATCAAGGCCCAAAACATAGCAATAATCATGCTAAAAAACTAGGAGAAACAGAATTACAAATCCCCCTAAATATGGCGAACACATTACATTATTAACCGAAAGTAAAACCGAGTTTCATACTCAAAGATAATATAGATCTTGGATTGCCTTTTTGCCTTGCCAATGTTGCCCCAAACTCTAGTACTCTGCATCATTTAGAAAAGAGAGCGTAAGCACAAATGCTTAGTGAGGATGCTCATAAAAACAATGATGCATTTAAAACCATTTGAAAACCAAAACCACTTGTTTTCAAAACATTCTTAACGACCAAAGCATTTTCATTGTTTCCGATCAAAACATGCATAACGATCCTTATGTAACATCATATATAAATCCCATGCTTAACGACTGAAGCTTTTTCATTGATGCCAAATCCAAATATGCATATCGACCATATGCAAAATCATTTACAAATCACATGCTTAAATCCCAAAGCATTAAATCATATTACCATGCTTAAATCCCAAAGCATTAAATCATATTACCATGCTTAAATCTCAAAGCATTAAATCTTATTACCATGCTTAAATCCCAAAGCATTAAATCATATTACCATGCTTAAATCCCAAAGCATTAAATCTTATTACCATGCTTAAAATCCCAAAGCATTATAAAATAGGTTCAACCTTGCCTAGTTAAACCGCAAGATTTTTCGACCTTGCCTAGTTAAACCGCAAGATCACCATCAACTTGGGTTGCCTAGTTAAACCGCATGCCCCAAGTGAGGTCCCAATAGTCCAAGTGGCCTAGTTAAATCGCCATACCTCAAGGACCCATGGCCACGATTGATTTTGTTTATGTATTATAGTGCACTTTAATCCTATGGCATGCCAACTATATCTGAATGTTTTCCCATCATGTCACATAGCCAATATATCATTTACAAAACCATTTACTCACTATTTTACAATGCATTATACAAAATCACCACATATGCAAGCCACATTGCCAAAGCAATACCACATTCCCGACAGGAATGAAAACCAATGTTCACTAGCATTTCATATACTTTTAAACCACTGCATATGTACTCAAAATCATGCATTTACAGTAAGTAAAATAAACCATGTTTACGACCAAAACATGAATTACACATGCTCATAACCGAACTGATATTAAAGAGCAAAAGAGGGAAACTTACTTACGAGCTTAGGTAAGTGTTTCAAGCTTAACCTGGACTCCTATAAACACTTTCAAACCTTTGAAAGACTTTTAAAACTATTTCCACTCACCGATTACACCTCACCTTGCTCGCCAATACAAATCGAGCTCCCGGCAAGCAATGATCCACCTCAAGCTACTTCACCTTGATTATTCTCTGTTTTGGCCACACAAAACCAGAGGAAACATGCATCAAAATGCATCCTAACTACTGCCTCAGTGCAATTACCCGCAACTAACAAGTTGCCCACTTAAAAACCATCCAAAACTTATCGAAATCAACCTCAAGCACCTCTCAATCTTATCCCAGCCACAATATAATGATTCAATGCATAAAAATTCATCAATTAACATATAAAAACCCCTTTACAACATCCTTTTTCTTCCAGCAATGATTAAATTCCATTAACATCACAAAAACCCTTAACTACCAATCTTTAACATTAGAGATTCAACTAGTTTCGAGATTACAATGTTAAAACCAAGCTATTAACATCATTAAACATCAAAATCATGATCTAATATGATCAAGAACCCAACAAAACAGATCCAATTCGAAAATCTATCAATTTCACCATTAAACCATAATTAAATCAATTTTCCATAATTAAACTATCAAAACACATTAGAAAACAATTGTAAAGGATCAATAACTTGGGAATTTCAGTAAAGAACCTTTCATTAGAGGAGAATAACGAACATTATCTCTAATGGATACTTTCTCCCTTAATTGGATGGATTTACATGAGAAAACAAAGATTTACATGAAGATTTAGAAGAAGAGAATGGTGTTTGGCTGGAGAGATTTTGAGATAAAAGATTTTGAGAGAAAGTTAGTTACGTAACTTTTGTTTTAAATAATTAATTATCAAATTAATCCTCCCCAACCTATTTATATTTTCCAAAACACTTTTAAAAATAGCCAATTAAGGGATAAAGTCTAAGATTTATACTTCCGGGCAATTATATCGTTAAAGATTCAAAGTTTTGACCCTTTTACTAAACAATCACTAAAACTAGTTTTCAAAGTTTACATTTTGGTCACTAATCCAAAATGTTCGATTTCCAAAACTAATTTTTAAAAATTGATTCCACCAAAATCATTAACATATTAAATAATGATTTTATAATATTTTTCGACATTTTTATCACCTTCAAAAATATTTAATCCAATTTAATGTCGAAATGGACTCGAATCTCTAACACCGGTCCACTGGACCCTCCAAACAAACCTCAAAACATTCGACCCAAAACTAGGGTATTACAACTTACAAACAATCCTCATTAGCTATATGATACATAACTCACTTCCAATTTAACCTCACAACCACTACCAATTTCACAGACTCCTCTAGCGAAACATTACAAGAAACCATGAACATCACAAATCCCCAAAGAACTCAACAATTCACTTCAAACCACTCTAGAGCCACTTTTTTCGCACAAACAACCACCAACATAAGAACTCCAACATTTCTAACATAATCCTCCTGCACAAAGCACGATTCCATGCAACTAAAAACCATCAGACAACACAATCGGGACAACAAACAAACAAACCACTCAGCCCTTTTCCAAATCAAACTACCAAAACTAAGATTCCCCCTTGAAACATGTTTTCCAAAGGCGGTTAATACTCTAACATCTTATGTCAAACCTTACCTCACTCCTTTCTAAAGAAACAATGTGTCAACATCATGAAGTTCTTGCTAACCATCAACACCAACGACTCAACGACTTATCCTTAACAAAGGTTTAACACTTATCTTATGACCATAACAACAACAACAATATCGCAACCAACCACCATCCTTAACACTCACTGCTCGATTTGGTTTCAAAGCTCGCAATGTATCTATACTCGAACAAACAATCCTTACACAACACCTTATCAAACCCATAAAACGATAACTTCATCAAATTCTCAGCAACCCTATGGTCCTAAACCATCAAAGAACATTTATGGCACAACTTTCGTACCACCACCATTTCATCCAAAACTAGTTACTCGAACTCCACATTAAGGATTTCAACATATAATCATATCGATGTCATTACATCCCTCGCAATGTGTGCATACCCTCATAGAACCTCTATCCCCATACTGATCAATAACGCCAGGCGTCTTGATTTATTGACCCTCATCACCATGCTAATAATAACCCCGACCGTGCCCACAGCCTCCCAAAGGTGCCACAACAGGTGCAAGAGCCCGCGCGCCTCTAACCATCAATGGACAATCACGCCTCAGGTGATCTCCTGAACCATATCTCTAGCAAGCATTAACAACTATAGGCACAAACATCCGTTCTCCTTTAGCCAACTTTAGGTAGTCGCGCCTCACAGAGCCTCGCAACCCATAACTCTAACATGTCTTTGGAATTTTCCAACACACTGTAGGATGAATTTTTCCATATTACGCACACCCAAGCATCTTAATAGTGGAATTCTAACCAAACTGTCCTATTTCGGCAGTACCCCTAACACGTCCAATATTGGGTCGATACCTCTTGTCACAATGTGTCTAGCACCGACCTTTCCCAACATCTGTTACATCAATTCTCTTGTGAGAACCAGAGCTTCTAACATGATTAGATATTCCTTGGGTCAGCTCCCACCTCACAATTCTGGCCCTAGACACCACGGTTGCCAACCCACTGAACTCAACATTTCCCAACATCTCCAGACCTTCCACTAGAGGTCCTGAACACTCAACTCCCACATGTGCGGATGTAGGTACATACATACCAGCCATAGTTGCCCAAAAATCTTCAACTACCGCTTGTTCCAAAGACGACAAGCTAACATACCATGTTTCAGCTAAAACGGGTAACACATGTTTCTCTCTCTCATGTGGATTTGGCAAAGAAGGCAGGAACTCTTCACAAGGCCCAACATCCTCCTCAATTTCATGCACTTCGAAAGCGGTCGTACTCGACTCCAATTCTCTCTTTGGTGGCATTATATAAAAATAGATGTAAGGCATGATAACATACAGTAATTATAATCAGGCCAACTCCAAGCAAGGATCCAAGACTTTCTAACTCAAATAAAAACCATTTATAACATGTAGTAATAAGGCAATGTGTCCCCAAAATGTAATCCAACATGGCATAAACCAATCACAAACCATGCAATCAAACATCGTACATGATAGCAACCACCGTGCATAGCAATCATCATGCAATCAATCATAAACAGTATCTCACTTATAATAAACCACATAAACAATACCTCAACAACATCCCACTTTTCGTAACCTGACTTTCATACCAACAAATGTAACCCCTTTTAACTCAGTTTAGCTGAAGCTGAGCTAAAAAGATCACATTAGATTTGCCAAAGCAAACTCGAGCTAATAACCTAAATCGGTCTGGTTTTTTCTTTTATCTTGTCTAAATGCATCAATTCAATTCATACGGTGAACATGCTTCAGCGGAAACATTACATTGAAAACAAATTGCATAACATGGTTCAATTGTTTAAACACGCACGTTAGGGACCATAACATAATTTCCCATAATTTATAAGGAATTGATTAAAATTAATATTACCAATCCTTCATTAGTCCAATTTCATGCTCACATGCTAAACTCCAGTTCAAAACAATCATCCGACCTTATTTAATTGCTTACATAACATTTAGGGACCAAATTGAACAATTTCCAATCTTCAACAGGAAAAAGCACAAAGAAACACAATGTGTACTGATATGGGTAAGCCCTTATCGATACGGCTCAATGAACTTAACCACTATACGTACTGGTACACTAGACATTGTATTGATATGGTGCACTAAGCAACTTGTACCGATACGACACAGTTCACGTACTGATTCCCCTCTTTTTGTTTCAAAACCTCAAATTTCAGTGACCATAATGCGTACCGATACGGTGCCTCGCATATCAGTACGATACTGTAAAAATGAAGGGGTCGTACTGATACTTAAACCTATGTACCGATCCTGATGTGTTAATTCAAATTGGTGTACTGATACTCGACTAACCGTACCGGTATCCCTATACATTTTACCCTCGAAATGAAGTTGTTTTAGACCCTGCGTACCGATCCCTGGGTACTCGTACCGGTAACCGAAGGCCTGTAATGACCTCTAGGTCCAACATATGACTCTTTGGCTCACTCTAATCAACTTCAAACATCACCTAAACATTCTATAACATAAAAAGTATGCTTGATATCAATCATACCAACATTTTAAGTAATACTAACAAGCATAACACAATCATCCACGTCATCTATAGGCATGCTTCCTACTCAACATTTAAGCATAAATCCAAACACATTTCAAGCACTTTAATCCTCTTACAAGTCCAATCCAACACTTAAAACTTACACAAACAGGGAGTTTAGCAAGCAACCCTCCCAAACAACAAACGACCATATTGCCTTTATTACTACAAGTCTAAATCGAAATCATACTTTCATAAACTCAAGTTCTTTGATTTCCCTTCACTTGTTCGTTGCCTCCAACCTTTAATTCTCTGCATTGATGGAAAAAAAGAGTGTAAGCACACCAGGCTTAGTGAGGAATGATCTAAAACAAACCACCATCAATATATTTCCTCAATTCATAACTTGATTCCTCTTTTCCTCAGATAAATCTGCTTCACTTCACCTCAGATCTCTAGAAACAAGCTTAAACCACCATGGAATAAGAGAAAGCTTGGAGGTTGAAGATGATATGAAAAATGGGAAAAGCGTAACTCTCTCTCTCCTCCAAAATAGTCATTTTATAGGCCACCCAAGGAAGGACACACGTCCTATAGGTTAATTGCGTGCCCAAGGCCATACATAATTTGTTATAACAAACCGGACAGTTAGCAAATTAGTCCTTATCCTTAAGCAGACTAGATAGCTGGCAGATGAAGTGTTGAACTGGCTGCAGTGGTGAAAACTTCCTCTACAAGGACATTAGTAAGGTTGTAACACCCCAAATTTGGGCCTAGATGTTAGCTAGATCGATTAGATGATTCGGGGGAATCGAATTAGGCAATTCGAGCTAGTTTTGGGAATTAATTCATAATAAATTATTTTGGGCTAAAATAAAATATGTAAAAATATTAGAAAATGTTTAATTAATATTATAAGGGTTTTGGAAAACTCAATTTGAAGAAATAAAATCAGATTTTTGGACATTTTGGCCTAGTGACTAAAATGTAAAGTTTTCAAAACTGCTTTGGTGACTAAATTGTAAAAGGGTCAAAACTTAGAATCTTTAAGGAGCTAATTTACCAAAGTTTTTAATCAGATTTTCTCCTTAATTTAGTCTATTTTTAAATGGTTTTTAAAAGGTTAATAAAAATAAATAAAATAGATTTGATTAAAAAGATTTTAAAGAGCCAAAATCATTTTTTACGTAACTACTTTTTCTCTCAACTTTCTCAGCACCCAAACTATCAATTTTACTTCAAATTTCTCAGGAGCCATTTCTTTTTTATTTCCTTTTGATTTCTTAATTGATTCCTTTAATTTCTACACCAAATTCTATTTGTTTTCTTGGAGATTTCACTCAAATATTGCCAATTAAGGGGGAAATTAGCAATTAGAGGTGATTTTTGTTTCTCTCCTCTAATTAAAGATTCTTTACTGAAATTCTCAAGTTCTTGATCATTTACAACTGATTTTTGTTATGTGTTTGCGATTAAATCATGATTTTAAAGTTTTAATTGAGTTTCGATAAGAAATTTGATGAATCTTGATGTGGATCTAGTTTTCTGTTGATTCTAATTGATTTAGATCATTTATAAGATATGTTTTAATGTTATAAGAAGATACTAACAAGAGGTTTAATGCCCCGGTTTAGACGATCCGTTGGACTGGATTAGAGGATTCAAGTATGTTTCGGGATTTAAATTGGATTAAATATTTTTGGATGGGATAAAAATATGGAAATATTTTCTAAAATCATTATTTATTATGGAAATGATTTTGGTGAAATCAATTTTATAAAAAGGGGTCTAGAAATGGGACATTTTGGTTAGTGACCAAAATGTAAAGTTTCAAAACTATTTTTGGTGTCTATTTTGAAAAAGGGTCAAAACTTTGAATCTTTAAGGAGCTATTTACCCAAGGGTTTAATATCAGGTTTTCCACTTAATTAATTACTTTAAATGATTTTTAAAATAAAATAAAAAGGCTTGGGAGATAATTGGATAATTAAAAATCATTAAAACAAACTTTACGTAACTACCATTTCACAATAACATTTTCTCTCCAATTCTCTCCAGCCAAACATCTTTTCTCCCTTCAAAATCTTCAGGTAAAATTCTCTTTTAATCAATCTTTTGATTTCAAGTGAGATTATAATGGTTTTCTAACAAAATAAATTTGATTTCTTATGGTTTTGGCTTTTGAAATCACCTAATTAAGGGGAAAAGCTTCCCTTAGAGGTGAGGTTCGTTCTTCTCCTCTAATATAAGGCTCTTTATTGAAATTCCCAAGTTATTGATCCTTTACACATGTTTTCTAACTTGATTTGATGTTTTAATTGTGGAAAATTGATTAAATTATGGTTTAATTGATTTAATTGAAGGATTTTCGTATAGGTTCTATTTTGCTGGGTTCTTGATTGATTTTAATCATAATTATGATGTTGAATAATGTTAATAGATGGATTTTAACATTGGAATCCCGAAACTATGTGAATCTCTAATTTCCTAGGTTGCTAGTTGTGTGTTTTTTAGGAGTTGTAGTGGTTAATTGAATGCTGGAGATATAAGGATGTTAGAGATATGTTTTTAGATGTTGATTGATGTTAATTGATGTGTTGAAATGTTAGGTTGTGGCTGGGTTAAGTTTGGAAAAGTTATGTTGTTAGTTTTGGGTGTTGTGGAGGGAAATTGGATAAAGGATGTTGAGGCTTAGTGTTGTTGTGATGTTGATTGCATTTTGATGCAATGTACCTCTGGTTTGTGTGGATAAAAGCAGGGGAAGTTGGTCCTCAAGCTTGAACGTTGGTTTCAGAAGCTTTGGAGGCACGATTGTCGCATCGGCAAGCGAGGCTTTGCGAGTCGGTGAGTGAAAACGTGTTTTCGACTTTGCAAAGGCTTGAAAGTTGTGTTTGCAAGTTTAGATTGAGCTTGAAATGCTAGTCTAAGCTCGAAAGTAAGTAAAGGATGAATTCTCACGCGAACTCAATTTGGCTAATAGTTTGATGCACTTGTTTTACATGATTCGATTACTCACTGTATATGCATGTTTTGAGCATGGTTTAATGCTGGAAATTGTTTATAAAATGATGTTGTCGCATTTGGAAGTAATGCATGTTTTGTAAATGCTTATAAACATTGGTTAATGCAAGGTTTATTGCATTGGTTAAATGATTTTGATGATGCATATGAAAATAGTGAGTTGTTGATGTTAAAATGAATTATATTGGCAGGTGATGGTATGAAAAAGGTTTGAAAATGAAATCGGATATAGTTGGCCGGCCATAAGATTGATAGTGCACTATAAAAAGGCGCCTTGGATGTTGAGGGATTTATCTGGTGTACCGAATACTCTGTCCAAGTACCCTAACAGTCAAGGGGTTTATGTGTACCGAAGACTCTCGTTAGTGGATTAAACATCATACCGATGAGTGGTGTTGGGGGGTTTATGTGTACCGAATACTCCACCATGGGTTTCACAATGGTGGAGGGGTTTATGTGTACCGAATACTCCCATGTGTGAGCCTTGTGTTATCGGTAGATTGTTTGTTAAGTGTTGAGAGAACACTTATTGAATCCGTGTATCCGATGTTATGTTTTGTAAAGTGGGATTTTGTTCATGATCACTTGTAAGCCAATATAATTTTTTATGTATCATGAGATGGATTGTTTTTTAATGTGGTTTAAACATGTTTTACTCTTTAGGCCTTGTATTGGTAGTATGCATGGGAAAGCTTAAATTGAGGGTAGCAAATGAGACTTTGATGTAGAATCCACGATACATGTTGCATATGGTTTAATATGTTGTTTTGCTAATGTTAAGTGCATGAGTTTGATAAGGCATGATGTTGTGATGATGTTTTAAAAGAGTTTTGAAAAGTGGTTTTAAAATAAATGTAAAATGGTTTAACTTGCATTGATGATGGTTGTTGTTTGAGCATCCCTCACTAAGCCTAGTGTGCTTACGCTCTCTTTTCCATTAATGCAGAGAATTAAGGTTTGAGGTAGCGAGGAAACAAGAAAAGGATTTCCAAACACTTGTTTTCAAAGTATGGTTTGGGATGTTGAAAAGTAGCAATAATGGCAATGTGTCGTTTGGGGTTTTGGAGGGGGTATTTGATGAACTCCCTATTGTTGCAAGTCTTGATTGTTGCTTTGGACTTGTAATAGATTTTAAGTGGTTGAGTTGTGATTGGTTTAATGATTCGAAAGTGGACTAGGAAGCATGCATCTAGATTTAGTGTATGTGAATGCTAGGTTGGCTTATATGGTTTATATGTTGATGTTCAAGTATGTTGTTGATGTTATATGATGTTTAGCTAAGTGTTGATGTTGCTTGAAATGAGACAAAGTGTCGTATGTTGGACCTAGGGGTCATTACAGGCCTCTGCGTACCGGTATAGGTACCTCAAGATCGGTACACGAGGTCCTGTTGGGGCTCAAAATATCGAATTATAGCTACGGGTACTGGTATGCTTAGCCATTGTATCGATACGCCTTAAGGAAATTGAATGCATGTTCCGGTATACGGGTTTGAAGATCGGTACGACTCCTTCGGTTTTAATATACCGTACCGGTACGCGGGGTACCGTATCAGTATTCATTTTGGTTATTGGAATTTTGAGTTTTTGAGAAAACAAGAAAGGGATCGGTATGGGTCAAAGCTGTACCGGTACGGGTTGGTCAACACACTGTATCGGTATAGGCCTTAGTATGTTGGTACGCTATGCCATTAAGTCTATTATACAGTATCGATACGAGACTCTTCTATATTGATACGCCCTGATGAATATGTGTTATTATGTGCTGAACTTTGAATATCTTGCAAATCAGTCCTTGATTATTGTGAATGCTATTCATTGAGTTTGATTGGTTGTTTTGGAATGGAAATTAATCTGCAAGCATGTCATTGGTTTAATGAAAGGTTGGTAATCATAATTGTGATTAATGCTATGTAATTTGTGATATTTACATTTTGGTCCTTTGTGTGACTCGTTGATGAATTGGACCCAGATTTGATAATATGATTTGAATGTATTGCTACCGCTGAAGCATGTTCATATAGGACATTAATAAATTACATTTAGACAATATAAAAGAAAAAAATTAGGTCACGATTTAGGGTTTTAGCTCGGGTTTGCTTCGATAAACCTAATGTGGCTCTTTTAGTCTAGTCTCGGCTAGGCCGGGCTAAGGGGTTACAAAAAGAATCCCAAAACTAAGTGAATTACTAATTTTTTATGTTGTAAATAGTTAGATGTTTAGGAGATCTTGGTGTTGGAAGGTTGCTGGAGATATAAGGTTGTTATATTATTGTTTTTTGGATGTTAATTGATGATGTTAAGATGTTAGAATGGTTAGGTTTTGGCTGGGCTTAGTTTAGGTTGAGTTTGGTGATGGTATCAGATGTTTTAAGGAAGTATTTGATGTTTTTTAGTGAGACGAAGTTGAATTGATGTGTTGTTATGTTTAGAGATGCATAGAAATGCATTAATCCTCTGTTTTTGTGTGGGTAAAATAGAGGAGACTGATCCTTCATCTTTTGGAGAGGTTTTGGAGGCTTTGGAAGCTTAATTTCGCATCGGCTAATAGAGCGTTGTGTTGTCGGTGAGTGGAAAATTGGTTTACTGCTTTTTAAAGGTTTGAAGATGATTTTTGGGAGTTTGGAATAAGTTTGAAACACTTGTCTAAGCTCGGAAGTAAGCATTGGTTTATCTCACCATCGTTTTTGATTTTGCAAAATACAATCTCATGGACATGTTTATGGTTTTTATTACTAACTGTTATTGATCATATGTGATGATTATTGAGTATGAAAGATGTTGCGAATGATCATATTTGATGATTATTGAGTATGACAAATGGTTTATGAAAAGAGTTTTGAGAATACTAGAATACATTTTTGATGTATTGGAAATTGTTTTGACTTGCTGCATATGTAAAACATGGAGGTAATATGGTTTTATATAGTATATTTGTAATATCCCAATTTTTGGCTAGTGACCAAAATGTAAATTTTAAAAGTTTTGTGGCTAAAGTATAAACTTTGGAAAAGTTTAGGGACCAAAGTGTAATTTTCAAAAGTTATGCATTTTAACCCCGAAAATGAATAGTTTACCTCCAAGAATGACGTTTTCTTGTTATCTGGATTTTTCATACGGAGTTTGTGTCAATGGCTATAAAGTGATGAAGTTCAGAAAAATATTCGTATAATCAGATCGAATCGAATATTCAGGATATTTTGAAGGATGATAGGGTAAGGTTAAAAATGTCATTTCCATTTCTTAAAATGGTAATATTTATTTAGGCCCTTGGATTTAGATAAATTTTTATGTTAAATCCTAGCCATTGGATCTAGGGATAAGATTGGAATTTAAGTACGTTTCAAGAGCAAAATTGGAAATTGATATAGTTCAAGGGTAAATTGTTAAACTACTAACTCAGGATTAAATCTAGGTCATTGGATGAAGGATGTGACATGTGGCACGTTACGGATTCATTGGATTTGAGGGCAAAATAGTCATTTCACTATTTAGAGGATATTTCCAATATTTATGGAAATAAAAGATGCCAAATGGCATAAATAAAAAAATGAAGAAATATCTCCATCTTTCTTCATGCTTCGTGTCAAGAAGAAAAGAACAAGAAGGAAAGCAAGGTAAGTTTAGGATTTTGCATTTTTAATCCCTAAATACTAGGGTATAGGGTTAGCTTATGAAATATGAAGTTGTTCTTCATGAAATTCTCTTTCAATTGGTATAAAAATTTCATGGAATTGTTGAAGGATACTCTTGAATTTTGAAGAGATATAATTTAGGGTTTACAGATCCAAATGAATTAGGATTGAATTATGGAAGATTATGTGATGTTCTATTATTTCCATGCTTGATTGAAGTTGAAATTGATGTATTCTTGATGGAATACCATTTGGTTAATTAGGGTTTAATTTGGGGGTTAAGAATTCAAGTTGAATTTGGAGTTTTCATGAAAGGAAAAATGTTGGAATAACATAATTGATGGTTAATTTGAGATGTTGGAATGGTTAAAGGATGCTAAAGATGTGAATTATAAAATCTGCCCAGATTTTTTGTCATTGGCACTAAGTTCTAAAATTCACCATAAATTCTACAAAAATGATTAGAAAGTGATCCTTATATCATTGTATTCCTAGTTCAGTCTAGTTTCTTTTAAAACAAACGATGACTAATTTCGATTTGTATATCAAAAGATATGAATTTTTAAGTGATGAAAGGTCAGAAAATAGAATACCAGTCTACTATGAAATTCAGCACTGGAATCCACTTGAAAAATTCATCATAAATCGTACAAGTTGAATTTGGGCTATTAGTTTATATGTTTGAATAGGATACCGAACCTAGTTTCTTTCAAAACAAACGGAATCGAATTCCGAGTTGTGAATTATTTTATATAAATATTTCTTTGAAGGTAGCGCAGACTGACAAATTATAAAATGAGTACCTTATTGGTGTTATTAATTTATGCATGTAAGGGATGAATGTAAAGCATTCAAGTAAACCCGAGAAATCAAAAATTCAATATATAAGGCAAAGGATCAAGCTTGGAGTTCTCTTAAATTATTCAATTTAGTTTGGGATAAGAAGTGTCAAGGTGAGTGCAATTGCATACATATCATGACACATTGATGTTTTATACATCATTGGGATGGCTTGCGATGAGCCTACCCAAATTTTATTGTCATTATATTTATGTCATGGAGCATATGATTGACATATTTTAAATATGTCAAAATTTGAATATAAATGCATGGATCACTAGTTATATATGATGTTATATTATGAATGTTATTTCGGGTATGAACTGCCCGATATTAAATTATGTTGATATACAATGCCATGGATGAAATAAATATGGAATATATGCCCAAGTATGTCATTGAGGGACAGGGTATAGTTGGCATGCCATAAAGTCCAACAGCACGCTGCATACTCGATTTAGCACTATAGTGTATATAAAGGACACTTAGTGCATATGGTGGGCACGACCTTATGTGTATTAGCACTTCGGTGCATATTTGACTCGTTTACCCAGGGTCTTCATAGGCTTATATTTGGGCTATGGTTTATTGGTTAATAAAAGATAAATAGGTGAATAAGCTTATAAGCTTTTGGAATATATGGCAAGTATATTGGTAAGAAATTTATATCCGGTTTATATTATGTTAATATATGATTAACATGATGGTAATACATATCTAGTGATCATGATGCATTTATGCATATATGGCATATTATGACAAATGGACAAGCATGAAAGTCTTATGACATTGGCATATAGTAAATCATTACTAATGCAATGTGAAAGTTGATGCATTGGCATATATCATGTTATATAAACGTCGTCATGAAGTCGAATAAGTTTAAATTATTGTTATTAACTTTGTTTATTGCCTCACTAAGTTCGTACTTAGCATGTGTTGATTGTGCACATGTAGGTGGTTCGAATCATTGGACGAAGCAAAGAGTTGCATCAAGTTCAAAAATTTTCAACAAGCTGCCACAGTAATGACATCCTGCTTGAGGTTTTTAATTTATTTTAGTGGCATGTATAAATGGGATTAATTTGTCTATTTTAGTTTAACGTCCGATATTTTTTTGAACAGTCAAATTTATTTTTTAAAGTAAAGGAGCTCTGATTTTGTGTATTAGTCGATATAAATATTTTCAAAGGTTTTAAATTTATGGAATTTTTGAATAAAAAACATTCTATTGTTCTGTGACATCTCTAACTCATATTCGGTAATCGAATATGAAAATGAGGTGTTACAATATTGGCAAGTGGTTGTGAGTAAAAGTTATTGGATATAGTTGGCTAGCCATAAGGCTTAAAGTGTAGTATAATAAGTCGCCTCATGTGTATAGAGGGGTCAAGAGTGTGCCTTGCTCCACCATGAGAACCATAGTGGTCGAGAGGTCAAGAGTGTGCCAATTCTCCCGCTGGTGGATTTATACATCATAATTGTTGAGGAGTAGTAGTACCATGCTCCGGTTTGAGGATGTATGTAAAGTGGTCGAAGGAACCACATGGGAAATATGTGTATTTGATGTGTTTTTATAAATAGATTGAAATGGTTTTGGGATCACTTGAATGAAAATATATGATATAATGTATCACGTGAAATGGATTATGCTTTGTATGATATGGTTTATACATGTGATCCTCTTTAAGCTTGCTATTTTGAGGTTTTAGCATGAGAAAGCTTAAATTAAGGTTTATGCTAGAAATCCATTATACATGTGTTGCACTTGTTTAAAAGTGCATATTTGTAAAGAATATAAAAGCATGAGATGTTTTGGCATGAGCTTTAACACTTATTTGGAAATGAAATGGTTTTAAATGCATTGATGAGTGTTTTTGAGATTCCCTCACTAAGCTTGTAAGCTTACGCTCTCATTTATCATCAATGCAGAGAAGTAAGCATTTTTGGACAGCGAGCAAGCAAGAGACAATCCAAGGGTGAAGCAATTTCAAGTATGGTTTTATAAATACTCTATAGTAATAAGAGGCAATGTAACCAAGTTGTAATTGGGAGGGTTGTTTTGGTTACTCCCTGGTTTGAACAAGTTTCATTTGATGTTTTGGACTTGAATGAGGTTTTAAGTCTTGCTTCGAGGGGTTGGGATATGATTTGCATGCTTGGGTAGAGATCATGCCTATATGACCATTGTTTGGTTTTGTTTTGATGTTAATGATCCTCTACCATGACTATATGATTGTGGAAATGTTGATTGGAATATTTTATGATGTTTGAAGTATGTTAGATTGAGCCAAAGTGTCATATGTTCGACCAAGGGGTCATTACAAGCCAGTCTGTACCGATACAGATCCGTAGGGATCAGTACGTGGGGCTTATCTCGGCTCAAATTTGTGTAAAATTGCACAGGCATATCAATATGCCTTGTAGCCATATCGGTATGCATATCTAAAAATTATAAATGGTGTCAGTACACGAGTAACCGTATCGGTACTCCCTTTGGCTACTAGAATCCCCTTCTTTGATATTTAACAACCGTATCAGTTCACTTGTGTACCGTACCGATACCCTTTGTCAAATGTATCTGTATCGATACGGGCAAGCAATGTACCGGTACCCAGTTAGTTAATTCTGGTAATATGCTTTTTGAAGTCTGAATCTTTACAATTTAGTCCATGTTTCTTGATCATGCAATTAAATGAGTTTGGATGATTATTTTAAGTTGAGGTTTAACCGGAATGCATGAAACCTGATTATTTGAGGTTTGGAAACTTGAAATTAAGTAAGTCCTTCAATTTTTTTAATATTACAATTTTGTCCCTAAAGTGCAATCTTGTCTAATCTTCTATCAATTTGACGCCCAATTTAATTGTAAATTTCATGACTACCAGCATGATCACCTTAGGACTTAATTATGTATTTACATAAGATAAAATGAAAAAATAAACCGTTTTCTAAGTAATTCTTTCAAGTTTATCTCGACAAACCTAATATAGCTCGCTCGGTTCAGTCTAGCATCTAGACCGGGTGAATAGGGTTACATTTGGTGGTATCGGAGCCAGGTTATGATTGTTGGGAGTGTGTTATGGTTGTTTGGTGTATTGTTGTTGCATGATTTTATTGTATAGCATGTACGGTGTATGATTTTGTGTGTTCATGTTTGAAATGTGCTATATTGGGGTAAAAGTTTGTGGACACGTTGCCTTATTACTACAAGTGTAAAATAATTTTTGTTTTGAGGCATGACCAACTTGGATTCTTGCTTCAAACTGGCCTAATTGTTTTGTTTTGTTGCATTATCATGCTTTAGACTCATATTTTCGAGAAATAGGACCAAGACGAGAGACGAGAGCTTATACGGGTAGTGTTGTGGATGGTCATAACGATGAGTTGCCTCCTCCTCCACTAATTCCTCTTGTTAGTTCTAGAGTCGAGAGTGGTGTGCCTCAGGCACCACAAGGACCAGTTTTTGAGGATATGACACTGTTGATCCAGACAATGACTGGAGCATTTCAGGTAGCTATAGTTGGAGTGCATGTACCTGCACCAGCACTTGCGGCAGCTATTAATACGTGACTTCTATTAGAGTGTTTGCATAGTTTGAGAGGTATTGAGTTTAGGGGTTTATGTCTAGAGAAAGCTGAGGAGTGGTTCGCAAACACCGAGAGGATTCTTGGTCAGATGGAGTGTATGGATGTTCATAAGTTGGGTTGCATAGTATCCTTGCTTTAGGGTGATGCTTATAGCTAGTGGACGACTTCTATCGCGGGTATGGTACCTACAAATGTGATGCAGGAATTCTTTTATTCTGCTTTATGGAAAAAGTACCTGGGTTCTCGATACCAAGATGAAAAAAAATGAGAGTTCATGGCGTTGGTCCATGGTAGCATGACTATGTCAGAATATGAGGCTTAGTTTGTTCGGTTGAGCCAATATGCACTTGAGCTGGTTCTTGATAAGCGTCAGCGATGTGATCGTTTCTGATATGGGCTGGTTAAGGAAGTGAAGACTAATATGTTGGCTACGAATTAGATAGAGTTTAATGTTTTGGTTTATCGAGCTAAGGATATAGAGCAAAATTTAAGATTATCCTCTCGATTGGGGAGTTCTTCTGCTAGAAAGAGGATTATCGAGTCACAGCTATTTTCAGTATTCCATATTAAAATAAAAAGGAATTGGGAATAGAGAATCTATCTAAAGGAATAGAGAATCTATCTAAAATCTATCTAAAGAAGGGTCTAATAATATCTGTTCTTATTTGATTTGATACATTGTAGTCAGTGTAGTCAGTTACATTGGCGAATTAGGTGAAGGTGCGGAAAGAGAGGGATTTGAACCCTCGGTAAACAAAAGTCTACATAGCAGTTCCAATGCTACGCCTTGAACCACTCGGCCATCTCTCCTACATAATTATTATGGCCGATAACCCGAGCGAATAGCGAGTTATTCATATTAGATTGTTCGATAGGTACGAACAATATCAATTCTAACTAGAAAACCAGCTATAAAAATAGAAAACTTTTCATCACTTTTTTATCACTTTTTTTTTTAGCCTCCCGGCTCGAATCATTTTTTTTTTTATGGAATGGGTCTGCTTTTATGTTATTTCAGAATCTGTACACTTTCCTTTGTTTGTGAGATCATTTTATTTTCTCACCAGGGGTAATGAAAAGAGTTATAGAATGGATTGCTACCTATGCCTAGATCGCAGATAAAATGGAAATTTTATTGATAAGACCTTTTCAATTGTAGCCAATATCTTATTACGAATAATTCCGACAACTTCGGGAGAAAAAGAGGCATTTACTTATTACAGAGATGGTGTGATTTGATTATTATATATATTAATATATATATTTTTTACTTTATTTACTTTTTTTTATTTACTTTACCGCTCTCAGTCTTAGGAAAAAGACATATTATTCAGAATAGAAAAAAAAAAGACCATTGAAAACAAAAAAAAGAAATCTACGCTTGTTGAAGGTGAAGTTTATAAATAAAGCAATTCCTTCATGTCGTGTATCCCGATTAATGCAACCTCGGATGCTTCAATTGTTGATTCGAGTATTGAGCGAAAGGTTACACCTATGGTATGGGTCTGTATTGTAGGTCAACCCTACTACACTAGTACCAATAGGCGGCATAGAGGAAGAAGCACTACACCTAGGAATCAACAACACGAAAACTTTGTTATTAATGATTCCCTTTCTTTATCGGGATCGGAACTAAGAGAAATGGTTGGGACAACAAACATCCATCTTGTTCGTACTTTGGATACCCATATAACCATCGAAGATTGTTGAAGTGACTAATTCCTGGAAATTAAGGAGCGTTGAGAACAAAGAAATTGTTGAAGTTTACTTTTTTATCTAATACGAACACGCTTGATGGTAAGAAAAGATCTTTTGCAAGAGGGTTGGCTAGAGATTTCTTGTAAAAACATTAGCCCTGCTCAGTTCATAATGACAATCTTTCGACCTTTTTTTAATTCCACGGATTATTCTCATTATGCACATAAAGGAGGAGCCGTATGAGGTGAAAATCTCATGTACGGTTTTGGAACGGAGAATTCTTTGAATCGAATGACGACCGTAACGGATGTCGGCTCAATCCGAAGGAAATTATGCGGAGGCCTTACAGAATTATTATGAAGCTATGCGACTAGAAATTGATCCCTATGATCGAAGTTATATACTCTATAACATAGGCCTTTTTGGTCGGTTTGATTGGTATTGCTTAGAAGTAATATTGGATTTATAATCCATCGATGTGATAGGTCCCTTTTCTTTCTCTTTATGATTCCTTATGATAATAAATGACTTATTTAACTCAGCGGTTAGAGTATTGCTTTCATACGGCGGGAGTCATTGGTTCAAATCCAATAGTAGGTAGAACTTATTAGATACCGTCGATCCCGGTGTCTAATAAGTTTTTCTACCCACCTTCTTTTATTGATTTTCTATCTTTTTCATCCTATTCTATTTCCATTTTCAATTTTCAAATTTTTCGTTAGATCAAAATCTGATTTCACTTTTGATTGTATTTGATTCTATTTAATCGGCAGAATCAAAATGGGATGTATAAACGAAAGTTCTGTTTATACGGAAATTCTTTCGATTAACCAACTAGTTACAAAATCGCGTTGATAGCCTCTACTCGTGTCCTAGCCCGTCTGAGAGCTAGATTTGCCTCAATTGTTTACGTTGGTAGAGATCAGTGTAAGAAGCATCAGGATAGGAGGTATCTACCTTACCAGATACGTGGTAGGAGTAAAGCTGGGCGTGGACAGCATAGTTAGAATACCTATGTTTGAGCACCTGTGTGGGCGATGTCGTAGGTGACATTCAGGGGAGTGTTGGGGTACCTTTGGTTATTGTAGGAACTGTGGTTTGCGAGATCATATTAGGCGTGATTGTCCACAGTTGGCTAGGGATGGACAGGCTCATGCGTCTGAAGAAGACTTGCGCACGATTGAGTTAATTTTTAGTGTAGGGAGGAAGGGCAGAGGATAGTTGCTCATACCGTGGCAGCTCAACTTGAAGGTGGTGGAGGTGAGGATTTACACGCATCATGTAGGGAGGAATAACATAGATGTGATTAGAGGTACTTTTAGTTTGCAGCCCATATCATTACTTTCTTTGATAGATTCTAGTTGTACGCATTCATACATCTTGCGCGAACATGCACATTTGCTTGATATACCTATAAAAGTGTTAGATATGGGTATGTGAGTAACTAGTTCTTTTGCTAAAACGGTAGTCGCTAGGAAGTTATTTAGGAGATGCCCTTTGATGGTTCAAAGTCACGTGTTTGCGTCTGACTTGATGTAGTTGTCGTTTCATGGTTTTGATGTAATCTTGGGGATGGATTGGTTGATCGAGCTTAGGGTTGTGGCGATTTTGAGACCAAGCGAGTTTCGTTGAAACTAGCTAAGGATTATGAAGTGGTGGTTGTGGGAGATAATGTTAAATTTTTTTCCAATGTAGTTTTGGCTTTATAAGCGCGGAGGTTGTTGGAGCTTAGGGATCAAGCGTATCAAGCTTATGTTATGAACCTAAATATGAAAGAGGTGCGAGTCTAGGATATCTGCACCGTTTGAGATTTTCCAGGGGTGTTTTCGGAGAAGTTGTCTGGATTAACACCGGATAGGGAGGTAGAGTTATGTATTGAGATGTATGCGGATACTGCTTCAGTGTCAATTGCATCATATCGCATGGCACCGAAAGAGTTAAAGGAGTTAAAGACGCAGCTTTAGGAGTTGCTGGATCGTGGTTTCATCAAACCTAGTGTGTCGCTGTGGGGAGCTCCGACGTTGTTTGCGAAAAAAGAAAGATGGCAAGATGAAAATGTGTATTGATTATAGGCAATTGAACAAGTTGACAATTGAGAATAAGCATCCTTTGCGAGGATTGACGATTTGTTTGATCAGTTTTGAGGTGCTACGTGTTTTCCAAGATTGATCTGAGATATGGGTATTATTAGTTAAAGGTAAAAGATAGAGACGTGTCGAAGATAGTTTTTCGAACGCGTTACGGGAATTATGAGTTCTTAGTGATGCCGTTGGGGTTGACTGTGCGCCCAGAACTTTTATAGACATAATGAATTAGGTATTCTATAAATTCTTAGATCAATTCGTGGTAGTGTTCATCGATGACATTCTCGTGTACTCTCGTACCGATGAAGATCATGATCGACATCTACGGATTGTGTTACAAGTTTTGTTGGATAATAAGCTTTATACAAAGCTGAGCAAGTGTGAGTTTTGGATTAAGGAAGTAGTCTTTCTTGGTCATGTTGTTTCGGTAGAAGGTATTCGTGTGGATCCGCAGAAGATTAAGGCAGTTGTGAATTGGAAGAAACCTAAGTCGGTGACAAGGTATTATCGTTGCTTTGTGGATGGTTTCTCGAACATTGCTGCTCCTTTGAAAAATTTGTTGCGAAAGGATGTAAGTTTTGAGTGGACGAAGAGTGGAGAACAAGCTTTTGATAAGTTGAAGGAAACTTTGACGCAAGCTCCGATCTTGATTCAACCTGAGCCGGGGAAAGAGTTTGTAGTGTATAATGATGCATCCTATGTTGGTTTGGGGTGTGCGTTAGTGCAAAGGGGTAAAGTTGTGGCTTATGTATCTAGGCAATTGAAGGCGCACGAGCACAACTATCCTACGCATGATATAAAGCTTGTCGCGGTAGTGTTTGCGTTGAAGATTTAGAGGCATTATCTATATGGTGAGAAGTGATTGTGCACACAGATCACAAGAGTTTAAAGTGTCTGATGTCGCAAAAAGAGTTGAATCTGAGGCAACAGAGATGGTTAGAGTTTCTCAAGGATTATAATTTGGCGATTGAGTATCACCCGGGTAAGGCTAATATTGTAGCCGATGCCTTGAGTAGGAAGGTTACGGTGGAGCTGAGGGCAATGTTTGCTCGGTTGAGTGTGACGCAAGATGGTGGTTTGTTGTCGAGTTGTAATTGAAGTCGCCGTTGTTGCGGATGATCAAGGATAAACAACCGTATGATGATTCGTTGGTACCACATGTTAAGGATATTATGGACGGTAATCAGGCGGATTTTTGTTTTAATGATGAGGGTGTTTTGTGTTTCAAGAGTCGAGTGGTTGTGCCAAAAGGTGAGGAGTTAAGCCACACTATCTTAACTGAAGCACATTCGAGTCCTTTTGCTATGTATCTGGGAAGTACAAAGATGTATTAGGATTTGAAGAATGAATGTTTTTGGGTTGGTTTGAAGAAGGATGTAGCGGATTTTGTTGCTCGTTGTATGGCATGTCAGCGTGTTAAGGCTGAGCATTAGTTTCCTTCTCGGTTATTGCAACCATTAAGGATTCTGGAATGGAAGTGGGAGAGAATTACCATGGATTTTGTAATCGGTTTACCTTTGACGCCATCAAAAAACAATTATGTATGGGTGATTGTGGATAGGCTTACAAAGTGTGCACGTTTTCTGGCTGTGCATACGACGTATACTTTGGATAAGCTGGTGGAGTTGTATGTTGCTAAGATTGTGAGGTTACATGAGGTGCCTAAGTCTATAGTATCAGATAAAGATTCGTGCTTTACAGCATGGTTTTGGGAATGTTCGCATAGGGCTTTAGGTTCTGTAGCGATGTCTTTTTCGCTAAAAAATAGTGTTTTCGAAGTGTTGGTTGTCTTTCAGATGTAAAAATGTTTATTCCGTAGGGGTTTAAAAATCACATTTTATTGAAAAATGAGAGTCGCCACCGGCCACTTAGGTAGGCCGGACACCATAGAACCAGAGATTTGAAAACTGTTGGATTCGGGAGTCGGTTACGGATGGGGAAGGATTAGCACCCCCACACCGCCCAAAATTGGTACTTTAATAATTACCGCTTTATTAATATTAAACTTTCCGGATCAAAGTGACGATTAATTTAAAATTTGGTTATAAGTGCGAGTAGATTTTAAAAGCCCCGTTATCCGAGAGTAAACGCCCAACCACCATCACTACGCCTGATACTGGCCCCGTTTACGCTCGGATAAAAGAGTATCGCATTGACAATTTATATATCTCGATATGCGATCTTAGTGAGAAAAATATAAAATATGGCAAATAATTTAAATACAATACAAATAAATATTAACATAATAAAATACTAATCCGAAACACACACACCTAAATATTAATCTAACACATAAAAACGAATCTAACATAAATAAAACATTAATCTAAAACACAAATAAGTATTAATCTAACACATAAACAAATTTAACATAAATGAAATATTAATCTAAAACATAAATTTAAAACATAAATAAATACTAATCTAAAACATACATACATATATATTAATCTAACTTATAAATAAAAACAAATCTAACATAAATAAAATGCTAACATTTATAAATATTAATCTAACACATAAATAAAAACAAATTTAACATAAATAAAATATTAATATAAAACATAAATTTAAAACATAATAAATACTAACCTAAAACATAAATAAACATACGAACTAAAAAAGAGCACAATTTTAAATTAACTAATACTTCATTAAATCATAAAAATTACAATACAAATAAAAAGGGAAGAAAATATACCTAACTAGGAGCTCGAATAACGAGCCCCGACTGAACCCCATCGAGATCTACCACGACCTCTCCAAAAATATTAACTAGATCGGACCAAAAATAGGACCCCGATCGAACCGGATAGGACCGAGGGCACTGCCCCGGTCCTTGGCTAGCCGAGAGCAAAGCTCTCTTATATGGCCTGCCCTTTTGCCGGCTCTCAATTGTGTGTGAATTGGCCTCCATTCCATGCCTTTATATAGGCATTGAAGGGACTTATGGGGTGACGTGGAGCCCCCACATCCATGCAATTTCCTTTTTTTTGCTTTTTAATTTAATTTATTTTTTTTTACTTTTTTGTATTATATTTTTATTTTCCATTAATTTTATATTAATAATATTACTATTAAAATAACACTAATAACACTAAAACCCAGTCAAAAATGAGTTATTATAGTTGCCCCTCTTTGCTTGTTCTTATGAAACGAGAACAAAGCAAAGATCAAAAACACTCATTTTTTACCTATTTCCTTGTCTTTGGCTTCGGAATCACGTGTTCTTCTAGAACTTTTCGCTCTTCCTTAGCTGAATCTTCAGGTTTGTAAGCTCTTCCTATATAGAACTTCGTCACCTTCCAATCTTGGAGCTACAGGCTCTTCCTATATAGAACCCTTCGCTCTGAAGCCTCGAGTTATGAGTCCCTCCTATATAGAAGTTTTCACTCTGAGACGGTAAAGCTTGGAGTCCTTCCTATATAGAAATCTTCGCCTTCAACGCGATGGGTTTTTCCTATATAAAACCTTCTGCGCCACTGATGGATTCTTCCGACTGGGAGTTCCTCCTATATAGAACTGCTACTCTTCAAACCCTGGAGCCGCCAGTCCTTCCTATATAGAACTTTTAGCTTTTGAAATCTTGGAGCTACGGGTTTTTCCTATATAGAACATCTCACTCTAAGACAGTAAAGCTCGGAGCCCTTCCTATATAGGACTCTTCGCTTTCAACACAACGGGTTTTCCCTATATAAAACCTTCTGTGTTGTGGGTGAATTCCTTCGGCTAGAAGTTCTTCCTATATAAAACTGGTAGTCTTCACCCGGGAGCTACAAGCCCTTCCTATATAAAACTTTCAGCTCCTAAAGCCTCGGAGCGGCGGATTCTTCCTATATAGAACCTCTCGTTGCGGGCACTTGAAAATATAGGCCCTTCCTATATAGAACCTTTATCTTCACATTTGGGATTCACGCCAAAACGGCTACCGATCTGGCCTTACGCTACGTAGGTTGCCATCTTTCTCCAAATTTGGGGATTCACGCCGAAAATGGCTGCCAAACTTTCTTCAAATTTGGGGACTCACGCCAAAAATGGCTGCCGAACTTTCTTCAAATTTGGGGACTCACACCGAAAATGGCTGCTGAACTTTCTTCAAATTTGGGGACTCACGCCGAAAATGGCTGCTGAACTTTCTTCAAATTTGGGGACTCACGCCGAAAATGGATGCCGAACTTTCTTCAAAGTTGGGGACTCATGCCGAAAATGGCTGCCAAACTTTCTTCAGATTTGGGGACTCACGCCTAAAATGGCTGCCGAACTTTCTTCAAATTTGGGGACTCACGCCGAAAATGGATGCCAAACTTTCTTCAAATTTGGGGACTCACGCCAAAAATGGCTGCCAAACTTTCTTCAAATTTGGGGACTCACGCCGAAAATGGCTACCAAAATTTCCTCAAATTTGGGGAGTCACACCAAAAATGGCTGCCAAACTTTCTTTCTTTAATGAAATCCACTTCTTAATATTCTTTGATAATTCTTCAAGTACCTATCCAAAACAAGCAAAAATTGACATGCCCCTATCGATATGATTCATGCAATGTAATGCTTTCTTTCTCCTCTTTTTTTTCTTTTTCTTTTTTTTTCTATTTTTTCTTCTCTCTTTTCTCTCTTTTACCTCTTTCTTCTTCTTCTCTTTTTATCATCATTTTTCTCTCGCTCTCTTTTCTTTTTTTTTCTTATTTCTTCTCTTTTTCTGTTCTAAAGTCTTACGCTCTAAAAGGTCGTTCCTCAGATTTCTTCATCTCTTTACTTCTTCACTGTATTCTCTTAAATCCTCATTTGATCAATCACTTCGAATTTAGATTAACATGCTTTCAAACCTTTTGTGCGGAAGGCTTTCTTGTCTTCATGGTTATCACCCATCTTCATAAATGATATTTTGGTTCTTATATTATTCTTATAAGAACCCTTGTCATCTTCTTCGCTTGGCGTTGCCCCATTCAACCACGGGCTCCACTGCTTTGAATTTTCTGACCCATCATACACAGCCTTGATCTATTTCTAGTCACCAGGGTGAGCCAAAATGCTTCCATCGCCTGGGCTCATTCTTGATCTTCTCATAGCATTTCGACGGGAACTAACTCTCGGTCCCTATGCTTTAAATCTTATCATCATTCATTTTTAAAGTAATGCAAAAGGCAATTTACTTGTGTATATTTCAAAAAAAATAATGATTGTTTGAAAATATAACAGTTATTTTGAAAATCACAACTTGGATGGGATACCAAACATTTTGAAAACATTGTTTGGAACAAATGGTAAACATCTTTTTTCTTTTTTTTCTTCTTTCTTTAAGGACCAAACTTTTTTTAAAAAAATAATGTTTGGAGAATGGTAAACAAAATTCGAAGTATATTTCCAAACATTTTAAAAACTAATGTTTGGGGGAAATGGTAAACATCAAAACTTTGGGAGAAAATGTCAAACCTTTTAAAACATGTTTGCCCCCGAAATATCAAACACCATAGCACATCTGCTTCAAATTGCCAGAGATCAACTCTAATGAAGCGCATATTTAGAAGATCTTGACCATTGTGGAGATATATGCAAATGTATAGTTTCTTCTGGTTTAATAGGCTTTTGAGAGGAACAACCCTACCTAGTTTCTACCCCGTGTAAGGTGGCTCTCTTAATCTCACTATCTCATCATGCCCCATCCTTCCCTCATTTGGGTGTCGATCAAGCACTTCAAAGTTTGACGTTCCTTGAAGCAAAGTTAACCCTTATAGGCGGAATGAAATCTGAAGACATTCTCATTCAACTTGGATATCTATGGATGATTAGAATGGTCTTTGGGGGCTTGTAATGTAGGCCTTTGGTTTATGGTTAAGTGAAACAGTATTTCTGTACTTGTGTAACTTGGATATGCTCATTATTTATTCCCTTTTTTGGATCACTCTAGACTGCCCGTTTTCGGGTTTTCACCCTAGAGTTCATTTCCTTTCTTTTTTTACTGTAGGCTGCCTTGCATTCTTGCTTTGTACTGATGTTCGTTTTCTCTTCAAGAATGTTTGATCCTCCAAAACTCCTCGAAATTGAGATTTCTTGAATGAAGGACTACGAATACATTTCTGGGAATTCTTGTGATTGGCATGCCCAGATGAAATGTTATTCTTTCTTTCTTCTTTTCTCTTCTTTTTTTCTTTTCTTCCTTTTCACTTTTTCTCTTGGATCACTCTATACTGCCCATTTTTGGGTTTTCACCCTAGAGGTCACTTCCTTCTTCTGTACCTTCAGATCAGTGTATTTTGGTTGGATATTGATGCCAGCATGTTCAGGTAGACTACTCTTTTTCTTTATTTTCAGGATCACTCTAGACTGCCCATTTTTGTGTTTTCACCCTAGAGGTCATTTCCTTTTTCGAAAGGCAATCTTCGGGCCGACTTGTCTTGACTTGGCTTCAATTTGAGCTTCTATACTAATTTTCAAAACTGATATTTACTTGAAATGTGGATTCCTTGTGTCTCTTGCTCGTAGTTGAAGTCTCGTTCTTGTATTGTTTGATCTGTGTGTGAAGCATATACAGTATTCTTTCTTTCTTTTTCTTTTTTTCCCTTTTTCTTTTCTTTTTTTCTTTTTTTTCCTTCCTTTTTTTCTCTCTCTCTTTTCCTTCTTCTTTTTTATTTTTTTCTTTTCTTCTCTTTTTTTGTTTTGTTTTCTTTTTGTTTTAGACTGCCCATTTTGAGTTTTTAGCCTTGAATCTCTTTCTTCTTATTCGAGTCTATAAATGTATCCTCAAATCAACATGTATCTGTACTGGTATTGATGCTATCTTCCGCTCGAAGTTAATTGTCTCTCTGCAACTCTTCTGATATTTACTCGATCTGGATTGCTTCAGCCTACTGATTGCCACTTCTTTTCTTTGATTTTTCATTTGGACATATCCTTGTTTTCAACCACTTTCTTCTAATGATTTTCTGATCATCGTATCCAATCTGTCTGGTCTCATCTCTGTCTTCTGGTAAAGTAAAAGAATACCATTCGTTGTCACATTCACAGATGTCCTAAGAAAGCCTTCAAGGGGTAGAGGTTTAGGGTCAACTCTCGTTTCAAGGATCTTAAACGACAAGTGCCTGAAAAGATAAATTCCTAAAATGGGAACTACCCATTGTCTAAAAACTCGCTTTGTTCCTCTATTGGCGTAAGTAAACTAGCAGATACTCACATTTACAGCATCCTCACAACATTCAATCTCTTCTAAATATATGCAACTTAGAGTTGATCTTTGGATCTGAAGCAAATGTAATGTTGCATTCAAAATTCGAGGACCTGGTATAGAAATGATATATACATATGTCCATTCAAAAATGCGTGTATATGCATATGGGAGAACAAAAGCTACCCCATAAAATGTTTAAAGAATCAAGAATGTAAAAATGCTTTCTAAATGGAAATGTGACTTTTTAATTCTAAAAAATATTTATTTGAGAGTTTTTTTTTCAAAGCATTGAGAATTTCTTTGTGAACTGATGGGAAAACCATAGGGACCTCCAGACTACCTCCCGAGTACTAACTCATTCCGGTCCTTTGTAGCGTAGGCTTGCCTCTTCTCTTGTTTTTCCACCACTGGATCAACTCTCTCGTCATGACTCCCTCGTCAACCAGCTTCTTGATTTTTCTATTAACGACCCCAAATTTCTTAGTGTCATGCCCAGGCGCCTCAATGTAGAACTCACATATACTGTATGGATCAAAATTGTGAGCAGACGAGCTGGGCGTAATCTTTATCGGCCTTGAGGTAAGGTACTAACCCTTGACCAGATGAGGCCATATGTCCGAGATGGAATACTCCGAATATCTCTAAATATGTACTTGTTCGAGGAATATTTCTCGGTGATTCGAAGGAATCTGTCTGTCTTCTTCTCTGAGAACCTTCGAAAGTGGTACCCATTTATCTCATTCTTTCTTTCTGCTCCTAGGCATGTCTGGTCTTTTAAACTTAGGTCCCGAAGTGCATGTTCGATTCTCTCTCCGACTGTCATGAAGTCCTCAAAGTTGGCATTCATTTTCCCGAGCACCTTATCAAAGAAGAAATAAGAAATGTGGCATGGAAGTCACTTTCCTCTTCATCTACGGGAGGCTGCACCTGGGTTGCTAAACACAAACACCTCAAAGCACATTCCTTGAAGCTTTCATTAGGTTTCATCTTCGTACCCTGGGGATACTAACGACTTGGTGCTAGGTCTAAAGTATATCATATCACGGTAGGCCCTGCTAGACTGTCGGGGAAGTAGTGGATCAGTAAATTTTCAATGCAGTCCTCCATCTTTTTTCAGAATATGGTCAGGTGAATCTTGGGGTAGCTTGTTCTGTCATACTACACAAATCTTAGAATCTTGAAATCTGGTGGAATGACCAAATCAGGGCTTTCTTGCGTCGAATGCATCAATCTTCTTCTTTTTCCTTTTCTTCTTTTTCCTCTCGAGCCCATCTTCTAACTGCTCGAATCTTGATTTTTGAGTGTATTCAATTCTTTTATTCACGATAAAGCTCTAATTGTTCTTTGGATTATCCCCAAAAAATTTATGCAAGGTAATGATAATGTTATGTAAAATATGCCACGACTGTACAATGTAATGCAATCCTAAGATATAAACATGAATGCAGTAAGGTATTTATTCCAAAAGTGATCCCCATAGAACGACGTTCATTGAGTCTAAAAGGTTTCATTATGTCAGATATTAGATATTTACAGTTACTGATAAGCTTCAGTGCCTACTTTCTTAACTTTATCCAGTAGTCCGATCAGCTTGCCTCTGTGGTCCAACACTTGGTCCATGTTCTGACTAAGCCTGCCACCTTGTTGAGCCGCCTTACCTGCTCGGGTAATATCGATCTTCGGGTCTTCATCTATCCCCTGCTTAGGCTTTCGCAGCTTGGAAGTTGTCCTTTCCAACTGAAGAGTGTTGGATTGTCATTGCTCTGTCGTAAACTTGTTTCCAAAACTCTTGTTAATGGCTAAGTTATTCTGTAGCTCATCTCTGGAGACTGTCGTACCTATTCCCAGTTTCCTCAAACTTACTTGATAACAACCTGACTTGATTCTCGCTTGACTAGTTTCTCTTCTTCCAATATTCTGAGTCGTCCTTCAACTGAACAACATCGTTCATCTATTCTTTAAAGGTGACCCAATCTGATATTCTTAAAAACCCGGTAAAGCTTTTGGTGATCATTCTACAAATTCAATTTTATCCAAGTTATCTCTCTCTTATCTGAGCTGGCTGAACTCGAAAGAATATCCCTCTCCTGGGATGCCCCTATCTCTGACCTTCAAATTTAACTCGCTTGAGTGACCCACTTCGGTATTACTCGAACTTTGTCCTGGATATCGATTCTTCCTCGACTTTGCCCCTCGGGTGATTGTTAGCTCACTATAGAATTGGGGAACTCCGTCTTCAAAACCCAAAATTCTTATCGCGATAAGATCTTGAACTTGTTCCTCGGGGCCCCGTAATCCTCAATACTGTGACCCAAACTTCCTAAACAGCAACTGCCTCTAGCACGTTTACCTCGATGAACATTAGGAGTAGTTCGGTGTACCTCGCAGGAATCGAGATGTACTTCTTTTCATTAATTGCTTCTCGGGTTTCTTCTGGACCGAGATCTACTTTTTGAAAGCTCGACTCAGACATACCTTCCACCTGTTTATTGATGCTGATCACGAAAGGGTTCGATTTGTCGTATTTGGCTGGCTTGGAGGTAGAATTTTGACTATCCCGCTCTCTATTTTGATCCTTAATCGATTCTTCTTTCGGTTCGATGGGTCGCTTACCTTTCGTCAAAGTATTCATCTGATTCATCACTTCTTCCCTCTGCTTCTTTCAACTCTTGCACTTTACTTTGCTCAGTACCAGTACTGTGTCTCCTTACCGTGTCTAACCTGAAGTCTTCAGATGGTTCCCCTTCTATTGTCTCCGATCTTGCTCTGGGACAAAACCCTGGATCCATGCCCTCTAATATCTGAACGATTTCTGAGATTTGAGAAACCACTTCGGGAATCAATACCCTATAAATGCGAGAATGCATGCAAATGCGGTGTTGATTCTCGAACGGTCTTTAAAAAACTTTCAATAGAGAAAATGTATGTTTGCAAGAAATTAATAATGAATTACAGGTAACAGTTGGATTTATTCTGGAGACCTTGACTTCGGAAAGCAAAATATGTGCTCCACGTCTCGACGACATCTTCAGGATGATGGATGACTTCGTCTTCTCCTCTTATTCTATTCCATGGACTCGTGACATCATGATCTTTATTTTTGTGGCTTTTGAAAATGATATCGACAAGTGCATGCATAATGCAGATAAGATCTTTTCTTCTGTAGATCTGGGTGCAAACGAATAATACGTCTAAATAGGGATGGATTCTATCGATCCTAGGGGAGTACTTCAAAACTTTTTGGGGTTAAAATTCTCAAGGATCATTTGGTTTAAAAATTCCCTTTTTTTATTATCGAAAAGTTTTTAACTTACTTAAAAAGTAAAACTTTTAGGTTTCTTTTTGTTATTATTATTATTCTGAAAGTTTTAGGAGGGAAAAAGATTCAAAGCAAAATAATTTTTTATAAAGGAGTTCAATTAAAATCTTTGAGATTTTTACAAAAGAGTTAAATGTGAAGATTTAAAATTGGGGTTATGCGGTCCTGACTGAATCTTCTACGTCGCACGTTCCTTACTATCGTACCTTCTTCTTTCTCGATTAGTCTTTGCTCGGCCTAACTTGATACTGTAATATTGTCGTTTCTGGCAAAGCAACCTTTTTCTATTTTGAAAGCCTTTTAATGAATTGTTCTTGAATCAACATCATGTCATGATATGAAACATAAAGGCGTTGATTCCACTGGTAATCACCCTTTCGGACAACTTTCATGGGAACTAAAGGGTCCAGATTACAAAAAGGGTCCACATTACAAAAGGAGTCCCTATTACAAAAGGTCTTAATTACAAAATAAAGTTCTACACATAAGCCCTAGCTCTACCTCTTAGCTCCTCGATAGCTCTGAGCAACTTGATAAACCTTGGTGCTTCTTCCATGTCCGAGGTTACGAAAGGTCGGAGAGCCGCGGCTTCGGTAGTTAAGTCATTCACACGTCTTGCAACTCGTTGTAAGTCCACCTTCAGGGTCTCGTATGTACTTTGGCACTACACGCTTGCTCGAAAAATTGTTACCTCGAATCTGTTGAATAATCTCTGACCAATGTCGCACGACTGGATCGATGCCATCCTTCTTAAGACACATTTTTTCCATGATGAAAGATTTTCTAATCGGGCAAACCACTTGAATCAACGCCTCTATGTAATGTGGATGCAATGACAATGCAACAAAAGTATGTGTAAAATAAAAATAAAAATAAAACACAAAAAGAAATGAGTTAGTACCGGATAAAAATAATAAATACATAAATAAAAGGACAAATTAAATAAGGTAAACAAACAAAACAACCATATTTATCCCATCTAAAACACCTAAGGTTATCCGTATGGCTCTAAAGGGGTGGGTTTCTATATGTTCTCTACATGCAGTGCTGGTGCTAGGAGGTGCCCAAATTGTCCTTGTTGTCCTCTACTAAGAGTAGCAAGGCCCCCGATCATCACCCATTATAGGCTCCTTTCAACCGGGTTCAATTCAGGGGGACCCATTTGCTTATGCCTGTACGAAGGAACGATATCCTTACGAAAGCATAAGGTACATGAGCCCCGAAGGTACTTGCTAGGCCTATACGGGATAATGATATCTCCACGAAAGCATTAGCGTTTTCCCCCCACTTAAAAAAACGGGTTTATATGCCATGTTTTAAATGCGTTAAAATAAAGGCGCAATTAAAACCGAATATTAATTTAATAGTCACTTTAATCCGGAACTTCTAATATTAATAAAGCAATAATTATTTAAAAAGCTCAACTCACTTTATTTTGTTTGAAAGAAAACATGTCCCCAGCAGAGTCGCCATCTGTAGCGATGTCCCTCTCGCTAAAAAAACGTTCTCGAGGTGTTGGTTGTCTTTCGGATATAAAAATGTTTATTCCGTGAGGGTTTTAAAAACCGCGTTTTATTGAAAAATGGGAGTTGCCACCGGCCACTTAGGTAGGCCGGACACCATAGAACTAGAGATTTGAAAACTGTTGGGTTCGGGAGTCAGTTCCGGATGGGGAAGGATTAGCACCCCCACACCGCCCAAAATTGGTACTTTAATAATTACCGCTTTATTAATATCAAACTTTCCAGATCAAAGTGACGATTAATTTAAAATTTGGTTATAAGTCTGAGTAGATTTTAAACGCCCCGTTATCCGAGAGTAAACGCCCAACCACCATCACTACGCCTGATACTGGCCCCGTTTACGCTCGGATAAAAGAGCATCGCATTAACAATTTATATATCTCGATATGCAACTTAGTGAGCAAAATATAAAATATGGCAAATAATTTAAATACAATACAAATAAATATTAACATAATAAAATGCTAATTTAACATAAATAAAATACTAATCCGAAACACATACACCTAAATATTAATCTAGCACATAAAAACGAATCTAACATAAATAAAACATTAATCTAAAACACAAATAAATATTAATCTAACACATAAACAAATTTAACATAAATGAAATATTAATCTGAAACATAAATTTAAAACATAAATAAATACTAATCTAAAACATACATACATACATAAATATTAATCTAACTTATAAATAAAAATAAATCTAACATAAACAAAATGCTAACATTCATAAATATTAATCTAACACATAAATAAAAACAAATTTAACATAAATAAAATATTAATATAAAACATAATAAATACTAACCTAAAACTTAAATAAACATACGAAATAAAAAAGAGCACAATTTTAAATTAACTAATGCTTCATTAAATCATAAAAATCACAATACAAATAAAAGGGAAGAAAATATACCTAACTAGGAGCTTGAATAACGAACCCCGACTGAACCCCACCGAGATCTACCACGACCTCTCTAAAAATATTAACTAGATCAGACCTAAAATAGGACCCCAATCGAACCGGTTAGGACCGAGGGCACTACCCCGGTCCTTGGCTAGCCGAGTGCAAAGCTCTCTTATATGGCCTGCCCTTTTGTCGGCTCTCAATTTTGTGTGAATTGGCCTCCATTCCATGCCTTTATATAGGCATTGAAGGGACTTATGGGGTGACGTGGAGCCCCCACATCCATGCAATTTCCTCTTTTTTTCTTTTTAATTTAATTTAATTTTTTTTTAATTTTTTATATTATATTTTTATTATTATTTTTTTGATTTTCCATTAATTTTATATTAATAATATTACTATTAAAATAACACTAATAACACTAAAACCCGGTCAAAAATGAGTGATTACAGGTATGCGGTTGAATTTTAGTACTTTGTATCATCCTCAAATGGATGGTCAGTCTGAACGTGTTATCCAAGTGTCAGAAGATATGTTATGGTGTTGCATCATTGATTTTCAAGGAGCGTGGGAGAAGCAACTACCGTTGGTGGAGTTTGCCTATAACAATAGTTATTAGGCTAGTATTCAAATGGCTCCGTATGAAGCTTTGTATGGTAGGAGGTGTCGCATGCCACTTTGATGAGTTGAGGCGGGTAAGAAGTATATTTCCCTACCTGATGTGCTAAAGGACACTAATGAGAAGGTGAATCTTATTAGGGAATGGTTGAAGGCAGTTTCAAATCGGCAAAAGTCATATGCTGACTTGAAGCGTCGAGAGATTGAGTTTACGGTTGGAGATAGAGTGTTTCTTAAGGTTTCACCATGGAATTAGGCAATAAGGTTTGGACGTAAGGGCAATTTGAGTCCAAGGTTCATAGGGCCTTACGAGGTGTTGGAGCGTTTGGTCTATTTGCTTATAGGTTGAGGTTTCCTGCAGAGTTGGAGAAGATACATGATGTTTTCCATGTATCAATGTTATGGAGATATAGATCAGACCCATCACATGTGATGCCTGTTGAGGAGACTGAGATGAATCCGGATTTGAACTATGATATGGAGATGGTGAAAATTCTGGATTCTAGCAGCAAAGCTCTACGTGGAAAGGCCATTGAGGTTGTAAAGGTGTTGTGGCAACATCTTGGTATAGAGGAAGCCACATGGGAAAGTAAGGAGGACATGAAGAAGCAGTTTTCTTACCTTATTCCATTAGGAAAATTTCAAGGATGAAATTTCTTAAGAGGAGGAGAGTTGTAACGCCCCGAATTTGGGCCTAGATGTTAGCTAGATTGATTAGACGGTTTGGGGGAACCAGATTAGGCGATTTGAGCTAGTTTTGGGAATTAATTCATAATAAATTGCTTTTGGCTAAAATAAACTATGGAAAATATTAGAAAATGTTTAATTAATATTCTAAGGGTTTTGGAAAACTCAATTTGAAGAAATAAAATCAGATTTTGGGACATTTTGGTCTGGTGACTAAAATGTAAAGTTCTCAAAACTATTTTGGTGATTAAATCGTAAAAGGGTCAAAACTTAGAATCTTGAATGAGCTAATTTACTAAATTTTTAATCATATTTTTTTCCTTAATTTAGGTTATTTTTAAATGGTTTTTAAAAGGTTAATAAATAAAAATAAAATAGATTTGATTAAAAATATTTTTAAGAGTCAAAATTATTTTCTTACGTAACTCCCTTTGCTCTCAACTTTTCTCTCAACTTTCTCAGCAGCCAAACTATCAATTTTACTCCAAATTTCTCAGGAATCATTCCTTTTTATTTCCTTTTGATATCTTAATTGATTCCTTTGATTTCTACACCAAATTCTATTTGTTTTCTTGGAGATTTCACTCAAATCTTGCAATTAAGGGGGAAATCAGCAATTAGAGGTGATTTTCATTTCTCTCCTCTAATTAAAGGTTATTTCCTGAAATTTCCAAGTTCTTGATCCTTTACAACTGATTTTTGTTATGTGTTTGTGATTAAATCATGATTTTAAGGTTTAGTTGAGTTTTGATAAGAAATTTGATGAATCTTGATGAGGATCTGGTTTTGTGTTGATCCTAATTGATTTAGATCATTTCATAAGATATGTTTTAATGTTATAAGAAGAGATTAACAAAAGGAATCCTGAATTTAACAAAATATATGTTTTAATGTTATAAGATATGTTTTAATGTTATAATATATGTTTTAATGTTATAAGAAGAGATTAACAAAAGGAATCGTTAATTTTCTAGGTTGTAAATAGTTAGATTTTGAGGTGATCTTGGTGTTGGAAGGTTGTTGGAGATATAAGGTTGTTATATTGTTGTTTTTGGATGTTAATTGATGATGTTAAGATGTTAAAATGGTTAGGTTTTGGCTAGGCTTTGTTTAGGCTGAGTTTGGTGATGATTTCAGATGTTTTAAGGAAGTGTTTGATATTTTTTAGTGAGGCGAAGTTGCGTTGATGTGTTTACAGATGCATGGTAATGCATTAATCCTCTGTTTTTGAGTGGGTAAAATAGGGGAGATGGACCCTTCATCTTTTGGAGAGGTTTTGGAGGCTTCGAAAGCTTGATTTCGTATCAGCTAGTGGAGCGTTGTGTTGTCGGTGAGTGGAAACATGGTTTACTACTTTTAAAAGGTTTGAAGATGATTTTTGGGAGTTTAGAATAAGTTTGAAAAACTTGTCTAAGCTCGGAAGTAAGTATTGGTTGATCTCGCTCTCATTTTCGGTTTTGCAAAATACAATCTAATGCACATGTTTATGGTTTTGATTACTTACTGTTAATGACCATATGTAATGATTATTGAGTATGAAATATATTGCAAATGATCATATGTGATGATTATTGAGTATGACAAATGGTTTATGAAAAGAGTTTTGAGAATACTAGAATACATGGTTTTATGTATTGGAAATTTTTTTGACATGATGCATATGTAAAACATTGAGGTAATATGGTTTTATAGAGTATATTGGCAAGTGGTTGTGATTAAAAATTATCGGATATAGTTGGCTAGCCATAGGGTTTAAAGTGCATTATAATAAATCATCTCATGTGTGTCGAGGGTCAAGAGTGTCCCATGCTCCACCATGAGAATCGCAGCAGTCGAGGGGTCAACAGTGTGCAAATTGTCCCGCTGGTGGATTTATACATCATAACCGTTGAGAGGGAGTAATACCATGCTCCGGTTCGAGGATGTATGTGAAGTGGTCAAAAGAAATACTTAGGAAATCTATGTATCCGATGTGTTTTTATAAATAGATTGAATTGGTTTTGGGTTACTTGAATGCCAATATATGATAATGTATCATGAGAAATGGATTATGTTTTATATAATATGGTTTATACATGTGATGCTCTTTAAGCTTGCTATTTTGAGGTTTTAGCATGAGAAAGCTTAAATTGAGGTTTATGCTAGAAATCCATGATACATGATTTGCAATTGTTTAAAAGTGCATATTTGTAAAGACTATATAAGCATGAGATGTTTTGGCAAGAGATTTAACACTTATTTGGAAATGAAATGTTTTTAAATGCATTGATGAGTATTTTTGAGATTCCCTCACTAAGCTTGTAATCTTACGCTCTCTTTTCTCATCAATGGGAGAAATAAGCATTTTTGGACAGCGAGCAAGCAAGAGGCAATCCAAGGGCGAAGCAATTTCAAGTATAGTTTTATAAATACTATGTAGTAATAAGAGGCAATTTGACCAAGTTGTAATTGGGAGGGTTATTTTGGTTACTCCCTGGTTTGAACAAGTTCCATTTGATGTTTTGGACTTGTATGGGGTTTTAAATCTTGCTTTATGGGGTTGGGATATGATTTGCATTCTTGGGTAGAGATCATGCCTACAGGACCTTTGTTTGGTTTTGTTTTGATGTGAAGGATCCTCTACCATGACTATATGATTGTGGAAATGTTAATTGGAATGTTTTATGATGTTTGTAAGATGTTTGGAGTATGTTAGATTGAGCCAAATATCATATGTTCGACCAAGAGGTTATTGCAGGCCAGTCCGTACCAGTACGAGTCCTCAGAGATCGGTACGCAGGGCCTATCTTGGCTCAAATCTGTGCAAAATTGCACAGGCGTATCAGTACAGCTTGTAGCTGTATCGGTACGCATAGCTAAAAATTATAATTGGTGTCAGTACATGGGCAACCGTATCGGTACACCCTTTGACTACTGGAATCCTCTATTTTTAATACCGAACAACCATGTCTGTACTCTTTAGGACCGTACCGATACCCTTTGTAAAATGTACCCGTATCGATACGGGCAAGCATCGTACCGATACCCAGTTAATTAATTCTGGTAATATGCTTTTTGAAGTCTGAATCTTTACAAATTAGTCCCTGTTTCTTGATCATTCAATTAAATGAGTTTTGATGATTATTTTAAGTTGAGGTTTAACCATAATGCATGAAACCTGATTAATTAAAGTTTGGTAACTTGAAATTAAGTAGGTTCTTCAAGTTATCTAATATTGCAATTTGGTCCCTAAAGTGCAATCTTGTCTAATCAGATGTCAATTCGAATCCCCATTTAATTGTAACTTTCGCTGCTAACAGCATGATCACTTTAGGACTTAATTATGCATTTAAATAAGATAATATGAAAAAAATGGACCGTTTTCTAAGTAATTCGTTCGGGTTTGTCTTGGCAAACCCCATGTAGCTCACTCGATTCGATCTGGTGTAACACCCCTTTTCGTATCTATACGATGAATACGAATCAGGAATGTCACAACTTTACTATCCTTAAATATACATGCTCTCTATAATCTTAACATGCAACTCATCACCTGTGGTTACTCTTACTTTGAATCTTTCCAGAGATGCCAATTAATACAAAACCATAATGAACTTTAAAGGACAATAACAACTCAATTAGGTTTAGCAAGTGTACATGCCACTATAATAATCAAACCTCAATTAGGATGTCATTATTGTGATTACCTGTTGAGCTTTCCAATATTGATGCAATTCTCTTCTCACTCTCATCTTGATTCACCTACATGTGCACAATCAAACACACGCTAAGTACGAACTTAGTGAGGCAATAAAGGAAGTTAATAACAATAATTTAAACTTCATTCGACTTCAAGGCTATGTTCATATAACATGATATATATGCCAAAGCATCAACTTTCACATTGCATTAGTAATGATTTATTACATGCTAACGTCATAAGACTTTCATGCTTGTTTATTTGTCATAATATGCCTTATATGCATAAATGCATCATGATCACTAGAAATGTAAATCCATCGTGTTATTCATATATTAACATGATATAAATCACATATAAATTTCTTACCAATATACTTGTCATTTATTCCAAAAGCTCATAAGCTTTTTCACCTGTTTATCTTTTATTAACCAATAAACCGTAGCCCAAATGTAAGCCTATGAGAACCCTGGGTACACGAGTCAAAACCGCACATAAGGCTGTGCTAACCATCCGCACGTAAGGCTATGCTAACCATCATCATGTAAGGCCGTGCTAACCATCCGCACGTAAGGCCGTGCTAACTATATACACTAAGTGTCCTTTATATATACACTATAGTGCTAAACCGAGTATGCAGCGTGCTGCTGGACTCTATGGCATGCCAACTATACCATGTCCCTCAGTGACTTGGGCATATTTTCCATATTTATTTCATCCAGGGCAATGTATATCAACATAATTTAACATTGGACAGTTCATACCCGAAATAACATTCATAATACAACATCATATATAACTAGTGATCCATGCATTTATATTCAACTTTTGACATATTTAGAACATGTCAAATATATGATTATGACATAAATATCATGCCAAAATAAACAAGGTAGACTCATCGCAAGTATTCCTAATGATGTATAAAACATCCATATATCATGTTATGCATGCATTGCGCTCACATTGGCCACTTAACACAATGCCTCATTAAATCTTAGTTCGATCTTTTCTTTCATAGAACCCTGAACCTTCTTTGATTCAGACTTGACTAAAAACTGAGATTCGGGGTTTAAATCGAGCTTGGAATTTTTTTTTCTTCTTTCCTCTAGCTCTCATGGTACATGGCTAGAAAAAGGTGAATGTTTGTTCATCTTTTTCTATTATTTTACACTTGTAACTATTAAATGAATTTTAAATTCATTTAAATAGTGAAATTACTAATTTAGCCTTTAAATCCAATGGTTAATTTAATCTCATCTAAAATTAAGGGCAATATTAAATCCATATATATTTCATCTTCCAAAAACGTCCTCAACATTTCAAAAATATTTCAAAATTGCCATCCTTGCCAAATGACCAATTTGCCCTCCAACTAGTCTTTATATACTAGTTTGTTTCAAAATTGTCATTCCATTATAATCTAACTAAATTAGTTCCTTCTCAACCAGCCACTATTCCATAAATATCATTTTATGGTTTTCCATGGCTTATAGAACAACCTCTGAAATTTCAATTCAATCCGATTTCCCGATATTCACTAAATACTTCTACTACGATTTTACCTTTACCGAGCTATCAGATCTATTTCGAAAATTCTATATTTCCATATTCGGAAAATAAAAACTATTATCTCATAAAAAGTTTCTTTCTTAAGGACTTAGACTGAATTTGCCTAACTCGGTATATTATTCTGATAATTATCGAAAATCCTCCAAATAGTGAAATAACCATTTTGCCCCCAAATCCAATGAATCCATAATGTACCACATATCATCATCCTTCATCCAATAGCATAGATTTAATCTTGAGTTAGTAGTTTACCAACTTTGCCCTTGTGATTTTTCCAAAATTACGATCTTGCCATTTTTCATCCAATGGCTCATATTTACCATGGAAAATCAACTTAAATCCAAGGGTTCATATTCTTCCAACACAAAGAAAATATCTTAGACATGTAAAATAACATAATTAACCTTGCCTTATCATCCTTCAAAATATCCTGGATATTCGCTTCGATCCGATTATCCAAATATTTTTCTGAACTTTATCGCTTTATAGCCATTAATACAAACTCCGTACGAAAAATCTGAGTAACATGAAAACATCATTATTGGAGGTGAACTATTCATTTATGGGGTTAAAATACACAACTTTTGAAAATTACGCTTTGGTCCCTAAACTTTTTCCAAAGTTTATACTTTAGCCACAAAATGTACAATTTGGTCACTAGCCACAAATTGGGATATTACATCTGGCGTCTAGGCCGATCAAGAGGGTTACAAATACAGCGACAAGGAAAAAAATAGGCAGAAATATACAAAACACGAGCCACTAAAAATAAGTTAGAAAAAATGCATAAATAGATATGAAAATGCAGAAATGGATGTAATGGACACCAATGTGGGGACAATTAGACCTAAAAATCAAGGAAAATACATGCTCTTTAAAGAGATACCAACCATTAACACCCAAATCCAAGCATTCAACACACAAATCATCAATCAAGCATACAAAGCATCATCCTTATGATGTGCATGAAACAAAAGGAGTTAGAAGTGTACTAACCTTCCTTCAGAAGCTGCAAGGGAACCTCTTTGCCACAAGCCTCAAGCTTTCCCTTTTTCTTGAGCTTTTGAGTGCTCTCCAACCTCTTTCACTACAAAGATATATTGTAGAAAGGGTTACAACATTATTGGAGTGTTAAAAGATATAAAAGAAATAACTCTTCAACAATAAATATAGTTGAATCCTCCATTCTCGTTCTACCTTTTCAACCCCCACCAAACTCATATTTTCCAAATTACATCACAACCTTTCATTCTTACCTTGACTTGTAGATCGTTGGATGAATACTACAACACTCTCAACAACAAATCTGGAAATACAACTCATAATGATAATGATGAAATGTTTCACTTGTGTGGGAGTCAGAAGGAAATATTTGTATCTTAATGAAACCAGCCTTACCTTTTAAAAATAATGAAATTACCCCTTAGCCCCTCTTCCTTCCTCCACCACATATACACCAAGCCAAACTAGGCCCAACAACAAGTAGGAACAAATCAAGAGCCCTTTCTGAGCCTCCCAAGGCCCAACACTTTGGCCCAAACACCCAGGGCCCATGGTCCAGTAAATCGACCCACAGATTCCGAAATCCAAATCGTTACAATAATAATAATAATAATAATAACAATAATAATAATTCATATATATTGCTAGGATCTACTAAAATTCTCATGATTCAAATCTCATATTCACCCCATTTATAAGGGTATGACTCTAGGGACCAAAGGGAAATTTTCTTTTTTTCTTCCCCACCAATAGAGACTATTCCTACTAAGGGTGTTTAAAAATACCCGACCCAACTGACCCGATCCAATTACTCGACTACCTAAACGTAAATAACCAGGTATTTACCCATAATTTTTTTCCTCGGGTTGGGTACTCCGCCTGTTAAAATAGACATTTTCCTAGGTCGGGCCCAGGCCAAAAAATTAGTCTTAATCGGGCACTCGACGAACCAAGGACCCAGCTCTCTAATTTTTTATTTTTATATTTTAAATATAATTATTATTCAAACAAAATACTCTTATATTCACTCTATTGCCAAATCAAGCAACCTAATTATGCATGTAATTTCTAAGAATCTGCAGGAATTATATATGTAATTTCTAAGAATTATGCAGGAATTGTCTATTATTAGTAGGATTGAATCAATTAGTTTGAGTTTGGATTTTAACTCATTCTTTAATCATATTCATGGACATTCATTTTTATGTATGTAATTATATTCTAAAGTTGTTTGAGTTTGATACTTTGGATCTTAAACTCGATGATGAGATTATATAATTCGAACTTTTATTAGTTATGAGTTTTTTAATAAAATTAAATGATTTAAAAAAGGCAAAAATATAGGTACCCGTTACCTGAATTTTATGGTACCCAAGTTTCGCGGGTACCCAGATATCGAGTACCCGGTTAAAGTGGGCTGAGATGCAGGCCAAAGAATCTAGTATAAGGGACTTTGGGTACCCGAAAACTCGTGTACCCGGTAATGAACACCCCTAATTCCTTCCCTCCACAATCCTCTTTTCTTTTGGAGTGTACATTCTTCCTTTTGAAAACCCACCTCACAACCAACGAGATTGGTCCAAGTGGTCAGTAGCTTGATATTGCTTAAGCATGTCTCGAGTTTGAGGTCTTGTGTATGCAGAAAATCATTGCTAGAAAACTCACCCACCAAAGCCAGTGTGCAATGCGTGTTGGTGCAGATTACTTAAGGCAAAGCCCTAAAAAATGAGAGGACAACAACAAAAATACACCAGCACCGTCATATGCTACTTTCTACATGCATCAATCAGGTCGATCGCTACGAGTCACTAATTCTTATTTTGTTTTACATTTATTTTTGAATTAGATGATTTTAATTTTTTTCATTTGAATGTTCGTTTCATCGAGCACCATTCCTTTTAGATAGAACGGTGTTATGACTCTTCCCTCAAAAAAAAAATAAAGGTGTTCTGACTCTATTGGATCAAGTCATAACCTACGCCTCCGCCCTGCATCATTAATTCCAGAACTTTAATCCAGGATCATGCCTTGGGCTTAGTTCACATGTTCCTGCTTAGTTCGCATTCGGGCAATTTAACATTTAAATTCAAATTATTTATTCGATTTCAAATTTAAACATATAGTACCGAACTTTCAATTTCCGATCAAATTTTTTATCTAATTCCAAACAAAATAAAAATCATACAAGATAAAAGATTATCATATGCCGAGGCATACTTAGGCCAGGGCTCACCCCATGCCCAAAAAATTATTTTTTTTCGTTAAAAAAATATCTCTAAAATCGAAGATGGAGGAAAAAGACTGCAACATGATAACCCCATGAGAACAACACCCAAGAACAAACACCACTCACAAAACATACCCCTCATAGCAGCAGAAAAACATCGCCAGACCCAAACAAAATATATGCTGCAACACGATCCCAACCACATCATTCCTCCAAATCATCCAACAATACCACCAAAAAAGTATGCCAATTGCCATGATCAAAGCTGCCATAAACCACGTAAATCAAAACCAAAGTCAGACAACTCACGTCAAAAATTGTGCTCGACTCTCAATCAAGCATGAAGCATAAACTGCCATAAACCCACAACACCATGCGTCTCCAAATCAAGCATCCTTCCACCATAACAAAGTTAGACTCCACTCTCAAGCTCACCAAATGAAAACATGTCACTTCCCAAATAGTTTTTTAACACACCACCCAATCGACCCACTGATGACACATAATCAAAATCTAAAGCATCCGACACCCATATCCTAGATGCAAACACCCTTTTAACACCTTCCAATTTCGTCTCCAATACTAACACCTTGTCACAACAATGTTATCTTACCTAAATCTAGACTACCTTTCTCTTGGCCACCGATCCTAAACCATCCGCATCTCCAAAGCTATTGACCTTGTTCACGAGTTTCAATTATACGCGCCAAATCGTTTATAATATCCTCTTTGTTCCCAATAGTTTTCACGCCAACCAATTTACCCAAGTTGAGAGTTTCCTTTGCCTCTTGTAATATTACTTTTTTTCCGGTTCAAGAAATCAGAATCTGTAGAGAACCATTCGCCAATCAGTATCCCTTGGAGGATTTTTCCGAGGTCGGCCCCTCCCTTTCTTCTTGAGTTTACTCTTGACCAAACTTCGTTCTTCAGGGGGGAGAACACTTAATATCTGAAATTTTCCTTACCTTACAGTTACCCCCGTTATACCCACCACCTCAGCTATAGCAGCCCTTGGGACCTCCATATGAGGCCCATCAATCTTAAGAGGTAATTCCTCTGCTTCAGCCCTGAACTCACATGCCACCACAACCCTTTCGGTACTAACGTCCACCACACGATTGATCATGCCTATTGATTCGTCTGCCATCCACCCTCGCATCTGCTCCGAAGAGTCGATTACTCTCAAGTCCTCACGCCTATCCTTCTCCCATAAAAGGTTTCGCTTCCACATACTTGTTGGCTCATAAGAAACCGAATCTGAAACAATCGAATCCAAGTTTTGCAAATCCAGTATTGTGGCTCATTCTTCACCATTATCAGCTGCATCACCCCGCGCATTTGGAGTCGTCAAAGATTCCCCCATAACCTTTGTATCAGATACCACCTCATTAGCACTTGTATCATCCGCACTTGTACAACACCAATCTTGTTTCACTTTGAGGTCCTCTTCTATTTCCATAATCCTGATCGGATCCCTATTACCCTCTACCTCCAGATCCATTACTTCATCGATCTTCAAAAAATTATCTGTGATCACTTGAACTCTAACTCGTTCAAACGATGAAAGCTCAGACGTCTCATCATCCACTCGCACAAAAGATCCCCACATCGCTGCTATGTTTAAGAAAGTGTCTGCAGACCACGCATGTATCGGAATTCCACTTATTAATAACCATATTCTACGATTTGGCAAGACAATTTTGGGTGACCATATCTCCATTTTCTCAAACCATTTCTCTAATAATCCTGAAATTAAGTGATGTCGCTGGGATTCCTCATCATCAAACATCAAAAGAATAACATAGATCCCATAGCTTGCATCACCGTGAAACCCTCCAATTTTGCTTCATTTAATTCATGTTCCAATTTCGCAACAGTATGTGTGCGTTTGCACCAACCATAAGCGCATTGTCTAAGAATCTCGATTTTGCTTTCATCCGTAACCCCCCTCACTGCTCTCTTGGATGCATTCGCTGGCAGACTCAAACTCAATTGTATTCGAGATTTGCTTATTGCAGGACATTTCCTCCTTGGCTGTACGATTGTCAATGTGATTGTGGTCATTTTGCCTCCAATTATCTTGTTTCCGCCTCCAATAGGAATCACGAACATCTATTTTTTCCAACGACACTCACTTTCGCACCATATAACCAGAAGCCATTTAAACGTTCTATAGCACGATCTGCATCCACTTTCGAAATCATTCTCACAAAACCAAAACGCAACCCATCCTTTGCTACTCTTTTCGGTATAAACACATCCACCACCACTCCATGTCTGTCGAAGACCTGCCACAAACCTTGCCAATGAAGCCTTGAAGATACATTTGCTACGAAAAGTGTCCAGATCTTCCGATTCCTATCACCGTACCGGTTCTGATTGCCATATTGATGAGTGATATCACGATTCTGATTGTGATACCGGTTTCTCCTCCCACCACTGCCGTTCTAATAACTCAATTATAAATATACTGACGTCGCCATTGCTCTCTAAGATTTTCTATTCTAGGTATCACCTATAACTTATTCCAAAGACCCCACTATTATGCCTAAAGCAAAAGAAAAAGACAATTGCTTACAGATGTTCGTTTTGCTCTAAAAACCGCCGTCGATCTGGATTTACTTGAGATTATATCGAAAATATGGAACCCCGTCAATGTTCTCTATCGCCCGGATCACTAGGGGGAGGGAGGATTTATTTATAAAAAAGTATTTATTTTATATATAATATTAATGTATATATTTGGTTGTGGATAAATAAGAATAAAAGAAATGGTCTAATATAAAAATCTAGTTTAGTTTTTAAGATATTGTCACGGCCCGCACATTTGGGTCCGAGACAGATGCGCAACAAGTAACCCAAGAGGTTCTAGGCTTGCCAAGAAGACCACCAGACTTGGTCCGATCGTTGGAGACTGAAAGAAAGCCCAAATACATTGAGCCTGGTAAATTAATAGATGGCATCTTACCAGGGAATATTCCAAGGGATAAGAATATCTCTCAATGTAAACACAAACTTAAGGAAAGAATTTCATAGTGATAGAGTTTTCTTAGTTAGTGTAAATTTGGTAAGTGGCTTTCGATCTGAGCCGTTAGTGTGATTCGATCTCGTTCGTTCATTGTATGGGGATTCAACTATAAATAGAGGCCTCCCCACCTCACTTGTAATCATCCATCATTTGAGTAATACACTTGGCATTTACTCTAAAAACACTATGTAGTGTTCTTCGCGTTCTTGAGCGTTCTTTCTTTTGTTCTTGTTGCCTTTCTCTTTTGTTCGGTTCCTCCTGGAACGATCTTGTGTTTGTGTGCATTGGAAGTATTCAATCTTTCAGAGAAGGATTTCAGGCTTACTTAGTCGTTTGTTTAAGAACATCGACTAAGGTCGCACGTTGGGTTGGTTCAGAAGTCTAGCCCCGTGACAGATATGAATTAGCTTTAAAGGTAAAAAAATAGAAAAGCATGGGATTATTTATATTTTCATTACATTTTATAAATATTATTTAATTATTTTTAATAAAATTAATTTAAACATGTTTTTATTACTAATTAATTGAAATATTTTTTAAAAGTGATTTCTCGGAGCATTGTTGGGATTTGACTCTAGAATATAATGATCACACAATACAAACAACAAACATAATTAACATTAAGATATAAATTAAAATTTTTTAAAAATATTTTTTAGTAAAAGCCTTTAACTCATAAACAATATTTGTAGAAAAAAAAACTTAAAAGAGAATAAAAATATACTATATTTCCAGTTATTTTTGTTGAAACTTGCGAGACAAGTTAATTTTAAATAAATAAATTTAAATTTTTATGACTTATATTTTTGACAAACCAATTAAGTTATTAGGTAAAAATTTATTTTTTAGGAAATATTTTTATTTTATTTAAATAAAGATATAAATAATAAAAGATTTAAAAATTTTAAAACCATATATATGAGTTGTGATAGGGAATTTTTTACTATTATTTATATATGTCCAGCTGATGATAGTTTTCTAGATTCGCCGCTGACATGTCTTTTGGGAAGAGGGTAATGGCCCCGTGACAAATCTTTTGGGAATAGGGTAATGGCCCCGTGACAAGTGGTATAAGAGCGACCCTTTGACTGTCCGATTTCACGCCGAGAGCCCATGAGTGGGGTAGGCAGGGTGGACAACTGTGACAATGTGGCCCATCACGAGAGCGGAAGCTCGTGACGAGGGCGTCACGAGGTTGAGTGGGGGAGAATGTCACGCATGAGAAGAGGCGGGGTCATTAATCCCACATCGGAAAGGAAAAGGGAAGTTTTGGGATATAAATACGGTGGCGCTGCACATCCTATCAGACATGTCTTTTGGGAAGAGGGTAATGGCCCGTGACATAATTGCTAACCTAACCTTTTTTTATGTCTATAAATGCAACCACCTTCATAGGAAGTTAGGTCACTTGTGATAAAATGCAGTATGGGTATTTCAACCCCCAGACCGTCCATCCAACATCTTAATTGTGCATTCTAATATTTCAACCCAATCGATCAAAATAATAAGCAACTATTATGGCCGCCATCAAAATAATTGTGCATTCTTTTCCTGTTGCTAATATTTTTCTCCCTGATCTTTTTATCACCTCCTTTTTCCCTCTATGTTCATCGGATGTTTGGCCAACGTCTACTCCTGACCGCTACCAATGCAATGATTAATGTGACACCAGCTCCGTCCCTTGTGCTCGATTGTCGTACATTAAAAGTCTATCGGTCATTTTGCATACGAAGAGTGAAGGCAAATTACATGGTTATATTGAAGAAACCGAGTGTTGTATCTGTCTAGGCGTGTTTGAAGATGAAGAGATGCTAAAGGTGTTGTCACAATGTAACCATGCATATCATTCTCAATGTGTTGATAAGTGGCTTGGTTCTCAGTCAAGCTGCCCCTTTGTCGAGCTTGTTTCACTCCAATCACTTCTCCATCGAAGCCAACTAGAGAGAATCAAGTGATCGTTGCTTTTTCTTGTAACTTTAAAAAAAATTATGATACGTAACCTACTTGGATTGAGATTGCTTACCATTTTAGAGCCTATGAAACGTTCATTAATTAATAATGTTGCACTTTATCAATCTTTTGCCTTTTGGTTTAATGCATGGGAAATATCGAAGAGATCTCATAATGATGGTATTAAATATTAGTTGCAATATATCTTCTTCGTTGTAAAGGTTTTAATTGTTCTTATGGTGGTTTTCATCGTCGTCCTCAGCCAAAAGTGTACTTGGTGAAGCATGTTAATGCATCATATATATAAAGGGTAAACCACCTCCGAAACCACTAAACTATTGGTTAATGCGACTGTCGATGACAGTCGGTGGGTTTTAGAAATTTTACAGCAGAGGGAGATGGGAATAGGGGTGTTCAAAAATACCCGACCCGACGATAAAAAAAAAAAAACTGGGTAATTCTTTAAAAAATTACCCGACTGGGCCGGGTACCCGACCTGAGATTTTTCTCGGGTAGTTGGGCCGGGTCTGGGCCAATTTTTTGGTAATCGGGTACCCGACCCGATAGTTTTAATATATTTATTTTTTAGTTTTAAATTATATTTTTATTTTATGTTATTTAATATTTTTGCCTAAAACTAAATTTAAATCTCTAAATTATTTCTATGTTTGTATTATGTACTTTAAAGTTTAAAATTTTCAAATATTTTTTATTAAATAGAGAGGTATTACATTCCCATATCGAGATTCGAAAGAAAAAACAATATTAATATTTTTAATGTGTTTTTGGTGATAAATTTTAATATATATATATATCCAAATATTTCATCTTAAAACTAACTTCAAATCACTAATTTTTATATTTGGATTATATATTATGAACTTTTAAATTTTATGTGTTTACAATGTGATATTTTAAAAAAAATAAATTAAATAAATAAATAAATAAAATTTGAACTGGGTACCCATTACCCGATTACCTGAGTACCCGGGTTCTATAGGTACTCGAGTAGCGAGTACCCGGATGTAGTGGGCCGGGACACCGGCCGGCAAAGGAGATACTCGAATGAACCGGGTACCCAATTTTTCGGGTACCTGACAATGAACAGCCCTAGATGAGAGAGTTTAAGTGAGGGGAGAGAGTAACAAAGGAAAAATGAAAGAAAAAATAAATAAAAAATATTTTATAGTTTAAATATAAAAGGCTCAAAGTAAATTATTTTGTGTCGGGTCGACCCTATCCTGCACAAACCGACCCAAACCCATGTATCACTCTTCCAAAATCCTACCCTACAAAACCAGATCCAAACCCAAATACTAAAGGAAAAAAATCAACTCTATAGAATCAGATCAAAACCTATTAGGTCCGAGTCTTATGCCATCCCTAATATTGATATAACCACCGCTTTACTTGAACATGTAATGTTGGGATAGAATCACTTGTAGCACACAATTGTACAAAAATTAGAAGTACCTAATTAAAAATAGGGTAGTTATTTAATGCATTGTCAATGAATTTATTTTTCAAGAATTGGACTTCTAAAATTGTCATGTATTCCTTTTAAGGGTCTTAAATCCTAACCCCTAAATTCTAAACCCTAAACTTTAAACTATAAAATTTATTCTCAGGCCTTAATATCTAACTACAAATGCTAAAACTCTGACCATAAACCTTAAACCATAATCTCTATGTAATACCCTAAACACGGATATCACATTTGGTCCTCAAGCCCAACCCGCAACCATAAAATTTTGTCCTAGTTTAGCCCAGTCCACAATCAATTTCTAAATCTATTATATTTTCAATCATTTAAAACATAGATAAATATTTGAAAACATTTATAAGGGAGCTCCTTTTAAATTACATTATAAAAGTGTTTGATTCAATCATTTTAAATCCAAATAAGATTTACAAAACACACAAAAGGGTCCTACGAATACATAGCCCAAAAATCTAAGTATTGTACTCTGGTGAAACGAGGTGCTGGAATCCTTCTCTAGATCAGATGGGGTGCAATAATGCCCAGAAGCTGGGATGTGCGGTGTCCCTATTGCAGGGTGATACATATAGTTGGTGGACTATTGTGACCACAAGCATAGAACCTGGTGATGTGACATGGGAGTTTTTTCAGGCTGCCTTCAAAAAGAAGTATCTGGGAGTTAGATACTTGGATGAGAGGAAATGTGAGTTTATGGCCTTGGTTCAGGGTAGTATGCTAGTATCTGAGTATGAGGTACAATTTGTGAGGTTGAGTCAGTATGCGCCTGAGTTGGTACCGGATGAGAGGCATCACTGTGATCGGTTTCGCTATAGATTGGTACAGGATGTTAAGACATACATGTTGGCCACTGATTATACTAATTTTGACGTGTTGGTTACACATGCAAAGGACATCGAGTAGAGTTTGGGTTTACCTCTTTGTCTAAGAGGTTCTAGCTCTAGGAAGAAAGTTATGGATTTTGGTTCCGATGGTGGTCAATCTAAGAGACACCGTGATAGGATATACCGCCCTGAGCAGAGACGGGTAGAAGTACTACTGGGCGTGGGCTGTAGGGCCAGAGTACCCAGGTTAGAGTATTGCATAACACCTGTTGGGTATATGGATCACAAGATCACATGAGGCGAGACTATCCATATTTGCCCAGGAAGGGAAGGCTCCATTAGCTGTTGTTGCTAACTCTTGCTGGAGTTGTGGATCTGGAGATCATTTACGACGTGATTGTTCATTGTTGGCTAGGGGTAGGCTGGCACTTGCACCTGTTGATGCACCACAGAGAGGCCGTGGGCACGGTCGAGGTAATTTTAAATAAATGAGAAAAGACAGATGATTGTTGCTTATACAGTGGCGGTTCAACCTGAGGGTGGTGGACCCACGATGATCTATGCTCGCAAGAGGAGAAATGAAATGGATGTGATAGCAAGTACTTTTACCTTACAGTCTATCTCATTACTTTCTCTTATATATTCTGGTTTTACGCATTCATATATTTTGTATGAGCGTGCGCATTTGCATGATATACCGATAGAAATGTTAGATGTGGGTATGCTAGTAACAAGTTCTTTTGGAGAAAAGGTTGTTACGAGGAGGTTGTTTAGGATATGTTTTTTGATGGTTCAAGGTCACATGTTTGCGGCTAATTTGATAGAGCTGCCATTCCATGGTTTTGATGTGATCTTGGGTATGGATTGGTTGACCGAGCATGGGGCTGTGCTCAAATTTTTAACCAAGAGAGTTTCGTTGAAACTTGCAAATGATTATAAAGTGGTGGTTATGGATGAAAATGTTAAATTCTTATCCAATGTGATTTCAGCTATAGAAGCACCGAAGTTGCTAGAGTGTGGGTGTCAAGTATATCTAGCTTATGTTATAAACTCAAATGTTGAAGAAGTACAAACTAAGGATATCCATATTGTTTGTCATTTTTCGAGGAGTTGTCTGGGTTGCCTCCAGATAGAGAAGTGGAGTTTTGTATTGAAATGTATGCTGATACGGCTCTGATGTTGATTTCACCATATCGTATGGCACCGAAAGAGTTGAAGATGCAACTCCAGAAGTTGTTGGACCGTGTTTTCATCCAACCTAGTGTGTCATCATGGGGAGCACCAGTGTGGTTTGTGAAGAAGAAAGATGGCACTTTGAGGATATACATTGATTATCGGCAACTGAACAATTTGACGATTAAGAATAAGTATCCTTTACCGTGAATTGACGAATTTTTTGATCAATGTTACGGTGCTTCGATGTTTTCTAAGATTAAATTGAGATCTGGATATTATCAGTTGGAGGTTAAGGATAAGGACATGTCGAAGATTACTTTTCGTACGAGGTATGGGCATTATGCGTTTCTGGTGATGTCGTTTGGATTGATGAATGCGCCTGCAGCATTCATAGACATGATGAATTGGGTATTCCATGAATTCTTGGATCAATTCATAGTAGTGTTAATTGATGATATTCTCGTGTACTTTCATGCCGAGGAAGATCATGATCGACACTTGCGGTTTGTGTTGTAAACCTTGTTGGATAATTAGCTTTATGCCAAGTTGAGCAAGTGTGTGTTTTGGATTAAAGAAATGGCCTTTCATGGTCATGTTGTTTCGACAGAAGGTATCCGTGTGGATCTGCAAGAGGTTGAAGTGTTTGTGAATTGGAAGCAACCTAAGTCGGTGACGGAGGTTCGTAGTTTCTTAGGGTTGGCAGGTTATTATCGACGCTTTGTGGATGGTTTCTCAAGGGTTGCTGCTCTGTTGACCAAGTTGTTGCAAAAAGATGTGCGTTTTGAGCAGACGGAGGCTAGACAATAAGCTTTTAAGAAGTTGAAGGAAGATTTGACGCAAGCTCCAATCTTGATTCAACACAAGCTCTAAGAGTTTATGGTCTATAGCGACGTATCCTACGGTGGTTTAGGGTGTGTGTTAATGCAAGACGGGAAGGTTGTAGCTTATGCATCTTGGCAATTGAAGGTGCACGAGCACAATTATCTTATGCTTGACATATAGCTTGCCGCGGTGGTGTTTGCATTGAAGATTTGGAGGCATTATCTTTATGGTGAGAAGTGTATTGTGTACACGGATCATAAGAGTTTAAAGTATTTGATGTTGCAAAAAGATTTGAATCTTAGGCAACGTAGATGGTTAGAGTTGTTTAAAGATTATGATTTAACAATCGAGTATCATATGCGTAAAGCGAATGTTATGGGCGATGCTTTGAGTAGAAAAGCTATTGTGGAGTTGAGGGCCATGTTTGCGAGGTTAAGTATAACTTGTGATGGAGGTTTGTTCGCTGAATTGCCAGTGAAGCCGTCTTTGTCATAGTTGATTAAGGAAAAACAACCTTATAATGAGTCATTGTTACCACATGTTAAGGATATCATGGATGGAAATCCTATGAATTTTCATTTTAATGACGATGGGGTGTTATGTTTCAAGGATCGAACAGTGGTGCCTAATAATGATAAGTTGAGGCAAACTATTTTGGCTGAGGCTCGTGCTAGTCCTTTTGCTATACATCCCGTTAGTACCAAGATGTATCGAGATCTAAAGGAAGAGTACTATTGGGTGGGTTTGACAAATGATGTGGCTTATTTTGTTGCTAGATGTATGGTATGTCAGCGTGTAAAGGCTGAACACCAGTTTCTTTCTGGGTTGTTACAACTGTTGAGGATTCCGTAGTGGAAATGAGAGAGGATCATTATGGATTTTGTGTTGGGGTTACCTTTGACACCAACTAAAAAGGATTCCATTTGGGTGATAGTTGATCAGTTTACGAAGTATGCATATTTTCTGCTAGTGCATACGATATATACCTTGGATAAGTTGGCGGATCTTTATGTTGCTGAAATTGTGAGGTTGCACGGGGTGCCCAAGTCAATTGTTTCAGATAAGGATATGCAGTTTACATCAAGGTTTTGGGAGTTTTTGCATCGAGCTTTGGGTACTCACTTATATTTCAGTACTTCGTATCATCCTCAGACGGATGGCCAGTCTAAATGTGTGATTTAGATTTTGGAGGATATATTGAGGTGTTGTATTATTGAGTTCCAAGGAACTTGGGAGAGACATTTGCCTTTGGTGGAGTTTGCATACAATAACAATTATCAGGCAAGTATAAAAATAGCACCATATGAAGCCTTGTATAGTAGGAAGTGTCGTACACCTTTATGTTGTGCAGAGATTGGGGAAAGTATGTTTCCATGCCTGATGTGTTGAAAGACACGGATAAAAAGATGAAGCTTATATGTGATCTTTTGAAAGCAACCTCGGATAGGTAGAAATCCTACGCGGATCTGAAGCGTACGAAAGTTGAGTACGCGGTTGGTGAAAAGGTTTTCATGAAAGTCTCACCTTGGAAGAAGGTGTTGCGCTATGGGCGTAAACAAAAGTTGAGTTCGAGGTTTATTGGGCCTTACGAGGTGTTGGAGCGTGTTGGTCTTGTTGCTTATAGGTTGGGGTTGCCTCCTGAGTTGGAGAAGATTCAAGATGTGTTTCATGTATCCATGTTGCGGAGGTATCGTTCAGATCCGTTGCATGTGATGCCAGTGGAGGATATTAAGTTGCGATCGGATTTATCTTATGATGAGGAACCGATGGAGATCCTTGAATCTAGTAGTAAAGTTCTTTGTGACAAGACGATTGAGCTTGGTAAGGTGTTGTGGCGGCATCGCGGTGTTGAGGAGGCTACGTGGGAGAGTAAGTCGGACATGATAGAGCAATTTTGCATCTGTTGCTATCAGGTAAATTTAGAGGACGAAATTTCTTAAGAGGGGGAAAGTTATAATGCCCTGGTTTTGAGCCTAGGAGTTTTCTAGGTTGATTTGACGGTCTGGTAGACCAAATTAGAGGATTCGAGTCAGTTTCAGGATTAATTTGAAATTAATATTTTTGAGTGAGGGAAAAATATAGAAAATATCCTAAAATCATTATTTAATATGTAGATGATTTTGGTAAAATAAATTTTACAAAATTAAGTTTCAAAAAGTGACATTTTGGGTCAATGATCAAAGTGTAAAGTTTTAAAACTGTTTTTAGTGATTGTTTTGTAAAAGGGTCAAAACTTAGAATCTTTAAGGAGCTATTTGGCCAAAGTCTAATATCAAACTTTTAACCTTAATTGGCTATTTTAAAAAGGTTTTTAAAGGAGTATAAATAAGCTTGGAGAATTAATTTTGTAATTAATTCTTAAAGACAATATTACGCAACTAACTTTCTCTAAAATATTTTCTCTCAAATTCTCTCCAGCCAAACACTCTTTTCTACTTCAATTTTCTCAGGTAATCACTTGATTTCAACATTCTTTTTATTTCCAAATGGATTCTTAATGATTTCCTAGCAAAACATATTTGATTTAATCTTGTTTTCTCATGTAAACTCATCTAATTAAGGGGAAAGCCAAGGTTAGAGGTGAACTTTGTTCTTCTCCTCTAATATAAGGTTATTTACTGAAATTCCCAAGTTATTGATCCTTTTCATATGATTTCTAATGAGTTTTAATGATTTAATTATGGAAAGATGATTAAATCAAGGTTTAATTGATGTATTTGATTGATTTTCGTTATGGATCTATTTTGCTGGGTTCTTGATTTGATTTGAACATGATTTTGATGTTTTATAATGTTAATAAGTTGATTTTAACATTGGAATCTCGAAACTAGGTGAATCTCTAATTTTCTAGGTTGTTAGTTGTGAGTTTTTGAGGAGTTGTGGTTGTTTAATGAATGCTGGAGGTAAAAGGATGATGTTAATGTGTTTTTGGATGTTAATTGATGGATTAAAACATTAGGTTTTGGCTGGGTTAGGTTTGAAAGGTGTTCGATGTTGTTTTCGGTTGTTGTGGGGTAAAATTGAGTAGAATTTGATGATGATTTACGTAAATTGATGTTGCTGAGCTGTTGAATGTATTTTGATGCATTGGAACCTCTGTTTTTGTGTGGTTAAAGTAGGGGAGGTTGATCCTCAAGCTTAAGGTGAGGTATCAGAAGCCGTGGAGGCTTGTATTTGCATCGGTAATCGAAGTTTTGCGTGTCAATGAGTGAGAACGTGTTTTATAGCTTTTCGAAGGTTTGAAAGTTGTGTTTGGGGGTCTAGATCAAGCTTGAAACGCTAATCTAAGCTCAAAAGTAAGTAAAGGATGATTTCTCTCTCGATCTCGGTTTGGCAATTGGTTTTAATGCACTTGTTTTGATGACTTGATTACTCACTGAATATGCATGATTTGAGCATGGTTTAATGCTGAAAAATGTTGTCTAAAGATGTTGATGCATTTGGAAGTAATGCATGTTTTGATAGTGTTTTTGAACATTGGTAACGCATGGTTGAATGCATTGAATAAATGGTTTTGATTGATGCATATGAAAACAATGAGTTCTTGATAAAAAACAAATTATATTGGCAAGTGATGGTATAAAAAGGTTATAAAATGTTATCGAATATAGTTGGCCGTAGTGCACTATAAAAAGTTTCCTTGGATGTTGAAGGGGTTATGTGTATCGAAAACTCCATCCAAGTACCATAAAGATTGAGGGGTTATATGGTACCGAAGACTACCGTTAGTGGATTATACATCTAGCCGATGAGTGGTGTTGAGAGGTTTATGTGCACCAAAAACTCCACCATGGGTAGCACAACGGTGGAGGGGTTTATATGTACCGAAAACTCCTATTGGAGGACCTTGGTGATTCCGGTTGATATTGTATGAAGTGTTGAGAGGAAACTTGCTGAATCCATGTATCTGATGTTATATTTTGAAAAGTGGAACTTGGATGATGATCACTTGTTGATGGATTTTGGTTGTATAATGTTGGCTTATACATGTTTTACTTTTTAAGCCTTGCAATGGTAGTATGCATGGGAAAGCTTAAATTGAGGGTAGCAAATGGTATTTTGCTGTTGAATCCATGATACATGTTGCATATGGTTTAATATGCATGTTTTGGAAATGTAAGTTCATGGTTTACAAGGCATGATAATGTTGACGATGTTTTGAAAGTTGCTTTTAAGTGATTTTCGAAGTGGATTGTTAAATGGTTTTAAATGCATTGATGGTGGGTTGTTTTAGAGCACTCCTCATTAAGCCTAGTGTGCTTACGCTCTTTTTTCCCATCAATACAGAGAATTAAAGGTTAGAAACAAAAAACAAGCGAAGGAAATTCCAAAGACTTGTGTTTACGAAAGTATGGTTTTGATTTAGACTTGTAGTAATAAATGCAATGTGATTAATTGTTGTTTGGGAGGGTTGATTGCTAAACTCCATGTTCGTGCAAGTTTTAAATATTGTTTTGGACTATGGCTTTATATGTTTGTTATTGCTTTGGATTTATGTTTTGGATGTTGAGTAGGTGCATGCCTATAGATGTTGTGGATGTTTGAGTTATGTTGGTTTGAGCTGCATTGAAATGCTAGTATGATCGATTAAGTTATGCCTCTGTCGATGTATGATGTTTGGGTAAGTGTTGGATGTGTTTAGAGTGAGCTAAAGTGTCATTTGTTGGACCTAAAAGTCATTTACAGGCCTTCGCGTACCGGTAAGAGTACCTGGGGATCGGTACACTGGGTCAGAAACAACTCCATTTGAGGGAAAAATGCATAAGGGTACCGGTACAGTTAACTTAGTATCGATACACCCCGTGACTTTTGTACATCAGAATCGATACACGGGTTTGAGTACCGGTACTACCCCCTTCATTTTACAGCGTCGTATAAATATGTAGGGGTACTTTAACGGTACGTATTATGGTCATTGGAATTTGTGGTGTTGAAGGAAAAAAATGGGATCGATACGAGAACTATGTTGTACCGGTACAAGGTTATTTTACACACTGTATCAGTACGGTGGCTAGTGTACCTATATACATAGCAGTTAAGTTCGTTGAGCTGTATCGGTATGGGCTTTCCCGTACCGGTACGCACTGCTGTTTTCTTGTGATTTTGCCTGATGAAGTTTGGAAATGTGCAATCTAGTCCCCGAATGTTGTATATGCAATTAAATGAGTTTGGATGATTATTTTAAGTTGAAATTTAACCTGAATGCATGAAACATGACTAATTGAGAGTTGGTAACTTTGGATTTAAAGAAATCCTTATAATTTTTAGAAAGTGCAATGTGGTCCATAAAGTACATTCTTGATCAATTGGATGTCAATTTGAAGCCCGATTGAGTTGTAAATTTCCCCGCTGCCAACATGATCACCTTAGGATTTAATTATGCATTTAGAAAAGATAAAAAGAAAAAAGGACACAGTTTAGGTTATTAGTTCGGGTTTGCTTTAGCAAACCTAATGTAGTCCTTTTAGCTCAGTTTTGGCTAGACTGGGTTAAAGGGGTTACAGCTGAGTTAACAAGGTCAGTGGATACACTTCCACTCAACCATGCTTCATGTAAATCATAAACATGAGCATGTAGCTTGAAATGATGACATGGCAAATATGACATCATGTGGCGCTACCTCTAGCCACTTAAACACATAGGAAAATAATCAATGGGTGCATCAAATCTCACACAACAATCATAGGCATCATACCATAAATCTCGAGTGAGGCCCGGTGTCACACAACCTCAGGAACATACACTCACACTCAGAATCTCTAATCAAGTATCTTTAGATGAGGCCCAGTGTCACACAGCCTTGGAAATGTACATCTGCTGTCTCATCTCATGGTGTTGCAACATGCTCTCTAGGTATCCGAATCTCTTCAACCAGAGGTGACTCGACCAAACAAGGTGTCCAATATAGCACACAACATAGACATGACTACCATACAACACTCAACATTACTCGATCCACCAAGGATCCACTATGGTTGCTATTACAACAAGTCACCCAAGATTTTACTAAGTTATTGCTCATTATGCTCGTATAAGAGAGTGATGTCTCGATTTCTTAGTTTTAAAATTTATTTTACCACATTAGAAGTTCTTTGACCTTAGTCCTCAACTTATCAGCCCCTCGAACTCAATTAACATTTTTGAGCAGATTCTCTAGTGAGTATTGTACTAGTCCTCGCATACCGATACGGTACTCTGGGTATTGGTACGCCGTGGGTACCGATACCAAAATAGCTCACTAGAATTTTCCAAAGCCTTAGTGTACCGATACAAGTCGACCTGTACCGATATGGATTTACATGGCGTACCGATATGGATTTGTATGGCGTACTAGTACTGGTTAAACACAGTACCGATACCCCTCTCTCTGTTCACCTTAATGAAACAATGTTCTTAAAACCACAACACTACGGTACCAGTACGGGCTCTCCATGTACTAGTACCAAAGCCCAAAAATGGCTTCCTAAGCTCGATAAATCACTCTCATAGCCCCCAAATCATATACCACAGTATCATATCACAAACCTACATATTATGGGAGTTATTTAGGGTGGTTTGCTACCATTTTTACATGTTATTAACATTAACCCCAGATTATGCCATTAAAGAGAGTCTCTAACCTTTAACACCCAAAATCAACCATAAACATCAAATTCATGCACACAAAAGCATCATCCTTAGGATGTGCATGAAACAAAAGAGTTAGTAGTGTACTAACCTTAAGCAAAGATTCTTGTAATCAAGCTTCCACTCAACATCCCTCAACATCCTCCTTGTCTTCAAGCTTGAAGAAGCTTCCCAACCATCTCCACTGGCCACACAATATGGAAACGAAACAAGACATGAAATAATTGTTAGAGGAAGGCTTAACTACCAATTTACACCATTAATTTCAAAGGAGAATCCTTAAAACCTTGAACCCCTCAAAACCCATGAGATAACATATTACATTTTTCCACCACGTTATACTTTTCTTGAAGCTCTTGAAGAGGAGATTAACTTCTTCTTCTACCATGAATGTCGAAATGCAACTTGGGAGGTAAAGATTTGATCTTTAAACCTTGGTGGACATGGTTTCCTTGGAGAAAAAGGTAGGGGAGAAAGAGGAGAAGAGAATATGAGGAATTGGGTGATATCATAAACCCACACCTTGTCCCCTCTCTTGATCACGTGAGGTCAAGGGGAAATGAAGAGAGGTCAGCCATTCTTTTTTAAAAATGGTCTAACACCATACCCAACCTTCATGGGTTTTCCCTTTTACAAAGCGGTCACCTCTCAAGCTTACAAGATCCAATTCTCATCCAATTAAGCCCAAACTTAGCTTAATGGGTCCAATGATCCACACCAACACGAAGGTCCACAACTCGGGTCAACGCTCACCCGTTGACTCGAAAATTTGGGTTGTTACAGTCTAAACCTTAAAAACTAGGTACTTGTGGAAAACAAGTTTTCTACTGCCAATGCATAGAATATTTTCCCATTAAAATATATAATAATTATTGTTAAAATGATAATTTCAGTAAACCTTTTGATAGCGTAGTGTTAGTTTGATCTAAGCTCAATCTAAAAAAATGATTGAAATTCCATCTCGTCTCATCTCAAGCCTTTTTTTTAAAAAAAATACCCATATAATCAATTTAAGTCAGAAACTAACTTGTTGGAGCTGAAATTGTTTTATTATTATTATTATTATTATGTTCCTATTCACGGATTATCATTTAGTCTAGTTGCTCGAGACGTTAAATACTTTAAACAAGATCAGAGATCCGAATCTTGACATCGTGGATCGGATAAATTAGGTTAGAAGGATTGTCTCTATAATGAACATATCCAGTACTCGATCCAAATTAATTAACTAATAAGTCAAATACATATGATTATATCAAAAAAGAATGTGCCCCGATTTTGTCCAAGAAAAAGAACAAGAATGCAAAAAATTGAGATTAAGATTGCTTTACGGTTTTAGAATTCAATTCTACTTCTCCTTAGCCCTATGCTTTATTTTTTATCAATATGCCTTAATGTTAATATAGTCGTTTTAGAATTCATTCATACATGAGCAAGCACATTTGGCCGGTTGGCCAAGCTGCTCATCCTTGTTCCCTCATATTCCCTTAGGTCATGGGTTCTAGACCCATTATGAACACTCCCTTTCTTCCCTTATAGTCCCCCTTCATCTCCCCTTTAGGTAAGATTAGGATTAGATTTAAGATTTGTCAAAAAGAATTCATTCATACATTTATCAAAAAAATCAGTCATACATGTGCTGATAGAACCATTGCTAATAATCATTCATAGCCTATCAGATTTTAAATGCTTTATGTCTCCAACTTTTTCATTCCTCAATGTTCGGTATACATATGAAATTGAAAGCTCAATTTTTTTGATTTTAATTTAATTTCACAATCAAAATTCAATAATTTAAACCTGTGTAATTTGAGTTTAAAATGATTTAAATTTGAAGTTGACTAAATAATAAAATGACTCAAACAAATATCATAACTTGATTCAAACTTAATATATATACACTTAAAATTAATAATTTAATTTAAATAATACTTGTAATCGTGTAGGTAAGGTGTTCGACATTTTGTCTCTATCGTTCTACGCTCTTTATACAATTTGGGGAATCATTGGACCTTTTACATTTGAAACATAATCAAGGTAAACATGTGATAGAGGTTTAGAACGTCCGACGGCAAGGGTGGACTCTATTTGTGTCGAATTTGTTAGTCGGTTTGCATTAGAAGGGACTTTGGGAAGTGTTTGATTGTCATGAAAAGGTGCTCGATGTGTTCATACCAAATAAAAGAGAGGGAGAAATGGTTAACGGTATGACTTCATGCGAATAAATTCAGTGATAGAGGCACGAAGAGTGATGGATCGGCTCGACAGTTGTTGGGTGTTTGAATCACAGATCTCAGTGTCGTTTGCGTAGAGGATAGAGAAACCTCAATTGTGGAGGAGTAATTGAGAGGGTACTATCAAAGGTTCCAAAATAGAAATCGAGAATAAACTGGCACACAAAGTAGTGCCGCAACGCATCAGTGTTCAAGGGGTGATCAATGATAAAAAGGCCGATGTCCTTCAGAGTTGCATAGTGGGTTGGTGTCGGCGTTCAATGGGTTTGGTAAACTTGTCTAAAGAATTGAAAGAAGATGATTTAGTAGACTTTTCGATTATCTGGATTGCAGGATCGATGGTACTACTATTATTTACTAGTGTGGAAGCTAGAAACGAGGCTTTAAAGAATGATGATTTGTATAAATGGTTTACAGAGGTTAGGGCATGGGATTCTATGAGCGATAAAGGCAATCGAAGGGAATGGATAACAATTAGAGGAATTCTGATGCACGCTTGGTCGAAGGGTTCATTTAAGAATGGAACATCAGTTTGGGGGAAAATGATAAACTGTGAGGAATCAAAGTTGGAGCTGACTTTTTTCGAAAGGGGTCAAGTGTTTATTGAGACTGAGCAAGTTGATAAAATCAAAAGGGATCTTAGACTTTAAGGTAGGGGTCAAGTTTTTACCATCCGGGTGGTGGAAATTGAGTTAATGATGGATGATCATCGATTTTGTAATTGCGTAGAGGAGATTGAATCAACAAGTCCTTTAGAATGCAAGGAGGATAAAGGATATAGGAGTGTGGCAGATATGGCTGATAGGGAATGACTAATGAAGAAGGTTGTAGTCGCAGGTGGAAAACACAATGATGTTATTGAGTAAGTCGAATGGAAAAAAAATGACTATGGGATGAATCGTAGCAAATAGAGTCTCTACAGGGTAGTTCGCTAATGGTTTCAAGGGGTTGGATGTCTAACGAGGATGTTGGTTTTGTGTTAAGAGATATAAACATCCAACAAGGGGTGATTCTTGGGAATGAATTTAACGAGCAAGGATTGGTGGACTGTCTAGTGTAATTTAGGGCATTGGATAATTCTTTGGATGTTGAAAGAGTCGGGATTTAGTCATTTCACATAATGGGGAAGTATCACCAATAAAAAATACATCAGTGGTGAATAAATTAAGCAAAAGTAAAAAAAATACAAGACACCGATCCAGACCCTATGAATAGACAACAAACGCTTCTACGAGAGGCTCGGACAATGGTAGAATTAGGTAAACTATTGGGGGCTACTACAATTGGTAAAGAAGAGGACATTATCAGAGATATTGCAAAATTACTAGATCGACAGGGTCATGAACAATAGCGTGAGATAAAGGTGCTTCCTTGGAGCATTTCATGTTATCAAGGGAGTGGACAATGGAGGTATTGGTGTTAGAACCAAAATATATTCAATATGAATAATAACTCATGATCAATACATGCCAAATCATTAAGAACAAGAGACTAGATTTGCAAAAGCGTACCTGAATCCATTGATGGAGATTTTCCAAAGGGTTTGATCTTTCAAGAAGATATGTTACCTCTTGCCACATAACTCTCTAACGGGGAATGAGAGATATGCAAGTTAACCTATATCTTGGGGACCACTACCCTTTATATAAACTAAAATAAAAATAGTCTATTAATATTTATAACTCTGCCCCTCATTGAGTTATAAATATAACATATGGTGTCTACACCTTTAATTCCTTGACAATTTAAAACATATAACACATGTAACATAATTGGTCACTTAATTTCGTGTCATACTTTATAATAGCAACATACATTAGACATATGCGTCCACAATTGCGGATTTTAATCTGACAATCTCCCACTTGGGCAACATATGTTTCCTGACAAATGTATAACCTTATGAGCTAAAAAAATTGCTATCATACAATAGGTATTCTTCAACAATCTCGTCCATCAACTATATTCATATAGGATCAAATAGTCTTTTTCATATCAATCATGACTGAACCCATTAATGGTCACATATACAAACTTAATCAAATGACATAGATCAATCATGGATATGTACCATAGAAATTACATGTAAAATGTAAACCGAACATGCCTATTTCCAACTGATCCTATTTAAACTTAAGTGAGGTCCTTATCAAAATAAGAAAAAAGTGAAGAAACTGAATACTTTATTTCTGATTAGAAAATAACCAAATACATAAATATCCAAAAACAAACATAAAGCAAACAAATTACAAACTCCAACTCAAACAATGATATAACACCCATATGAATAGTGTGCTCATGAAAGACCTCGGGTGGTAAACCTTTTGTGAGCAGATCCTCTATCATGGAGTTTCTTCCAATGTATTCTATGGATATTTATCCACTTTGCACTCTTTCTTTCTCAACTAGGAACTTTATGTCTATGTGCTTTGACTTAGATGAGCTCTTATTGTTGTTGGAATGCAGTACTGCTCATTTATTGTCATAGAATAATTTAAGTGGTCTTTCTACATTCTCCAAAATGCGCAGCCTAGTGACAAATTTTTGCATCCATATTTCATGATTTGAAGCCTCATAGCATGCTACAAACTCTGCTGCCATAGTGGAAAAAGCTACGAGTGTTTGTTTTGCACTTTTCTTGGATATAGCTTCTCCATCTAATAGATAAATATCGTCTGTTGTAGGTATTCTACTATCTTGGCACCCAATGAAATCAAAATCCAAATACCCTATGACCTTCAAATGATCTGATTTCCTGTAAGTGAGCACGTAATCTTTTGTTCTCTAAAGATACCTTATAACCCTCTTGACTGCTATCTAATGGTCCATACTAGGGCCACTTAAATATCTGCCTAACATCCCAACAATGTATGTAATATCTGGATGCGTACATACATAAGCATACATTAAACTTCCAATAGTTGATGTATACGGAATCTTTTGCATTTCTTGAATTTCAAGGTTACTTTTAGGGTATTGGGCAAGACAAAATTTGTCTCCTTTAACGATAGAGGTATCCATTGGTTTACTATTTTGTATGTCAAGCCTTTTAAGTATTTTATCGATATAGTTCTTTTGTGACGATCCAAGAATACCCCAAGATCAATCTTAATGTATTTGAATTCCTAAAACAAAAGAAGCGTCGCCAAGATCTTTTATCTCAAAATGCTTAGATAGAAATCTCTTGGTTTCGTACAATAAGCCTATATCATGTGTGGGAAGAAAAATGTCATCAACATATAAAACCAATAATATATGCTTACTCCCACTAAACTTTTGATACACACAAGCATCAACAATATTCATTTCAAAATCGAACGAGACAATTACTTGATGAAATTTGTGGTACCATTGATGAGAAGCTTGCTTGAGTCCATAGATGGATTTCGTTAATTTGCAAACTATATTTTTTGGGTCTTCTATCTCAAAGTATTCTGGTTGCACCATATAAATTGTTTCTTCAATGCCTTCATTGAGAACGCAGTCTTAACATCCATCTGATGTAACTCAAGATTAAAATGAGCTACAAGTGTCAAAATTGTTCTAAAAGAGTCTTTCAATGAAACTAGAGAGAAAGTCTCTGAAAAGTCAATACCTTCTTTCTAAGTATATCCTTTAGCTACAAGACATGCCTTATACCTATTTATATTACTATTGGCATCCCTCTTGGTTTTAAATATCCATTTACAACGAATTGGTTTTGCACCTTCGGGTAATAGGGCAAGTTCCCAAACTTTATTATCTTGCATGTATTTATACTCTTCTCGCATAGCATCAATCCACTTTTAAGAGTTAATACTTTGCGTGACATGATGAAAGTTGATTGGATCATCTTCCACCATTCCATTGTCATCCTAATTTTCTTGGAAAAATACAATATAATCATATGAAATAGCATTTCTCCTTTCCCTCATGGATCTCCTTAATGGCACTTATTCTTAAGGTTGTTGAGTTTGTTCTTCTAGAACAATTACCTCATCCTGAATAGGAGGATGTTGTTCAATATTGTCTTGTTGAGGTTTCAGATTCACTTCTTGATTAATGATAGGTATGGGAACCTGAACATCATCAAAAGTGATAGTAGGAACTAAGTTAGAACCCAATTCGTCCTCAAAAGCAATGTCTCTAACCTTATTTCTCCCTTCAAACTCAACATCCTCAAAAAATGTTACAGTTCTCATCTCAAAAATGTTCTTAATCATGGGATCACAAAATTTATAGCCCCTAGATCGCTTTGAATAACCATAAAGTAGATGCTCACTATTTTGGAGTCCAATTTCTTTTCGTGTGGCCTATAAGGCCTTGCCTCAACTGGACATCTCCGAATGTGAAAATGCTTTAGATTGTGTTTTTGACCTATCCAAAGCTTATAAGGTGTCTTTTCAGCTCCTTTAGTTGGTACTCTATTGAGAATGTACGTTGTTGTCTTTAATGCTTCTCCCCATAGGGACTCAGGTAAGGTAGAATGAGTAATCATACTCCTTACCATATCCTTAAGAGTTCTATTATGTCTCTCAGCTACACCATTTATACTAGGTGATCCTGGCATGGTGTACTGCGGGACAATACCACATTCCTCTAGGAATTTTGCAAATGGTCTTGGACTTTGTTCACCTGAGCCATCATATCTACCGTAGTACTCACCACCACAATCAGATCTGACCTTCTTAATTTTTTTGTTGAATTGAATATCAGATTTAACTTTATAAGATTGGAACACATCTAAAGACTAAGATTTCTCATGAATGAGATATAGGAACCCATAACGTGGGTTGTAACTCCCCAGTTTTGGGCCTAGGAGTTTGCTAGGTGGTTTAAACTGTCTATTAGATCGGATTAGAGGATTCGAGTTAGTTTCAGGATTTAAATTGGATTAAATATTTTTAGAAGGGATAAAAATATGGAACAATTATCTAAAATCATTATTTAATACGAAAATGATTTCGGTAAAATCAAATTTTCAAAAAGGGGTCTCAAAATTGGACATTTTGGTTTTTGACCAAAATGTAAAGTTTTCAAAACTTTTTTGGTGACTGTTTTGTAAAAGGGTCAAAACTTTGAATCTTTAAGGAGCTCTTTACCCTAAAGTATAATATTAGAAATTTTCCCTTAATTAGCTATTTTTAATGATTTTAAATAATATAAAAAGGTTGGAGAATTAAATTGGTTACTTAAAAGCTTTAAAACAAAATTGACGTAACTAATTTTTCACAAAAGAAATTTCTCTCCAATTCTCTCCAGCCAAACACTTCTTTTCTCTTCAAAATTCTCAGTTAAAATATTCTTTTAATTAATCTTTTGATTTCAATTGAGATTATAATGATTTCCTAACAAAATCAATTTAGTTTCTCATGGTTTTGCTATGACAATCATCTAATTAAGGGGAAAAACAACCATTAGAGGTGAGGTTCGTTCTTCTCCTCTAATACATGGTTCTTTATTGAAATTCCCAAGTTCTTGATCCTTTACTTATGATTTTAACTTGTTTTGACGATTTAATTAAAAGAAAATGGTTAAATCAAGGTTTAATTGGTGAAATTGGTTTACTCCCATAATGGTTCTGATTTCTCATGATTTGGATTGATATAGATCATGATTTTGATGTTGAATGATGTTAATAAGATGGTTTAATCAAAGGAATCCCAAAACTAATTGAATTCCTAATTTTCTAGGTTGCTAGTTATGTGTTTTTGAGGAGTTGTGGAGGTTTTATGAATGCTGGAGGTATAAGGATGTTAGTGATGTGTTTTTAGATGTTAATTGATGGATTAAGATGTTAGGTTGTGGCAGGGTAAAGTTCGGAAGATGTTTGATGCTAATTTCGATTGTTGTGGAGGGGTTCTTGATGAAGGATGTTGAGGATTATATTGTTGTGCTGTTGATTGCAATTTGATGCAATGTACCCTCTATTTTTGTGTGGATAAAGTAGGGGAAGTTGGTATTCAAGCTTGAGCTTTGGTTTCGGAAGCTTTAGAGGAGTGGATACCATATCGACAAGTGAAGCTTTGCGTGTCAGTGAGTGAGAGCGTGTTTTACAGCTTTGCAAAGATTTGAAAATTGTGTTTAGAGTTTAGATCAAGCTTGAAACGCTGGACTAACCTTAGAAGTAAGTAAAAGATGAATTCTCTCTCGAACTCGGTTTGGCAATTTGTTTTTATGCACTTGCTTAAATGGTTTAATTTCTCACTATATATACATGTTTTGAGCATGGTTTAATGCTAGAAATTGATTACATAATGATGTTGATGCATTTGGAAGTAATTCACGTGTTGTTAATGTTTATGAACATTGGAAAATGCAAGGTTTATTGCGTTGGTTAAATGGTTTTGATGATGCATATGAAAACAGTGAGTTGTTGTTAGTAAAATGAATTATGTTGGCAAGTGATGGAATAAAAAGGTTTGTAAATATTATCGGATATAGTTGGCCGGCCATAGGATTGATAGTGCACTATAAAAAGTCGCATAGGATGTAGAGGGGTTTATGTGTGTACCGAATACTCCATCCAAGTATCCTAACAGTATAGGGGTTTAATCATACCAAAGACTCCTGTTAGTGAGTTATGCATCTAATCAATGAGTGGTGTTGAGGGGTTTATGTTTACCGATGACTCCACCCCGGGTATCACAACAGTGGAGGGGTTTATGAGTACCAAAAACTCCCGTGTGTGACCTTGAGATGGCAATGAATTGTATGATATGTGTTGGGTGAACACTTGTTGAATTTATGTATCCGATGTTATGTTTTGTAAAGTGGAACTTGGTTAATGATCACTTGTAAGCCAATATAATTGATGATGTATCATGAAATAGATTGTGTCATTTAATGTGGTTTAAAAATGTTTTGCTCTTTAAGCCTTGCATTGGTAGTATGCATGGGAAAGCTTAATTGAGGGTAGCAAATGTGATTTTGCTGTTGAATCCATGATACATGTTGCATATGGTTTATATGTTGTTTTGGAAATATTAAGTGCATGGTTTTGGTAAGGCATGATGTTTGAAAGTGTTTTGCAAAGTGGATTTTAAAAGGAAAGTTAATTGGTGTCATACACGTATTTTGTCCGGGGTTTGAATATATTACGAAAATAAGGCCAAATAACTAAATAGTAATAGATAAATAATAAACAATGAATAAATAAATAATAACCAACAGTCCAAAAAATGTCCAATTTACATAAAAAATACCCAAAGCCCAAAATTTAGATCCAAAAGCCCATATACATTGTGTTTCCCGCCCAATTACAAAATTAACAACCCATTGCCAACTAAACAAGCACAAATGGCCCAAAATTGGTTTTTCCCGCTCAAAACCAGTCCATGTGTCAGCTCCCTATTCGGTCATACCCATTTCACGCGGATCTTGGTTTTCTCTGACATCAGCGGTCAGAACCTATAAATAGGCAGAGAGAGAAAAATGTTAGATCAATAATGATAGTCATTGATAATATAAAAAAGTAATAATATAATGATAATAATAATAAATACGGTAATAATGAGGAGAGAGAGTTTACCTCGGAAGTTGAGCCGGCACGGTAGCTGAGCGGTCGCCGCTGGGAAGTTCGTCGGTCACCAGAAACTCGTAGGGGACGATGACCAAAATTGCAGAAATGCTATCTAAGGTAATTTTTCCTCCGGTCTTTTTTTTCCTGCAAAAAATCCTAAATCAAGTTAGTGTAGCCAAAACAGTAGTAAAAATAACTATTAAGAGGATCAAAACTTATCTCCGATGGAGACCGGAGTTAGTTTTCATGGTGGAGTCGAAGAGGGAGAGGGTTTTGGGTAGCTTCTAGGTGGTTGAAGGGGGTCCATTCAATCGAATCAAGGCTTAGTTTAGGTTTTCAGGTGAAAAAATGGTGTTTTTTGGGTTTTTAGGGTTCAAAAGAAGCTCCGGCGCGGCGGCCAGAAATTGCTTCGTAGCGGCCGGCTAGAGGTGGTTGGTGGTCAGAGTACTGGAACGGTGACCAGCGAACACCGAAACTTGGCTGGGGAGAGCATGGTGATTGGCGAACTGGTCGGAGTTGACCCAGTGGCAACGGCGATGGATCATATGACGTAAGGGGTGGCAGATTGTGGTCGGAATACTTGAGCTTCATCGAGTTCTTGATGAAATCAGATGAACACTCATCCAAAACCCCTGTTTTGATCTGTTTCTTAGGGAAAATCTGGAAATAACGTGTTTGTGAGGAGAGAGGGCAGAGGATTCAGAGAGGGGGAAGAGCTAGAGAGAGGGAAAATGAAAAATAAAGAAAGAAAGGGCCATTTTTAGCTGATTAGGGTTTTATATAGCCCGCTCAAAACACTGCATTTTGGGTGGAAAAGACCCGCTCATTTTGAGTTGGGTCGGGTACAAGACTTGCGCACTGTGGGATGTTTGGGTTAATTAGGTTTGGGTCCTTGAAGCTTTGGAATGTTTTGCAATTTAGTAAATGTTTCCTCTTAGATTGAGCCCCAAACTCTGTAACTCTGTCCATTTAGTTCCTCATGCTTTGTAATTGAATGTCAATTTGTAATTCTTTCAATTAGGTCACTAGGTCTTTGTAATTTGGGCTTTTAGTTTTGTAATGTCTTTAATTCAGTCCATTAATAATAAATTGCATTCAATGTGTGTTCAATTTAATTTATTTATTTGTTTTATTTAATTAAATTGTTTTAATTTATATGTGTGATGCATGTTTTAAATTGAGCATATAGAGTTATATGTTAGACAATTAAATACTCCTACTTTAATTAATTTGCTAGAGCCTTTAACCTAGGTTTCTCAAATTAGGATTCAATAAATAAAATATGATTGATAATTGTGGTAGTTAGAGATATTAAATATAAGATTTAAAATCCTAATTTGGATGGTGTTTCATTGTTTACAATGGGGTGTTATCTCAACATGGATTTTAATGAATATATTTAATATATAAATCACACTTATAATTAAATATTAATTTAGTTTTTTAATTAACATTAGACAATTAATTAGGAAACATTATAGTTAATTAAATGCATATCGAATGGAACCTTTGAGGTACAAATTTGGATGGTGTTCCATTGTTTACAATGGGGTGTTATCTCAATCTTGGTCACAAAGGTGTATATTCGATATACATTTTCACTTATAATATTGAAATAATAAATTGTTAGAGCCTTAATTAGGGCTAGAACTTTAATTAATTAGAAAGATTAATTAATTAGGAATATGATTAGTTTAAAAGCTTTAAATATATGGAAGGTGTTCATGAAAATGACATTTTTCTCATAAAGCCATTAAACTAATTAATATTCATAGTTAAACAACTAATTAATTAGAGCCGTTTTAGGGTAGAACTTAAAATTGACAAGACAATAAAAGGACATTCATAAAAAACCTTTTATGTTGAAAATTCATTTTTAAAATACGAATAGGATTGCCACCTAATGGGGTGCTTTTAATCTCGTATTCAAACAAAATGAATTTTCTTATAAAAGGATATATGCATTCAGAATTTAAATTCAATTAATAATTATGGGCAAATTAAATTCAAATAATTATTCGAAATGCCAAAATGCCACATAAAATTAAAGGTACCGATAACGGGCGTTCGTAGGGGTGCTAATCCTTCCCTACACGTAATCGACTCCCAAACCCAATTTTAAAATAGAATCCCTGGTTTGTTTTTTCGGTGTCCGATCTACCTCGAAGTGATCGGTGGCGACTCCAAAATTATTTTAAAAAGATAAATAAGGAATAATCAAATTTAATACAGAAAACCCTAAAATTTCAAGATTAAGTTAAAAATGTTCAGAAAAACCCTAATTTTCCAAAAGATCGATCGCCAGGCTATTTTTCACACCCGATTTCAAAAATGGTCGCGACAGCTTGGCGACTCCGCTAGGGATCTTTAAAAATCAAGAGTCAGGCCTAATTAACTTTACGTGGCATTTTGGCATTTAGGACAGTAATTTAAATTTAATTTTTTCCATAATTATTGGATGAATTTTTAGGAAAAATGCAGATAGCTTTTTCTTGTGTGATATAAACTGTCATTCATGCATAAGCCTTCTACCCGGGCTTTTCACCCTTAAGTAGGAGTGAGGCATGATCTTACGTAAGTTACTCAGCTCCGTGATCTGATTTTGTCCTCTTTCCGATATACCAACCTTATACATCGTGAGGTTACGCCTCCGCTATAAGGGGTCATATACTCCTGAATCGATGTCTTACTAGTCAGTAACAACAGTTCGGGTACCCAGAGTCTAGATCGAAACTCACATACTATAATAGAAGCCTACCCCACTAGAGCCAGACAGGGACCTAGGACAGGGTGTTGCTGATTTAAATTCATTTCTCTGGTTATTTTTGTGTGTGCAAAATAAATGGTTCTCTGGTTAATTTTACGCAATATAAATTATTTTTTTCCTGTAACAATTATTTTGCTTACAATATAGATTCACTATACTGACACGGTTTTTTTTGTTTTGTTTTTCTGTGTTTTGTTATATGTTATGTCACATTGCATTCAAGAGAGGTATCGGTTCTAGGATTAGTCAAGTAGGCAGTGGTCATAAGAACTGAAGGGTCCGATAGACAAGTGGGGGACAATATGTCACTGTGGACTGGATTCGAGAAGACTCACTACAAGTACGAAGACAATATCCATGGAGGCCAGGAGTCATTAATGCAAAGTTGTACCAGAAATTCAGAACATGATGAAGTTTTGCCAAAACCATAAGAAGGGAATACGAAGAGTCATTTCCAATAAAATTTTAGAATTATAGCATTGCTGTTAGATACTTAAATGGATCAATAATTGTCTAGGGCTGTGACCTGTGTATGAAGCTTGATATAACTGTTCACTTTTTGGAAGAATACATGTAACACCAATAATAGAGAAATACGAGGATTATTACACTGCTCCAGTGGTCAAAGGACAAGGTTTATACAAGGCTCAACAATAGTTCAGGGTTTAAGATAAGGGTAGTGGCAGTTACAAAGATAAGCAAGACGTAGTATCTGGAAAAACAATGATAACTAGAGGAAGGATAGAGGACGAATAAATTGTAGGGGCATTCAAGGGTTATTGTTGACAGGAAACCACTCGAGAAAGAATAGAAGGCTTTGAATTCAGAGGTGATATCCAAGTTTCACAAATGATGAAATTTACCAATGATGCCATAGTTAAGGAGAATGATGATAAAATGAGAAGCTGAGAAAATGACAGAATCAGAAAACGTAATACAACAATTGAAAGACCGGCTCATAAGTTTCGAAAAGGTACCACAATGGAAGACAAATACTGAAAAATCAAGCCGAAGCAGTAATCCAGGATATCCAAAAATAGAGTTGTGAAATGATTAACTTTGGGAGCCAATTGCGGAGAGTCGCCTAACATGTACAGATTTTGTTCAAAGAGGTCGAGAACCTGCAGCAACATTCTGATATCAACATCGGGTTAGGCAGACGTTGATTTAGAGGATGAACAAAGTGATCAATCAAATGAGCTAGAGCTAGTGAATATATTACCTTTTCTTTGTATTTGACCTTTCAGTTAAATAGGTGTTACTCTAATGACTAGTTCTTGACATCGATACCTTGTGCATTCATGCATTACAACATTTAAACATTTTGTAAATTAAAAAATATTGCATTTTTTTAAAATATTGCATTTTGTTTAAAATATTGCACTTTTGTTTAAAATATGGCATTTTGTAACATTGCATTTTTGAGAAACATGGGCAACAAATCTGCTAAGGATGAACAGTCACAAAAGTTACTGAGGACCACTTGGATCGAATGAAGAAAAAGGTTGACCAGTCCGAGAATGAGATGGAGTACGAGCTGATATGAAACATCAACGAAAGTGATCAAGATAGAAATTCATCTCACATAAAGGTTTGGTCTAAAAAGGACTCTTCATGCAAAAAAAGAGAAGCAAAAAAAGAGAAGAAAGAAAATCAGAAAAAGTCAAAAAAGAGTAAAAAAAGAGATAAGTCAAAAAGAAAAAATCAAAATAAAATCAAAATAAAAAAGAGAGAAATATGAGAATAAAAAGCCAAATAAGAAGGGTGGGTAAGTTTGGATCAATATAATAGGGGCATCTGTAAAGAATCTTGAAGATTTGAGTTTGGATCATGAAGAGAACATCATAATGCTTGACTTAGAGGCACTGGTGGATTTTGAAAATGCTAAAACGATGAAAGCTCAATAGACAGGTATAGAAAGGATTCTGGAGTTTAGCTGAAAGTTTTACCGATTGATGGTTCAGCAACAGTTAGAGGATATAATGATCCTAATAGAGACGAGGGGTAGAAGAGTCATTCTCTAAAGCGATGAATGTTGAGGTCAGTTGAAGATTGACGTTTGCTCATAAAGGAGTTAATTGCAAGAGGAGCATAATACAGATACGAGACAAAGAAACTGAAGAGTTCAGTCAAAAAAGGGAGACAATTATTCCTATCCAATGTAATGTTCAAATTTGTGGCTCTGTTCTATACAAAATCACTTTTAGATAAAGGCACCATTGAAGCTTTTAGTCTCATTAGGGTTGGGTATTTATGTTCTGAAAGTAAAGAGCCTGATTCAATTAAAGATTGTTATTTGCTAAGGTAGCTGAGATAAAAAGGGAACTGACAGAAGATATGATAGCCTTTTGGGAACAACCCGTTGCAGTATGGGTTTATTAGAGTCAGAGTAATATTTTGGCATTTTTCTTGCAATATTTTCTGTATCAAATAATACTTCAAGATCGGATGCTCAAGATGCTCCTGTCAGTGAAAAGTCAAAATTCAAACCGAAACTTATTCATGTTTTTATTGAGAGATATATTTCAAACTGCTCGAGGCTTCACCATATCATGAGAAATTATCAGAGCCCCATTAGTTAAGTTGTTACAATATTAAGACTATTTTGAGTTATGATTGAGACATTGAAGATTACTACATTTTCAAGCTGCAGATCCAAAACTTTCTGCAGTGGGAGATTTTGGAAGTTGACACTGAAGATTAGTTATTAAGATATGTAACTTAAAAAGTAGCCCCTTAATTGGAAAACTGCAATTGGATTGCTCAGGAAACAAATGCTGAAAATGTCAAGTAAAAAGAGAGGAAGAAGTGAATGAATGTAATGATCAGACTCCTTGAGTTCGTAAGAGGAAAAGGTCAACTGACTCACCAGATCTATCAAGGAAGACTCCTCGGACAAATGCAAATTTTGATATATTTGGAATGCCCATTTCAGACTTATTTTACCCCTAGGCTGGTGAAGAAGATGTCAAGCCCATCTACTTATAGTTATGATCCCGATAATATTTACATGTTTAACATGGGGAACCAAGATGTGCTGCCAAGAAGTATAGGTCCTTAATGGAAGAGATCAAGAAGTAGGTTAATCAGAGATCTAAAATGAATGCTTCCAAGATTGTCTGGAGTTTTGAAGTCTGTCTTGTTCATGTCTATGTATCAAGGTGGTACAGTTTGTAGGGATTATCTCTGAGGTAGTATGTGAAATCAGTTCTGTTACTTCAAGCCCAAAGATTCTCTTGTATTGCTTTAGAGATGATTTTAAAACGTAAGGCCATGGGTGCAAATGCTCGACCACTCATGAGGATGATATGACTGAGTAGGGGGCAATCATTTTTAGTTGATATATCAACCAATTTAGGGCTTAGAAAGTTTTCCCACGAAGTTCTAGTGGTTCTGTAAAATTAAAGATGAACTTGGTAAAAGTACAGAAACTTAAAATATCCAAGGATTTGGAGCGTTTGTTCATCCTAAATAGTAAAGGTGGTGAAAATGTAATATGGCAAGAAATCAGTGGAGAGTGTTCGTTTTGATCATGTTATGATAGTAATGCCTTGTGAATCAGGGGCAAAAGAAATGAAAGTGAATATATCAAGTACAAAAGCCAAATAGGTAGGATGAATGAAGAAAAGTATTCTAAATCAAGTTAAAAAAAGAGAAAAAGAAAAAGAAATAGTGGAAGTTTGTATTCGGAAAGTAAATTGAATCAAGTTGAAGCAATTGAAGAAAACACTAAAGTTGAAAAGTGCAAAAGAAAAACAATACATATATGTGAGATCTTTCATTCAAACGTCTCTATCTAAAGGAACAGTGGAAGACTGATTTCAAGGAAAGGAAATGAACTCTAGGGTGAAAACTCAGAAATGAGCAGTCTAGAGCGATCTATAAGAAAAATAGGAAAAAACAGGAAAAGAAAAGAAGGAAAAAAAGAGAGTATTTCATCCGAACATATTCAAATCAGTGCAAAAATGATATTTCACTTGGAAGAAATGATCTTTGGTTTCATTACCCCTTAAGTATTTATTTGAGGCTATATATCCTTTCTTTGGCAGCCGTGAACCATAGTCTACATTACAAGCCTCAAAAGACCATTTTGACCATATACGGGTATTGGAGCAAGGTGAGTTTGTCTTCATAATATATCCCGCTTATCAGGGTTAACCTTTCTTGAAGGACTTCTAGACTTCTAATGCTTGATCGAGATTAGAAAAGAGGGAAAGATTGGGCATGGTGAGTTAGTGACGTAAAGAGTGCCACCTTAAATGGGATAAAATTAGGTAAACAGGAAATGTTTCTCCCATAAGTCTAATAGTTTAGAAGAGGTCACATTGGAGTTGATCTTTGCAGTTTGATTCGAAGACTCTGTTACACTTATCAAATTATTCCAATTTCTCAAATATAGTAAAATAATATTATGATCATTTCAGTTTGTTTTTCTCATGTTTGCCATGACTTATCAAATTATTCCAATTTCTAAAATCTAGTAAAATAATATTATGATCCTTTCACTTATCTTTTCAACAAGCATCTTACAAATAAATTGATTAGATACAAGAAAAGCAAAGGATTTCGTTGGTATTATTATGATGTACTAATCCTTTAAGTGCAGGCAGAATAAGAGGTGGCCTCGATACTTGTTTAATGATGAAAGTATGAAAAGGAAAAGACACAATCTCGGATGTCATCAATATACAAACAAAGCTGCAAGCAAATGACACAAGTGATTCTGGGGCAAAAAGACAGCATGGGCCATCTTTTGGAGAAAGGATGCAGCCAAATCAATCTGTTGAAGGTTTTTGATATTCAAAAGCAAGAAAACAAGGTGAATGTGAGCAAAGATGATAATTGAACACGAGCCAGAGTGGGGCAATATTGCAAGAAAAACTTTACAGAGCATCACATGCCGGTAAATAAAGTCTGCAAGCTAGAACAACAATGAATCGTGATCTCTTTTAAACCATGAGAAAGAATTTTGTCAAAAAAGTTGAATGAAGATATATCAAGAACGACTTTCTAAGAATAAGGTGATCCTTGGTATTCAAATTGTGAGAAATACATGGTGAAATACGGCAAAAAGAGGTTTATGTGATTGATCCATGAAGGTAAGGAAAGCTTCATCAGAACGAACGAGAAAAAACATTGTGACAAAAAGAGAGAAAAAAAAAAAAAAAAAAAAAAGAGAAAAATTGAGGTGAAAACCCGAAAGGGTGCCTTGAGAAAAAAAGAGGAACAAAAGAAAGAAAAAGAAAAGAAAAACAAGGTGAAAACCTGAAAGGGCACCTTGAAAAAAAAGAAAAAGAAAAAGACAATCTAAAGTGAAAACCTGAAAATGTGCTTTAGAGAAAAAGGTGCAAAGATCCTGAAGATTGAACCTGAGTGTAAGATGGGTGATGTTATTGGTAGAAGAAGAAGTTTCAATGAAAGACGAAGCGAAGAAATTTGGAGCTCCCCAACAGATGAAAGTTTGTCCAAGTGATCCTCATTTGACAACATTCATACATCATATAGTCAGGCATCCATAAGTAGGATCATGATAATTCATACAAAGCATTTTGCATGCTTTGGCAGGAATTTGCATATTCAATCAAAGAAAGGCGAAGATCAATTTAAAGCTTCAAGTTTTGGAAAAGAAGATCCAAGCAAGAATGAGCAGAGATTTCAAAAAAAAGATACAGTTCAGAAAGAATAAAGATCTTGAAAAGGTAGATCCAAGCAAGAGCGAGCAAAGATCTTGGAGGAAATATCCAGTTGAGAGTGAATAAAGATCTCGAAGAGGAAGATCCAGCAAGGAATAAAGAGAAATCTCAAAGGAGAAAATCTGACAACGAGCAAGCAAAAATCTTTGAGAAATAGATTTAGCAAAGATTATAGTTGTGTTTATTGAAAACAAATATATTAATTCATGATTTTTTGTTTGTAGATACAGATTAGCAAGGATGTTCAATTTATACAGGTAGACTTTTGCAAAATATTATGTTGGCAGAGACTAATTTCAAGATATTTCGTCAGTAGAAGCGGACCTCAAGACATTTCGTTTACAAAGGCAGATTTCTCTAAAATATTCTATTTGCAAAGGTGGATCATAAGATACTTCATTAGCAAAGATGGAATTCAATGAATATCCTACTTACAATGGTGGGTTTCGACAAGAGATTTCAGCAAGAGAGATAGATTTTAGCAAGAGGCTCCGTTTGCAGAAGCAGATTTCAACAAGTATTTCGCTTACAGAGATTTCAGCAAAAGATTTCGTTTAAAGAGGTGGATTTCAGCAAAGATTTCAATCTGTTTAAAGAGGCAGATTTCAGCAAAGATTTTAATCCGTTTGAAGAGGCGGATGTCAGCAAAGATTTTAATCCGTTTAAAGAGGGAGATCCCAGCAAAGATTTTAATCCGTTTGAAGAGGCGGATCTCAGCAAAGATTTCAATCCGTTTGTAGAGGCAGATTTTAGCAAAGATTTTCTAATTGTTTACACAGGAAAGAAAGTGCATTACAATTCTAAATCCTTCGGGTCATCAGTAAGTCAATCAGGCATGATGTTAAATCCTTCGGGCCGTTAGTAAGCCCTTCGGGCATGATGTTAAGTCCTTCGGGCCATCACCTTCGGGAGTGATGTAATTGTTTGCACATAAAAGGAAGTGTATTACAATTCTAAATCCTTCGGGTCGTCAGTAAGTCCTTCGGGCATGATGTTAAATCCTTCGGGTCATCACTTTCAGGAGTGATGTGATTGTGTGTATAGGAAAGAAAGTGCATTACATTTCTAAATCCTTCGGGTCATCAGTAAGTCTTTTGAGCATGATGTTAGTCCTTCGGGCTGACACCTCCGAAAATAATGAGAACTTTTCGAATGTTATTGCAATAAGACGGTGGGGCATGATATCAGCAGAAATATTAATCATTTGGGCCTTCTATTTCAAAAAAATAACAAAAAAAAGAACAAAAGAAAGAAAAAGAAAAAGACAAAAAAAGAAAAAGAAGAGAGAAAAAAACAAAAAAAGAAAAAAGAAAAAGAAAAAGGAGAAAAAAAGAAGAAAAAGTGAAAAAAGACAAAAAGAGAGAAAAAAGAAAGAAAAACAAGAAAAAGAAAAGAAAAGGTGAAAAAGAAGAAATAAGAAGGAAAAAGAAAAGAAAGAGAGAAGGAAAAAAGAAGGAAAAATAAAGAAAAAGAAGAAGAAGAGGAAGAGAAAGTTGATTCAAGTTGCCAGATTGAAAAACAGGATAGACCAACTTTAGACTCAAATGAGAATTCGTAGTTTCAGCGCCTCCTGTTGAAGCACTTGAAGTTTCTTAATGATATACCAAAATTGTACATTTTTACAATTAATGTTGAAAGATTAATGATAAATTTGACTTTTGTAGGCACAGAAGAAATTGATCAACAGAGAAAGAGAAACAGGAGAATGAGATCCCATATGAGCTTCAGATAGAAAGATCAAGATATCTTAGATAGAAAACATTGTTCCCTAGAGGAAAGGAGAATCAACATTTCTAGAATCTAGAGTTCTCATTAAGAAGAGCTCAACCAACAAAGAATTCAGAGTTCATAATAAGAAGAACTCGCCAAGAAAGATTGAAGAACTCCTAATGAGAAGAGCTCGCTTGTTGAAGAACGATGAGAGTTCCTAATGAGAAGAGCTTACTTGTTCACGCCTTTACAAAGAGGTGGATCAGCAACTTTAAAGAACTCCTGATGAGAAGAGTTCGCTCTAGAATTCCTAATGAGAAGAATTCTCCAAGAAAGATTGAATAGCTCCTAATGAGAAGAGTTCGCTCCAGAATTCCTAATAAGAAGAATTTGCCCAGCAAAGAATGAAGAATTACTAATGAGAAGAATTCGACACAGAGCTCCTAATAAGAAGAGTCCGTTCAACAAATAATGAAGAACTCATAATAAGAAGAGTTCAGCCTTTTGAAGAATGAGGAAGTTCATAATAAGAAGAGCTTGCTTATTCGACGCCTTTACAGAGAGGCAAACCAATGTTTTCAGCAAAGAATCTAGAGTTCATAATAAGAAGAACTCGCTGATTCAACACCTTGTGCAGAGAAGTAGATGGTTCGATAGAAGGATGAAGAATTTCATAATAAGAAGAACAGCTTCAAACCTCAGAAGGTGAAGAATTTCAAGAAATGATGTCAGACTTTAGAAGATGAAGAATTTCGTAATAAAAAGAACAACTTCAGATTCTATAGTTCGACAGAGGAATGAAGAATTTCGTAATAAGAAGAACAACTTCAAACCTCAAGAGATGAAGAATGTCAAGAGTAATTTTGGACCTTGGAAGATGAAGAATTTCATAATAAGAAGAACAACTTCAGATTCCATAGTTTGGCAGAAGATTGAAGAATTTCGAAATGAGAAGAACAACTTCAAGCTTCAGTAGTATAGAAGATGGCTAGTGGATACGGACAAAATTTATGTCTTTTCAGTCTTTGCCCACCTCCTGTTCCATAACAATGAGCAAATAGGGGCAGTTGTCATACCCGTATTTTGTCCGGGGTTCGAATATATTACGAAAATAAGGCCAAATAACTAAATAATAATAGATAAATAAATACAAAATGAATAAGTAAATAAATAATAACCAACACTCCAAAAAATGTCCAATTTACATAAAAAATACCCAAAGCCCAAAATTTAGATCCAAAAGCCCATATACATTGTGTTTCCCACCCAATTACAAAATTCACAACCCATTGCCAACTAAACAAGCACAAATGGCCCAAAATTGGTTTTTCCCGCTCAAAACCAGTCCACGTGTCAGGTCCCTATTTGGCCAGACCCATTTCACGCGGATCTTGGTTTTCTATGACGTCGGTGGTCAGACCCTATAAATAGGTAGAGAGAGAAAAATGTCAGATCAATAATGATAGTCATTAATAATATAATAAATAAAAGTAATAATATAATGATAATAATAATAAATACGGTAATAATGAGGAGAGAGAGTTTACCTCGAATGCTGAGCTAACATGGTAGCTGAGCGGTCACCGCTTGGAAGTTCGTCAGTCACCAGAAACTCGCCGGGGACGATGACTGAAATTGCAAAACCGCCATCAAAGGTAATTTTTCCTCCGGTATTTTGTTTCCTACAAAAACCCTAAATCAAGTTAGTGTAGCCAAAAACAATAGTAAAAAGGACTATTAAGAGGATCAAAACTTATCTCCGATGGTGGCCGGAGTTAGATTTCATGGTGGAGTCGAAGATGGAGAAGGTTTCGGGTAGCTTTTAAGTGGTTGAAGGGGGTCGATTCAATCGAATCAGGGCTTAGTTTAGGTTTTTAGGTGAAAAAATGGTGCTTTTTGGGTTTTTAGGGTTCGAAAGAAGCTCCAGCGCGACGACCAAAAATCACTTCGTAGCGGCCGGCCGAAGGTGGTTGGTGGTCAGAGTACTACAACGTGACCGGCAAACACCGAAACTTGGCCGGGGAGAGCGTGGTGATCGGTGAACTGGTCAGAGTTGACCCAGTGGCAGCAACGATGGATCATAGGGCGTAAGGGGTAGCGGAATGTGGTCGGAATACTTGACGTTCATCGAGTTCTTGATGAACTCGGATGAACACTCATCCAAAACCCTTGTTTTGGTCCGTTTCTTAGGGAAAATCTGGAAATAACGTGTTTGTGAGGAGAGAGGGCAGAGGATTTAGAGAGAGGGAAAATAAAAATGAAGAAAGAAAGGGCCATTTTTAAGCTGATTAGGGCTTTATATAGCCCGCTCAAAATGCTGCGTTTTGGGCAGAAAAGACCTGCGCGTTTTGAGTCGGGTTGGGTAGAAGACCCGCACACTGTGAGATGTTTGGGTTAATTAGGTTTGGGTCCTGGAAGCTTTGGAATATTTTGCAATTTAGTCACCGTTTCCTCTTAGATTGAGCCCCAAACTCTGTAACTCTCTACATTTAGTCCCTCATGCTTTGTAATTGAATTTCAGTTTGTAATTCTTTTAATTAGGTCACTAGGGCTTTGTAATTTGGGCTTGTAGTTTTGTCATATCTTTAATTCAGTCCATTAATAATAAATTTAGTTCAATGTGTTTTCAATTTAGTTTATTTATTTGTTTTATTTAATTAAATTGTTTTAATTTATATGTGTGATGCATGTTTTAAATTGAGCATATAGAGTTATATGTTAGACAATTAAATACTCCTACTTTAATTAATTTGCTAGAGCCTTTAACCTAGGTTTCTCAAATTAGGATTCAATAAATAAAATATGATTGATAATTGTAGTAATTAAATATATTAAATATAAGATTTAAAATCCTAATTTGGATGGTGTTCCATTGTTTACAATAGGGTGTTATCTCAACATGGATTTTAATGAATATATTTAATATATAAATCACACTTATAATTAAATATTAATTTAGTTCGTTAATTAACATTAGACAATTAATTAGGAAACATTGTAGTTAGTTTAATGCATATCGAATGGAACCTTTGAGGTACAAATTTGGATGGTGTTCCATTGTTTACAATGGGGTGTTATCTCAACCTTGGTCATAAAGGTGTATATTCAATATACACTTTCACGTATAATATTGAAATAAGAAATTGTTAGAGCCTTAATTAGGACTAGAACTTTAATTAATTAGAAAGATTAATTAATTAGGAATATGATTAGTTTAAAAGCTTTAAATATATGGAAGGTGTTAATAAAAATGGCATTTTCTCATAAAAGCCATTAAACAAATTAATATTCATAGTTAAACAACTAATTAATTAGAGTTGTTTTAGGGTAGAACTTAAAATTGACAAGAAAATAAAAGGACATTCATAAAAAAATTATGTTGAAAAATCATTTTTAAAATACGAATAGGGGTGCCACCTAACGGGGTGCTTTTAATCTCGTATTCAAACAAAATGAATTTTCTTATAAAATGATATTTGCATTCAGAATTTAAATTCAATTAATAATTATGAGCAAATTAAATTCAAATAATTATTTAAAATGCCACGTAAAATTAAAGCTACCGATAACGGGCGTTCGTAGGGGTGCTAATCCTTTCCTACACGAAACTGACTCTCGAACCCAATTTTAAAACAGAATCTATGGTTTGTTTTTCGGTGTCCGGTCTACCTCGAAGTGATCGGTGGTGACTCTAAAATTGTTTTATAAAGATAAATAAGGAAAAATCAAATTTAATACGAAAACCCCTAAATTTTCAAGATTAAGTTAAAGATGATCAGAAAAACCCTAATTTTTCAAAAGATCGATCACCAGGCTATTTTTCACACCCGATTTCAAAAATGGTCGCAACAATTGGTTTAAAATACATTGATGATTGTTGGTTTTTGAGCATTCCTCACTAAGCCTAGTGTGCTTATACTTTTTCCATCAATGCAGAGAATTAAATATTGTGGCAGTGAGGAAGCAAGGAAAGGAGTTCCAAAGACTTGTTTTCAAAGTATGGTTTGAAGTACTTTAAGTAGTACTAAGGGCAAAGTGTCAAATGGTATCTTTGGAAGGGTTTTTGGTGAACTCCCTGTTTGTGCAAGTTTCAATTGTTGTTTTTGATTTGTAAGAAGTTTAAAGTTGTTGAGACGTGGATGGATTTGTGTTGTGGATGTGGACTAGGAAGCCTGTCTATAAACTTTGTGATTGATTGTGCTAGAATTTCTAGATTAGTCTAAATGCTGGCATGTTGATGCTAAAGCATGTTGAAGATGTTATATGATGTTTAAATATGTGTTAGGTTTGATTGAGGTGAGCAAAAGTGTCATATGTTGGACCTAGAGGTCATTATAGGTCTCTGTGTACCGGTACGAGTACCCAAGGTTCAGTACGTGGGATCCTATTGAGGCTCAAATCGATGAAATAAAGCATAGTGTATCAGTACGCTTAGCCACCGTATCGGTACGCCTTAGGGAAATTTATACGTTGGTGTCGGTACACGGGCTAGCGTACCGTAATGACCCCTTCGATTTTAAAAAGTTGTATTGATACACAAGGTACCGTATCGGTACGGGTTCTAGCTACTATAATTTTTAGTTTTGAGAAAAAACAAGGGGAATTAATACAAGGTCAAAGTTGTATCGGTACGAGTTAGTCAACACACCATACCGATATGCGTGAACATGTTCTAATACAGGTAGCTGTTATGTCTGTTACTCTGTATCTATACGGGTATAGCTCGTATCGGTACGCCTAGCTAATTGTGTGTAAATAAATCTACTAAAGTTTGAAATCTTTTAGTGTGGTCCCTAAATGTCATGTATGAAATTTAATGGTTTCTAATGATTGCTATGAGATGGAATCTAGCATGTGAGCATGAAATTGGACTAATTGTGGTTCGACAATATGATAGTAATGAGGATCCTATAAATTACAGATATTATATTTTGGTCTTTAATGTGAATTGTTGATCAATTTAATTCCATTTTTGCAATCTAATTTCAATGTGACGCTTTCGCTGAAGCATGATCACATAGGATAAAGTTAATATGCATATAGACAAGATAAAAAGAAAAAATGGGCTCGATTTAGGATAATAGTTTAGGTTTGCTTCGACAAACCTAACGTTATTCTTTTAGTCTGGTTTCGGCTAGGCCGGGCTAAGGGGGTTACATTTGGTGGTATCAGAGCCATGTTACGAAAAATTGGGATGTTATTAATGTTTGTATAATGCTAATTGCTATGCACGATGATTGTTTACATGTATGATATTTGAAATATGCCATGTTGGGGTATTTTTGGGGACATATTGCCTTATTACTACAAAATGAAATAATTTTGGTTTGAAATGGAAGTCTTGGATTCTTGCTTGAAGTTGGCCTGATTTTTTTTTATTTTGTTGTAATTATCATGTCTTAGGTGCATTTTTATAAGATGCCACCAAGGAGAGAATTGCGATCTAGCAGAAATGTTGTTGCTGGAAGGTAGGGAGCAGAGGGCAAGATTGTACATCCTGAGGGATTGCCGCCTCCTCCGCCTAATCCTCCTGAAAGAGTAGAACAAGTACCACCTGCACAACCTGGTCTAGAGTTTGGAGATATGACGCCTTTGGTACAGACAATGATGAGAGCGTTCCATGCCGTGATTGTTGGAGTTCATATACCAGCTCTTGCACCACCTGCTACTAATCCAGGGTTGTCGTTAGAGTATTTGCGTAGTCTTGGAGGAGTTGAGTTTAGAGGGTTGGCACCCAAGGTGTTTGAGGAGTGGTTTGTCAGCATAGAACAAATTTTGGTTCAGATGGGGTGTAGTGACGAATGTAAGCTGGTATAAGTTGTGTCCCTGTTGCAGGGTAATGTCTACAGTTGGCGTACCACTGTAATCACAGGTATGGAAGCCGGTAAGGTGACATACGAATTCTTCCAAGCTAACTTCAGGAAGAAGTATATGAGAGTTAGATACTTGGATGAAAAAAAAACATAAATTAATGGCCTTGGTTCAGGGTAGTATGTCAGTATCCGAGTATGAGGTGCAATTCGTGAGGCTGAGTTAGTATGCACCTGAGTCGGTGCCAGATGAGAGGCATCGCTGTGAATATTTCTGGTATGGCTTGGTGTAGGATGTTATGACATATATGTTGGCCACTGACTATACTAATTTTGACTTGTTGGTTGCACAGACAAAGGATATTCAGTAGAGTTTGGGCTTATCTCATTATTCTGGAGGTTCAAGCTTAGGAAAAAGAGGCATCGAGATAATAGGTTTTGTCCGGGTGCAACCATATGTGCAGGTGCCTACCTACCTCTAGCAAGCAAAGGACAATCACGTCTCATATGCTCCATCGATCCATAACTCCAACAAGAGACGGGACCATCTTCGTCATAGTGCACAATGAGACGTGATTGTTCTTTGCTTGATTGAGCAGAGTTTGGGTTTATTTCATCATTCTGGAGGTACAATCTCGGGAAAAAGAGCTACAAATTTCAGCTCTGGTGGTGGTCAGTCTAAGAGGCATCGTGATAGTAGGTTTTGTTCGGGTGCGATATGTGGCAGAGATAGTGTTGGACGAGGATCATATGGACAGAGTACTCAGGTTCGGTCAGTGCACAATGATTGTTGGATTTGTGGATCACGGGACCATCTTTTCCACATCTCGCACCCAGACAAAACCTACTATCACGATGCCTCTTAGACTGACCACCACCAGAGCTGAAATTTGTAGCTCTTTTTCCCGAGATTGTACCTCTAGAATGATGAAATAAACCCAAACTCTGCTCAATCAAGCAAAGAACAATCACGTCTTATTGTGCACTATGACGAAGATTGCCCACGCTTGGCCAGAGAGGGGCAGACACCTGTAGTTATGGCTGCGAATTCTTGTTGGAGTTATGGATCGATGGAGCATATGAGACGTGATTGTCCTTTGCTTTCTAGAGGTAGGCAGGCACCTGCACATATGGTTGCACCACCTAGAGGCCGTGGGCTCAGTCGAGGTAATTTCTAACGGAGGGAGGAGGAACAAAGGATTGTAGCGCATACAGTGCCAGTTTGACCTGAGGGTGGCGGGCCAGCGAGGGTTTATGCGCATCGTACAGAGAGGAATGACACGAACGTGATAGCAGGTACCTTTACCTTGCAGTCTATGTCATTATTATCTTTGATAAATTCTAGATCTATGCATTCATATGTTTTGCATGAGCATGCATATTTGCTTAGTGTACTAGTAGAAATGCTTGATGTTGGTATGCAAGTAACGAGTTCGTTTAGGGAGACGATCATTATGAGAAAGTTGTATCAGAGATGTCCTCTGATGATTCAAGATCACATGTTTGTGGCTGATCTGATTGAGCTACAGTTCCATGGTTTTGACATGATCTTAGGAATGGATTGGTTGTCCAGGCATCAGGCTATGGTTGACTTTGAATCAAAGTGAGTTTTGCTGAGACTTGCGGATGATTATGAAGTAGTGGTTGTGGGTGAGAATATTAAGTTCTTATCTAATGTGGTATCGACCTTGAAGGCACATAAGATGTTGGGAAATGGGTGTCAAGCATACCTAGCCTATTTTATGAACCTGAATGTGGAAGAAGTGTGGACAAAAAATATCCGTACTGTGTGTGACTTTTTGGGGGTGTTTTCAGAAGAGTTACATGGGTTGCCACCGGACAGGGAGGTGCAATTTTGCATTGAGACATATGTTGATTTGGCTCCAGCATCGATTGCACCATATTGTATGACACCAAATAAGTTAAAAGAGTTAAAGACGTAACTCCAAGAGTTGTTGGATCGAGGTTTCATCTGGCCTAGTGTTTCGATGTGGGGAGCACCAGTGTTGTTTGCGAAGAAGAAGGATGGCACCTTGAGGATATGTATTGATTATCGGTAACTGAACAAGTTGACGATCAAGAACAAGTATCCTTTGCCGCGAATTGATGACTTGTTCGATCAATTCTGAGGTGCTACAATGTTTTCCAAGATCGACTTGAGATCTGGATACTATCAGTTGAAGATTAAAGATAAAGATGTGCTGAAGACTACTTTTCGTACGAGGTACGGCCATTATGAGTTCTTGGTGATGTCGTTTGGTTGACGAATGTTCTAGCAGCATTTATGGACATGATGAACTGGGTGCTCCATGAATTCTTGGATTAATTCATAGTAGTGTTCATTGATGATATTCTGGTGAACTCTCGTACCGAGGAAGATCATGATCGACACTTGCGAATTATGTTGCAGACCTTGTTGGATAACCAGCTTTACGCTAAGTTAAGCAAATGTGAGTTTTGGATTAAGGAAGTGGTTTTTCTTGGTCATGTGGTTTCAGGTGAAGGTATCTGGGTGGATCCCAAAAAGGTTAAGGCGGTTGTAAGTTAGAAGCAACCAAAGTCAGTGACAGAAGTCCATAGTTTCCTAGGTTTGGCGGGTTATTACCGTCGCTTTATGGATGGTTTTTCGAGGGTTGCTGCTCTGTTGACCAAGTTGTTGCAAAAGGATGTACGGTTTGAGTAGACAGAAGCTAGATAGCAAGCTTTTGAGAAGTTGAAGGAAACTTTGACACAAGCTCTAATCTTGATTCAACCTGAGTCAGGAAAAGAGTTTGTAGTCTATAGCGACACATCCTACGTTGGTTTGGGGTGTGTGTTGATGCAAGATGAGAAAGTTGTAGCTTATGCATCTAGGCAGCTGAAGGTGAACGAACGCAAATACCCTATGCATGATCTTGAGCTCGCTGCGGTAGTGTTTGTGTTGAAGATTTAGAGACATTACCTTTATGGTGAAAAGTGTATTATATACACTGATCATAAGAGTTTGAAATATTTGATGTCGCAGAAGGAGTTGAATCTTATGCAACATAAATGGTTGGAGTCGCTGAAGGATTATGATTTGACAATTAAGTATCATCCGGGCAAAGCAAATGTTGTGGCTGATGCTTTGAGTAGAAAAGCTATTGTAGAGTTGAGAGCCATGTTTGCGAGGTTGAGTGTGACCCGTGATGGAGGTTTGTTGACAGATTTGCAGGTGAAGCCATCTTTGTCGCAATTGAATAAGGAAAAGCAACCTTATTATGAAGCGTTGGTACCGCATGTCAAGGACATCATGGATGGAAATTCTATGGATTTTCACTTTAATAGTGATGGGGTGTTGTGTTTTAAGGATCGGATAGTGGTGCCTACTAATATGGAGTTAAGGCGAATGATTTTTACTGAAGCAAATGATAGTCTTTTTGCTATGCACCCTGGTAGTACTAAGATGTATCGAGGTTTGAAGGAAGAGTACTATTCGGTGGTTTTGAAAAAAGATGTGGCTGATTTTGTTGCTAAATGTATGGTATGTCAGCATGTGAAGGTTGAACATCAGTTTCCTTTGGGTTGTTACCGCCGTTGAAAATTCTGGAGTGGAAATGGGAGAGGATCACCATGGATGTTATGTCGAGGTTACCTTTGACACCGACTAAAAAGCCATTTGGGTGATTGTTGATCGGATTACGAAGTGTGAACATTTTCTGTCGGTGCATACAACGTATACTTTGGATAGGTTGGCGGATTTGTATATTGTTGAAATTGTGAGGTTGCATAGGGTACCCAAGTCGATTTTTTTGGATAGAGATCTGCGATTTACAGCGAGGTTTTAGGGATGTTTGCATCGAGCTTTGGGTACTCACTTAAATTTCAGTACATCGTATCATCTTCAGACGGATGATCAATTTGAACGTGTGATTCAGATTTTGGAAGATATGTTGAGATGTTGCATCATTGAGTTCCAAGGAACTTGGGAAAGGCTGCCTTTGGTTGAGTTTGCCTATAATAATAGCTACCAAGCAAGTATAAAGATGGCACCGTATGAAGCCTTGTATGGTAGGAGGTGTCGTACACCCTTGTGTTGGCCTGGGGCTGGGGAAAAGTATGTTTCCATGCCAGATGTGTTGAAAGAAAAGGTTGAGAAAGTAAAGATGATATGCGATTGTCTGAAAGAGGCCTCAAATAGGTAAAAATCCTATGCGGATTTGAGGCGTGGAGAGATTGAGTACGGTGTTGGTGAAAAGGTTTTCTTGAAAGTATCACCTTGGAATAAAGTGTTGCATTTTGGGCGCAAGGGAAAGTTGAGTATAAGGTTTATTGGATCATACGAGGTGTTGGAACAGGCTGGTCCTATGGCTTATCGATTGACTTTGCCTCCTGAGTTGGAGAATATTCATGATGTGTTCTATGTATCCATGATGCGGAGGTACCGTTCGAATCTGTCGCATGTAATGCCAATTGAAGATGTTGAGTTGCAACCGGATTTTTCTTATGATAAGGAACCAGTGGAGATCCTTGACTCTAGTAGTAAAGTTCTTCGTGGCAAGACGATTGAACTTGTTAAGGTGTTGCGGTGGCATCGCGGTGTTGAGGAGGCTACGTGAAAGAGTAAGTCAGACATGGTTGCTCAGTTTTCACATCTATTTGCTTTAGGTAAATTTTGAGGATGAAATTTCTTAAGAGGGAGAGCTGTAACCCGGTTTTGGGCCTAGAATTTTTCTAGATGGTTTAGACGGTTTGTTGGATCGAATTAGAAGATTTGAGTCAATTTCAAGATTTAAATTGAATAAAATATTTTTGGAAAGGGATAAAAATATGAAAAAAATATCTAAAATTATTATTTAACATGGAAATGGTTTTGGTAAAATCAAATTTTCAAAAAGGGGTCTCGAAATTGGATATTTTGGTTAGTGACCAAAATGTAAAGTTTTCAAAACTGTTTTGTTGATTGTTTTGTAAAAGGGTCAAAACTTTGAATCTTTAAGGAGCTATTTACCCTAAAGTCTAATATCAGAGTTTTTGCCCTTAATTAGCTATTTTTAATGATTTTAAATAATATAAAAAGGTTGGAGAATTAAATTGGTTAATTAAAAGCTTTAAAACAAAATTGACATAACTAACTTTTCACAAAAGAATTTTCTCTCCAATTCTCTCCAGCCAAACACTTTTTTTCTCTTCAAAATTCTCAGGTAAAATCTTCTTGTAATTAATCTTTCGATTTCATTTGAGATTATAATGATTTCCTAACAAAATCAATTTGGTTTTGCATGGTTTTGCTATGACAAATCATTTAATTAAGGGGGAAAGCAGCCATTAGAGGTGAGGTTCATTCTTCTCCTCTAATACAAGGTTCTTTATTGAAATTCCCAAGTTCTTAATCCTTTACTTATGATTTTAACTTGTTTTGATGATTTAATTAAAGGAAAATGGTTAAATCAAGGTTTAATTGGTGAAATTGGTTTACTCCCGTAATGGTTCTGATTTCTCGTGATTTGGATTGATATAGATTATGATTTTGGTGTTGAATGATTTTAATAAGATGGTTTAATCAGAGGGATTGAATTCCTAATTTTCTAGGTTGCTAGTTATGTGTTTTTGAGGAGTTGTGGAGGTTTTATGAACGCTGGAGGTATAAGGATGTTAGTGATGTGTTTTTAGATGTTAATTGATGTTTTTTGATGGATTAAGATGTTAGGTTGTGGCTGGGTAAAATTTGGAAGATGTTTGTTGCTAATTTCAGTTGTTGTGGAGGGGTTCTTGATGAAGGACGTTGAGGATTTGTATTGTTGTGTTGTTGATTGCATTTTGATGCAATGTACCTACTATTTTTGTATGGATAAAGGAGGGGAAGTTGGTCCTCAAGCTTGAGCTTTGGTTTCAAAAGCTTTGGAGGCATGGATATCGTATTAACAAGCGAGGCTTTGCGTTTTGGTGAGCGAGAGCGTGTTTTACAGCTTTGCAAAGATTTGAAAGTTGTGTTTGGGAGTTTAAATCAAGCTTAAAATGCTGGTCTAAGCTCGGAAGTAAGTAAAGGATGAATTCTCTCTCAAACTCGGTTTGGCAATTGGTTTTTATGAACTTGTTTAAATAGTTTAATTACACACTGTATATGCATGTTTTGAGCATGGTTTAATGCTGGAAATTGATTACATAATGATGTTGATGCATTTAGAAGTAATGCACATTTTGTTAATGTTTATGAACATTGGTAAATGCAAGGTTTATTGCATTGTTTAAATGGTTTTGATAATACATATGAAAATAGTGAGTTGTTGTTAGAAAAATGAATTATACTGGTAAGTGATGGAATGAAAAGGTTTGTGAATATTATCAGATATAGTTGGCCGACCATAGGATTGATAGTGCACTATAAAAAGTTGCCTTGGATGTGGAGGGTTTATGTGTGTACCCAATACTCCATCCAAGTACTGTAATGGTAGAGGGGTTTAATCGTACCGAAGACTCCTGTTAGAGAGTTATACATTTGATCGATGAGTGGTGTTGAGGAGTTTATGTGTACCGAAGACTTCACCATGGGTGTCACAACGGTGGAGGGATTTATGAGTACTGAAAACTCCCGTGTGAGAATATTGAGATACCGATAGATTGTATGATAAGTGTTGGGGAACACTTGTTGAATCTGTGTATCTGGTGTTATGTTTTGTAAAGAGAAACTTGGTTAATGATCACTTGTAAGCCAATATAATTGATGATGTATCATGAAATGGATTGTGTTGTGTAATGTGGTTTAAACATGTTTTGCTCTTTAAGCTTTGCATTGGTAGAATGCATGGGAAAGCTTAAATTAAGGGTAGCAAATGAGATTTTATTGTTAAATCCATGATACATGTTGCAAATGGTTTAATATGCTGTTTTGGAAATATTAAGTGCATGGTTTTGATAAGGCATGATGTGAAATGATGTTTGAAAAGTGTTTTGGAAAGTGGATTTTAAAAAGAAAGTTAATTGGTTTAAAATGCATTGATGAAGGTTGGTTTTTGAGCATTCCTCACTAAGCCTAGTGTGCTTACGCTCTCTTTTCTATCAATGCAGAGAATTAAAGATTGTGGCAGCGAGGAAGCAAGGAAAGGAGTTCCAAAGACTTGTTTTCAAAGTATGGTTTGAAGTACTTTAAGTACTAATAAGGGCAATGTGTCAAATGGTATCTTTGGGAGGGTTTTTGGTGAACTCCCTGTTTGTGCAAGTTTCAATTGTTATTTTGGATTTGTAAGAAGCTTAATGTAGTTGAGACGTGGATGAACTTATGTTTTGGATCTGGACTAGGAAGCATGCCTATAGACTTTGTGATTGATTGTGCTAGATTTGCTAGATTAGTCTAAATGTTGGCATGTTGATGTTAAAGCATGTTGAAGATGTTATATGATGTTTAGATATGTGTTAGGTTTGATTGAGGTGAGCCAAAGTTTCATATGTTAGACCTAGAGGTCATTATAGGTCTCTGCGTTCCAGTACGAGTACCCAAGGTTCAGTATGCGGGGTCCTGTTGAGGCTCAAATCGATGAAATAAAGCATAGTGTATCGATACACCTTAGGGAAAATTATAAGTTGGTGTTGGTACACGGGCTAGCGTACCAAAACGACCCCTTTGATTTTAACAACCCGTATCAATACGTAGGGTACCGTATCGGTACGAGCTCTAGCTACTGAAATTTTGAGTGTTGAGAAAATATAAGGGGAATCGGTACGGGGTCAAAGTTGTATCGGTACGGGTTAGTCAACACACCGTACCGATACGCGTGGACATGTTTCGATACAACTAGCTGTTATGTCTGTTATTCTTTATCGGTGCGAGTATAGCTCGTATCGTTATGCCTAGCTAATTGTGTGTAAATGAATCTGCTGAAGTTTGAAATCTTGTAGTGTGGTCCCTAAATGTCATGTATGCAATTGAATGGGGTCTAATGATTGTTATGAGCTGGAATCTAGCATGTGAGCATGAAATTGGACTAATTGTGGTTTGGAAATATGATAGTAATGAGGATCCTATTTTGGTCCCTAATGTGAATTGTTGATCAATTGAATTCTGATTTCAATGTGACACTTTCGCTGAAGCATGATCACATAGGATAAAGTTAATATGCATATAGACAAAATAAAAAGAAAAAAAATGGGTTCGGTTTAGGATAATAGTTCAAGTTTACTTCGGCAAACCTAATATGATTCTTTTAGTCCGGTTTCATCTAGGCCGGGCTAAGGGGGTTAGATGGGTACTAAGATTTCTCAAGAATGAGATATAGGTACCTTTAACATGAGTAGTTGTCTATGAATGTTATAAAATATTGTTGACCATTCCAAGATGCCATAGGGAATGGCCCAAAAATATAAGTATGAATTAATTCTAAGACGTTTGTAGATCTATTGCACCTAATCTTTTAGTTTTGGTTTGTTTTCCCATGATGCAATCAACACAAACATTAAAGTGTGTAAAGTCAAGGGACTCCAAAATACCATTAGACACAAGACTCTCAATCCTACCTTTTGAGATATGACCTAAGCGTTTATGCCATAATGATACTGAGTTTTCCTTATTTAATTTGCGTTTAGTACCACGCTATTCCATATGCATGGTTTCATTATAGGATGCACTTGTATCGAACAAGTAAAGGTTGTCATAAGCATTTAGATAACCAGTTCCAATAAAACTTGAATTTAAAGACAAAGTAAATTGATTGCTTCTAAATGAACACAAATATCCAAATTTGTCCGACAAAGAAACAGAAACTAAATTTTGCCTAAAAGACGGAACAACAAAAGTTTCTTTCAAATCCAAATAAAAATTAGTTCCTAATAAAAACCTAAAATGTCTAATTGCTTCCACCTCTACCGATTTTCCATCACCCACAAAGATGTTTCTTTCACCATCAATTAGCTTCCGGTAGCTCAGGCAACCCCGCATAGAAACACTTATGTGTTATGTGAGTAGTAGCATCAGAATCTAACCGCCAAGTGTTTCTAGGTACTGAAGCTAAATTAACCTCAAAATAGACCAAAGTAAGATTCATACCTTTCTTTGCATGCCATGCGTGATATTTGGCACAATCTTTCTTCATGTGTCTAGTCTTATCACAAAAAAAAAATAGTTGTTTGGAACTTGCTCTTGTTTCTTTTGAGTTAGACCTTTGCAGCTTCATTCTGATATTTTCTTTTCTTGTCCTTGTCCTTAGAGGCACTGGCCAAATGAGCACTTTCAGTCTTCTCACGCTTCAACCTATCTTCCTCTTGAACACAATGAGAAATTAGCTCATTTAGAGTTCATTTATCCTTTTGGTAGTTATAACTAATTTTAAATTGGTTAAACTATGTAGGAAGGGATACCAAAATCATAAGAATGAGTAAGTGTTCAGAATGCTCGATCTTAAGTTCCTTGAGTTTTGAAGTAGTATGAAACATTTCCATAATTTACTCTCGTACATTTCCTTGACCGTTATACTTCATAGACATCAAAGAAGTCAGAAGTGATGTCATCTCAACCTTATCGTTTTTAGTAAAATGTTGCACAAGATCATCAAGGAAAGACTTGGCATGAGTAATCTCTTCAGATTTTGTCCCCCTAAAGGTTTTCAGAATGTTGTGTTTCATGATCATCAGACTCATGCAATTATAAGGATATCACCTCTCAAAATCCTTTTTTGCATCAAGGGTGCTTTTCGCAGTGAGAGGTGCAGGTTATTCTTGCCTTAATGCAAGGTCTATGTCCATACAGCCAAGCACTATCAGTAAGTGCCTTTTCCATTCCTTGAAATTTGTCCCATTAAGCATGGGTATGGAATTGACATTAGCAGATATTGTGGAAACAGAAGAACTAGTTGAATATAGAACAAAATAAAAAATCAACAGGCTCACATCAATATTTAATAAGTAAACAAATAAATTCAAAGTAATGACTAATTCCCCTCATGATACCAAACACAAACAATAAACTATGTCGAACAACAGATTAATCTTTGGACTAATGTATTGCACACATAAAATACCTTATAATTGTCACATATTTATTACCACGGGAGTCATTGAAATTCGGTCAAATATTAACTTTCCTTTGGGTCAGTTAATAAACGCATGAATTAGAAAAACACAAACATCTTGATATTTTAAATAATTTAATCTACACAGAAGCTGTCACTTTGGTGATATTGTGTTTCAATTAATCCAGTAAAATATTAGACATAATCAAAACATAAATTTATATGTTTCTACAGATTTATCTTAATACCCAATAATAAAAACTAAAATTTTGATCCAACCGAATTATTTTATAATAGTAAACTGTATATGTAATTATTAAAGTAAAAGCGATGCAAAAATTAAGGGCATATTCATATTCAAGAAATAGTTTACTGTAACTAATGAATACATGATATAACACGAATATTTATTACTTATAAAAATCTTACGCAACCTAGGTTATCGCATATGATAAACCAAAAGGAAAGATTAATATACGCACAATCGGGAATTTCAAAACATATTAAGATCAAACCCTAATTAACATAGTTTGTTTCTGCGTACAAGAATCTTTCAATTGAAAAATTAATATACAATACCAATTAATAGCAACCAACAACAAAACCCAATTTTCAATTGCAGATTGATGACGCAAAGCAAGGAATATTCATGCAACGACAAAACGTAGATCAACATAAATTCACAGATCATGGATTTCAAATCGGGAAAAAGAACGAAGGAAGATTAATAACCCAAAAAGAACTATGATCTTAATGATTCGACATAACCTGATATTGATGTCAGTTGTTAGAACCAAAATATATTTGATATGAAAAATAACTCATGATCAATACGTGCCAAATCATTAAGAACAAGAGAAAAGATATGTGGAAGCGTACTTGAATCCATTGATAGTGATTTTCAGAGGGTTTGATCTTCCAAGAAGATATGTTACCTCTTGCCACACAACTTCTGACGGGGAAGGAGAGATATGCAAGTTAACTTATATTTTGGGGAACACTACCCAAAACAATTTATTAAAATTTATTACTCTGCCCTCATTGAGTTATAAATATAACTTATGATATCTACACTTTTAACTCATGACAATTTAATACCTATAATATGTGTAACATAATTGATCTCTTAATTTCGTGTCATACTTTATAATAGCAACATGCATTATACATATGTGCCCACAATTGCGGATTTTAATCCAACAATTGGATCTTGATTATTTGTAGTCACATTGCTAAGGTTGACTCATGTATCTTAATTTGGGGGTTTATGCATGAGTAATGGATGGATGATTGGTTTTACTGCATGAGTTCGATGGTTTGGTATATTGGAAGCAGTATGTTGTGATTATAAGGTGTAGGTGATGTTGAGTTTGAGTTGGAGATACAATAGGAATATGTTGTTTGAGTGTTGAGTCAGTATGGTCACTTAAGTGTTTTGAGTGTCTAAGGAGTTAGAATTTCTTTGATTGTTTCTTGGATTTGGGCCATTTTTCTTTAATACTTTTATGTCATACTCTTTTCCTCTATTTTAGGTCTAGAAAGGTTTTTAAAGAGACGCATGTTTACTTTTTTTTATGATGTTAATTTTCAAAAAAATCATATTCTTTACTATAAAAAAATGCTTGTAGCTGCTGTTTTAACTCATTACGAGTTAATTTCACGATGGCTAATGAAAAACCCTAGCAGAGGAAAAAACCCTAGTGGAGACGCAAACCCTAACGTGGGCAGCACAACTGTCGTGCTTGATCCAGGATGGGTAATTCATGGAGGCCGGCCACATGACATAGTGGTTATGGGTGATATCCCACCACCTCTTGAAAGAGCAGGATCTCTGGTCCTTGTGGAGGTCTAACCTATGAGCAAGAAGGGGCATAGCATCGATATATCTATGGAAGATGTTTCTGACATGGTGCGCATGAATGGCAACGCAATCGAGGGAGCAAAACTATTGGAACAAGGGTAAATGGCTGGTGATGGGGGTGGTCATCAGGATAATACCCCTTCATTTCGAGATACCCTCTAAAGTGTTACAGGTAAGGCAAAGGTATCGTAAACCATTAAGGAGCTGGATGTTGAAGTTAGGGAAGAGGATGTTCTCATTGGCAGAAGGGGAGAATTACCGTAGATAAGGTTTTCTGATAGGATTCATGATGCAATCGATGCTAAATTAGCAAAATCGGTGGTCATACGCTTACTGGGAAGTCAATTGGATATCGAGCACTGCTGAATCGTATCACTACCATGTGGAACCCTACGAGGGAGATAACTCTGATTGATCTAGACAATGAATACTATTTGGTGAGATTTGCGAACGAGGAAGATTTTCACAAAGTGTTGGAGGGCGGCCCCTGGGTAATATATGGGAGGTACCTAACTGTACAACCTTGGAACCGATATTTCTCTACGGCAGAGGATCATCCGTCTTAAATCATGGTCTAGGTACGATTGTCGAAACTCCCTTATCGCTAATACACTAAAAGCTTGTTCATATACATAGATGCGGCTACTGGGAAGGTGGTTCGGATAGACTACAACACAACAAAAGGAAAAAAGAGTTAAGATTTGCTAGGCTCGCTATTATTGTTAATCTCAAGAAGCCACTAGTGTCTAAAATTATGATTGATGGGTTATGACAGGATATCGAGTACGAGGGTCTCTCATCCATATGTTTTGAATGCGGAAAATATGGTTATTCTAAGGATGTATTCTAAGGATGTGTGCGGTGTCTAAGAAACTCCTGTGGGTGCTAAGGAAGGGGTATCTGAATAGAGAAATCCCACTGATTTATATGGACCATGGATGCAGGTGGTGAACAGGAAAATGAGGAACCCAGGAACTCGTGGAGTGATAGGGACGGATACAAAAGGAAGTAAGGGCAGGAATGTTGTAGGATCATGATTCTCTGCACTCGCAGAGGAACAGGGTCAGGAGGATGACTCGACAGGTATTGAAAGTGAGACTAGAACAATATAGCCTATTGATAAGGTTATCAGGTATGGTTTGAATGAAATTACTAGCAGCAAACTGTCCTCGATTGAGGGACGAGGGGTTAGGAAGGAGCAACAGGTTCAGCCAGGCGCCAAAGATGACCAGGCATTAGCCAAGGCTATGGAACCAAAAAGGGCAGCAGCAGGTGGAAACAAAGGAAACATGCGGATGGCCAATAAAGCCAACATGGAGGTACAAAATGTTGTGACTGCCCAAGGAACAATTTTGGCAGCTAAGACCAGCTTAGGTGTGGATAAGCACACCTTGGTGCAAGTGTTAGACGGTGATCCATGTCCTGATTTGAGTGTGAACAAAGGAAGAGTGTTGCCTACGTCAATCCGTGGAGTATCCAACAAAAGATCATCTAAGAAAGGCTTAGGGGTACAAGGGGTGCAAAAATCTTGGTTGATTCAAAAGAAGGATGAAATGGTACAAATAAACCTGTTCTTGCTACACGACTCTCGTCCCTAATGTCGGACCTTGATCAAGCAGCAGTGACTGAGAAAACAAGGTAGGAGAAGGCACAATCAGTTTAGTTGGAGAGTGATTCCTGAGTCCAGTGATAGACAAACTCGACCTTTAAGCAGCCGGGGGCGTCCGATATGAAGGTTTAGTATTGTTGCTCTTTTTTCGTTTAATTATTAATGGTTAAAGTTATTTTTTGGAATGTCCAACGTGCCCTCGATCCTGGGTTCAATCGTTCTTTTAAGTTGTTATCTAAGAAGCAGATACTTGATGTTATTGCTGTCATGGAGCCGCGTATCAGTGATGTGGAGGCGGATACATTTATTAGGAGATATGGGTTTGAATTTTCTTATAGAGTGGAAGCAGAGGGATTTTCTGGTGGCATCTGGGTCTTATGGCGTGACTTGGTTAATTTGGATATTTTGGTAGTGTCTAACCAATTCATTAATGATATTGTGGTAGTGTCTAACCAATTCATTCATGGATATTGCACAGTAAGAAATAGTGACCCGAGTTTATTTATCACATTTACGTATGCTAGTCCAAATGCGCAGAAGAGAAGATCTTTATGGGATCAGTTACATGCCATGGACCTAGGCCTAGGTTTGCCTTGGGTGGTGGGTGGTGACCTTACCGTTATTAGCGACAAATCTGAACGCCTAGGGGGTTGTAGCACCTTACAGGGTTTGTAGTCATTTTTGAGAGTTTTTTTTACATCATGCCTTATTGATATATGATACAATAGACCACGGTTTACCTGGAAATGCGGCTCTTTATTTCAGTGGTTAGACAGATGCATTTGTAGTATGGCGTGGTATGAGGCTTTCCCGAAATCTAAGGTATTCCATCTTTTGAAGTTAGGTTTAGACCATAGAACTATCATGCTTGTGACGAATGGAAATCCTACAGATCACAATGCGAGACCGTTTCGGTACATAGTTGCAAGGAACCCGTGTGAGAAAGGGGCCATGGTGGCCGGAGAAGATGAACGCCGGTGAACAATGAACAATAAAATATGAAAAGCTACAGTTTAACGATAGAACAAAAATAATATTTTCAACAGAGAACAATGTGTTTCTCTGTATTTTCTCTTATTCTTCTTAATCAAATGTGTATAAGGTGAGCCTTTAAATAGGCAATTACAGAGTTTTAATATAACTAAAATTATACTTTTATATATAATTTAAATAATATTTATCCATAATTTAAATAAGACTTCTAATAAATCTAAACTACTGACTTAGAAATAAACTCTAATTATACATTAAATTAAACTCTAACACTTCTCGTCAACTTACATTCCCCCTCAAGCTCTAACACTTCTTGGATAACTTACACTCCCCCTCAAGCTGGTGAGCAAACGTAGTAGAGCACCAGCTTGGATCTTGGATGTGACGCCCTACTCATATTTCTTCTGTTGTTTCTTAGAGAAAGAATCTCCCTTTTTTGGGAGCCATTGCGTTGAACAACTAGGTCATAATCATGTTGTTCTTTGAACGGCCATTGTTGAAAATTTGCAAACGGTGTTACTGGTTTTTGCATCATTCTTGAGATGTCTACCAACTTTACTGTTGTTATTGGTTTCTGCACCCTCCTTAGATGTCTTCCAGCTTTTCTCTGTCAGTGATGATCTTTTTTAGGTTTTTGCATCTTCTGAGATGTCTTCCAGCTTTTTCTGTCATTCACGGACGAAGTAGCTGCTTCCATTCAACAATGATCACAGGAATCTCCTCTCAAGCTGGTAGTTGCACAAACTAGAATTTCAGCTTGGATCTTTGATGTAGAATCCCTTAAAAAATATTATATAGTTTTTAAGGCTAAACTAGAACCTTTTCTCCTATCTTTTATAATTGATGGCTGAGATAGAACCAGATAGTTTTTAAGGCTAAACTATAACCTTTCCCTATCTTTTACAATGGATGGCTAAGATAGAACCAGATAGTTTTTAAGGCTAAACTATAACCTTTCTCTATCTTTTACAATGGATGGCTGAGATAGAACCAAATAGTTTTTAAGGCTAAACTATAACCTTTTCATATTTCTTTTTGATTGGCTAAGATAGAACCATTAAATAGAGAAAAAAATAATAAAATTAAACGAGTAGAAATTTCACCATAGATGTAAGATTCCAACGAGAGAGAAGCCGAGGAACGAGTGTGGCCTAATGATAGCAGCAGAAAAGAAAAACGACGTGCATCTGAAAAATTAGATCGTCGATCTGTTTCAGATTAGATGTGACATCAGTGGTGACGATATCAAGATCGTTGTTGGCTCTGAATACCATGTGAGAAAGGGGCCATGGTGGCGGAGAAGATGAACGCCGGTGAACAATGAACAATAAAATATGAAAAGCTACAGTTTAACGATAGAACAAAAATAATATTTTCAACAGAGAACAATGTGTTTCTCTGTATTTTCTCTTATTCTTCTTAATCAAATGTGTATAAGGTGAGCCTTTAAATAGGCAATTACAGAGTTTTAATATAACTAAAATTATACTTTTATATATAATTTAAATAATATTTATCCATAATTTAAATAAGACTTCTAATAAATCTAAACTACTGACTTAGAAATAAACTCTAATTATACATTAAATTAAACTCTAACACTTCTCGTCAACTTACATTCCCCCTCAAGCTCTAACACTTCTTGGATAACTTACAACCCGGAGTTCTCAAATTTCCTAAATTCTATGTAGACCAGTGGAAGTTCGATGCAAGAGAATATAGAACAGTTTTAGTATGAGAGCAAACATTGGAGCGTGGATGTTTTTGGGCATATTGGTCATTGCAAAGCTCAATTGATTGGTCGCATTAAAGGAATTGAGTGAGCCATGGAATCTGCTTATAGTCCTTCCTTAGAAATACTTGAGGATAAATTGAAACGCGAGTTAGACATGGTCTTAGCGCAAGAGGAGAGCCTATGGCATCAGAAGTCAAGAAGTAATTGGATTGCTAATGGGGATAGAAATACACATTTCTTTCATAAGGCCACAATGACGAAACGCAAGCAAAATATGATCCATATGTTGCACCTTGACGATGGAGTATGGTGTGATGATCAGGTAAAAATTAAGTCTCATGTGACTTTTTTTTCGCCATCTCCTTACTAGAGAAATAGTGCAGCCATGACTTACGGACACCACGAGCACATTTTATCAATTTGTCGCACATGATTTCAGACCCCAATTGGCCGATGTCACAGTTCAGGAAGTTCATAGTATTGTGTTTTAGATGGCACCCCTTAAGGCTCCTAGTAAGGATGAATTGCACATGGCTTTTTTTCAAAAGAATTGGGATACTGTTGGACCCTCGGTTTATGATTTCGTAATAGGTTTCATCGAAACCGAGGTTTTAGAGTATTGGGTCAATCACGCGCTTCTTGTTCTTATTCCCAAGGTTGAAACGCCTGACTGTATTAATCAGTTTAGACCAATTAGCCTGTGTAATGTTCTGTATAAGATTATTACCAAGATTTTGGTGTGCCGACTAAAGCCTTATTTGAATGCATGGGTAAACAGTACACAAACAAGTTTTGTTCCGGATCGCCACATCCAGGATAATATCATAATTGCACAGGAAGTGATGCATTCCATGGCCTCCAAGTCGGAAAGAAAAGCTTACACGACTATTAAGGTAGATTTGGAGAAAGCTTATGAATGACTTGAGTGGGATTATATTGAGGAGACGCTCTATGCAATAGGATTACCCGTAAGGATAATTAATCTCATTATGTGTTGTGTTCACTCAGTTTCGATGCAAATTCTATGGAAGGGGGAAGTAACTAAGGTTTTTGACCGACACGAGGTATTTGATAGAGGGACCCTTCATTCCCATATCTTTTTGTATTATGTATGGATAGGTTATCCCAGACGATAAATGTGAAGGTTAATGACGGGACATGGAAACCAATTCGACTTGGGTGCCTAGGTCCTGAACTATTACACCTATTCTTTGCTGACGATATGGTTCACTTTGCGGAGGCGTCTCTTGATTAGGTAATGGTAATCAAGGATTTTATGGAGAACTTTTGTGTTGATTCTAGACACAAGGTATCGCTAAAACTCAGATATGCTTCTCTAAAAATTGTGTAGCATTGGTTCGCTCGACAATTGCTAGTAATTCTGGCTTTGAGGAGGTAACGGATCTTGGGAGGTACCTAGGGGTGCCCTTGCTGCATAAAAGAGTTACTCAGGCAACCTTTTCATATATTCTTGATAAGATGTTACTTGCTGGAAGAATAACTTTGGCTAAAGCTATTCTTTAGGCAATTCTAATTTATGTGATATAATCCAGTTGGATTCCTAAAGGTACTTGTGAAGCAATGGAGAAATTAATTCCCACCTTTGTATGAGGTTCGGGCAATGGAAAATCAGGGCTTAGTTTGGTACCATGGAAGTGTGCTAAACAACCAATTGAAGTAGGAGGCTTGGGGTTTAAAGACTTACAACAACAAAATAAGGCTTTCCTTATGAAGGTGGGATTCCAATTGCTAACATCACCGGACGTTCTTTCGGTGCAAGTGCTAAAAGCGAAGTATAGATGGGAGGAGGAGCTGCCACTGTCTATATTGCACACCAATAGCTCGAGACTTTGGAAAGGCTTATGCCATGTGTGGGACGATATAAAGGAGAGTGTCCATTGGCAGGTTCGGGATGAATTCAAACTGATTTTTGGTTTGATCATTGGCTCGGCGAGGAGAAGCGATTAGTATTTTCCTGTATCTCAGATGAGATGCCTCAGCCAACCTTGGTGGCAAACGTGATTGATGTATCCGGTGACTGGAATTGGATCGATCTCCAGTAGATATTACCGCAAACTTTGCTGGACAAAATCACAGCTATACCACCTCCTAGGATTCATTTAGGAGCAGATTTGATGGGGTGGCATTGGGATGATAAGCATAATTTTTCTACTAAATCTGCTTACGCGTTCCTAATTTAAGATACGACCGGAGTTCATGATAGAAAGTGGAAGAAAGTGTGGTCGTTAAGGGTACCTCAAAGAATAAGGGTGTTTCTATGGATTGTGTTTCATGAGAGACACCTCACGAATGTTGAAAGGGTACGTCAGCATTTAGCGGTATCCAATGTATGCGAGATTTGTCATATGGGGCTGAAAGTTTAGTTCATATGTTGAGGGACTGCGTAGTAGCTCACTGACTATGGTTGAGATTGCTTGGTCCAAATTACAGTAGTGAATTCATTGTACTTCCTTTACAGGAATGGATGGATAAAAATTTGTTTAAATCAAATTTTATAGGTCCACTAGATGGTGAGTGGCCAGTACAATTCGTGGTCTTTTCTTGGTTGTTGTGGAAGACCAGGTGCAGCGTAGTGATGGATGCGGAGTATGTGCAGCGATAGGACCTTTTAGCTCGAGGGGTCGAGGCTAGTCGATGAGTCTGAATGCTAGCGCATGATTGGGAACCGAGTTGCCAAGCACAGGATCAACAATCTCGGCTCCAGTAAGGTGTCAAGGTCCCCCTAAAGATTGGATTAAAATTAACGTCGATGTTGCAGTGGATACAGGCAATGGAAGGGCTGCGATTGGAGGAGTGTTTCGGGGTAGGAGGGTGCTTGGAAATTTGGTTTTCTCGCTTTGCGGGGAGATGCTCTGTTCTATTGTTGTCACTGAATTTTAGCCGTCCTTATTTTCTTTGGTTCAGTTTACTTCGTATATGTGTTTTTATTATATTTAGTAGTAGTCTTATTAGATATAAAACTCAAAAAAATCAAATAAAGAGTCCAATTACAATAAAGGCCCAAGTCCGACCCATTTTTTACATATATTATTTTTATTATTTTATATTATTTTTAAGGAATTTGGATTATTCTTGCAGATTACACAAAATCCGTATTATGTCAAATATGGGAAGATTACAAGAGATCCTGCTCGACAAGTATGGAAAGTCAAGTTATGGGCAAAGGATTCCTTACTACGGACTTATGGCAAAATTTTGATAGGATCCAAGAATTTCCGGGCCAAGGTATCTTCTTAAGTATTGAACTTCTTTCGGCTACCTTTCCAACGCATTTTGAAACGCCTCAATCGGACGTCGGGAGCTCAAGTTATGCTCGTTTTACTAAAGACAGCGCGTGTAGAAAAATCGTATACGGGTTCAATACGGGATTTTGATCTTAATATGAATTTTCAATTGATTTATTGATTATATGTAATTAAAATCAGGCTTATATATTTCCCTATTTGTTCAGGATTATATTATATATGGTTTGATTCCTTTCTATGTATACCAAGCATAAAAAGGGAATATGCTTTAGGATTTTTAGGTTTTTAGAGTTTTTGAAGCCTATAAATAGGCTTCATTCTATTGTAAATAGAGAACTCACAACACATCTCATTCATCACCATTCACCATACTCCTCTGTAATCATCACCACACCATTCTTGATCCGAGAGTTGTAAGAGAAGCAAAGATTTTGTACTGAATCTTTGTTGGAAATACAAGAAGCAAACATTCTCTTTTTGGTATTCCTTCTTTTACTGTTTTTATTTTATTTGTTCATATTCTTGTTTTTAATATTTTGAAAAAGGGGAAAACATTCAAATATGTTATTGGGGTTTTTAAGCTTTTAATTAGAAAAAAAAACCAAAGAGAAAGTAGTTTTATGTTTTTAAAGGTCAAAGTATGGTTTTGGGGAAGAACTGACGATGAACATGTGATGAATGCATGGTTTTGATCCAAAAATTTTTGAAGGAAAAAATAGAAGGTGTTTTTGAAAGTTGAGTTTTATACCCACATGTTTTAAAATAAAATGGGTAAATTACACTCATTAAGTCCCTCTGCCCCATTTTTCTTTATTCAACAAAATATCACATTTTTAAAAGTTTCAAAATGCTCACTATTTCCGAAAATTTGGCTTCTAATTTTCAATTCTTTTCAATTATGGTCACCAAATTTGTTTTCCTTTTCAATTCAAGAAATTTTTAATTGTCATCATGTAAATATTTAATTCTATGCAATTTATTTCTTTTTTTGCCTTGTAATTTTTTTAAATATCATTTAAACTATCAAATTGAAATTTTAGATTAAATAAAATTCTTAGGATTTAATCTCAAGAGCCTTGCGACCCTTAGTAGGGGACAGCGAGGACAGCTCGATGACCTTTTTAGAACCAAATTGTGTGTGAATCTAGAAGCCACCCCAATAGAGCCATGTGATGAGCCATAGAAGTAGAATTTGGTCAAAATTATTTCGTAAGAATAGTCCATGGAGACATATCCAGAAATGTTGGAATGCGCTGCCCAGTTATTATTCATACAATGAAATTATTTTTGACCTTTTATGTTTTAATTCTGTTTACTAATCCTTTCTTTTTGTCTTGTCTTCTTGTTTTTCATATTTATTTCATGCTACATCATTTCATATTTAGAAGGGGTTGATTCTCAAGACACTTGCTCAATTAGAAATCAATTCTTGACCATAGATGGAAGGTACCTAAAGAAAGAATAAGACAATATGGATGTACGTCACTGGTTTGAGGTCAACCAGTGAACGTATGGGGATAGTCTGAAGTTTGATCATGTGACGAAGATGTCAGAGTATGCACACATCAGTGTTAAACAAAATAATATGCATGAGCTACAGAAAATATGGGATCGTTTTGACTATGCGACCAAACAATTGTTCTATGATACCTTTGGCTACATAGCCTATCTGCTATATGCGAAGGTTGATGAACCGTTCCTCAAGGCCTTGGTGCAGTTCTGGAATCCGGGATATTGTTGTTTTACATTCAATGGAGTGGACATGATGCCTACGTTTGAAGAATACTTTGCACTATTCAACTTGCGCAAGGTGAAGAAGAACTGGGTTTATGCTAAACCCCTTAAAAACAAGAATGCACATTTGAGGGTCAAGTCTTTTGCCAGTATGAGCGATGGATGGGTTAAAGGCTTGATACGAAAGAGAGGAGGTAGCTTTTCCTTTTCTTGGTCGAGCATCCGAAACATAATCCCTACTCATCCGGATAGGAAGAATATGGTGGATCTCTTAGCTATAGCAATCTACGGTACCCAAAGGTCCTGGGTAATATTGATGTGGCTCTATTAGACTTCTTTAAACAGTTGAAGAGGGAAGTTAATCCAGTGCCGGTCGTACTAGCAGAAACCTTTAGCTCTTTAAATGTGTGCCAAAAGATAGAAGATGTGCGTTTCGGAGGATGTGCACCTTTGCTCTAAGTGTGGGTCCTTAGCCATTTCTGGAAGTGTCTGACTTTGACTTTGTCCAACGTGTTTTCTCTGAACTTCTCTCTACTCCAGGAGTTTTTGGAAAAAGAATGGCCAATAGCCAAGAAGAGCAAATGGATTGACATTTTCAGAGATCGTCGTGATCAAAACATCATGTGGAGAGTTCTGTGGATGGTCCATGCCAAGGTTTTGTTGGTGTTATTGGTTGTGCTCCCTTATTGGTGTCACGACAATATGGCTCTCGGCAGTTCGTCTCTTTCACTACTGTCTTGGCTTGTCCGAGTTTGAGTTCCAAGGGGAATTCAAAGAGAAGGTCCAGACTATTAATGACTCATGGAAGAATTGTTACCTTATGGAGGTAGACTATGATAGTAAGTGTATGTTCACCCCTGACTATGATATATAGAGGCATGTCAGGGTGAATGACAAAGTTATGCCACCTACCCCGGGGCAAGCTAAATCCTTAGAAGAACACTTGAAGGTGGTCCCTTCTGATGCTGATATTCTAATAGCCGAATTAAAAAGGGCCAAGACTGTGATAGAAGACCTGCAAAGCCAGCATACGAATGACTTATTTGAGACAAGCCTAGAGGTGGACAAGTATAAGGTAGAAACAAACCGAGTAGTGAAGCTGTATAAGGACCTAGAAATGAAATTTGAGATTCAGATAGTGGATTTCCTCAAATTTCAAGCCACAGTCTGAAATACTAATTTGAGAAAGACTCTAGAGAAATTGAGGCAAAAAATTGAGCAAGTTGTAGGAAAAAAAGAGTGCAGCAGGAGAGAAGCTGAAAAATACAAACAGATACTGATAGATGAGAAGAAGAAGAAGAAGAAGAAGAAGAAGAAGAAGAAGTGATCGATAACAAAAATAACAAGTGGGTCCTCGAAAAAGAAAGAGAAAATGTGGCTGCACAGAAGAGAAATGTCCATGACAACAAGCTCTGTTCGTTTAAGTTACGTATGGTATGTGATGAGACCAGTAAGAAGCTGAAATAGAGCCAGACCTTCGTTGTTGAGTTACAAGCTAAGATAACAGACTTGAATCATTCGCTACAAGGTTCCAGAATCATCATACTTATATTGAACTCCAGGCTAGTTTGAGTGAGAATGGTACATTGAAAAAGCAAGTGGAAGCTATGGAAAGCATCATTCAGGAGTACATAACGAAGATTTTGGTTCTCGAAGATATCAACGAAGGGGGCAATGACTATTGGTTTACTCGGCTTAGGGACAATGCCAGAAGATTCCAAGAACGAGATGAATTTGAAAAAAGCGTCATGACCCAGATACAAGACATAGCTAAGTATGTGATGATGTTAGCTGCGGAAGCTACGGCTCTTCGCCAGTACATCAGGCCAGTGGGAAAAGTGGGACCAAGACTCCTATTGTTGATTGAAGAAATCAAGGAGCTGGGTGCTCAGGCTGAGATACACTTGTAGAAAAAGTCGAAATCTTTTGTAATAAGGACCTTTGGCATCCAATAAGAACTACTTCTAGAGCAATACCTTAATAGAATCGATGGCCCTTCACTTGTATTCATGCATTTGCATTTTGTTTATTTGTTGTTTATGTTTTTTACATCATTGCATACATTCATTCATAATAAAAGAATTAATTATGGTAAAATTTGAAAAATCTAAAAAAAAAGTTTCGCATAAGCACGAAACCCCATTGAACTCAAGTGGAAAACATTTCATTTTTCTATGCATTTCATCTCCATCTATTTCCTTTCGAAAATGCATCCTTTTGCTAGAGCCCAAATTATTGATTGCATGAATGATTCTAGAATCTAATCCCGAGATAGAAGGGCAATAAAATGTTTTTAGGATTAATGGGAAAATTCTTTTTTGAGTGAATTTTCCTCTCAGACATTGTTGTTAAGGTCTTTGAATAAAGCGATAACTCTAAAACATCGACCAACTGAAGACTGCTTCTCTCCAAAGATAACTGTTTGTAAAATGACATTTGGCATTCCTTCAATTCCCTTCATGAATAAGAAAATAAAAAAATATATGTTGTTGTCCCCTTTGAGCCTGATATTATTCTTGTGTTTGAACTCTAACCAAGGATCACTCCCCACATTAGGGGGCGAAGAGGATGAAAAATTGTATGCAAGTGAGAAAGAAAATATCAAGTTGAATGTCCTAAATTTAAAATAAGCAGGACAAGGAAAAAGGGCAAAAAAGAACAAAAAAGAAAAAAGGAGGAAAAGAAGGAATAAATAAAAGCTAAAAGGTGGAAGAAGAGAAAAACATGGAACATGTGCAAAATCCTTCAAATGAGACGTGTTAGAAAGTGAAATGAACTCTAGGGGGAATCCCAAAATGGGCAGTCTAGAGTGATCCATAGAATAAAACAATGGACATTTCATCAAAAAAGATTGATCCTCGGTTTAATCACCCTTAAACATGTATTTGAGCCTATATATCTTTTTTTTGGTAACATGAGCCTAGCCTACATTACAAGCCCTTAAAGACCATTTGGATCACATATGAATATATGAGAAAGGGAGTTTGTTTGCAGAACACATTCCGCCTTATTGAGTTAACCTTTCTTCAGGGACCTCAAAACTTCTAATGTCTGATTGAGATTAGAAAAGTGGGAAAATTGGAATTTGGGGAGTGGGCGAGTTAAAGAGAGCCATTTAAAAGTGGGACACTATCGGTTGATAGATTCATAAATCATTCATACTATGAATTTTGGGGCATCTAACTTTGCTCTTTTCCATGTTTGCCATGACTTTTTCCTTTGAACCCTCATTTCTAGCCTTTATTTTTCTTTAAATCCTCATTTTTCTTTAAATCCTCATTTCTAGCCTTTTATTTTTCTTTAAATCCTCATTGCTAACCCTTTCCTTGCATTTTATAAGTAAAGTGACATAGATTCAAAAAAAATAAAGGTTTCTTGGTATTGATTCCAAATCCATGAGCGATTGTTTACCATCGCATCAAGAAATAATAGGGTCAGCACCACCTTCATTAGTTTATAGGATAAAAGGTTGAGTTGCCAATCAAGGTTGAAATTTCATCTCTCCGTATCTTGATAGGAGCAAAACTAGAAGAAGCAGAGTGGGTCCAAGCAAGATATGACCAGTTCAGTTATCTAATAAAAAGGGGTTGAAAGTCATCTGCCATGGTCAGGTGAATCAGAGAAGAATGACATGAGTTCACGACAAGAAAGTTCATCCGAGAAAGAGATTTCGTATTAGGAAAAATTTTGCCAATTCAAAGAGATTATCGGGGAACATGAACGACTAACTAGAAGAAGGTCTTCTCAAAAAGAATATTGATCTTGGTTGGGATGGATAAAGATGAGCTTCATAATCCGATGAATTCAGAAGTTTTATGCCTGAAAAAAGAAGATGAAAAAAGAAAAAATAAAATAATCGAAGGTGAAAACCCGCAAAGGGAGCCTTAAATACAAAAAAGGGGTTCAAGATGAAAACCCGCAAAGGGTGTCTTGAAACCAAAGGAGGATCGGAGTTGAAAACCCGCAAAGGGTGGCTTGGATAGTTTATGGATTAGGCAAGCAGCAAATGAATCTCTCAAAAACTTAGCATCTTAGAAAGAATTTTGTGTCCTCATACCTCGTCAACTTGGCAAAGACAGCACAAGGCAATTTCTAGTGTTCTTACTTATGAAGTTTTGGCCAATGGCATCTGAATTTTAAATAAGGCACGCCCAGAGTGGGGCAATTTGTATTGGCCAAGGATTTAAGTCCACCAACGTTAATAGGCGACGCTTGTATCATTCAAAGACACTCAAGGTAGAAATAAGCTTTGCTGCAAGGGCTTCAAAGAGCCCTCTAGGGGCAAGCATCTAAGAACTTACAATAAGCTTTGAGGAAGCTTGATATTATTTTAAGGCAGCATAATTGCTAAACCTTCTTCCACAATGAGAACAATTTTACAGACATTGGAGGAGATGTCCAGTGATGTTAAAGCTTTCATTCAAGCTTCTTGGAGTACGTACGAGATTTTGTTCCCTCAACCAGACAAAGGAAAAAGAGTGTTGAAGAATATGAGGATAAAAAGTTAGTTCTCCCAACCAAAAATACAAGATAACTGGATTGAGTGAGCAAATGTGCAAAGCTCAGATGTTTTCTCTGAAGCAAAGAGATACAAAGAATGAATAGCTAGCATGGTAGTCTATTTAGGTTGAGCAAGCAAAATCGCATGGAAGCGAAAAGGAAAAACCCCGAAAGAAAGAGAGAAAAAGAAAGAAAAAAGAGAAAATTTAAAAACAAAAACAAATATAAGAAAAGGATATGCATTCATTTTGTTAATCACTATGAGCATGCTCATCATAATCATAGCATTTGTTAAATTTTGACAAGTATAGAACCTGCCTATCCATTCAGGCATGAGGAAAATGAAATTGCTTATCTATTCGAGCATGAGGAGAATAGAACCTGCTTATCCGTTCAGGCATAAGGAGAATGGAACCTGCTTATCTATTCGCGCATGAGGAGAATAGAACCTGCCTATCCATTTGGGCATGAGGAGAATGTAACCCTTTTTTTAACCTGCTTATGTATTCGAGAATGAGGAGAATAGAACCTGCATATTCATTCATGATGAGGTGAATGGAACCCTTTTTTTGAAGCTGCTTATCTATTCGAGCATGAGGATAATAGAACATGCCTATCCATTCAGGCATGAAAAGAGTGGAACCCTTTTTGAACCTGCTTATCTATTTGAGCATGAGGAGAATAGAACATGCATATCCATTCGGCATGAGGAGAATGAAACCTTTTTTTGAACCTGTTTATCTATTCGAGCATGAGGAAAATAGAACATGCCTATCCATTCGGGCATGAGAAGAATGGAACCCTTTTTTGAACCTACTTATCTATTCGAGCATGAGGAGAATATAACTTGTTTATCTATTCAAGCATAAGGAGAATAGAACTTGTTTATCCATTCAGTTATGAGGAGAATGGAACCTACTTATCTATTTGAGCATGAGGAGAATAGAACCTACTTTTCTATTCGAGCATGAGGAGAATAAAACCTGCGTATCCATTCAGGCATGAGGAGAATGGAACCTGCTTATCTGTTCGAGCATGAGGAGAATAGAATCTGCCTATCCATTCGGTCATGATGAGAATTGAACCCTTTTTTCTACTTGCTTATCTATTCGAGCATGAGGAGAATATAACCTGTCTATCCATTCGGGTATAAGGAGAATAGAACCATTCTTTAAACCCGCTTATCTATTCGAGCATGAGGAGAATAGAACATGCCTATCCATTCAGGCATGAGGAGAATGATACCCTTTTTTGAACCTGCTTATCTATTCGAGCATGAGGAGAATAGAACCTACCTATCCATTCGGGCATGAGGATAGTATAACCCTTTTTTGAACCTACTTATCTATTCGAGCATGAGTAGAATAGAACCTTTCTATCCATTCGGGCATGAGGAGAATGAAACCTTTTTTTAACCTGCTTATCTATTTGAGCACGAAGAGAATAAAACCTGCCAATCCATTTGGGCATGAGGAGAATGAAACCCTTTTTTGAACCTACTTATCTATTCTAGCATGCGGATAATAGATCCTGCCTATCCATTCGGGCATGAGGAGAATGGAACCCTTTTTTGAACTTGTTTTTCTATTCGAGCAAGAGGAGAATAGAGCATGCCTATCCGTTCAGGCAGAGGAGAATGTAACCTTTATTTTTCAACACAACGCATATCCGTTTGGGCGCGAGGAGAATGAAGCCTTTATTTTTCAGCAACCTCCTATCCATTCAGTCATAAGGAGAATGAAACCTTGTTTTAACGTTCAACATCTAGTCTGCAGTCTGGCTAAAAAAATTAGTTCCTTTTTTGTTCTTTGCTCTATTCATGTTTCACCGAAATGAGCAAAAAGGGGCAGCTGTTGTCACTGAGCCGTCCTTATTTTATTCGGTTTAGTTTACTTCATATATGTGTTTCTATTATATTTAGTAGTAGTCTTATTAGATGTAAAACCCAAAAAATCAAATAGAGAGTCCAATTACAATAAAGGCTCAAGTTCGGCCCATTTTTATTTTTATTATTCTATATTATTTTTAAGGAATTTGGATTATTCTTGTGGATCACACAAAATCCTATTATGTCAAATATGGGAATATTACAAGAGATCCTGCTCGACAAGTATGGAAAGTCAAGTTATGGGCAAAGGATTCCTTACTACGGACTTATGGCAAAATTCCAATAGGATTCAAGAATTTTCGGGTCAAGGTGTCTTCTTAAGTATTGACCATCTTTCAGTTACCTTTCCAACACATCTTGAAACGCCTCAATTGGACGTCTGAAGCTCAAGATATGCCCATTTTACTGAAGACAACGCGTGCAGAAAAATCGTATACGGGTTCAATAGGGGATTTTGATCTTAATACGAATTTTCAATTGATTTATTGATTATTTGTAATTAAAATTGGGCTTATATATTTTCCTATTTGTTCAGGATTATATTGATTATGTTTTGATTCCTTTCCATGTATGCCAAGCATAAAAAAGGAATATGCTTTAGGATTTTTAGGTTTTTAGGGTTTTTGAAGCCTATAAATAGGCTTCATTCTATTGTAAACAGAGAACTCGCGACACATTTTATTCATCAACATTCACCACCCTCCTATGTAATCATCACCACACCATTCTTGATCCGAGAGTTGTAAGAGAAGCAAGGATTTTGTACTGAATCTTTGTTGAAAATACAAGAAGCAAGCATTCTCTTTTCGGTATTCCTTCTTTTACTGTTTTTATTTTATTTGTTCATATTCTTGTTTCTAATATTTTGAAAAAAGAAGAAAACATTCAAATATGTTCTTGGGGTTTTTAAGCTTTTAATTGGAAAAAAAACACCAAAGAGAAAGTGGTTTATGTTTTTAAAAATCAAAGTATGGTTTTGGGGAAGAACTGGCGATGAACATGTGATAAATGCATGGTTTTGATCCAAAATTTTTTGAAGGAAAAAATAAAAGGTGTTTTTGAAAGTTGGGTTTTATACCCACATGTTTTAAAATAAAATGGGTAAATTATACTCATTAAGTCCCTCTGCCCCATTTTTCTTTATTCAGCAAAATATCACATTTTCAAAAGTTTCAAAATTGTCACTATTTGCGAAAATTTGGCTTTTTATTTTTAATTATTTTCAATTTTGGTCATCAAATTTGTTTCCCTTTTCAATTCAAGAAAATTTTAATTGTCATCCTGTAAATATTTAATTTTATGTAATTTATTTCTCTTTTTGTGCCTTGTTATTTTTTTAAATATCCTTCAAACTCTCAATTTGAAATTTTAGATTAAATAAAATTCTTAGGATTTAATCTCAAGAGCCTTGGGTTTAGGTCCTTTAAGTTTAAATTTTATCCTTGTGTAGAGCCTTTAGATTAGATCCCTTAGAATAATCTTTCTTCGTTGTAAAGTATACCCCTTTTATTATAAAAAATAAATGCTTGTAACCTAAATTATTATTTTAATTTAATTTTAAATTGAAAATGTAATTATATTTTATTGTCATAAAATATGCAATTTAAGACTTCACAAAGGAAACTCTATAGCAAATGCATAGGAAATTTAATTTTTACATATAAAATATTCAAAATCTTCAAATTATTAATGTGAACTTAAATCGTTTGAATATATGACCTTCAATATTAATGTAATAATTAATGGGATAAACTTTGATACACAAGCCGTGTAAACTTTAGTTTACACGTGCCTTTTAGTTGTAGGGGTTAGAGTTTTAGTTTAGGGTTTAGGTTTAGGTTGTATGGTTTAGAATTTAAGGTTAGTGTTTAGAATTTAGTGCATATGGTTTAAGGTTTAGGGTTTAATTTTTTAGGGTTAGGGTTAGGAATTTAGGATTTTGGGTTTTATAGTGTAAATACACAGGCTTGTGTAAAATTAATTTTTCACAGCCTGTCTATCAAAGTTTTACCCACAATTAATATGACAATTGAACTAAGATTCTAACAACATAAAACATATAAAAAATAAAAATAAAAACATTTAGAATGTGGGATTAGTGAAAGTGAGAAGTTAAATGAGTGTGATTAACTATAACATATCAACTTAGATAAACAACAATTAGTTGGTCTAGCGAGATGAGACGCTGGGTACTTTAAGCAAGGTCAAGAGTTCGAGTTTTGGCGTTGTGAATGGAGAAAACTGGGTTGGAAGAGTTACTGCTATAATGGACCTTTACGAAAATCGATCTATATTAGTCAACCAGTGAATCAAATACCAGTTGTTATACCAAAAAGATTAACATGTAGTATCTGTTCAATTTTCTTAACCATTTGATAACGCACACACACCGTACACAAATGATGCTTGAACTCAGGTCACCTGAATAAAATACGTCATCATTAACCGCTAGGACCACTCCACGGGTTAAGTAATTTTTAAAGTATAACATTTGAATAAAATACATATATTTTAATTAAAATTATATACAATTATAATAAATTAATATAAATTTTTTGAGCATTGAAATCAATAAAAATTCAAACATATAAAAAAACATAAAACAAATATAGAAAAGACTAGTTTTATTTAAAAATTAAAAGTTGAATCTTTTAGCTTTAATGATGGAAATATTATTAAAAGTACAAGTTATTTGAATCTAAAATGATCCGATTCATATTAATTTGTGTGTTTAATTAAAGGCTTAATTATAAAATAGGTGTCTAAATTTTGCCATTTTTTACAATAGGTGCCTAAAGTATTTTTAGTCTGAAATAAGTTTCTAAAATTTTATTTTTCCCTTTTTAAAGTTAATTTGTCAAAAAATTCATCACAAAATTATATATTGACATGTGGTTTTTATTTTAAAAACAAACTAAAAATAAAATAAATTAAAATATATCCCAATTTTTTTAGAAATTACAAAAAAGTCCCAAATCCCTAAAACCTCAAAACCCAAAATTGAAGCCATTATCGCCGCTCATAGCCTCGCTGAACCCCACCATCATCATCACTGGAGTCCCCTGCCCATTTCCCCCAACCACCATCACCGGTAACTAGCGAGAGGTGCGTCAATCGGACGATGAACGACAAACATGAAAGACTCCAACCGTTCGACATCCGATTGGCGCGCCTCTCATCGGTTACCGACGATGGGTGGTTGAGGGGGATAGGAGGGGGACTCTAGTGACGGCGATGGTGGGGTCCAGTGAGGCTAATGGCAACGATAATGGCGCCAATTTTGGAATTTGGGGGTTTGAGATTTTAGAAATTTGGTACTGTTTTGAAGAATTTAAAAAGTTTTAGATTTTTTAAAAAGATCGATTTTTTTTTGAAAAAAAACTTTAAAAAATAAAATCTAAAACACGTGTCAAGTTTTGATTGGGTGATGATTTTTTTTAACTGCGTTAACTTAAAACAATAACGCAATGAAACTTTAGGCACCTATTTCAGGAAAAAAGGAAACGTTAGGCACCTATTTCAGCCAAATAATATTTTAGGCAACTATTATAGAAAAAGGTATAGTATGGGCACCTATTTTGTAGTAAGTCTATATTAAACTCAAAATTGTTGAATACAAAGTGATAACTGAAATGAAAAAAACCACAGATAATCCATCTCAAAAAATTTAATCCTCAAACAACTCTAAATTCACACATAAAAAGATTTTTTAGGGCCAATTAGTATATTAAAAGTAGTGATTCAAATATCGATTCACTATATAGCGATAGCGACATCGTCTAAAATCATTATTGCAGAAAATAGCGGTCCACAATAATCGTTATACATCTTTTATTATCCACAATCGTGATAAAATATTATGATAAAAAACGTGATGGCAACCGCAATTTAAATTCCTAATTGAAAAGAAGAAAACCAAAAGAAAAAGGAAAAAGAAATCAACTGTATAGGTGACTGATGTTTGTCCTTCAATCACATATAGATAACGATGGAAAAAGAAGAAAAACAAGTGTTGTCTCTACTGCAACAAATTAGAGTCAAAAGCAGATGCAAAAACGCAACAGATAATAACAACATGCCAATGTTTTTGCACTGGATTTTTTAAGTAGATTGAAACCATTAAAGAGCATTATTTCCATAAAAGACATTCATTCCACAATGTTTTCATGTTATAAGTAGTGTTGTACCTCCGCTAAATGCCACCAAAATATACCACCAGAAAAAATACCACCGCCTCCACACTACGCTCCGATATTTCTCCAAAGGCTCATCTTTGGGATCCGCAAGCAAGTCATCGTTGTAGAACCTCCGAAATTCCTATCCTCCGCATCACTCGAGGTACCATGGCCTCTGAAGCTCCAATCATCCCCGTTCAACTCTTGCACCTGGACAGGACTGTTGTCAAGTCCACCTGACTCGCTAGCTCGACCTACAACTTAGCAACCGAGTTGCCACCTGCCATCCCGTCAATAGCCATATGAACCCGAATGCAAAAAAAATCTGAGTTGATTGATTCCCCGAATGTGAATCGAGTAAGTATGATGTTAGATACAAAAGTTAAAATTAGCAATGTGATGGAGAGTTGAGAATGATAAATTTGATTTAAAGACGGTGGTGATGGAGGTAACAAGGAATGGTTTTATAGGGAGGGATTTGGATGGTATTTATGGAGTTTGGTATTTGGATGGATGGATGATGATGTTGAAGTTGATGTAGGTGAATGGTAAAGAAAAGTTTGAAAGTTCGGTTAAGAAACAAAGAAATAACCAACACTATAGAAAGAGTGTTAACCCGAATCTTATATTATTCTTAAACCAAAGAACCGTAACCCTCTAATTATGGAGAGTTAGGAACCAATCGGTATAGAATGAATAGGATTGATGCCACAAGACTATGCTTGATAAGTCGATAGAGTTCTTGAAGAACAAGGGAGTTTGAACACAAAAAATAAATTTTCATTCAAAACCAAGTTGTGTCCAAATGCTTTACAATATGTCCTATTTACAGGATTAACATAGGGTAGCTGAAAAGATGAGCTGAAGGGATTAAATTATATATTCAATGACCATAAATGTGTAGCAATTCATGCTAGAATGTCAATTATCCTCTTTACACACTTTGTTGTCTAGATTCATTGCTAGAATATGTGAATATGGCCTTTGGTTTGCAATCTTTAATATGAATAGGGTCATTGATTTGTCATCTTCAATATTTCCATGACCTTTGAGCTTACAAGCCATAATTCTTTCTTCTTCTTTTTCTCTTCAAACCTTTTGTCTTCCAATGCATTTCTTACAAGACACATAAACCAGCATTTAAGACATACTCCCTCCATCCCATTCAATATGTCCAGTATTGACTTTTTTGGTTAAATTTTTTCAACTTTGACTCATTATTACTTTAAATTTCTTATTGATAAAAATGTGAAAAAATATATTTTAGAAACCTTCAATGAAGTAGTTTAAAAATATATACTTTATAAAATTTAATTAATTATAATATTTAAAATAATTATGGTCAAAGTAAAAAAATGACTTTTAAAAAGCTAATATTGGACATGTTGAATGGGACAGAGGGAGTAGTAAATAACACACTAATTTGTAACATAAATTAGATGTGTATTGAAGCTAATCATACAAGTATAAATATGTAATAATGCAACAACTAAATATGTCTTATTAAATATGTAGGAAAATAAAATATGCACTCTAAATGTATAAGAAAATAGACTAATTATGCATTGATGCATTAAAGTGAACATGCAAAATGCTTCATGGCTCAAGTGAAGAACAAGGCTCAAAATTTGTTTCCAAAACATGAGCAATCAAATTGGTGACAGAGTCATTGAATCTTTTGGCTCGTACACGAGTGATAGGTCTACAAGGCAACTCTAATTAATCTCGCATGTCTCCATGAAGTTCTTGATCGATCATGCTCGTATCAATTAGGCCTAACACAATCTCATCAACCATCACTCCATCTACAACTCCAAGGAGATATAAATACCCCCAGACCAAAGATAGAGGGGACGATCCTACAACTCTCCACCGATGACTCTGCGTCATTCTACACCAATTACTCTTTTTCTCCCTCACACATGACTCCGACCACCTATTCTACATTGTTTGCGGCTCTCGGCCCCAAGTCAATCAGGGGTGAACCGCCCTAATTCTACAGTCTACCACCATCTTCCGTGGCTCTATGTCTGTCCCACAATAGGTGAACCACCCATCATCGCCCCTACTACTTCCTTCAATAGCCATCTCTACCTCATTGTCTAGCATCATCTAAAATTGGCATCAACAATTAGTGTGGTGAGCGTGGAGATATTCTCGACCAAAAGAATCAATTGAGATGCTTCCTTAATGACATTCATCCCGAGATGACCAATTCATAGCCAAATTTACCCGGTGTGCCTAGTTTTTTTGGTTGGTAACAGTGAGATAAAACCTTGAAGCTCTCCTGAGTAGACTTGAACTTCTTCAAGCGTGATAAGAAGATGTACCTGGACATACTCTGAGGGTCTATGAAACACCCCCTCCATCGACTTCCGCAAAAGTAATGTGAGTCTAAATTTTGTTAAAGGTATCTGACGACTTCTTTTAAGTATTTCAGGAAGAATATTAGCCTTCGCGCTTCTAGAGTAATCGACTTCCTCCAAATATTACGACATTCTCTGGACAGACATTCTATCCACGCCTTCGGAGCATCTACCTTCCTCCAAACATTCACTCATCTTCCACAAATGCACTGTAAGTCCGGATATATTATTAAAGACATCTAACATGTCCATTCAAATATCTTAGTGAGGAAAACTGTATGCCGCCCGCTTTGAAATCTATAAGCAATGACACCCTCCTCCGCACACACAGGCTATAAAATGGAATCAGCACTGTTGGAATTATCCACAGATGCTTCTCAAATGCCTCTGCCACAAACATATCCTCCTCCATCCTTTAGGTATCGGGGAAAACCCTTTTGTTCCTTAAGCATAGTAGGAACTTGGTACAGTCCTAGGAAATTCTAGAACTACTTACAAATGCTTGATTAAACATATGAAATGCTTGAATATGCCAACTCTCGTATGTTTCTACAAAGGGTATGAAAATGAATCTGTCATGTCTTTATGTTTGGTTCTACAAAAATGCAAAGGCACTTCATATGGACCTCATCCGTCCCCACATTATCCAACATGTTTTCAGCCACTTTACAACTTTTTCTCCAACGGTCATATTCGGACCCCTACCTGCGACTGAGTTCTACGAAGACTAATAAAATGCCTTCATCCCATCGATTCTCGAAGTATCGCGATTATACAATGATGTAGATAACTACATATCCCATGCCAACAGAAGCATATGGGATCTACAAATAAACGATTGCCTCCCAAAATGAGATGTTCGAACTCACTCCATATATTGTTTCTACAATCACACAGATATCCCTGAGAGAATACATCTGCGCTTCTCAAGAGAAACCCTCCGAGAGCATAAAGGGAGATGCCTCCACCTATGGAATTTGATGCTACAAGAATGTTAAGAAAGAATCCACTCAATAACGTTAGATTCTACAAGGGTACGAGATGCCTCAACCGCACCATGATAGTCTCTCCAAGGGTATGAGATGTCTCCCAAAGGATATGCCTCCGTCCCACCAATGCCATGAACACTACAAATCTACAAAGGAGGAAAAGCTCATGTTTTGTGTCGAGAATGGCATGCGAAGTCTACAATCACACGGTTGTCCCCAAAGGAGATACCTCTACGCTTCTCTAGAGAAACCCTCAAGAGCATCAAAGAGATGTATCCACCCATGGCGCTCGATGCTACAAGACTGATGAGAAAGACTCCACCGATTAGTGCCCGATTCTACTAGGGTGCGAGATGCCTCAACCCCACCACGATAATCTCTCCAAGGGTTTAAGATGCCTCTGCATGGAGATGCCTTCGACCCTATTTACAATTGATTCTATAAAAGGCAATGAGACGGTTGACTATACAACTTGTTTCTCCAAGGGCGTCGAGATAAGCTCTGCCCATATTATGTCCAATTTCTCCAAAACATCGAGCCACCCTCGCTCGATACATATCAACACTATTTCTCCCAAAGCGTCGAGTTACCTCTGATCGACACACGACTATTTTCTCCAAGACATTAAAATAACTCCTAAGACTTGCATTGAGCTAACCTCCGCCAAATTATAAAGAAAACGAAAGTTTTCCAAAATACGTTTATCTCCTAAAACGATATGCGGACATAAGCAAACAACACACAATGCCTCCATCTCCCACTCCTTAGGACTGATAGTCCGAAAGCACAGAGAAGACATTAATCATCAGTACTTTTTTCTACAAAAGTCAGAGGCCTTCGCCCACTTACGCCTGACCCTCTAGGGCATGAAACGACACTCCTCAGTGTTTTCCTAGATTCGAGTCATTCATTCACTCTCCTAACGATTTTTCCAGGGTCAAGTTATTCATTTACTCATTCAATGATGTCCTGGAGTTGTCATTCGTTCATTCCCCTAACAATTGTCCTAGGGTCGAGTCATTTATTTACTCATTCGATGATGGCCAGAAGTTGGGTCATTCATTCACTCCCCCGATGATTGTCCCAGGGTCGAGTCATTCATTTACTCCTCCGATGTTGTCCTGGAGTTGAGTCATTCGTTCACTCCCTTGATGATTATCCCAGGGTCGAGTCATTCATTTACTCCTCCGATGTTGTCCCAGAGTTGAGTTATTCGTTCACTCCACTGATGATTGTCCCAAAGTCGAGTCATTCATTTAATTCTCTGATGTTTTCCCAGAGTCGAGTCATTCATTCACTCCCCTGATGATTGTCCCAGGGTCGAGTCATTCACTTACTCCTCTGATATTTTCCGGAGTCGAGTCATTCATTCACCCCTCCAACGATTGTCCCAGGGTTGAGCCCTCTGCTCAACAAACAATGTTTCTACACTTAAATGCGGCTCTCCGCCTAAATCAATGAAGGCGAACCACCATGGTCCCTCCAACTAATGCCTTCGAAAACACTATCCGATAGATCCCCACAAAAATGTTAAGATCTCCTTTAAAAGCACAATGACGATACACCCCCATTTTGGCATACCCCATTCTGAAACCGACGGACCAGCAAGGTCTCAGATCACGCCTAGGGATGGGTATTTCACCTGTATCCGACGAGTTCTGACCAGACCTGATCGAGTTGGGTTTTTGTGAAAAGTCGGGTTTGGGTTGGGTTGAGTTTTTTATTAAGAGTCAGTTTGGTCGAGTTGGGGTCGAGTTTAGGGTGAAAAAATCTGACCCAACCCGAGACTAATAATGTAATTGTCCCCTATATTTTTAGGGATATTTTGCAATAATACCCCCTTTTATACATATTTTATAATTAGGTCCTTAAAATTGATTTTTTTACAAGTAAATTCCAAAGATTAATTATTTTTTACAATTAGGTCCCTAAATTATTTTTTTACAATTAAATTCCTAAAATTGAATTTTTTTTATATAGATTAGGTTGGGTCGGGTTTGGGTTGTGGTATATAATTTTGAGTCGGGTTCGAGTTTAGGGTAATTATTTTTGGGTCGAATTTAGGTGGGCCAAAAACCTAACTCGTGCCCATCCCTAATCGCGCTACGTTATGACACTCCTTCGTCTAAGAGAGGACTGGTGTTGTACCTTCGCCAAATGCCTCCAAAATACACGACCCCCGAAAAAGACACCACTGCCTCCACACTACGCTCTGGTATTTCCCCAAGGGCTCGCCTCTGGGATCCGCAAGCAAGCTCTCATTGTAGAACCACCGAAACTTCTATCCTCCTTACCACTCAAGGTACCACGGCCTTCGAAGCTCCTATCATCCTCGTTCAGCTCTTGCACCTCAACATGACAGTTGTCAAGTACACCTGACTCGCCAGCTCGACCTACGGCCTAACACTCGAGTTACCACTTGCCAGCCCATCAATAGTCATCATTAGGTCTGGCACATTCTCATCAACCGTCACTCCATCTACAGCTCCAAAGGGATATAAATACTCTCAGACCAAAAATAAAAAGGGACGATCCTACAAGTCTCCACTGACAACTCTACATCATTCTACACCAATTACTCCCCTTGCACATGACTCCGACCACCTATTCCACACTGTTTGCGGTTCTCGGCTCCAAGTCAACCAGGGTAAACCACCCTCTTCTACAATCCACCACCGTTTTCCCGTGGCTCTCCATCTGTCCCGCGACAGGTGAACTACCCATCCTCATCCCTACTCCTTCCTTCAACGAGAATCTCCACCTCTTTGTCTGGTGTCGCCCAAAATCGACATCAACAAGTAGTCAATGCATTGGACATGGAAAAACATGGCCGTACTTGGGTAAGTTCCTTCCAACTAAGTTTCAAAACTTGATTTTTTATAACATTTTATGTTCTTAGACAGTTTCAAAACTTGTTTTTCAAGTTTCGAACTTATCAAAAATCATTAAAAATCAACTTGAAATGTTATAAAAAAGTCTTAATATTTTAAGTTTTTTGTAAATCTTTCACAAGTTCCAAAACTTGCCGTTTTAAACAAACCCAAGACCTATTGTACCCCAGACTCGCCCCTTCTTGACCCATTCCTCCGATCCGAGGCTATCACAGATTTGGATCCCCCGTTTTAGTGAGGGGGTCAGCCAAAAACCTGCCCCCTCAATTGGACGGATTACATTAGTCTTACGGGATTCAATTCCACCAGTTTCAGGTTCAAGTTTAAATCATTTTGACATGAGTTTGAAGTTTGACTGAATTATTAACTCTTTATGATCAAATTGAATCAGATTTTCAAGCTCTGGATAATCTTCAGATGAAATATTAATATGTAAATATAGAAACGTGTAGATTCACTATTACTTTACGTAGACAAGCCAATAACCTGACCATTTTGTAGGTTTTAGTTGAGACCCTGTTCCACACAACACAGGAAGCTGAGACAAGATTATGAAACCAGAAAAATGTTAGAGCAAAGCTTGCACATTTAATTAGTAATTATTATAATTGTTACAACAGTTAGATTATTACTAATCACAAAAGAATTGAAACACAATTAATGAAAATTCCATCTCAATGTTTTTGGAAGAAAACCAAATTTCTTCAAGTGAGGTCAATCCATTAGTTTATATCGTTTCTCCTGAACGCCCGTTACTCCCATTTGTATTTCTATGATCGTATGAAGCGGCACCTGCAGTTTGGAACCATAGCAAGTATCAACTCTGAAAACAATGTTTCCAAATCTCATCCTACTGTTTTATACCTTTTTCATCCTATTATAGGAGCAATAACTAGACACCACATCTGTCTTGTTAAACAATTTAAACATTCTTTGTTTTTCTTGGAGTGAGTAATTGGCTGGATCGGATCGACTTTGGCTTTAAAATTTTCAAGTCATTTTGAGTTTAGATCAATTTACAGTTCTAGACATTTCAGGTTTAGGTTAAAATTGGGTTGGACTCGGGTCAGGTTTTCAGGTTCGACTCAAAGTTAACAAGTCCACTCATATCTGAAGCATATTCGAAAATGCATATGGAGACATGAACCCAAATAAATAGAATAACTTTAAGAAGCTAAGCACACCCATGACAGACACATATGTATCAACACTCACATCCAAGTCCAAGTAACATAAGCTCTAAAAGGTCAAAGTAGAGAGGCTAAGACATGATTCTGTAAAACTTGTATATAAATTTCTTTTCCACTTCGTGGATCAGAGATGATGTTCTATCTATGGATCGTAAAGGGAAAGATAAGGGTGCATCATATCTTTCTCCATTTCAAAGACTAAGCCTCTCACATGCAGAATAATTGAGGTTACCCACAAGAACAAATAAATCAAGACACATCAATTTCAGCTTATCTATTAGTTACCTCAATGTGAGGAATTTCTTTGAGGGGCCTATCAGCAAAATAGGCATATAATGCTCTCAATACAGCCTGCAAATTGAAAGCAGTAATAAATCATTCAAGATTATTAATTACATGACAAATCATATCAAGCACAAGAATTTTCTGTTAAATATAACCTGGTGAGATATCACTACAACAGGTGCTCTTTGTCGTTCAAGCTCAATTATTACAGGTTCAAGCCTGCATTGACGTGGAAGATGAATTGAACCTCAAAAGTTTGAATGTAAAACATAATTTGCAAACAATTCAAAGGTCAATACGTTGACAAACTCTTCACCTTTGAATAACATCCAGGTAAGATTCTCCACGAGGATACCGATATCTGAGCTTGTCTTTCTTGCGAGATCTATAGCAGAAATAGGGATATAATTCCCCAAGATCGCAGTAAAATCGTTACATGTTTTGATCCAACACAGGCAGTAGTGTTACATGGACTTGGCATATTATAGTACTAAATGGTTTAGGGTTTAAGGTTTTGCACAACACAACACCCATTCGGGTGCAGAATATGCATCTGGTACAGTAATGACAATACTATATTGGCAATGAAGAAAGCAAATAGCATAGACGATGGATGATTGATGGGTTATATGAACATCAAACTGAAACAACCCAAACCGTAACAATAAATTGAGGAAATTATTGGTCAGCGAAGATATAAAGATGAGAGGGGTGATGGGGTTAAACTGGAAACCAGCTTTAGCCTGATCTCGCATGGTCACCTGTTTTTACCTTCTTCCATTGAGTTTTGAATAGAGATCACGGTCCACTTTGATGAAGAAAGAAGAGAGGAAGACTAAAATTACAGAGGAATCTAGACAAGTCCAAGTGATAGGCTACGACTTTTGTAGTCTCTTAACTAACTTTTCTTTTAGAAAAGTAAAAGAAAAAAAAATCCCATTTACAATATTAAGCCAGTTACATATGAGATAATGTAAAACCATTTCAGTTACAAAGCAACCTTAGGATGTAAATCTCATTACCTTTAATATGATTAAAAAAATCCACCTAGATTATAAACCTAAATTTAGTTCTATAGAATTTATAAGACAAAAATCCCAAAAGATAAAGCATTTTTGTTAGCCAGTCAACTATAAAATGGTATATACCCTGAGAGGTTAGAACTATAGTGAAGCTAGGTATAGAAAACGAACCCCTGAACCTGAACCCGAACCCGGATCCTATTTTCAGACACTTCTTAATGAACTTGGCAAATCCAGTACTTTTTATGAAAGGAGTGTCAGACACTTGGATACATTCCCGTAACAAACAGCCATACCCGAGTGAAAGTAACACAGAACACAAGCTCCTTCATATAGCATGAATTTCAAAAGCCAATGAAAAGAAAAGCTTTTTAACAACATTACATTCCCTTGGATTCAATTTTCTCAACCAGCGAGAAAAGAAATGCAGCATGAGGATGAAAGGGAAGACTTACTCATACTCCTCTGGCATATTCTTCTTTATTTCTTCATAAGTCATTCCATCACACACACCAGCATTTATCTCATCAAGTGCACGCCATTGTATCTGTCAGAAGTGTGAAGAATTATACCTTTGTTAGCATACCAATATATATATTTATTTCAGCTGCCATAATGGCTAGAATGTAAACAAAGGGATGAACAAGTTACTTTCTTATAGTTTCACACGCACCTTTGGAAATCCAACAATTGGACTTGCTGTCAGAATTGTTCTCTGGAGAGTGCTGGTCCATATCTATATTACAACAAAATCACAAAAATTTAATAATGCTTATAAATATTCTGTAACATAAAGCAGGAGATTAACTTGCTTGGGTACACATGACCAGGACATGGAAAAAATAAAGTCCAAGTTGGAGCTTACAGAAGCAGCCCTTTCATTTTTCAGTCGCTTCTCAACGAAGTTCGCTAGTTTCTTCATATAAATTTCTCCAGTATCACTGTTGCAACAGGAAAAGGATTTCCTGTCAAGTTAGAACTGGATACCAGCATATGCTGAACCAACAAGCACATGGAAATCAGAACAATAATATTAAAGATACGAGGTTATCTTTCATGACAGGAAATTTAAACAATCATTGATTAACACCAGTATTTTGATAAAGGTCTATCATGTAAAAAGAAAAACAAAGAGACAGGAAAAAAATTGCAACCACCTATGACATCAAAATAATTGAAAATGCTACCTCAATACACTGTCACCACCAATTCTGCCTCTAACATTATCACGACTCTCTCCATGCCTAGTAAGAAATATTGGGCGAGGTGTGAGATGGGTATTAACCTGCAAATCATAATATGAAAAATGGTAAATGTAAACATTAAATTTAAGCATCACTACAGAGAATGGTAGATGCTAAGAAATCATTGAAGATTCAGATGCATTCCTATACTAAAAAAAAAAAGGTGCTTGTGAGATGAGTAGTCTTCAGATAAGATACATGTAAAATAATAAATGTCAACAGGTGTAGAATCTGAATGTTACAATTCCTTCCATATCTTGCAACATAACCCGGTGCAGTTGCTTAATGTTGTCAGATATAATTTCACCAGGATTTGATATTTTAACCATGATTTAAGCCATATCAAGAAGGAAAAAAAATACTTACGATAGACTAAATTTTAGAGCTCCAATTCAAAAAAGGAGCCCTAGTTCCTTCACCCAAAAAGGTTTTGCATCCAATATAACAACCGGGGAAAACGGAGAAAAAGGACTTATTAACTAGAGTTAATAATGTGATATAACTGAATCTCATTGTACACCATACCAAGAAAAATACAATTCGTCCAGGAAGATAGCCACTGATGTTGTTAACCTGAATCCAGTTAAAACATACAAATTCTTAGATCATATTGCAAACCCATCGAATCATCTTAAGAAATTCAGAAAGAGAAAGGGTAAACATTTAACAATTGAGACTTTAAGGAAAGAAGAAACAAAAGATATGCCAGAAAAAGCTGTAAGAACAACAATGTCATAATAATGACAACTTTCTCCAAATAATAGCCAAACAAGACAACCAAATATACAAAGGATCCAACAGGCATATGCATGAAGCACAAAAGCCATATAAATGATGAAGAAAAGGAAATGAACTTAACTTGTATTTGTCCACCATGCCCACTAGCCATATCAATCATTTTGATGTAAGACCCTTCGTCAACTGGTTCATAAACCTAGTAACAATAAGCACAATTGTGCACCTTAGAATGGTAATGAGTATTCGAAGCAAAAATGTAAACGAAAAACTACAAAATTAATTCAGAAACTACCTTTTCATAATTAGCTAATCGGGTTCTAAAGTCTCGTAATCCAGCTTCAAAATCCGGCCTGCAAAATAATATTAAGCAAGTCCAGAACTTCTCATATGAGCTAGAAGCAAAAGGTTATTAATTAGATCCTTACTCTTCTGCATAGTCGGGGCTTTGTTGTATTTTAAGGCGAATATTTCTTTCAATAATCCTTTCATCATTGCATATTGTTTCTAGAAAAATAATCTATAATCAAAAGCAAATATAATGTATTAGAAAATTAAAACTAGATATATTATATTCTGGATTAAACTCCGTAGTGTATCATTATGCAATACATCAGATGTGCATTTGTTAATCAGGATTTTAGTAAAACAGCAAACGCAGAATCATGAGTCACACACAAGACCCCCCTATTAGGCTGTGAATGCAGTCCTAAACAACCTAATTAAAATGAATTACAGCCACATGAGTACATCAAGGAGTATATTACCCAAGCAACCAGAAAAAAAGTAATGAATCAGGCCCTATGGATATATTAGCTTTTTTTTTTTCAACTGAAACATATTATACATGCTCCACCAAACAACCGTATCATTTCTACTAGGATACAGATAGCTGATTCCTTGTTCTGTAATAACAGTACCTTACATTTTCCTACAGCCATTTTCATCAGCATATTCCGTCTACTCCTGATACTGTTAGTTGCATCAAATATTCCAACCTACACTTGAAAGAATTTAATGAAGTAAATTAGTCATCAGAACAAGGGAGAAATAATTGTCACAAAAGAACGGACCTGGCCACCTTCTTGCATCCAGGCTATCATATCATCCATTGCCAGAGCTGCTACCTAGTAGCAAGTGACATATTAAACTACGTACAAAACAGAAGACTATTATGGTTAACACTAATCAATCATCAAAGAACAACAAACTCCATTAGTAAAAGGCTAAAAGCATATTTTTTTAATGGAAATTCCAACCATGAAGAGATAAAAACCAACTATTCGCTAAGTAAAGAAATTAAATCGTGCTGCCTATGGTGGTTCATACCAAAAGTTTCTTGGATCATGCAATTACTTCAACACTACTTCTTATGACTTTTATACTTGTGGCTGCCAACAAATATTCATTTACGTAACTTAAAATGGGTTAGGAGTTTAACTAGACCTGCATATAACAGGAAAAACTTTGCCAGCTTCTACTCAGGTGCCAAAGAATGCTTCTTGAAAGTGTTTAATGACAAATTTACAATCTTCTAAGGAGCAGTAATACAGTAAATTGAATTCATAACAATGCATCCATTTGGGCACTCAAAACAAGCAACATAATTCTTTTTAAAGAGAGGAAAAAAAACTCTTCCTCGGACACTCACCTCATTACGTGCCTCCATGCCTTCAGGATTGTCTGCTCGGAAAAAGTCAGCTGACTGCATGAAAGAGTGAATCACCGACAAAAAATCATTCCCAAATAAATGGATTTGCACAACATTCCATTTCAATCATTAATTTAGTAGATAAAGCCAATAACAGAGTGAGTTTGTCAACATGCAAAGCAAACAGCATAAATTTTACTAGCCGCATCAAAGGAGCAGACTATGGACAAAAGTGCACAGATTTTACCTGGTTTGTACCATGTTTGAGTCGACGATACTGTTATGGACAAAAAAAGATCCAAGTTATTCTTCTTTCATGCAAACAAGTCAAAGCAAAGAGAGCATTCAAGGTAAAGTACAATAACCTTTCCAACATTAAAATGCTTAGTATCATGTCCCAACCAGCGAAGATATCGTGTAAGTTTAACAGAAGTAAAGGTCTTTCCTCGAGCTGGCAAACCAACCTGAGAATCAAGCAACTAATTAGCACCGCCTATTCTTAAAAACTTCAGCTGATTCTCTTTCACTTGGTAGGATGCATACCATTGTGAGTTATCTGAGAGAAATTTCAGTGTTTGTAAATAATGTAGTAATTATCCTACTTAAAGTTTATCTCCCTAATAGATTAGATTTTATCCTTAGTAGGACTCCTTATTGTAGTTAGAGTCTATCAACTTAATAGATTAGAACTAAAAGTTATCTTAAGAAGGTCTTCTTGATGTACTAAAAGACCTAGAGCCTATATAAGTGTGTATCGAGAGATGTAAAATATTATTGAGCAATAGCAGAAAAATTCTGCATTTTGTTTTTTCCTTTTAAGCAGAAACTTCAATTCTGTTTTTCTGCATTCATCAACATGGTATCAGTCTAAACTACGATCCTAATAGAAAATTTCAGTGGCGATTTCTTGGCTTTCGGTGCGATGCCCTCTCCCGCCTGTTTACTCCAATTACTTCTTCTCAAATGATGAGGAGAGGTAAACCGTCTCTGTTTTTTTGCAAAGAGGTCGATCATTCCAAGGATAAATGCTGGAAAATTCATGGTCGTCCAAAGCGGTATGGAAACCTACAAACATCCAAGATATCCAGCCATCATACCCTCTTTGCCGCACAAAAGTTTAATTACATTTGGTGCAGGAAATTTGGCTATGGTGAAAACTGCAGTAATATAGATGTTTTTTTGCCGATTTGCTCTTATTTCTACCCATCTGCAAACAAATTGGATTATTGATTCTGGGGCCTCCGACCACATGACTAGTAATAGGGCTTTATTCTCTGTTTTTAAAAAGTCTTCTTCTCAAGCTTCCATTATAATCTGCAGATGGTTCTCTATCTCCCATCAAAGGGACGGGCTCTGTTTTCGTTAGATGGTAATTTGATCCTTAAGGATGTGTTATTTGTCCCCGACCTCGCATGCAACTTGATATCGATAAGCAAAATTTCTAAAGACTTGAACTGCTCCTTAAGGTTTATCGATTCTACATGTTTTTTGCAGCACTTGGATTCGAGGAAAATAATTGGCGGTGCTAGCTTGCAACATGGTCTTTATATCCTTCATGGAAAATATCCATCTTCTATTTCAAATTCTCCTTCTTGCTTTACTTCTTTAGGACGATTAGATACTATAATGTTATGGCATTTTCGGTTAGGTCACCCCAATTTTCACTATCTTAGAAAAATGTTTCTGATTTGTTTGTTAATAAAGATCCAAATTCTTTTAAATGCCATATCTGTCCACTTGCAAAACAAACCAAATCTTTATATTTACCATCTGTTCATAAACCCTCTAAACCATTCACACTCATTCATAGTGATGTTTGGGGTCCTTCTCGAGTGAAGAATATTACAGGGGAGTAGGTGGTTTGTGACTTTTATTGATGACCATAACAGACTTACTTGGACCTACCTTCTTAAAGAAAAAATCAGCGTTTCTATTTTTGCAAGGTTTTATGAAATGGTGGTTACTCGGTTTGATAGCAAAATAAAAATGTTTCACTCGACAATGGGGAGAGTTTTTTTCACTACTGCCTTAGGAGTTTTTTTTTTTCTGACTAAAGGTATAATACATCTTAGTTCTTGTGTAGATAACCCACAACAAAATGGGATTGCTTTGAACGTAAAAATAGGCATTTATTAGAGGTTACCCGTGCCTTATTATTCACCCATGCTGTTCCAAAATATTTGTGGGGAAGCCTTATTAACGGCTACATATCTTATAAATAGAATGCCTAGCAAAGTCTTGCATTTGAAACTCCTAGAGATGTTTTCTTGGAAAATTATCCTACTTTTAAACCTATGTCATCTAATCTTCCCTTAAAGACGTTTGGGTGTACTGTTTTTCTAAAATCTACAGATCCTTCAAGTTCCAAACTAGATCCCAGGGCTTTGCAGTGTGTTTTCGTTGGATATTCTTCACTTAAGAAGGGCTGCAAATGTTATCACCCTCCTTCTCGTAAGTTTTTTGTCTCTTTGGATCTCACTTTTTTTGAACAGGTACCTTATTTTCCTAAGACTATAAATCAGGGGGAGTGTTGGGATAATTTCCAGTCTCCTAACAGTCAGGTTCCTTCTTTTTCACCTTCTTTACCTATAGCGCCTTTGTTTGTGAAGCCTCAGAATTTTTTAAAACTTGATACCCCTGTTTCTAACACTACACCTCTACATACTTCACCTAATATTACTCCTATCGCTCCTCATTATTCACCTAAATCAATTGTTCAGCCCACTAGCCAGTTACAGGTATATACCAGAAAAAAGAAAGCCATTCCATAGACTGTGTTGCAATCTGACACCTGTCGAGAATTGGACTTTAGTCCAGTTGCCTGTGAGGATAAAGGAGGTAATGATGTTGAAATTTCTCCTCTTTTACTTGAACCTGAAATTCTGCCTATTGCTAAAAGGAAAAGGGTAAGACAGTGTACAAAGCATCCTATTCAGAGATATGTTGCTTATAGCAATCTGATGCCCTCTTTTAAAGCTTTTACACTTGTCTAGATGAAGAAACAGATTCCCAAGACTATTGAAGAAGCCTTAAGAGACTCAAAGTGGAAGAAAGTCATTGAGGAGGAGATTACAAAGACTAGAAAAAATGGCACTTGGACCATAACTGATCTTCCACAAGGCAAGAAACCAAGGATGCAAATGGGTGTTCGCTATCAAATACAATTCGGATGGGAGTGTGCACAGTACAAAGCAAGATTGGTGGCCAAGGGTTTTACACAGACCTTTGGAATAGACTATAAGGAAACTTTTGCTCCGGTTGCTAAGTTGAACACCGTCGAGTCCTGTTGAGTTTGGTCATTAATTGTATTGAAACTTCATCAACTTGACATTAAGAATGCATTTCTTAATGGGAAACTAGAAGAAGAAGTTTTTATGAAGATTCCTCCTGGTTTAGAGTTTGAAGAGAATAGGCAGAAAGTTTGCAAGCTGGACAGATCACTTTATGGGTTAAAGCAATCACCAAGAGCCTGGTTTGATAGGTTCACTAGAGTAATTCTGGAAAATGTATACAAACAGTCTCTAGCAGATCATACCTTGTTTTCTAAGGTAACTCCCAAAAACAGAAAAGTTCTTTTGATAGTATACGTGGATGACATTATTGTGACAGGAGATGATGAAGAAGAAATAAGCCACTTAAAATCTCTTTTGAATAAAGAATTCGATATGAAGGACCTAGGAAAGCTTAGATATTTCCTAGGCATGGAGGTGGCTAGATCAAGCAAAGGTCTGGTAATCAACCAAAGGAAGTATGTTCTTGACTTACTCACAGAGAGACGGAATGTTGGGCTGTAAACCAACTGATACTCCTATGGACACAGGCCTAAAGTTTAGCAAAGATGGGTCTAGTCCAAAGGCAGACAAGGGACTTTTTCAGAGATTAGTTGGAAAATTGATTTATCTATCCCTGACCAGGCCGGATATAACCTTTGTCTTTGTGAATATCATCACCAACACATGACAAATCCGAGACAAGAGCATATGGAAGCGACTACCGTGATACTAAGGTATCTAAAGGGTACACCAGACATGGTTTAATATTTAAAAAGACCCTTGATAAAACAAATAAGGCTTATTCAGACTCAAATTGGGCAAGAGAGTTGACTAATAGAAGGTCAACAAGTGGTTACCGTTCTTTTGTGTGGGGTAATCTTGTGACTTGGAAGAGCAAAAAGCAAACTGTTGTATCAAGGAGTAGTGCGTAAGCGAGAATACTGAGCTTTAGCTCTTGGAATTTGTGAAGGAATCGGCTAATGAAGCTTCTAAAAGAGCTAGGCATGGTTCAAAACGAGAAGTTTGAAGTGTTTTGTGATAACCAATCTACAATTGATTGCAAAAATCCAATTCAACATGACAAGACCAAGCATGTTGAGATCGATGACACTTTATTGCGAGAAAAGCTTACAAGTGGAGTAGCTTTTTTAACCTATGTTCCTACAGAAGAACAAGTGGCAGACATCCTTACGAAAGCCCTGCCAAAAGCTCTCTTTGATAAGTTCTTATTCAAGCTGGGACTATACAATGTATATTATCCAGCTTGATGGGGAGTGTGAGTTATCCGAGAGAAATTTCAGTGTTTGTAAATGTGAGAAACAGAGTTTTTCACTGTACTCTTTTTCTTATTATTCATTAGTGAAAGAGAGTCTATTATATAGACTTTTACAGAGGTGTTTAACACCAAGTGGTTAACCTATAGGATAAGACTTTTATCCTTTACAAAGATCAAATTTAAATTCAAACTACTAGTTAAGATAAAGTAAAGATAACATACAACTCCTACTCTATCTAAAACTCCTACAACACACGGTTATGCATACTAACTAACACTCTCCCTCAAACTGTGTATATGTTGTATATACCCAGTTTGGATGTGAACTCATCAAAAATAACTCTTGGAAGTGCCTTAGTAAAGATGTCACTATCCGCCTTCTTCCTAGGAATAAGTTTAGTTGTGCAATACCACCATTCACTTTATCATAGATAAAGTGCCTATCTATTTCAATGTGTTTGGTTCTGTCATGTTGCACTGGATTCTTAGCAATACTCATTGCTTTGATTGGTCATCACTATAGATCTCGAACTCGGTCTTTTCATCCAACTCCAGCTCTTTGAGAAGCCTCTTTATCCACATTTCTTCACATATTCCAAGAGCTAATGCTCTAAATTCTGCCTCAAGACTACTCCTTGACACCACAAATTGCTTTTTTGCTTCTCCAAGTAACCAAGTTGCCCCAAACATAAGCACAATATCCACTAACCGACCTTCTATCGGTGAGCTCTCACCCCGACTTGAATTGTATACCTTCACTGCTCATGCGGAATTTTCTTGAAAATTAGCCCAAAGACTGTGTGTGAATTTTAGGTACCTTAGAATTCTGTTAATCGCCTCAAATGTTCTTCTCGAGGATCACTCATGTGCTTGGCTTATAACACTCACCGAGTAGGCAATGTCCGCCTTGTTAGAGAAAGATAAATCGTTTTCCAACTAACCGTTGATAGGATTCTTTGTCAACTGGATTACCAAATGCCTTCTTTGTTGAACTTCAACCACAGGTCCATGGGTGTCTCGGGTGGCTTGCATCCAAGCATCCCAGTTTACGTAAGAAGATCTAGGATGTACTTCCTTTGATTGATGACTAAACCTTCTCTTGACCTTCCTACTTCCATACCCAAAAAATACCTTAGACTCCCCAAGTCCTTTGTTTCAAATTCTCGGGCAAGAACAATCTTCAAATTCTCAATTTCTCTACTATCATCCCCATGTAATAATTATGTCATCAACATACACAATTAATAAGGTTATTTTACCATTCTTTGCAACCTTTCTCGAACAAAGTGTGATCACCGACTTTGTTTGAATCCATTCTTTACCATAGCCTTTGCAAACCTCTCAAACCAGGCCCTTGGAGATTGTTTAAGTCCATACAAAGATTTGTTGAGTTTGCACACTTTGTATTTCTAGTTGTTTTACCTTCTAGACCAAGTGGTATTTGCATATATACTTCCTCCTCGAGACTCCCATTGAGAAAGGCATTTTTGATGTCTAGTTGGTGTAATTTCAGTCCTTGTTTACAGACTATGGACAAAGAAGATTCTAATAGTATTCAATTTAGCCACTTGGTGCAAAGGTTTCTTGATAATCCACCCCATAGGATTGTGTAAAACCTTTAGCCACCAGCCTTGCCTTATACCTCTCAATGCTCCCATCCGAGTTGTACTTGACAAAGTGAAAACCCACTTGCATCCAACAGCCCTCTTTCCCTCGTAGATCTGTCAAACACCATGTCTCATTTTTCTCAAGTGCCCTTACTTCTTCCTCGACAGACTTTCTTCCATTTGGGATTCTTCAAGGCCTCCTCCACTTGTTTTAGGAATCTGCAACTCGCTTAGGCTCATCAGAAAGGCCTTAAAAATGGGCTGAAGTTTACCATAGGCAACAAATTTGTTAATTGGGTGCATAGTACATTTTCTTACTCCCTTTCTAATAGCAATAGGAAAGTCACCAAGGTCACTAGAATCTTGAGGAGCAATGTTACCTTCAATCTCGACAAGATGGCGAGATTTAAGCCCGTTCAGTGAATGAATGGGACTTGAGTCCGGTTCTTGACAAGTGCTAGGCTGGTTATTTACTTCATTAGGGCTCTTCTTCTCTGGTATACACCTTAAATTGACTGTATGTTTTATTTATTTGTTACCTGCAATTTAGGGAATTTGTGTGCTCTGACCCTAGGTCTTTGGAAGAGGTGTTGTACAAGGACTTGGTGATTTGTTGGTATGAGGAGAGTGTATTTACATCGGCATAGTATTTTTACTGCTCGTGGTTTTCGGGATAGGATATGAAAGGAATGTCTGTAGAGGAGAAATGATGGAAGGTGGAGGAACAAAGGGCTGAAATTCCTCATTTTTCTCCCCTGAAGTTCATCCACAAAATATGGTTTATCCTCAAAGAAAGTGACATCAAAAGAGACATAGGTCTTTTTAGAAATAGGAGAATAGCATTTGTAACCCTTTTGACTAGAGGAATATCCTATAAACACACACCTGATTGATTTAGGGTCCAACTTACTTCTATTTTTATCATGCACATGAACAAAAGTCATGAACAAAATACCCTAAGAGGAAGAAATGATGAAAGTGGTTTAAAGTGAGGAAAATGTTTGAATAAGACTTACATTGGTACCGCAAAACCCAAGGTTTTATTGGGCATTATGTTGATAAGGTAGGTGGCGATAAGTAAGGCTTCCCCAAAGATATTTAGGTGCTTTGGCTGAAAAAAAAGAGACCTCGTAACCTCTAGTAGATGTCTGTTTTTTCTTTCGGCAACACCATTTTGTTGTGGAGTGTTGACACAGGAAGTAAGATGGAAAATGCCTTTTTCCCGAAAATAACACCCAAGAGATTGACTAAGGTATTCACTCCCATTATCACTCCTCACAACCTTAATACATTTGTCAAACTGATTTTCAATCATTTGATAGAAAGTTTTGAAAATTGACGCAACTTCCGCCTTTTCCCTCATTAAAAAAGTCCAAGTAGTCCTAGAATAGTCATCAATAAAGGTAATAAACCACCTAGACCCAGACAAGCTTCTGACCTTAGATGGACCCCAAATATCACTGTGGATTATAGAAAAAGGAGATGTGGGTGTAAATGAGGAAGGAGCATATGTTTGCCTAGTATGTTTTAGCAATTTGACATACTTCACAATTAAAAGAATGAGGCTTTTTATTGCTAAATAACTTGGGAAACAATTTTGAAAGATACACAAAATTTGGATGTCCTAGCCTAAGATGCCACAACATAATATCATCGTGGTTACTTAAAGAAGAAGATGAAGTCTTAAAACAACGTGAAATCAAGAAATCGGAGGTGGTAATTCATCAAGGATATAGAGACCATTGGATAGCCTAGCACCGCCAATCACCTTCTTGAGCCCTGCTCTCTGAAATACACACCCATTAATTCCAAAGTGAGCATCACATTTAGTATCTTGAACTAACTTACTAACGATAACAAGTTGCGAGACAAGATTAGGAACATATAGCACATTAGGCAAAACCAGTTTTACACCCACTTGAATAGTGCCACTTCCTTTTACTTGGGACAGAGACCCATCTGCAACCTTGATGGAGGTTTTAGAGTTGCAATGGTTAAAGGTGCGAAATAGTCAAGGTTGCCTCATCATATGGTCGAGGCACAAGAATCTATAATCCGGGATAGAGGATTTGAAGTGGCCAAACAGAAATTCTACCTTCACTAGCCGATATAAGGCGTTGTGGAAGATTTAGAGGTGAGATGGCCAAAAAACTGTTGAAGGTAATTGTTCCCATTTAGTTTGTAGGATGTGATTGGGGAAAGAGAGGCATCCGAGATCCAAAATTAGGATGCACGAGGGTTATTTTGGGAACTAATTTACGATGTGGTGGTTTCGAAAAAAGCCATGGAAATTAAGCAAAGGAGAAAACGAGAGAGATAAGATCGGCTCCTAAACTGATACCATGTGAGAAACAGAGTTTTTCACTTTACTCTTTTTCTTATTATTCATTAGTGAAAGAAAGTCTATTATATAGACTTTTACAGAGGTGTTTAACACCAAGTGGTTAACCTATAGGATAAGACTTTTATCCTTTACAAAGATCAAATTTAAATTCAAACTACTAGTTAAGATAAAGTAAAGATAACATACAACTCCTACTCTATCTAAAACTCCTACAACACACGGTTATGCATACTAACTAACAGTAAATAATGTAGTAATTATCCTACTTAAAGTTTATCTCCCTAATAGATTAGATTTTATCCTTAGTAGGACTCCTTATTGTAGTTAGAGTCTATCAACTTAGTAGATTAGAACTAGAAGTTATCTTAAGAAGGTCTTCTTAATGTACTAAAAGACCTAGAGCCTATATAAGTGTGTATCGAGAGATGTAAAATATTATTGAGCAATAGCAGAAAAATTCTGCATTTTGTTTTTTCCTTTTAAGCAGAAACTTCAATTCTGTTTTTCTGCATTCATCAACAACCATATGGCTCTATTTTAGGAATATGAAGATGGTCAACGTTTTAAAGTCTATATATCACCAATTTGACAACTAAATTATAGTAAAGGAGGTTAACCAAATTGACAATTAATTATGATAAATAAGGTGAAAGATGATAAACTATAAAAAATTATTGAATTACTTATGAAGAGGAATACCAGGACAAGAGCTAGATGTCTATCCTCCTTCGGTCCAAGCATCTGATCAGCTACAGCTGCAGCTGCAACAGCTCCTGCAGCTGCAGGCATTGAATTCTAAAAATCAAAGTAAAAATACAATATGAGAATACCACCTGAAAGAGAGAACAAATCCTTTACAAAGAAGAGGAAACATATGCGATCCAAACCTTATTTTGACTGTCCAGTTTAAGATCAAAACTAAAAGTAGTTGAACTAGAAGATTTGGCCAGCCTGGGAGATCCAACACCCCTATCCACGAAGAGCCCCCTGTGATTGTCTTGCTTTTGCAAAGGTGAAAAGGTCCCTACAGATTTTGATTCAACCATCCCAGATCCTGAATAAACCTTCGGAGAATCCGGTATGACAACCTCCATCTCCTATTAAAAGTAAGTACACTGCATTAGATGCAAACTACTACAAAAATAACGGAGCTTGATGACCTTTATAAATAATATCTGTCTATTAAGCATGCTATCTAAGATACTATGTGAAGAACAATTTACTTACAAATTTCTTGATGGATGTACCTCCAATGCTTGACATTTTATCTAGAATTAAGATACAGGTTTACTAAACAATATGATTTAACATATTACACAGCATGGGATACCAGAAAACCTATGTTATATGGGACGGGGCACGAACGCAAGTCTAAACTTTTCCACACATTGGAAGAGTTGATCATCCATTCCCACGTCCATCCAAAGTGTCAGACATGGGCACTTCAAGAAAAATAAAGTGTCGGAGTAGCAGGACAAAATTGTGAGTTAACATCCTTAAACTGATAATACCTAAAAATCCTTTTCAAGGCCCATAGCACAATCTAGTTTATGCATTTGCATGATGGGTTACCAAGACAAACCTTTATAGTTGCAGGTTGATCGCAACAACCCCCAGCAAAGGTAAGAGACCGTGGATTTTCTGCCAAGTTGGCTGCATAAACCAGCCCAGAGTTTGCCGAAGTGGATGGAGCAGGTACAACATAATGTTCAAGGTCAAGCTCCAAACTAGAAGAGCCATTCTGCACAGGAAAACACAGAATCTTTTATGTCCAAGTTCATTAACACATAAAGCTCAAGAATCAAGGTTAAGCTCCAATCAGCTGAAGAGCTATTCAAGTTCAAAAAAATATGGAAGGTTGGAGCAATAATTCAGAATTGATAATTTACACATAAAACCATCTTTCCAATACATACCATGGATCAAAAAACATTTTTCTCTTAAAAATAAAAGATTTCAGAGAACATGGGCCAAATAGAACATACCTCGGGACCTGTCTCTGGAACTGCATCAATGCTAACATCAGGAATGCCACGAACAGTCGAAGGCCGGAGATTATCTTGATAAGCTCTCCAACTTGCTGCAAGATCAAAGGGTGAAACCCTGTCTGCTTTAATGAACACTCGGTACTCAAGAACCTCCTCATTATCTAGCTTAAATAGTGCCAGTCTTGCATCCCCTTGTAAGGTACCCCCAATAAGCTGCCGGTTTGGACCCTCCTCAACAATACAAGGCGTGTAACCATGCTTAGGCTTCAACAAGAACTTGAAATCCAAAGTTTCTACATTCAAACATATAAAACACAAATAAGTAGAAATCTCCATAAACCTTAAGCTGAATATATCACTTGCCAATAAATTCCTAAGATTCTCTTTAGCTGCTACTTTTGAATCAAACGAAAACCAAACAGATAGTTAAAATTTTACATCAGAAAAAGCAACCAAGCATCTAAATTTGGAAAACGTAAAGGAGGACTAGTAGACTATACAATATTCATTCAACAGAGCTCAGCAAAGGGTTAAAAGGAACATACTAAGGGAAGTTGGTACGTTATACGATAACCTTATTCTCCCCAACGCCCATATTCGATTTAATTTTGTCACCAAACAAACAAACCATACCCAAAAATGAAGAGCAGAAAAAGAGAGTGGAGCTACCCTAGAACACTTTACCGTGATTAGGGGGAACAACGAAGCTCAGCTCCCACGTCGAAGTCGATTCCCGCTCCATTGAAAGCTATTAGCATTTAAAAATAAAATTAGAAGATTAAAAAAGGGGGAAACAATTGCATAACTAAAATTGAATAAAAAGATTACAGAAAAAGAGAAAAAATACAGCTTTGGAGGAATCCCAGGAGCCAACGATAGGAACGGAGCCATAAACATGAGGAATGAGGTCTCCCTTCTTCTTGTAATTCTCCATCTTCAACGAAACGTAAAGTTGACCGCCGGCTTGGTCGAGGCTCTCCTCTCGTTCTTCGCCTCCATGCAACCCTCCATCAGCGTTTCTCGATGCTCCCGTCCCCATTCAATCTCTCTCCCCCTTCTCCTTTTTTTCCCTATTCTACGAAACAACAATTAAATAATTGAAAATGAATAGATTGCAGTACTTGTACTTCAAATAATTTTAGGTTCAGCTGTTGAGTGAATGGGCGGTAGGTCTGTGCGGCAGGTTAAAATATGGTTAATACTTTTCTCAATTACCAACAGTTTGGGTTAATATTTTCGGTTGGTTAATGAAATATTTTATTTTAAAATTAGGTTTTCTAATATTTTAAGTGTTGAGTTAAATGTTTTTTTTTAATTTAGAAAGTAAAATATTTTTGTAATATTTTAAGTTTTCTAACCACTCAAACTGCTTTTTGGTAACATTTTAGGTGACGAATGAAATATTTCATCAACTTAAAAAGTTCAATATCTCGGTGATAATTTAGGTTCTCTAACGCCAAACTAAATGTAGGTAACATTTTAGGTGTCGATCCCGAAACTGAATTTCATTAACACTTTAGGGTCAAACTGAATGTAGGTAACATTTTAGGTGCCTATCCGAAACTGAATTTCATTAACATTTTTGGGTTAAAACTGAATGTAGGTAACATTTTAGGTGTCGATCCCAAAACTGAATTTCATTAACATTTTAGGGTTTGAACCCCAAACTGATTTCCAGTTACATTTTGAATTCCGAACCCCAAACTAGTTGTCAATAACTTTTTAAGTGTCGAACCCCAAACTGGTTGTCGGTAACATTTTAAGTGTCGAACCCCAAACTAGTTACCGGTAACATTTTAAGTGTCAAACCCAAAACTGACTTCCGGTTACATTTTGGATTTCGAACCCCAAACTAATTTTTGGTAACATTTTAGGTGTCGAACCTGAAACTCATTTTGGGTAACATTTTAGGTGTCGAACACCAAACTAATTTTTGATAACATTTAGGGTTGAACCCCAAACTAAATATCGGTATTATTAACATTTTAGATACATTTTAGGTATTGAACCCCAATTGATTATAGTAATATTTTAGGTACCGAACACCAAACTGAATATTGGTAACATTATAGGTGCCAAACCCTAATTTTACCCTTACAAATCTTCTATAAATACACTTTACCATATTTTCAGAAATTCTTATTTAAAAATTATGGCAAGTTTTTATGCAACCATTTTCTTTTTAGGAACATACGTCTACATTTCATTCAACAGCAAAATCAAGAAGGATGATTTGTTTGAGTTGATTTCCACGAAGGTTAGCAAATCAACAAGGAAGAAATTGTCTTTCATTGGAAGCCAAAATCCCCGTTGAGGAGCCTGACCTTGAAGCTCATTACATGCTACAGATATGTAATGCAAATGATACAACCGTGTAGGGGGTACCAACATTCAATTGTATGTAAATTTTGATGAAGGTGTTAGTTCATCAAGAATCCAAGGAGGTTCTACACCTTCCATAGAAGAAGACGCTATTTGTGTATGTAATTCCAAGAGACGACATGAAAAATAATAATTAATTGAGGAATTGAACATTACATCTAATATATCTACAGACTACAACAACACGGAAACATACTCTTCTTCCGTTTATTTTAACTGAACTAAGCTAGCGTAGTAGCGATGAACCATGTATCAAATTTAAGATTGTGCTTTTTAATCTAATTTATGTTTGTGTTGGTGATCATATTTCTTAGCACACATCGGTTCCTCGAACAAATGTCAAAATGTAATGGGATTTTGTAAACCAACTTAATCATAGCTGAGTACATTGTTAAACATGTTCGACATCGTTTTAGCATCGATAAGTATCGATACTATAATTTCTATTTCAATATTCTTCAATATGAACGTAAAATCTTACATGATATGGTAACATTTAAGGTGATTATTCTCGTTATAAGTATCAAACCTCTTATATACATTTTGATATTCCCAATTACATATGAACATGTAAATATACATGAACATGAGCATTGTACACTATTAGTATCAAAACTGTACAAGAATGGGTACATTTTATATGTTTAAGTATCAAAAGTCTTAGTTATGTTACAACTAAGATTTCTGACACGAGAAGATGTGTCAGGCTCGTACAATAGAAAATCTTAATAACGAGATGACGTGTCAGTGACGTGTATAAGAGATTCCTGACATGGGTCATGCCGGAGTATAGCTTTCCTTCATGTTACTTTCACGATAAGATTTCTTATTAGTTGTGTTGTGACTTGTGAGTATTTTGTATTACATTGATGATAAGAAAGGAGTTGTTAGTTTCCAAATGTATTATGGAATTGTTTGTTTGGAAGAAGCTAAGTTGGATAATGTTCATATCTGTGCATGAAAAAATTTATTACAACATAACACAACACAACACAACCATGAAATGAAATAATCAAAACAGAATTGTGGAACATCACATGGAAAGTAAATGAAGACCAATCAAAAGCAACATAATGTAAAAAAGTTTGGGTTTCCTAAGTATAATATACCTTTGATTCTAGCAGGCGAGATTTGATTGACTTAAGTTTAGGGTATTCTAACATCAACGAAAAAATCTAAAAACCCCATCAATAATATCAGCCAAATTTTCAACATCAATGGAAAGTAATGGAAACCAAGCAAAACCAAGGGTATTCTAACATAATTAGGGTTTCCAAAAATATATCTTTGGTTCCGTCAAGCTCTGAGTGGACCGGGTTTAGCTGTCATGTAAAAATTTAAACAAAATAATTGGAAAGTCTGAAAACCCCATCAATAATGTCAACCATATTTTCAACATCAATAGTCAGCCATGGAAAGTACATGAAATCCAAACTAAAGCAAGGTTATTAAAAAAACTAGGGTTTCCAGAAATACCTTGATGCCTGCATATTCAAATTAAACTGAATTGGATAAAGAGATGGTGTTTAGAAGGTTTTATTGGTGAAAGGATAAAGTGAAAAGTCCCTGAATTTAAAGATTTTGAACTGAAGGAATGGAGGAATCCAATCGGTTCACACAACTGTGTGAGAGAATAAAAAAGGGAATTACTTTTTGGTTGTGACCTTTGATATATATATTTCACGTTAAATATCAGAACTAGATCATAAGTTTCGCTGCGTATAATGAAAAAAGAAGCAAGAACAACAACCGAAAATGTTATATATTTGAAGTTAAAAACCAAAAAAGTCATAAAGCAACGTTCAAATATTTTAAACGTATCAAAACTTAGATACTAGTTTCGAAACGTTACGGCAAGCATTGCAACATAAGACATTTAATCAATATCAAAACTTAAAGATGAAAATTTGAAATTTGTGTAATTAATTTTATGCAGAATGGTCAAATTTAATTCTACAACAACAACCACAACCATTCTTAAAATGTTGAATAAATGTGCTAATAAATGTTGTAACTACCATCCCAGGGCAGGTAATACCAACTTCGATACACATATACTTCCTCGTAATCCTCTTCCCATTGAACAAGTTGTTTATCTTGAAGCTCATAAACCTTTTTTTTCTAGTAGCAGCAGTCTTAAGAAGGTAAATAAGTTCATAATAAGCAATTTTTTTTACTTTTATACAACTTAATTCCATGCAATGTTCCAGTTATTTCATATTCACTTACTTAGGTGCCGAAGTATACTCATCATGGAAGTTCCGAGTACAATAGGTGATGGTAAAATAGAAGGAGGTAGTGTATAGAGTTCGAATAACATCATTGGCATGACATTTGCATGACATGAAGAATTATGGGAATTTTATAAGAAATATGCAAATCAAAATGGATTTAGTTCACGTCATGGAACAAGTCAAGTTGATCCAAATGGAAATAAATACTAGTAAGAGTTTTGTTTTTCAAAAAAAGGATAACAAAAATTAAAAGTAGATGAGGTGAAGCGTTCACGCGCTCCACGTCCACTGCCAAGGACCGGTTGCAATGTTAAAATAGTGGTCCATTCAAAAGATATGGATAGTTGGGTAATAACATTGTTTGGTAACAAACATAACTATAAACTTTGTTTCCCATCCATGGCACCCTTCCTTTGTCCGCATCAATTTGTGGCGGAGATTGATATTTTAGAGACTTCAGCATTGGAAAATGGAAATGTCAGAACATCATAAATTATGAAATTCTTCATGCAACAGTCTGATTGTTATCAACAAGTTGGTTTTACTAAGAAAGACCTATACAATGCCCTCGACAACATAAAAGCCAATGAAGTTATTAATGGGGATGTCAATGCCGTACTAGGTTACTTAACACCAAGAATTAGAAGATCTTGAGTTTTTTCATGATATTTCAACCAACGATTCAGATCGTTTGCATGATATATTTTGGGCTGATTCAACATCTAGATCTGACTACAACATATTCGGTGATGTTATTGCATTTGAAACCACCTACAAGGGTAATACATACGGTTGACCTCTTATGCCCATTGTTGGTGTAAATCATCCCTATCAAACAATTGTGTTTGGTGTTGTTGTCTTTGCGGACGAGACTGCAGATACGTTTCAATGGGTCCTAAATGCTTTTGCAGAAAATATGCTAAAGAAATTTTTTCTTTCAGTGGTTACAAATGGAGATAAGGCAATACAAAGAGCGATCAAAAATGTTTTTCCTGATGCTAAACATCAAATATGTTGTTGGCATCTAGCTCGCAATACACAAGGAAATATTGGGGATCTAAATTTTACAAAGGAATTTAGCAGACACATGCTTGGTGGACATCTGAGGAATTTGATGAACAATGGGAGATAACTATTAAGAAGTTTAATGTGGAAAACCATTCATGGGTGTTGGAGAAGAGCAACACCCGACACTTATGGGCACAATCATATATTATGGGTCATTTTTTTGCGAACTTACGGTCAACCCAAAGGTGTGAATCGATGAATGCGTCTCTGAATATTTTCCTTAAGTGCAAGAAGACATATTTGGAGTTTATTCGTGCAATTAAAGATTCCATTGGTCAAATGCGCTTGATCGAGTTGAAAGCGAATTTTACTTGTACATAGAGTCAGTCGATACAATTGACAAAATTAAAAGAGCTAGAAGGCTATGCAGCTGAACTGTATACAAGAAAATCATATAGGATCTTCTAAGATGAGCTTAAATTAGAGATATTGTATAGTGTATTACGACATGATAACGACAGTAACGGTGTTTGTAGTATTTATTTGACGAAATAAAAAAATGAACAAGAAATCTGAAGTACAATTTGATGTTGTCACACAAACCCTAACATGTTGTTGTTGTAAATTTAAGACAATCAGGTTTCTATGTAGACATCAACTACACGTGCTTAAGATAGTGGATAGCACACGTATCCCAAATTCATTGATTCTAAATCGATGGACAAAGAATGCAAAGGTTGTTGCCCCATCATTTGTGGACTTTAATGTTCCTCATGAAGCGAAACACATAGCTCAATTCACTTCACTCCGATCGAGCTTAAATAAACCTTGCTATATTGCATCAAATACAAAAAAAGAGCTTTCGACGAGCCAAAAATGAGATTTATATACTTACGACCAAATTTGAGGCATCTTGTATGTTGAATGATTCTCATGATCAAACCACACCCTCAAAAGAGTTCGAGACCCTTCAAGGAAGAAAGGTAAAAGTCCAGATACAGGGTCTAAAAAGTTGCAAGTAGGAGTAGGAGCCATTGTTCAATTTGCAATTCATAAGGGCACAATAAAGTCACATGTCCTAACTTGAAGCTAGGATTGCAACACCATCATCCACATGTAATGATGATTTTTATGCTTCTGACTTAGAATTTTCAGAAAGTGCAATGGACAATATGTATCCGATCAAAGAAAATATTAGTCCCTATTTATTAAATTACATGTTTGCGTGTATTCACCGATCAATTATAACATGTGAAATGATTTTTTTGCCCGTATTAGGAGTAGAAGAAAGTATGGATAGGTGATTGTAGAGCTTCAAACAATCCCACTCAAACTGCGGAATAAGACTATCATCTTTTTTGAGTTTTTGAACAGTATGTAATTATGTGTTGAATGATAATTATGTACGCATTTATTGTACACATATAATGTTTATTCGAGATAGTGTTTGGATATACTAGGACAATAATTATCGAAACTCGGATTATGAATCTCGATACTGATAAATTTGTATCGAAACTTAGAAAATCACAACTTAAAATATTTAATGAAACTCTGAAAATCGTTGTGGAACATTCAGACATATAGTTTCAAAACCGAGTGGAGTTGGTTCGAACCTCATAAAAACAAACCTCTAATGTTACTGCTTGTTCTCACATTTTAAGTTGATAATTAATTTTCCTAGTACCGAACCTGTAAGTATATTATATCATGTAATTAAGCTAAAACATTTGAAAGGGAGTAATGTTATATAAACATAGTCGACTTGTGAATAGGTCTATAATTTATGGATAGCCAATATTTTGTGATGATTTGTTTATTAATTGGTGATTGGTTTGATTTTGTTTTTTAAAGAATAAACTATGTTATCAAGTAAGTAAAAAATTTATAACTATAGGAATGAAACCAAATGGTGAATTGCACATGACCATATGGATACTATTGATAAAAGATATAGTGATTAAATCTTGTTAACTTGATCCTATTTATACGACATGATGATGCGTGCCTTTTACATTTTGTTATAGGCTTACAAATTGGACCGTGAACATTGCATATTTTACTTTATGTTCATTAATGATGTAATTAATCTTAAAAAAATGATAGTAGAACAATTGTGTACATGATTTGTATGCTTCTTGACATGGTTGTTGATAAGTGTATAAAATTATTGTATTCTCCACCCTTTTTACATAGATTATTGTTTAGATTTATTCTCATTTAGTTTCATATTTATTTATTCATGAATCATTTCATAGTTTTTCTGTTTGGAGAGCTTGATCTTGTATTTTACTATTTTTGTGGAGAAATAGCTGTTGTTTTTCTTTTTTTTTGTGCAAGAATAAATTGCCGAGACAATTGTCGAGTCCTGCCCTGGCAAGTCGGGATAAATAACATTATCTCTAGGAATTAAATAAAAAATGCAATGGATAAAGACTGAGATTTAAATGGAAATTTACTGTAGATAAAGACAGAAGAAAAAAGGGATAAAAGGGGATAATTATTCTATTTTACAATTAAATAGAATTTATCTTTCTTTTTCTAAGAATTATCTCTCATTCTTATCATTATCACATAGGATAATTCTCCATATTTGAATTCAAATGCTGAGTTGGTTAGAGATCAATTCCCCACGGATTTTACACACATTCAAACTCTTCATCTTTATCTATTTAAAGAGATCGCATCAACAACACAAAAGGGGAGTCAATTTTGGGAAAGATCGGATCAAAAGAGAGGGGATTCACACACAACCTTCAACGCAAGATTGGAGAAGTCATCTTCTCCAATTCTTTTTATTTTGTATCGTGTAATCCCACCATTCCTGGGTTTTATTCTTCGTTATTTCTTTTTTACCTAGCCATGAACTAAACATAGATGGTTTGAGTTATTAAGTTTTGAGAATTTTTGTATGAATGACTTTATTTTGGTTTAAGTTAAATGCAAAGATGTTGATTCAATTCGTACTCTTTACAAATCAAGTAGTTTAGGAATAAACACTTAAGGGGAGAATCATTCATTGAAACTCAAATCCCTGATCGGTGACAGTAAAGGGAGAGCAAGATCAATAGCGATTCATAGGGAGGAATCATTCGAATGAAGTGACAGCCATTTGAGGATCCTCGATTGAGTTGATTTCCAAATATCACGAGAGTTGATGGAGATCAACGAACTGAATTGAATCCAGGTTTCCTAACATTGCGAGAGCTGAAGGGAACTAATTCTTTCTTGAACCAAGTTTTAGAAAGTGACAAAGTGAAGGAGCTTAGAGTTAGGAGTGAATTTCATGAGGCTAACAAGAGTTCAAAGAATGACGGTGTCCAATCTTGGTAAAGTAACGTGTGACAGACGTATCACCAAGGTTTGCACAAGAGTTAGCCCTTCAAGTTAGAAATAACGTGAAGGCATTGAAGAACACTCTGCCGAGCATTGGAGACGCAATGACTTACCACGACATCGCACTTGCCGCAACAATTAACTTGCCAGGGCAACCACTTGCCAAGAAGAGTCATACTCTGACTCAACCACTTGCTATTGCATTTCACTGGTCACAGAGAGTCATACTTCCAACAAACTACTTGCTTGGGCAATTACTTTGCCACGACAATCTACTTGCCTCCGGCATTCAACTTGCCAAAGCAACTCATCCGACATTCTCTCAATCCTAATAAGCCAGCCTACTCTCTCAATTCGGTTTCCTCTTTCCTTTATTTTATTTCTCTATTCTTAGTTTATTTACCTTAATTCATCACTATTATTCAATTATTTTAACATTTGCAGTAATTTAAGCAAAGTGCCCTAAACCAATCCCTGTGGAAACGATACTCTATATTCATCACTTTATTACTTGCGACGTGTTCGATTGCACATTTGCGTAGCACTCAAAACACGTAACAAGTTTTTGGCGCCGTTGCCGGGGATTGGCAATTGGTGTTAGTTGTTTTTGTTATTGTAATTTTCTTATTATTCTTACTAACATTTCTTTTTGTTTGTTTTGTTTCAAAAAAATTAAAATTAGGTGTGCTATCAAGTGAAGGAACATCAAAATGGGAGGAAATAAATGTTGATCTATTCGAGAGTTAATGTGGGAAGATAGATATCAACATATTGGAGAGTATCTTACATCCATCGATGACTACCAATACCAACCTACTAGAACTTTCCAAGAAAGATAAGTGGATGATTTGATCAACAATGATGCTTCCACATCAATCTCGGCATAACTTGCAGAATTGACCAACCTAATCACATCTATGCAACTGCCGTGTAACACCCTCTTCCCGTATTTGTTACCAAACACGAGTCGATGATATCACAAAACAAGATTAAACAATTTTCACCATTTGAAACAAAAAATGGTAGCTTGCAATGTCTCTAAACAAAATTTTTTATAAATTTTTGTAAGCTTCAAAACTTCATTGCGAAAAATTCCTAGAAAACTAGATTCATCAGACTATCAATCCATATAAATTAGAGATCTTAACTCATGGCACATAAGTGCAAAAAATTCGTTAAATATGCACTATAGTGCAAATCTACTGTCTGGAAATTCTGACCTTGCATCGAATAAAAATTCGTATCTTTTTACACAGAACTCGAAATCAGTCACCGTTTGTTTTAAAAGAAAATGGACTCAATTTGTAGGTCATGCATATAAGTTTCATTTTCTAATTCAATCTATAAAATTTATGGCAGTTTTCAAACTTACTGCCTAAAACAGAGTTTCTAGATAGCTTCAACTTATTTCCAATATAAGTTCATTGACTAGTCAAAATCATTCAAATCCACATATTAATAATACTAAACCATGTTTTAGTTAAAGGCATAACTAACTAAGGAGTAGTTTAATGTCTCTTTTACACAAAATATGCAAATTCATTATTATACATGCCACTACTCAAAATATGACATCGGATGTCAAAGTATTACTAAGATAACCTGTAATTTCCCTTCGATCTCTGGGTGATGCCAAAACGTTTCTGCTTACAAACCACGTGATCAACCTACGTGTGCACAAGCATAATACACATGCTAAATATAACTTAGTGAGGCATTATAAGTAATTATAAATTCAAGTAATAAAATAAATGAAAACATGGTTAAGCAAGATTGCCAAAAATTTTAAAATGGTCCCAAAGTCAATATAAACTTCAAAATCATCATTCCAATCATTTAACTTAATTTTCCAACATAACATACTTCAAAAACAAGCTTGACAATCAAGTCCCTAAACTTTCCAAAATTTACATTTTGTTCCCTAATGCAAAATAATTAGGGATTTTCATTCCAATCAACTTATATTATCACTCTAAACCATTCTTAACCTTAGGAAAAATTTTCCATAATTTTTCCCCAATTTTCTTCTACTAGTCGAATATGAAAGGTCACCTTGACCAATTTTCTCAACTTGATTCAAGCACAAATTCAACCTCCAAACATCATATTCAAGCTTCTAAAATCATTTCCACTTCAAATTAAAATTTTGCAAGAATTTCCCCTAATTTTTCAATTTTCCCATAATCAACCTATAACAAAATTATGGAATTTTCATTATTTGTACCATGAAAACAACATCACAAGCATGTTTCCAGCAAGAAAAACCATTAAAACTCAATATTCCATCATGCTCTTCATCAACCCTAAACCCCAAACTTAATTTAGAGGCATGAAAACTATACAAAACTTATACTTAAAGATAGAGAATTTAATGGAAAACAATTTCTTGTTTCATGTCTCAGGATCAAATCTAACCATGGAAGCTTAAAAGTTGAATTAAAAATTCTCACCTATATGCTTGAGAGGTTTCGGCAGCTTGGAGGAGAAGATGAGATAATTTTTTCCAAGTTTTGTTCTTTAATTATGCCAAATGGCATAATTTACACCAAATTAAATAATAAAAATCCTTTAATAGCCAAAAGACCATTATACCTGTTGCGCGTAATAAGTGCTCCGCAATTGTGCAAGTGTACACATCGCAAGTTATAGTATAAAAGATATCGTGCCCACAGGGATTGGTGCCACTTCAAGAATCTAATCTCTTGCACTGTAAAAAGTAAAAAAAACACAAGTAGAAGATTGTACGAGTTTAACTAACAACTAAACTAGAAAGCAATAAAGTAAAAGAATAGATGAAAGCAAATGAGAGAGAATGAGCCAAGTTATCGTGAGATGAGGTGTGATAGCCGATTGGATCGTCTTGGTAAAAGAGTGCAAGGGCAACTCAGCTGCCGTGGCAACTTGCACAGCGGGGTTGCCTTGGCAACTAATCGATGGTTGCCTGGGCGACTAGCTGGGCAACTACTTAGGTCGCTGGGCAGCAACTTCAAGGTTTGGCGGAGCGTTCTTCAATGGTTTCTTCTTATCCCTAAGTCGAAACTCTAGCTATTTGTGCATGCCTTGATAATACATCCCTGCGTGAATCAAGGGTGAACAACAACCAATCTTGCGCTCCTCTTAGCCATTGAAATCCTTAACTTATTCCTAAGCCAGATTAATCTTCACCATCAATAGATTGAATAAAGACCATACTCATTCGTTTCTTGAATCTAACTCTCCCGATATTGGATAAGTAGATGAAGTTACGGGATCCTCTCCCAATTCACTCGCAAACTAGAATAAGAACCAAGAATGAATAAACCTTGAATAGAAAGTGAAAACTCTTATTACCTAACCAAAATCCAATTGTTTCTCACAACCACAAAACACAATAACCATAGCCAAATAGATTTAGTTCATGGCTAGGTTCCAATGAAACACAAGATAAAGAATTCCTAGCATAAACCTAATTGAACAAGAAAGAAAAAGATGAAGAATGGATGGAGCTTTGTCGAAATCTCCCTTGCCCTTGATCTTCTCGAAAATTCTCTATTCTCTCCCCTTTGGAGTTGACGGCATGGTCTTGAATTTGTAGGGCTAGGTCAAAGTCTTTTTTGAGGAGGAAGTTAAGTTGGAATTAAATTATCTTTAGAGAATATAATTCTTTACTATATTTAAATTCCTTCTAGAGCTTCTCATATCTTCTTGGGATTTAATTTCTCTTTAACCTCTCATGGAAATCAAACTCCTTTGGGATTTAGCTTTGCTCCACGTTATCTTGGGCTTATCTAGTCATCGATTTTGACTACCATATCATCTTATTCCTTGTCGAAAATTGCCCTAGCAACTAGCTCGGCATCTCCTTCATGCATTGCCCTGGCAACTGGTTTCAGCCTTGCTTTAGCAAGTGATTCTGCACACACACACAAAAACACACCAAAGCAGTACCTTTTTCCACAAAATTGAGCAAGATATGAAATCAAGCTTGTCCACCAAGGAAACGATGCAAACATGCATAAATGACTAATAATGTAACTAATATGAGCCTAAGTCTAGCAATAATAAGAATCAAAAGGGTAATAAAAATAGTACTTTTGAACACTTAACACACCCCCAAACTCGAACTATTGCTTGTCCTCAAGCAATGCAGCCTAATAATTACCCGCCAAGACTTCAATTTTCACAATCTTAGCTTTGAACTTGATTTCAATTCTCAGAACCGGGGCACAAAGTATGATTGGTTTTTCATTTTTCGAAAAACTTAGGAGTTACTCGGAATCAAACTATAATGCTTGTGAGTGTGTGCAGAGTTGTGTGCAAGTTGATTTTTCGGATTCTATGCAAATAAGAGGTTTTCAAATTACTTCATTGGGTTCTTTTAACATGTTTTAACTAGAGCTGGTTTTGGGCACCTCTAGTGTTTTGTTTTTAGTTTTCTTAAGTTAATTAATTTATTCGACTAGATCCAATTTCTGGCACCTCTAGCGATCAATTTTTAGCACATACTAGAGCCAATTTCAGGCACCTCTAGTGATCAATTTTTCATCACCTACTAGAGCCAATTTTGGGCACCTCTAGCATTCATCCAATTTCTATTCTAATCCCCAACTTTTTAACTATCAACCTAAGTTCGCTAGAATTCCTTAAATCAATCAAGCCACAACAGTGTTCCATCAAGTTTAGCATCATAGTACGATTCTAAGTGTTTCCATGTTTATCCTAGAATAAAAAGTTCTATCAATTAAGTACATTGACAAAGTCATCATTGGATATTCATAAAATCTAGGTAATTTTTTTATTCCAACTAAAGGCATGTCAAGCAATTTATGTATCCTAAGTGCAATACTTAAGATGAATACAACTAAACATGGTAACTAACTAATAACAATCCCCCCAAACTCGAGTGAGGCATTGTCCTCAATGCATGCACACAGAAAAATAAAGAAAAGTAAAATGCAAACGAGGACTTACTCCGAGAGTTTGTCATCGTGGATGATTAGTTTCCTTTTGGTCGGTGTCTTGATTCTTTTGCTTGAACGTGGTGGTTGCTTCCTTGTTGTCGATGGTGGAATCGATCCTCGTACGGGGTTGTCCTCATCGTCCTCTTCATCAATGTCATTGGCTTTTCGCTTGGGCTTGGAGGACTCAATTGGTGCGGTCTTTGTTGGTGCAATGGAGGACTCGTCCGAATCTGAAAAATCAGACAATGATTATGTACGAGTTGATTCGGGCATAGGTGCTTTACCTTTGGCTTTTGCAGTGGTTACCGGGGCGTCTTTAGCTTTGGTTGCCATGGCATCTTCAGTGTTGGTTACCGTGACAACTGCTTGGGCAGACGAAGTGTCGATTACCGCAGTATCATCTGTTGCGGTTGCCATGGTGACTGCTTCATTGGTTGCCGTGGCAAGGATCTCGGTAGGAAAGATTAGGAACGGCACGCGGCTGTCCGAGTACTTTTCCAGTATGACTTGGGTGATGGCATTGTTGTGATCCTTCATGTACCGCATAAACATTAGTTTTCGGTCTTCAATTTACCTAAGGTGGCTCGCCAACGATTGCAATAGTGCTTCAAAGTGTCCCGGGGTTAATGGCCGAGTTGCCCGGGCATTAGGTGCTTGGGCATTAGGGGTTGCCGAGCCGGCAGGAGTTGCCGTGGCAATTGAAGGCGTTGAGGATTTTACCGGTGCCTCTCCCATTAGCTTTCGGATTTGTGTTCGATTCTAACCGGACTTTGGTAGGGCCTTTTCATCAGTGGACTCACTTGGGACATACATCTCCTTGCAAAGATTGGAAATTAAAAAAGGGAAGAAAAGAGAACCCTTGTCTTTTGTGCTACATACAAAAATCTCATCACAAATAATTTTTCCAATGTTAATGATGCAATCATGCAAGATAGAATGTATGAGCAAAAGACGAGGTGTATCAACGGTGGTATTGTGTGTTGTGGGCACTAAAGAAGTTTTTACAAACTTATTCCATAATTTTGCCTCGGGTTTAAGCTGAAGGCGATTTACCATGCCCTTGTATTTACCATCGTTCCAATGAGTTCCCGATAGAGTGAGTTCTTGAAGCACCTTGTCGAGTTACTTGGGCGTGAGTTGATCAATAAAGGCTTGATGCTCGTCCTTCTCAATGTAGAGCCCGTAAAAGGTGTTGATGTTTTTGGTGCTTATGAATATAGCCTTGTCACGAACAAAAACATAAGGATTATCCGGGTTAGGTGAGTGAGCATAGAATTCTCTTACCCATGAGATGTTACTCGGTTTCGATTGATGGTAAAAGATTTGCCACTTTTGATGTGCAATCATTTCGAAGATGAATGGTTGAAGGCCAAAATCTTGATGAGAGTTGGAGTATTCAAAGCCTTATTCTTCGTAAATCTTTCGGCTTTCAAACTTGGAGTGAAATCTTTCTTGAACTACCGTGTAGCAAACTTCTTGTATCTTGGTTCTTTGGAGGAACTTGGATGAACCGAAAATTCCATTTTGGATGAACCAAAAAGTTGCTCATCCGGGAATGTATCGCATATTTCTAAATCCACGTCCTCCTTCCTATTGCGTTATAAGCGTGATAAGTGATCGGCCACTTGATTTTTTGTTCCTTTCATGTCCTTAATTTCAATGTCAAACTCTTGTAAAAGCAATATCCAACGAATCAAACGAGGTTTGGCATCCTTTTTAGCAAATAGATACTTAATTTCCGAATGGTCCGTATGAACAATTACCTTTGTACAAATCAGATAGGATCGGAACTTGTCAAATGTGAAAACTACTGCTAGTAACTCTTTCTCCCTTGTTGTGTAATTCACTTGAGCGCTATTAAGAGTTTTACTAGCATAGTATATCACATAAAAGGTCTTACCTATGCGTTGGCCTAGGACTGCTCCTACCGCGAAATCACTTGCATCACACATGAGCTCAAAAGTTAGCGTTCAATCTGGTGGAACGACAATGAGTGCTGAGGCAAGCTTTTCCTTTAGGGTTTCGAATGCTTGGGCGCAAGGATCATCAAAATTGAAGGCTTTATCCTGTTCAAGCAAATTGCACAAGGGTTTAGTAATCTTAGAAAAATTATGAATGAACCTTCTGTAAAAACCTGCATGTCCAAGAAAGCTTCAGATTCCTTTAACCGAACTTGGTGGGGGTAATCTTTCGATCACGTCCACCTTGGCTTTGTCTACTTCAATTCTCTTGGATGAAATCTTGTGGCCGAGCACTATTCCTTCATCTACCATAAAATGGCACTTCTCCCAATTAAGGACTAAGTCAGTTTATTCACATCTTGCCAGCACCTTTTCTAAATTGCCGAAGCAACTGTCGAAGTCATTACCAAAAATGGAAAAATCATCCATGAAGATCTCAAGGAAGTCTTCGACCATATCTGAAAAGAGTGCCATCATGTATCTTTGGAAGGTTGCCAGGGCGTTACACAATCCGAACGGTATCCTTCTAAAAGCATAAGTACCGTATGGACATGTGAAGGTTGTCTTTTCTTGATCTTTTGGTGCTATGCAATTTGATTGTAACCTGAATAACCATCAAGAAAACAATAAAAGGGTTTACCTGCAAGACGATCAAGCATTTGATCAATAAAGGGTAATGGGAAGTGATATTTCCTAGTGGCTTTGTTTAGCTTTCGATAATCCATAAAAACCCTCAAACCGGTCATAGTCCTGGTTGGAATGAGTTTATTGTTTTCATTACTTACCACCGTTATACCTCCCCTTTTCGGTACACATTGTACCAGACTTACCCATGTACTATCAGAGATAGGGTATATAATGCCGACGTCAAGCCACTTGATGATTTCTTTCATTACAACCCTTTTCATGGCATGATTAAGTCTCATCTGGGCCTCAATCGAATGTTTGTGATCATCTTCCAACAAAATCTTGTGCATGCACACTGCCGGGCTAATTCCCTTCAAGTCGGCAATTGCCCACCCTATTGCCTTCTTGTGTAGCATCAACATTTTGATCAGCTTCTTTTCCTATTTAGGCTGTAACTTAGAGGAAATAATTATAGGCAATGTATTGTCGGCTCCTAAGTAAGCATATTTTAGTTGCCCTGGCAACTATTTCAACTCAAGAATCGGTGGTTGTTCAATGGAGGGCTTTTCGAGTTTACCTTCCTTACCTGAGTAATCCAGTGGTTCAAAGTATGTACCTGGTCGATTGACTAACCAATTTGCCTCTTCTTGTTGTTCCTCATCGATCGGTTCTTCATACTCCTCAGGTTCCTCTTGATCGGCAATGTAGTTGCCGAGGCAACTAAATTCCTCGTCGAAGTTAAACTCTGCTGTGGCATGAAGAAGTTGGCATTCTTTTGGATCATCGGCATGCCTTAGTGTTTGGAATACATTTAGTTTAACTTGCTGGTCATTCACCCTCATTGTGAGTTCTCCCTTTTCAACATCGATCATGGTTCTCCCTGTTGCTAGGAAGGGTCTCCCGAGAATGATAGGTGCATGTTCATCTTCTTTACAATCCGAAACAATAAAGTCAGCGGGAAAAATAAATTTATCAACTTTTACTAGTATGTCTTCGATTTTTCCCTCTGGATGCACATAGGATATGTCGGCTAGCTGTAGCATAACTATTGTAGGTATTGCCTTCCCGATTCCTAGTTTCTGGAAAACCGATTTAGGCATCAAGTTTATGCTGGCTCCAAGGTCACATAATGCTTTCCCGACATAGTGGTTTCTGATGGAACAAGGTATTGTGAAACTTACGGGATCCTTCAACTTGGGTGGCATGCGATTGTGCAACATGGCCATGCATCCCTCTATTGCGACAACTATTTCAAACTCTCATAGCCTTGTTCTCTTGGACACAATGTCCTTAAGAAACTTAGAATAGTACGGCATTTGTTCAATTGCTTCAACCAATGGCAAGTTGATGTGGACTTGCTTTAGGATATCAAGAAACTTCTTGAATTGATAATCTTGCTTTTGTCGTTTCAACCTTTGTGGGAATGGTGGTGGAAGTCGGATATCTTCGATCCTTTCATTCTTGGCAAGCCTGTTTAGAATTTGCATTGCTTCCTCCGTCGACTTATCTAGGAGTATGCCGTTTGCTGAGGCATCTACATCATCCTTGTTGGTGTATTCACAGCGTTGTAAAACATTGTTACTTGTGTCCACACTGGGAATCCGTATAGAGGGCATTTGTGTAGTAGTTCTCTATATCGCTCCCAAGCCTCGTACATTGATTCATCATCTGCCTGCCGAAAAGAAGTAATTTCGTTACGAAGCCTATCAGTCAAATTTGTAGGATTAAATCGAGCAAGGAAATCACGACAAAGATCGGTCCAAGATCCTATTGATCCGGTAGGAATACTATTCAACCATGCTTTCGCCCTATCCCTCAGTGAATAGAGGAATAATCTTAGCCGTAAAACATCGGGGGTGACTCCTTGTATTTTGAATGAGTTGCAAATCTCGAGGAAAGATTTAAGATGTTGTCGTGCATCTTCAGCTGCTGAGCCGCCAAATTGACCAATTGTGTTGATCATATTAAACATCACCAGTTTCAACTCAAAGTGGTCGGCTTCAATTTCAGGCGTGACAACTCCTCGATTAAGTCCATCAAGATCTTCTTCAAGATAGTCTCGAATAGTTCTGTTTCGTGCAAGAATCACTCCTCCTCCTGCTGGAACATCTTGATTCATATTGCCGTCTTGATTAGCCATTGCTACTCTTAACCTTTGTCTGAGTCTTTGCAAGGTTCGTTCGATTTCTGGATTAAAGGGATATTCCGGTGTAATCGGTCTCACCCTGGTCATATACCAATGCAAAACCAAAGTTTTTTAACCCTTTGAATCTTAAACAAGAAAAATAAAAAATGCAAGAAAATAAAAACAAAGTCGCTATTGCCAATCCCCGACAACGGCGCCAAAAACTTGTTATGCGTAATAAGTGCTCCACAATTGTACAAGTGTACACGTCGCAAGTTATAGTATAAAAGATATCATCTCCACAGGGATTGGTGCCACTTCAAGAATCTAATCTCTTGCACTGTAAAAAGTAAAAAAAACACAAGTAGAAGATTGTAGGAGTTTAACTAACAACTAAACTAGAAAGCAATAAAGTAAAAGAATAGATGAAAGCAAATGAAAGAGAATGGGCTAGGTTATCGAGAGTTGAGGTGTGATAGCCGATTGGATCGTTTTGGTAAAAGAGTGCAAGGGCAACTTGCACAGCAGGGTTGCCTTGGCAACTAATCGATGGTTGCCTGGGCGACTAGCTGGGCAACTACTTAGGCGGCTGGGCAGCAACCTTAAGGTTCGGCAGAGCATTCTTCAATGGTTTCTTCTTATCTCTAAGTTGAAACTCTAGCTATTTGTGCATGCCTTGATAATACATCCCTGCGTGAATCAAGGGTGAACAACAACCAATCTTTCACTCCTCTTAGCCGTTGAAACCTTAACTTACTCCTAAGCCGGATTAATCTTCACCATCAATAGATTGAATAAACACCATGCTCATTCGTTTCTTGAATCTAACTCTCCCGATATTAGATAAATAGATGAAGTTACGAGATCCTCTCCCAATTCACTCGCAAACAAGAATAAAAACCAAGAATGAATAGACCTTGAATAGAAAGTGCAAACTCTTATTACCTAAACAAAATCCAATTGTTTCTCACAACCACAAAACACAATAACCATAGCCAAATAGATTTAGTTCATGCCTAGGGTCCAAAGAAACACAAGATAAAGAATTCCTAGCATAAACCTAATTGAACAAGAAAGAAAAAAGATGAAGAATGGATGAAGCTTTGTCGAAATCTCCCTTGCCCTTGATCTTGTCGAAAATTCTCTCTTCTCTCCCCTTTGGAGTTGACGGCATGGTCTTGAATTTATAGGGCTAGGTCAAAGTCTTTTTTGAAGAGGAAGTTAAGTTGGAATTAAATTATCTTTAAAGAATATAATTCTTTATTATATTTAAATTCCTTCTAGAACTTCTCCTATCTTTTTGGGATTTAAGTGAAGAACTCCAAAATCTTGAAGTAAACTTCGGATATCTATCTAATACGATAGAAACCGTTACACCATGCAGCCGCACAATCTCTTTGATATACAAATTTGCATACTTTTTTATTGTGTAATCTATCCGAACGAGAATTAGTCAATCTATCAACTATCACCCACTATCACCTAGATAGAATCCTTTTTGCTCGGAGTCATTGGTAACCCAGTTACGAAATCCATATTGATATTTTCCCATTTCCACTGTGGAATAGCTATCGGTTGTAGTAATCCTGATGGAACTTGATGTTCGGCTTTCACTTGTTGACATGTCAAGCATTTAGCCACAAATTCTGTCACTGTTCTTTTCATACCTGGCCACCAATATCTACTTTTCAGGTCTTGATACATCTTATTACCTCCAGGATGCATTGCCAATGGACTATAATGAGCTTCATATAACAATTCTCGTTTCAATTCTTCACTATCAGGGATATATACTCTATCTCAATAATAAAGGCATCCGTTAGTTTTAACTGTATAGCCTTTGACTTCACCACTTTCCATTTGTTTCAAGATTGCTAAACATTTTTCATCCTTACTTTGAAGTTCTTTAATTTGAGCTGTCAAAGTAGGTTTAAGTTGTAATTCTGCAATCAAAGCACCATCATCTCGCAACTCCAACTGAGTATCCAGAGTTCTTAAAGCAGCAAATGTCATTCGACTCAAAGCATCAGCTACAATATTTGCCTTTCCCAGGTGATAATTAATAACAAGATCATAATCCTTGATTAGTTCGAGCCATTTTCTCTGTCTCAAATTCAAATATTTCTGCGTCATTAAATACTTTAAACTTTTATGATCCGTATAAATATAGCATCGCTCACCATACAAGTAGTGATGCCATATTTTCAAAGCAAAAACTACTGCGGCCAATTCTAGATCATGAGTCGGATAGTTCCTTTCATGTGTTTTCAACTGTCTAAAAGCATATGCAATTACTCTATCTTCTTGCTTCAATATACATCCCAATCCATTATGGGACGCGTCACTGTATAAGGTAAAATCCTTACTCGATTCTGGTTGCACAAGTACTGGTGCTTCGTTAAGATCTGCTTCAATTGCTCAAAGCTCTGCTGACACTTATCAGTCCAAATGAAAGGTACATCCTTCTGTAATAACTTAGTAATCGGTGCTGCAGTCATCGAAAAACCTTCTACAAAATGTCTACAATATCCTGCTAACCCCAAGAAACTACGAACCTCAGTAACATTCTTGGGAGTATTCCAATCAATAATGGCCTGGACCTTTTTAGGATCAACCCGAATTCCTTCGGCCGAAACAATATGACCCAGGAAAGATACTTATGATAACCCAAATTCACACATAGAGAGTTTACCATACAGTTCCTCTCCCTTAACGTCTGTAATACTATCCGTAGACGAGCATCGTGTTCTTCCCTGGTTTTCGAATAAATCAATATATCATCAATAAACACTACAACGAACTGATCCAAGTACGGCTGGAACACTCTATTCATCAGGTCCATGAATGCTGCAGGAGCATTAGTGAGACCAAAAGGCATAACCACAAATTTATAGTGTCCATACTGTATCCGAAATGCTATTTTTGGAATATCCTCATCCTTGACTTTTAACTGATAGTAACCCGACCAAAGATCGATTTTAGAAAACATAGCTGCCCCTTTCAATTTATCAAATAGATCATCAATCCTCGATAAAGGATACTTGTTCTTGATTGTCACTTTATTCAGCTGACGATAGTCAATGCATAACCGCATCGATCCGTTTTTCTTTTTAACAAAAAGAATGGGTGCTCCCCAGGGCGATACACTAGGTCGTATAAAACCTTGATCTAAAAAATCTGCAATTGAGCTTTAAGCTCCCTCAACTCTATCGGAGACATCCTATAAGGTGCCATTGATACTGGTTCAGTACCGGGTAAAACATCTATTCCAAATTTTACCTCTCTATCTGGAGGTAATCCCGACAATTCTTCGGGAAACACATCAGGGAACTCTCGAACTGTAGGAATACTGTTAATATCTGTTTTTGATGAATTAACATCTACAACATGGGCTAAGTAAGCCTGGAATCCCTGATACAACAATTTCATCACCTTTATTGCCGAGATCACATTACTCATACAATTTGATCCTTCGCCAACCACTATGATTTCTGTACCCTTCTTACTTTTCAGTACTAGTCGTTTTAAACGACAATCCACTATAGCATGGTAAGCATATAACCAGTCCATGCCCAAAATAATTTCAAAATCATGGAAATGTAATTCCATCAAATCAGCTGGGAATTCAATTCCCTAAATCACTATCGGACACTGTTTGCAAACTTTACTCACTCGAGCACTATGGCCAGTAGGATTGGTTGTGAAGACATCACTAGATGTAGGTTCCAAGGTAATCCTCCTATCTTGGACTAACTTAGAACTAACATATGAATGAGTAGATCTCGGATCTATCAATACAAATACAGGTTCATTAAAAAGCTGGAAAGTACCTGTAATAATATCCGGTGCATCCCTGTCATCCTCAGTGCGGATATGGTAAACTCTCACTGAGGTCTTTAATTCCTTGTTGGAAGCAGCTTCAGATGCTCCCGGACGATTAACTCTAGAAGACTTTTGACTAGCCTGATATTTCTGACTTATCTGGCCTATTCCCACTTATCGGACAATCTCGAAGGAAATGATCAGTAGCACCACAACCAAAGTAAGCTCCTGTAACCAGTTGACATTGTCCATGATGAAATTTACCACAATGATCACATTGATGTTTCCTTGAACTTCCTGTCTTTGCAGAAACCTGTGAACCTTTGGACTTTCTCGATCCAAATCTTTGTTTGTTGCTTTGCTATGAGCCCTTGCCTCGCTTGGATGATGATGAACCAAAAGGTCCTCCAAAACTTCTTTTCTGAGATTGCATATCCCGAGTTGCTAGCTTTTCTAGACGAACTTTTTCCATTCCTTTTACTCGGTTAACAACATCCTGAAATCGAGTGATATCCATAGCAATCAGCACCTCCTTATAATCAGGATCCAATCCTTCAATGAAGCAGGTGGTACGATCCTTCTCAGTAAGAATCAACTCTGAGTCAAAACGTCTCAGTTTATTGAATTCACATTCATATTCGTATATGGTCCGGTCGCCTTGCTTGAGATTCAAAAATTAACTCCTCATTTCTCGGATAAACATGTCTCTGATATACTTGTTGCGGAACTCACGGAGGAAAAAGTCCCAAGTGATCTCTTCCTGAGGACAAGTGGTAATGTTCGACCACCAAATACGAGCCTGTCCCTTTAATAAAGACACAACTCCCTCCAACTTTCTCTGATCGTCACAGTGCAATCCTTCGAGCATAATCTTTAGATCATTAAGCCAACAGTCTGCAGCAATTGGATCTCCATCAACAAAATCTGGTGCTTGCAGATCCTTTAGCTCTTTAGCAATAGAAACTTGGTGAGGGCGATTAAGAATCATCTCCAAAGCTTGTAGAAAGTTTCCTTGATCTTGTACCAGCATTCCTGGTTGAACCGATACATTCTCAACAGGCTGTGCTAAAGGCAGAGCAAAAGTAGCTTCATAACCCACCTCAGCAACATTTTGACCCTCAATATGGGTCGCCTGATGTGAAGCTTTACCCTCACACATCTGTACTCATCATAACATTTAATATTAATAAGCAGGAGCATCAACTATACAAATGTCATCATTAGTAATTTATGACATCCTAGTGGCATGTACACATTTTTTAGCCCATAACACACTCAATTTAAATCCAGAATGGGCTAAACCTGTGGCTCTGATACCAATAAATGTAACACCCTCTTCCCATATTTGTTACCAAATACGAGTCGATGATATCACAAAACAAGATTAAACAATTTCACCATTTGAAACAAAAACTGGTAGCTTGCACTGTCTCTAAACAAAAAATTTTATAAATTTTTGTAAGCTTCAAAACTTCATTTGGAAAAATTCCTAGTAAACTAGATTCATCAAACTATCAATCCATATAAAATAGAGATCTTAACTCATGGCACATGAGTGTAGAAAATTCGTTAAATATGCACTATAGTGCAAATTTGCTGTCTGGAAATTCTGACCTTGCATCGAATAAAAATTCATATCTTTTTACACAGAACTCAAAATTAGTCACCGTTTGTTTTAAAAGAAACTAGACTCAATTTTTATTTCATTCATATAAGTTTCATTTTCTAATTCAATATGTTGATTTATGGCAAATTTCAAACTTACTACCTAAAATAGAGTTTATAGACAGCTTCAACTTATTTCCAATATAAGTTCATTGACTAGTCAAAAATCATTCAAATCCACATATTAATAATACTAAACCATATATAAGGAGTATTTTAATGTCTCGTTTACGCAAAATATGCAAATTCATTATTATACAAGCCACTACTCAAAATATGATATCGGATGTCGAAGTATTACTAAGATAACTTGTAATTTCCCTTCGATCTCAGGGTGATGACAAAACGTTCCTGCTTACAAACCACGTGATCAACCTACGTGTGCACAAGCATAATACACATGCTAAGTATAACTTAGTGAGGCATTATAAGTAATTATAAATTCAAGTAATAAAATAAATGAAAACATGGTTAAACAAGAACATATTTTTTTTTTTAGTTCAAAACAATCATATATAAGAGAATGGTGATTATCCTATACTTTAACTTTGTAATTGGTCCAAAAATTGTATAAAGAGAAACTAAAGTATGCAAGGTCTGTACTCCTTGAGCACTGGTCACCAAAGTGACGATAAACATATAGACACATAAGTGTCGGCATCATATAGGCACATAAGTGCTGATAAACATATATGATCCGAAGATCGGTGTGTAGCTGCACGTAGTCCTTGACTACTGAACCTCTAATGGCATGCCACTATACTATAACTCTCTATCATTACTTGGGCAGTAAATTCCATATCATATACCTGTAAATCATCATGTATAAACAATTCATATATCACCATTATTCAATAACAATTTGCCTTAACAAAATATAATAGAGCAGTTCATTCCGCATTATGTGCTAACCTTTTTCTTTACCTGTAAAATATAATATAACTTATACAAAAACCATGTTATCATTTTTAAAAAATCAAGTAAATAGAGTTCTTGAAATCAATCAAAACATATGAATGCACTCACCTTATATGCCTCACTAGCTACTTATACCAAAACGTATCTATTCTTAAACTCTTTCTTTGTCCTTCAACTTGTTTCGATCACAAGCTTGCTTGTTATTTGTATGTATATTAAATACATAACACAACCAATTTTTGAGTACATAATCATACTATACAAATAATGGAAAGTAACTAAAATAACTATCCATTGTGAATAACTTGATTCCGATAAAACTTTCTATATTAGAATCACATTTCTTTACAGTTTTCCATAACTCTCCAACTTTTTCCAAAATACCCAATTTAGTCACTAAGGACTCCTTTGAGCTTCTAACCATCATTTACAAATTTAATCCTTTCATTTCTCATTCCTTATGCTTTAGGACCCAAATTTTAGAAATTTACATTTTGGTCCTCAATATTGTCAAAAATTCTGAAATGGTCCCAAAGTCAATATAAACTTCAAAATCATCTTTCCAATCATTTAACTTAATTTTCCAACATAACATACTTCAAAAACAAGCTTGACAATCAAGTCCCTAAACTTTCCAAAATTTACATTTTGGTCCCTAATGCAAAATAATTAGGGATTTTCATTCCAATCAACTTATATTATCATTCTAAACTATTCTTAACCTTAGGAAAATTTTTCCATAATTTTTCCCCAATTTTCTTCTACTGTTGAATATGAAAGGTCACCTTGACCAATTTTCTCAACTTGATTCAAGCACAAATTCAACCTCCAAGCATCATATTCAAGCTTCTAAAAGCATTTCCACTTCAGATTAACATTTTGCAAGAATTTCCTGTAATTTTTCAATTTTCCCATAATCAACCTATAACACAATTCATGGAATTTTCATTATTTGTACCATGAAAACAACATCACAAGCATGTTTCCAACAAGAAAAACCATTAAAACTCAATATTCCATCATGCTCTTCATCAACCCTAAACCACAAACTTAACTTAGAGGCATGGAAACTATACAAAACTTATACCAAAAGATAGAGAATTTAATGGAAAACAATTTCTTGTTTCATGTCTCAAGCTTAAATCTAACCATGGAAGCTTAAAAGTTGAATAAAAAATTCTCACCTATATGCTTGAGAGGTTTCGGCAGCTTGGAGGAGAAGATGAGATAATTTTTTCCAAGTTTTGTTCTTTAATTATGCCAAATGGCATAATTTACACCAAATTAAATAATAAAAATCCTTTAATAGTCAAAAGACCATTATACCATTGAGTTATAACCAATCACTAGCCAACACTTATTTATTCTTATCCATTATAATCATAAATAATCAAAAAGTAAGGGTGAAATGACCGTTTTGCCCTTAATGAACCAACTTATCTTCAAAAATGCCATTTTCACCTATTTCACCCAATACTGCATAGAATCAAATTTAAATTGAATAAAAACGATTCAAAAACCATAATATCACGTTCTCATAGTCTTTCTAAGACTTTCATAAAATTTTCATAATTTTCTGAATTCGAATATTCATTCGAATTAATTTCTGAAACTTATCATTTTTATAGCTTTTCACACAAATCCCGTACCAAAAATTTGATTCCCACCAAAATTCTTATACCGGGATAAACCATTCATTTTTCCATAAAAATAATTATTGGGAAAATTACCATGTTGGTCCTTGAACTTTTCCCAACTTTCCACTTTGACCACCAAACTTTGAATTTTACATTTTAGTAACTAAACTAAAACCACCAAACTTTAATTCTTTGCAATTTAGTCACTATGCAAATATTGGGGTATTATATGCCGAGAGCTGCCCAACAAGTTCATGACATCGCAATTTCTTGTGCTTATTGTGGAGAACATCATTCTTTTGGAAATTGCCCGTATAATCGTGATGCATATGGCCGCATGGAGGACCATAGTTAGAACCATCAGCAAAATCCTTCATGGTATGATCAAAATGCTCAATTTTTTTTACCATAATAGTTTTGCTACTATAGCAGATATGCCATGGCAATATAGTCATCGTCAAGAGAATTCAAATTCCTTGAAGGAAATGTATCAATCTTTCATGGTTTGACCTGATAGATCAATGGAGGAGATTCAAGAGCTATCACATGCCATGGATGCGAGGATAGCTAGGATGGATGCACTCATGAAAGATTCAAAAGATCAATCCAGGAGATTCACATATGCCATGGATAACATGCCTCAACAATTAATTCCTAGGGATATTGAAATCCCAAGGACGGGGGACAAGGAGCAATGCGAAGATAGCTTCATGATGTGTGAGGAACAACTAGAACCTCTGAATCAAGAGTATGCCAATGAGAAAGACTACCCAACATTTGATGAGCCTAAGCAACCAATTACCACGGCAAAGGATGATGAGCCTAAACAGAGCGATGCCGCGACAACATTCAGTAAGGCTAAGAAGAGTAATGCTACAACAAACTCTTAGGAGTCTAATTCTAGAATGTTATAACAACGCTGATGTTGAATCAGGAATCTATGGATTACTCTTATCCACCGTTGCTATGGAAATTGTATGACCATATTCAGGACCAACAAATGGTGATACTCTACTAATGAAATATGAGCAGGTAATGATTGAACCTTTTGAATTATTTAAACAATCACTTCATCCATTGCAGGTGTTTCTTGAGGAACCAACACTTTTAGATGTAAAGCCATCAAAAGTAGCATATGCTCATTTGGGAGACGAAACTCTTAGTGATGCACCAACATCTCTACTGGTGGAGATGTTTGAAAAGCGTAAAGGAAGCATTGGTAGGATGCCTAGAGACTTTCAGAAAATTGGCCATTTCCTTGACTTACACCGAATTTTGGCAGAAGATTACCACGATAATTAGCTGGAGCAGCAATTGCCACAAAAACGAAGGCTACATCTGACCATGATGAAAGTCAATGAGAATGAGGTAATCAAATGGTTAGGTGCTGATATAATTTTTCTTATCAATATATTCATGCCTCCAGGAATAGTAACAAGGTGGAGAGTATGAATGAACTACAAATGAACAAGAAAAAAAGACGCCTCCACCATGGTAATGTACGTAGAAGTGGTTGCGATCATAATGGCCCAACTCTTTTTGGGCAATATTGTTACTCGATGGAGGGTACGGATGGACTATAAGAAATACCAGAAGCGACCCTCATCAAGCTTTCTTTAAGACAACCCTATTCCCTTCAACTTTTCTTTTCTTTTATGTTTATTTTGATTTTAGATGTTTTATTTTCTATTTTAGTAAAACTAGAGTGTTGAAAGAAACCCAGACAATCAGACTTGTCACAACAAAGGAACATGTCATGGCAACTGCCCTAATCCCAAAATGACTTTTGAGCTCACTGATGAATCGATTGGAGCAGATTGAGGCAGAGTATCAGCTTCTGTGGCACTACACCGATACCCATTGAGCGCGTTATATTGGAGGATAATCTGAATTGCAGTATACCTTTTCCAAGGTTCCTTGCTGAGTTACTTGGCCCGGCAACTGAAGCTAAAAATTCTAGACCAACGACGAGTGGCATTGCCGCGGCAACCCCTACACTGCACAAAGGTAACGAACCAATTCAAAAAATCGTAGCGTACTGACTCCTATTATGATTTTTTAGATTCCCAAGACACTACCTCTGCACCTTAAAGTCCCACCTCCGGATGTGCCTATAAAGCGACCATTGAAGCATAAAGCTTCAATCTCAGAAGAAATAGTGAAGAAGGGTGAGTTGATTGAGGAAGTCGAGGAAATTGGAGAACGTAAGCATGTACAAGATCCACAACTAGTGAGACAAAGCAGCACATGCGCCAAGCAAACAACCACATGGATGCTATGAAATCGAGGTGACAACCTTTTCTATTAACTCATTTGTATTTTATTTTTTATTTGTTTAATTTTGCATGCATTGAGGATAATACTTTTCTCAAGTTTGGGGGGGATTGTCTTTGTATGTACTTTTCTCGAGTTTGGGGGATTTCTTTGTTTGTTTCATGGTTAGTTGCACTTGCATTCACTTGTTTTTCATCTTATATTTTTTATGTTAATTTGGATTGTCTTTTTTTGTTTCATGATTAGTTGCATTTGCATTCACTTGTTTTTCATCTTATGTTTTTTATGTTGGCATGCATTTCTCATGATAGTTTGCATCATGTGCCATGGCAATTTGCCATACTGAGCTTGTTAATAATCTGCTGTGATATCTAATAATGATTTAATTGCCACTACATTATGTTAAGAGAACTTTTGACTTTAGTCTTAGCATGGAAAATTGCTTAGGATTTTGTTATGATGTTGCTTTAATAAACACTGTTGTGACTTGTTAATCTAGGAGAACCTAGTGAACCTTAGGCAAGAAATATTAGAACAACGCCAGAGGTGCCCAACTGGCTCTAGCAAAAAAAAGAACAATGAATGAACCTTTGCTAGAGGTACCCAAAACTGGTTCTATTCTTAGGGATCTTGAAAATTCTAGAGATGCCTATTCGGCTTTAGAAAAAAAAATTGCTAGAGGTGCCCGAAAGCTAGCTCTAGTTAAATCGCTTGCCTCGGAAAGTTAATAAAACTAAGGTTTTGTTAAGAACTCTTATGATTAACTTCTACATAACTACGCACACACTTCACTTGCATCATACTGAATTTTGAGTAATTTTTCTGTGTTTTGCCTAAAGTCACAAAGGTAATTAAATCTAGTTTCCATGGTTCTGAGGATTGAAGTCAGGTATGCAACTTGTTCATGTTTGGTAAATGCCTTGGCAGGTGCTTGTTAGTGTTGCAATGCTTGAGGACAAGCAATAGTTCGAGTTTGGGGGTGTGATAAGTGATAAGTGTTCAAAAGTACTATTTTTATTACCCTTTTTACTCATATTATTGTTAGAATTAGGCTCATATTAGTTGCATTATTAGCCATTCATGCATGTTTGCATTGTTTCCTTGGTGGACAAGCTTGATTTCATATTTTGCTTAATTTTGTGGAAAAAAATACTGCTTTGGCGTGTTTTGTGTGTGTGTGCAGAATCATTTGCCAAAGCAAGGCTGGAACCAGTTGCCAGGGCAATGCATGAAGGAGATGCCGAGCTAGTTGCCAGGGCAATTTTCGACAAGGAATAAGATGATATAGTAGTCGAAATTGATGACTAGATAAGCCCAAGATGACGTGGAGTAAAGTTAAATCCCAAAGGAGTTTGATTTCCATGAAGAGGTTAAAGAGAAATTAAATCCCAAGAAGATAGGAGAAGTTCTAGAAGGAATTTAAATATAATAAAGAATTATATTCTTTAAAGATAATTTAATTCCAACTTAACTTCCTCCTCAAAAAAGACTTTGACCTAGCCCTATAAATAGATCACCAAGGGGGAGAGAGGAGATAATTTTCGACAAGATCAAGGGCAAGGGAGATTTCGACAAAGCTCTATCCATTCTTCATCTTTTTTCTTTCTTGTTCAATTAGGTTTATGCTAGGAATTCTTTATCTTGTGTTTCTTTGGAACCTAGCCATGAACTAAATCTATTTGGCTATGGTTATTGTGTTTTGTGGTTGTGAGAAACAATTGGATTTTGTTTAGGTAATAAGAGTTTGCACTTTCTATTCAAGGTTTATTCATTCTTGGTTTTTATTCTTGTTTGCAGTGAATTCGGAGAGGATCTCGTAACTTTATCTATTTATCTAATATCGGGAGAGTTAGATTCAAGAAACGAATGAGTATGGTCTTTATTCAATCTCTTAATGGTGAAGATTAATCCGGCTTAGGAATAAGTTAAGGATTTCAACGGCTAAGAGGAGCGCAAGATTGATTGTTGTTCACCCTTGATTCACGCAGGGATGTATTATCAAGGCATGCACAAGTAGCTAGAGTTTCAACTTAGGGATAAGAAGAAACCATTGAAGAATGCTCCACCGAACCTTGAAATTGCTGCCTAGATGCCCAAGTAGTCGCCCAAGCAATCATCGATTAGTTGCCAAGGCAACCTCGCTGTGCAAGTTGCCATGGCAACTGAGTTGCCCTTGCACTCTTTTACCAAGACGATCCAATCGGCTATCACACCTCAACTCACGATAACCTGGCCTATTCTCTCTCATTTAATTAATATTCTTTTACTTATTTGCTTTCTAGTTTAGTTGTTAGTTAAAACTCCTACAATCTTCTACTTGTGTTCTTTTACTTTTTACAGTGCAAGATATTAGATTCTTGAAGTGGCACCAATCCTTGTGGAGACGATATCTTTTATACTATAACTTGCGACGTGTACACTTGCACAATTGCGGAGCACTTATTACGCGCAACAAGTTTTTGGCACCGTCGCTGGGGATTGACAATAGCAACTTTGTTTTTATTTTCTTGCATTTTTTTTATTTTTCTTGTTTAAGATTCAAAGGGTTAACAAACTTTGGTTTTGCATTGGTATATGACCAGGGCGAGACCGATTACACCAGAATATCCCTTTGATCCAGAAATCAAACGAACCTTGCAAAGACTCAGATGAAGGTTAAGAGTAGCAATGGCTAATCAAGACGACAATATGAATCAAGATGTCCCAGTAAGAGGAGGAGTTATACTTGCACGAAACAGAACTATTCGAAACTATCTTGAAGAAGATCTTGATGGACTTAATCCAGGAGTTGTTACGCCTGAAATTGAAGCCGACCACTTTGAGTTGAAACCGATGACTTTAATATGATCAACATAATTGGTCAATTTAGCGGCTCAGCAATTGAAGATGCACGACAATATCTTAAATTTTTCCTCGAGATTTGCAATTCATTCAAAATACAAGGAGTCGCCCCCGATGTTTTGCGACTAAGATTATTCCCCCATTCACTGAGGGATAGGGCAAAAACATGGTTGAATAGTATTCCTGCTGGATCAATAGGATCTTGGACCGGTCTTTGTCATGATTTCCTTGCTCGATTTAATCCTACAAATTTTACTAATAAGCTTCGTAACGAAATTGCTTCTTTTCGGCAGGCAGATGATGAATCCATGTACGAGGCTTGGGAGCGATATAGAGAACTTCTACACAAATGCCCCCTACAAGGATTCCAGTGCGGACACAAGTAACAATGTTTTACAACGCTGTGAATACACCAACAAGGATGATGTTAGATGCCTTGACAAACAACATACTCCTAGATAAGTAGCCGGAGGAAGCAATACAAATTCTAAACAGGCTTGCCAAGAATGATTATCAATTCCCATCTGCTAGAAGAGGAGGAGTTAGACGCCAAGCCATAATACATGAACTGGGATCATCAGACTCAATTTCGGCACAATTGGCCACTCTAACAAAGATGGTCCAGAACATGCAGAAACCAAACAACACAGGAGGTCAAGGTAATGGATTCCTTTTGTGAGTTATGTGGTGGTAACCATGATTCTTCTGAATGTATGCAGAATCCGAAATCCATCTTTTATGTGGGGAATTACAACCGGAACAACAATGTGATGTCCAACACATATAATCCAGCTTGGAAGAAGCACCCGAATTTTTCATGGAGTAATCCCAACAATGCTCTAAACCAGAACAATCAGAATGCACAAGTGTCGGGATTCCAGCAGAATATGTCACGGCAACAGTTGCCGCAGCAACAACCAACAACATCTAGTTCTTTGGAAAATTCTCTCAATGTTTTTATGTTGAAAACTGAATCTTATATGGCTGAGAATAGTAACTTCATAAAAAGAACAAATGCTTTTATTAACAGGACCGAGATGAGATTGCAAAACCAAGAGGCGGCAATCAAATCATTAGAAAATCAAGTCGGACAATTTGCTCAAAACCTGAATACTAGACCGCAAGGAGGTTTACCTAGTGATACTGAAGTCGCAAGAAGAACTGGCCATGAGCAATGTAAGGCGATCACCACTAGAAGTGGCCAACAATTTAAAGAGGCTCAAGCTCGCTCTTCAAACAAAACTCCACAAAAAGATCAAGACAAACTCAGCGGCAAAGCCTCAGATGCTGAACCAAGAATTGCCGCGGCAACTAGCGATAAGCATGCCTCGGCAACCAGCGATAAGCATGCTTCGGAAACCAACGATAGGCACGCCACGACAGCCCAGTTGATGATGCCTCGGCAACTCCAATTGCACCAGCAATGCATCAATTAGGTTCAAGACCAATGAAAGGATCGAAGATATCCGACTTCCACCACCATTCCCACAAAGGTTGAAGCGACAAAAGCAAGAATATCAATTCAAGAAGTTTCTTGATATCCTCAAGCAACTCCACATCAACTTGCCATTGGTTGAAGCGATTGAACAAATGCTGAACTATGACAAGTTTCTTAAAGACAGTGTATCCAAGTGAATAAGGCTAGGAGAGTTTGAAACAATTACTGCAACAGAGGGATGTATGGCCATGTTGCACAATCGCATGCCACCCAAGTTGAAGGATCCCGAAAGTTTCACAATACCTTATTCCATCGAAAACCACTATATCGGGAAAGCATTGTGTGACCTTGGAGCAAGCATAAACTTGATGCCTAAATCAGTTTTCCAGAAACTAGGAATCGGGAAGGCAGGACCTACAACAGTTATGCTACAGCTAGCTGACAGATCCTATGTGCATCCAGAGAGAAAAATCGAAGACATACTGGTAAAAGTTGATAAATTTATTTTTCCCGCTGACTTTATTGTTTTGGATTGTGAAGCAGATGAGCATGCACCTATCATTCTCGGGAGACCCTTCCTAGCAACAGGGAGAACCTTGATTGATGTTGAAAAGGGAGAACTCACAATAAGGGTGAATGATCAGCAAGTTAAACTAAATGTGTTCCAAACACTAAGGCATGCCGATGATCCAGAAGAATGCCAACTTCTTCATGCCACGACAGAGTTTAACTTCAACGAGAAATTTAGTTACCTCAGCAACTACATTGCCGATCAAGAGGAACCAGAGGAGTATAAAGAGCCGATTGATGAGGAACAACAAGAAGAGGCAAATTGGTTAGTCAATCGACTAGGTACATACTTTGAACTGCTGGATTACTCAGTAAGGAAGGTAAACTCGAAAAGCCCTCCATTGAACAACCACCGATTCTTGAGTTGAAACAGTTGCCAGGGAAACTAAAATATGCTTACTTGGGAGCTGACAATACATTGCCTATAATTATTTCCTTTAAGTTACAGCCTGAGCAGGAAAAGAAGCTGATCAAAATGTTGATGCTACACAAGAAGGCAATAGGGTGGACAATTGCCGACTTGAAGGGAATTAGCCCGGCAGTGTGCATGCACAAGATTTTGTTGGAAGATGATCACAAACCTTCGATTGAGGCCCAGAGGAGACTGAATCATGCCATGAAAGGGGTTGTAATGAAAGAAATCATCAAGTGGCTTGAAGCCGGCATCATATACCCTATTTTTGATAGTACATGGGTAAGTCTGGTACAATCTGTACCAAAAAAGGGAGGTATAACGGTGGTAAGTAATGAAAACAATGAACTCATTCCAACCAGGACTATGACTGGTTGGAGGGTTTGTATGCTTCTCTCGAGTTGGGGGGTGTTGGTTTCTAGTTAGTTTCATGTTTAGTTGCATTCATCTTTAGCAATCACATATAGGTTGCATATGTTATTTGCCATGCCTTTAATTGGATTTATTTGCTTAAGACTTGTTGAATATCCAATGTTGAATTTTTGTCACTGCACTTAATTGAAAGAACCTTTAATTTTAGGATTGCATAAAAAGAACTTAGAATTTTACTATGATGTTGAATTGTTTTTACACGGTTGTGGCTTGTTGATTGAAAGAAACTTAGTGAACTTAGGTTGCTTAAAATTTGGGTAAATTTAAAATTGAAAATTAAAATTTAAATTCTTGCTAGAGGTGCCCAAAACTGGCTCTAGTAGTTAATGCACATTCTTGCTAGAGGTGCCCGAAATTGGCTCTAGTGAAAATAAAAATAAATGCCCCGGTAATTAAATTGATAAAAGCCTATTGTTCACATAGAATCTTGAAAATCAACTTGTACACAACTACGCACACACATTGTCATGAGCATTATAGTTTGGTTCCGGGTAATTTTTGTGCTATCCAAAAAATTAAAAGGTGATCATACTTTGTGCCACGGTTCTGAGGTTTGAATTCAAGTTTGAAGCATGTCTTTGATGATTAAAGTCTTGGCGGGTAATTATTAGTTTGCATTGCTTGAGGACAAGAAATAGTTCGAGTTTGGGGGTGTGATAAGTGTTCAAAAGTACTATTTTTATTACCCCTTTTACTCATATTATTGTTAGACTTAGGATCATATTAGTTGTATTATTAGCCATTCATGCATGTTTGCATTGTTTCCTTGGTGAACAAGCTTGATTTCATATTTTGCTTAATTTTGTGGAAAATGATACTGCTTTGGTGTGTTTTGTGTGTGTGTGCAGAATCACTTGCCAAAGCAAGGCTGGAACTAGTTGCCAGGGCAATGTATGAAGGAGATGCCGAGCTAGTTGCCAGGGCAATTTTTGACAAGGAGTAAGATAATATGGTAGTCGAAATTGATGACTAGATAAGCCCAAGATGACGTGGAGCAAAGTTAAATCCCAAAGGAGTTTGATTTCCATGAAGAGGTTAAAGAGAAATTAAATCCCAAGAAGATAGGAGAAGTTCTTGAAGGAATTTAAATATAATAAAGAATTATATTCTTTAAAGATAATTTAATTCCAACTTAACTTCCTCCTCAAAAAAGACTTTGACCTAGCCCTATAAATAGATCACCAAGCCGTCAACTCTAAGGGGGAGAGAGGAGATAATTTTTGACAAGATCAAGGGCAAGGGAGATTTCGACAAAGCTCCATCCATTCTTCATCTTTTTCTTTCTTGTTCAATTAGGTTTATGCTAGGAATTCTTTATCTTGTGTTTCTTTGGAACCTAGCCATGAACTAAATCTATTTGGCTATGGTTATTGTGTTTTGTGGTTGTGAGAAACAATTGGATTTTGTTTAGGTAATAAGAGTTTGCACTTTCTATTCAAGGTTTATTCATTCTTGGTTCTTATTCTTGTTTGCGAGTGAATTGGGAGAGGATCTCGTAACTTCATCTATTTATCTAATATCGAGAGAGTTAGATTCAAGAAACGAATGAGTATGGTCTTTATTCAATCTGTTGATGGTGAAGATTAATCCGGCTTAGGAATAAGTTAAGGATTTCAACGGCTAAGAGGAGCGCAAGATTGGTTGTTGTTCACCCTTGATTCACGCAGGGATGTATTATCAAGGCATGCACAAGTAGCTAGAGTTTCAACTTAGGGATAAGAAGAAACCATTGAAGAACGCTCCGCCGAACCTTGAAGTTGCTGCCCAGACGCCCAAGTAGTTGCCCAGCTAGTCTCCCAGGCAATCATCGATTAGTTGCCAAGGTAACCCCGCTGTGCAAGTTGCCACGACAACTGAGTTTCCCTTGCACTCTTTTACCAAGATGATCCAATTGACTATCACACCTCAACTCACGATAACCTGGCCTATTCTCTCTCATTTAATTACATATTCTTTTACTTATTTGCTTTCTAGTCTAGTTGTTAGTTAAAACTCCTACAATCTTCTACTTGTGTTCCTTTACTTTTTACAATGCAAGAGATTAGATTCTTGAAGTGACACCAATCCCTGTGGAGACGATATCTTTTATACTATAACTTGCGACGTGTACACTTGCACAATTGCGGAGCACTTATTATGCGCAACAATAAGTATATAAAAGTACTGTATTTTCCACCCTTTTTTACTTAGATTATTGTTTAGATTTAGGCTCATTTAGTTGCACATTTGTTTATTCATGCATCATTTCATAGTTTTTTGTTTGGAGAGCTTGATCTTGTGTTTTGCTATTTTGTGGAGAAATCGCTGTTGTTTTGCTTTATTTTGTGCAGGAATGAATTACCGAGACAATTGTCGAGTCCTGCCCTGGCAAGTTTGGATAAATAACATTATCTCTAGGAATTAAATAAAAAATGCGATGGATATAGACTAAGATTTAAATAGGAATTTACTGCAGATAAAGATAAAAAATAAAGAGAGATAAAAAGGGACAATTATTCTATTTTACAATTAAATAGAATTTATCTTTCTTTTTCCAAGAATTATCTCTTATTCTTATCATTATCACATAGGATAATTCACTAGATTTGAATTCAAATGCTAAGTTGATTAAAGATCAATTCCCCACGAATTTTACACACATTCAAACTCTTCCTCTTCATCTATTTAAAGACATCGCATCAACAACACAAAAGGGGGAGTCAATTTTGGGAGAGATCGGATCAAAAAAGAGGGGATTCACACACAACCTTCAATGCAAGATTGGAGATGTTCATCTTCTCCAATTCTTTTTAGTTTGTATCGTTTAATCCCACTATTCCTGGGTTTTATTCTTTGTTATTTCTTTTTTACCAGTCATGAACTAAACTTAGATGGTTTGGGTTATTAGGTATTGAGAATATTTTTATGGATGATTTTATTTTGGTTTAAATTAAATGCAAAGACGTTGATTCAATTCGTACTCTTTACAAATCACGTAGTTTAGGAATAAACACTTGAGCGGAGAATCATTCTTTGAAACTAAAATCCCTGATCGGTGACAACAAAAGGAGAGTGATATCAATGGAGATTCATAGGGAGGAATCATTCGAATAAAGTGACAACCATTAGAGGATCCTCGATTGAGTTGATTTCCAAATATCACGAGAGTTGATGGAGATCAATGGACTAGATTGAATCCAGGTTTCCTAACATTGCAAGAGCTAAAGGGAACTAATTCCTTCTTGAACCAAATTCCAAACAGTGACAAAGTGAAGGAGCTTGGAGTTAGGAGTGAATTTCATGCGGCTAACAAGAGTTCAAAGAATGACGGTGTCCAATCTTGGTAAAGTAACGTGTGATAGACGTATCACCAAGGTTTGCACAAGAGTTAGCCCTTCAAGTTAGAAATAACGTGAAGGCATTAAAGAACACTCTACCGAGCATTGGAGACACAATTGACTTTCCACAGCATCGCACTTACCGCAATAATTAACTTTCCAGGGCAGACACTTGCCAAGAATTGTCATACTCTGACTCAACCACTTGCTATTGCATTTCACTGGTCACAGAGAGTCCTACTTCCAACAAACTACTTGCCATGTCAATCTACTTGCCTCAGCATTTCACTTGCTCCAGCATTCAACTTGCCAAAGAAACTCATTCGCCATTCTCTCAATCCTAATAAGCCAACCTACTCTCTCAATTTGGTTTCCTATTTCCTTTATTTTAATTCTCTCAGTCTTAGTTTATTTACCTCAATTCATCACTATTATTCAATTATTTTAACATTTGCAGTAACTTAAGCAAAGTGGCCCAAACCAATTCCTGTGGAGACGATACTCTATATTCATCATTTTATCACTTGCAACTGTTCGCTTGCACATTTGTGTATCACTCAAAACATGCAACAGTTGTCTTTGTATATATAATTCATTAAAATATTAAACATCAACATAAATGTGCCATTTAACTACTCACAGAAAGTGCATTTTCGTTAATGCGACGTGTATCTAACCTTTGCATATACAATTTCTAACTTTTTATTTGAAACCTAAAATATAACATGTTTTACTAACAATTGCAATTTAAGTTTTGCTTGGATAGTATCGAAACAAGTTTTTATTGGTTCGAAACAATTTAAAAATTGTGGTTCCCGCCCCCAACTATCTTTTCAATTCTAATATAATTGGTCATAAATGTAATTGATGTAACCCAATATTATCACCAACCATTACTGAAAGAACACGTACAAAATTAATTTGGCAGGTTAAAGAAAAAAAATTAATTAGCGGTTCATTTAAATAATTTCAAAAGACACATTTCCCAATAAATAAGCGAATGGTCTATTATAAATAAGAGTCTTTTGGGTTCTTAGCTTCATAGCCTAATGAGCGACTATTGTATTCTTTCTTTTGTACTTTTCGTCTCTACACCATTATGTGTTAGTTGATTACTAGTATGCAAAGACTTATTTTTATAGATCTGGGAAGAGTGTTGATTGTTTATTTAGGTTGACAATGGTACTTGCAAGGCTATGATTAGCCATTTTGTAGGGATGAACACTAATAGACATAGTATTTGGAAAACCTTGATCATAAGATTTTCTAAATACTATTGTTTGTTGGTGTTTGGAACTACATCGGGACGCGACGAATGCAGATCGGATTATCGAACTTGTGAATGTGATGGACTTTGGCCGTTTTCCCATATATCATCAAGGAGGCTGATCGTTTGTCAGTTGTGGGTCTGATCGATTGCGGCAACCGTGACAACAATCGGCAGTACCAGATGATTAGCATCTAATATTTCTTGGTTTGTTAAAATAATTCAGTTTCAGTTTTATATGGTGAATTAGTGTTAATTTACTTTTGAGGGAGGTAACTTGACACTTTTGATTTCGTTTGCCTTTTGCTACTAACATCATCAGTGTTAGTATTTGGATATTCAATCTCTCAAGCAGTTCTATCAAAAATTAAATCTTAGGAGTTTGATCATTCCCTTTGTATTGGAAAACCATAAATGTAACACCCTTAACGTATACTCGTAAGCCGAATATACATTAAAGATGTTACGGAGTCATTGAAAGAAATCTTGACTTGTAAATTTTTAATACTATATACTGAACTATATCTTATAGTTTAACCTTTTCTCGGTTTTGAATTAAAAATCATGTCAGTCTATTGCAGCTAGTTTTGACCCTGAATTGATTTATAAAATTTATAATTGACTTGTTAAAATAAAAATATAATTTAGGGTGAAAACTATGTACACTACCTAGACCTTTTCTTGATTTTCAATTTTTTATGCGATCAAGGTTAAACTATACTTAACTATACCGTGAATCATAATCATTTGTAGTAAAACAATATTTTAAGTCTATACACTCGTAAGAGTACGTAAACACATTATAACTTAGGTTTACAAAACAATTTGCATCTTTAAAACCCACATACATACATGTACATGCCCACTAGACATCAAACATAATTTAAGATGTACATATCGTGACTACTAATGTAACTTGAATTCCTTGATTTAACAGCTCCTCTTGTTACTCTACTTGGAAGAACTTACGTGTGAAATAGCACACGCTAGGTACGAACTTAGTGAGGCAATAATTTCACTTAATAAACATAGAGTAAAGTAATACTTATCATATGATTTCATATCAAGTTCACTACCTAAGATAGAATAGTACTATCAAAGTTTCCATGGTCACTAGATATTAATGTGCATGTTATAAGTTCCTAACTTGCTTATAGTTCTAATGTTCTGTCATCATCAAGTAAGTCATATATACATTATATGTTTCATATACATAGCATAATTCACATACATGATATAATTCACATAAGCAATATGGTTCACATGCTTGACATGATTCATATGTAAAACACAGTTCATATACATGACATGGTTCATTTACGTATCATGATTCATATTCATTGCATGATTCATTTATGTAACATGATTTTCATACATGTCACATTTCTTTTGCATGACATTATTTCCATACATGGCATGATTCATATATATGTTTTCATTCATGTACATAACATGATACGTGTGCATGGCATAATTCACATACGTAAAATAAGTTGTAAACATGGCATGGTACATAGGCATAGTTCTCCTTTGATCTCTTTTAGAACTGTATAAGACCAATCGAACATATATATTACCATTTCATATTCGACTTAAATCTAACATTGCTAACTTGATTCTTAAACATAACTATTTGAATATAAAATTTTTCTGAAAGTTTCCCAATATTTTACATTATTGCTGAAATGGTCTCTAGGTCTTTAGTGACCATTTTGAACATTAAACAATTGTTCAAACCTAATTTGAACAATTTCCATAATTAATTACTCATCTTGGACTATTTCCTTTTTAATCCTTCAACTTCATAAAAGTGACCTTTTAGTCACTACTTTACTTTTGTACATAAATTCATGTACAAATAATCCATTTATTTATTTGCAACATCCTTAGAAATTTTCCTTCAACTTGGTCCTTCACTAAATCCTTTATTTTCGAAAAGGTCCTTAAAATTTTCTTTCTTGCCATTTCGATCCTTCAACTTTCAAAACATGCTTGAATCTTCAATTCTATCAATTATTCATCAATTCAAGATCAATCCCTAAATTTTCTTAAATTGCCGAATTGGTCCTCCAACTTCCATTTTTTTCATTTTGGTCCCTAATCACCAATTCAAGCTAATTTCACGATAATTCAACAATTCCAATGCTAAAATAAAATTTTCAATAATTTCCCCTAATTTCTTAAAAATTTCAAAATGGTCCCTAAATTTACAACTTGGGAAATTATTCAACATATTATCAAAATAAGACCCATAATTTCATAATTCATTCAATTCCATCCTTAATTTAACTTCCTAACCAAAACCCCCAAATTTTAGGGTTAGGGTTTATAATCTCTAACATGGAATTTATCCAAATTCAATCTTAATTCCATGTTTAAATCATCAATTTAACTATCTACTAATCTAATTCCATCATAAACTTCAATTTCCATAAACAATCTTCATCCATAACATAAATTATACTTGACTTTATCATGCAAAAATTCTATCAAAATGAAGAGAATCAAGTGTAGAACAATTTACCTAAATTAATTTTGCTTGAAACTTGTCTTGATTCTTCAATTTTGGACTTGAAAATTGAAAACCCTATTTCCCTTTTCTTTCTTGTACATTTCAAACAGCTTGCTGGAAATATAGATGATTTTTTTATCATCTTTAATCTATTTAATCCAAGTGTCATATTAAATGAATATTAAATTCATTTAACTAGTGAAATTACCATTTTACCCTTTTCATCCAATGGCCATGATTTAATCTTATCAAAAATCAATCGCCATGATTAAATCCATGTATATTTGACCTTTCAAAAATGTCCTCAAAGTTTCAAAATATTTCAAAAATGCCATCCATGGCAAATGACCAATTTGCCCTCCAACTAGACTTTATTTAAAATTTGCCATTCCATAAAAATTGAACCAATTTGGTTCCATTCTAACCAGCCTCCTTCCTAAAATATCATAAATTTTAATTTATGATATTTATTCGATCCAAATATTCTAATTTCACTTAATACGATTTCCAAATTTTCTTTCTTTAAGCTTTATAACCACTCCATCATATTCTAACTAAATCTAGTTAGAATCCCACCAACATTACTAAAATATTCATAAAATAATATTATATAAGTTTCCCATAATCTTTGGAATTGTTTTTAAAATTTTAATTTGATTTGATATACCGATATCCATAAAATACTTATACTACGATTTTACCTTTTCCAAGATATTGGATTTATTCTGAAACTTCTATATTTCCATATTCAGAAAATAAACTCAATTATCCCATAAAACTTCATTTTCCAAGGACTTAGACTAAATTTTCCTAACTCAGTCTATTATTCCGATAATTATCGAAAATCTTCATAGAATAAAATTTCTCTTGGAATTCCTTTCTCGATAATCCATACGAATTTTCTTTACTCCTACTGAGTCCAAAATATCGATCAAAAATACTTTTATGAGACCTTCCCGGGCCTGAGCATGCTTAACAATTTTATTCGATCCAAATTTGAATAATATAAGCCCCGTATGAAAATTTCAAGTAACACGGAAATACCATTATAGGGGGTGAACTATCCATTTATGGGGTTAAATTACACAACTTTTCAAAATTACACTTTGGTCCCTGAACTTTTCCAAGGTTTACACTTTAACCCCTAAACTTTTAAAAATTACATTTTAGTCACTAGTCCAAAAATTGGGATATTACAATTCCTCCCCCCTTAAGAAAATTAATCCTCGAATTTTCAACGTTTACCCGTTTCAAATAACTTTATATATTACTTATTCATTCTTTGTCCAGTTTCCCAAATGACTTTCTCTACTCTATGATTCTCCATAGGACTTTAACCCATAGAATTTTCTTGTCCCTCGATTCTTTAACTTTGTATGCTAGGACGTTCACTAGTTCTTCTTTATATGTCAAACCTGGTTGTAGTTCAATCTTCTCAAAAGTAATTACATGTGAAGAATCCGATCAATACCTCCGAAGCATGAATACGTGAATCACATAATGAGTCTTGTTCCTATATGGAGGTAAAGCCAATTGATAAGCCATTGGTTCCTTCTTTTTAGAATCTCATATGGCTCAATAAATCTAGGACTAAGCTTTCATTTTCAATCAAAACATAATACCTTTTTCCAATGTGAAACCTTTAAAAACTCATTTTCTTTAACTTTATATTCAATATCCTTTTTCTTCTTATTTGCATAGACCTTTTATTGATCCATGGTGACCTTGAGATTTTGGTAAATAATCTTCATTTTATCCTCCACATCTTGTTTTAATTCAACTCCTTTAACGTTTGAGTTATACTGAACATTGAACATGTCTATCTTGTAACCCGAACCAATTTAAAGAAGTTCGGTATTTTCTTCCATATGCCATCTTGATACTTGCTTGATAACTATTGTCGTAAGTAAATTCAACCAAAGGCAAGTTCTATTCCCATGATCCCGCAAACTCAATTACATAAGCTCGTAACATATCCTTTATAATCTGCATGATCCGCTCGGACTGCCCATTTGTTAGCGGATGAAAAACTGTACCAAAATTTAATTTAGCACCTAAACCTCCAAATAACGTACCCCAATACCTTGAAGAAAACCTTGGGTTTCTGTTAATATCTTCTTTCTTCAGATTATCTTTGTTAGAAACATATACTTTACCTCAATAATATAATTAACTCTTTGACTTAATTTCATAGTCCTGTATTTTCCTAATTCCAGCTTGTCTCTTCTTTTCAAGACATCTTTCATCCATAGACTGCAAATCCTTGATTTGAAATCATTGATTTGATCTAAAAATTTGGCTATAACTGACATTCTGCTGTTAAGGAACCATCTCACCCCACAGACAATTGTGCATTCATCATGTGCAAAGCAGATAATATCTTCTGTCTAAGAGCATCTACGATTACATTAGCTTTTCCCAGGGTGAAAATCGATAACCATATCATGATCCTTTAAAAATTCAACCCACCTTTGTTGTCGCAGATTTAGATCCTTTTGTGTCATCAAACTTTTAAAACAAAAATCATAGCTGCTATTTACAAATCATATGTTGAATAGTTCCTTTCATAAATTTTGAACTGCCTTGATGCATAAACTATGACACAACCTTCTTGCATCAGCACACAACTTAAACCATAAAAAGATACATTATTGTATAGAGTGCATTCTTTTTTCTGGTTCTGGTTGAATTAAAACTGGTGCTTAAATATGAACTTTCTTTAATCTTTCGAAACTTTCCTAACAACCAGAATTCACATTTAGAAAACTCGGTATAAAACTGCTAATCTCTTAAAATTTATAATACCACACAAAGATGGTAATCATACTTAACTTCGGTTTTTGAATAAACCAAAATATCATTTATAAAAACCACAATAATTCAAATAGGATTGAAATACCCTATTCATCAAATCCATGAATGCAGTAGGGGCATTCATCAATCCAAAAGGTATCACCAGAAACTCATAGTGCCCATAACGAGTCCTGAATACTGTCTTTGGTATATCTTTTTTCTTGACCTTAATTTGCTAATAATCCTGATCGAAGATTTATCTTTGAAAATACTACTACATCTTTAAGCCGATCAAATAAATTTTCAATCCTTGGTAGGGGTTACTATTCGTAATGGTTACTTTATTCCATTGTTGATAATCTATGCATGATCATAGGGAACCATCTTTCTTCTTTACAATTAATACCGGAGTACCCTATAGTAATTCACTTGGTCAAATGTAACCCCGTCCAGAAATTTTTGTAATTGAGCCTTTAGTTCCCTTAACTCAATTGGTGTCACCCTATATAGTACCATTGATATCGGCTCAGTTCTAGGATAAACATCAACCCCAAACTGTATTTCCCTATTCGAAGGTAATCCTGATAAATCATAGGGAAATATATCAAGAAATTCCTTTTTAGTCAGAATATCTTCAATCTTTTTAGGTAACTTTTGTGTATCTTCCATACAACCCAAACATGTTTTACATCCATTGTATAACAGCCTTTAAGCTGTTGTTATAGAAATTATTAACTCTAAACAGTCAGTTCTTTCTCCCTCAAAGATTATTTTAAAACCATCAGGTCCTTGAAGTACTAACCTTTTTCTTTTTATAATTCATTTCTGCATCCTATGCAGATAGCCAATCCATTCCAAGAATAACTTCAAATTCATGGAATGGAAATTCCATTAAATCTGTCGGGAACTTAATTCCTTGAATTCCTAATGAACCTTTCTTGCATATTCTAATTACTTGTGCATTGTATCCAAGAGAATTATTGACAAACACTTTACTAAATATTCTCCATAGAGGTCTTTCTTTGTGCTACCATCTTAGTACCAATATATGTATGTTAATCAAACCCAAGTCAATTAAAACAATTACAGGTTCTTTCCATAGCCCTCGCTCTATTCATAGCCTCTTGGAAATTTTGATAAGTTTATGCCCAATAAAATCTCCTTAGGTCTTGGACAAAACTTCTCTATAAAGCATTCACATCAGGACCTTTTGATCGGTATCCATTTAACTGCGTACCAACTCAGTCTATTAATATCTAACTCGTACTCCTAAATAGTACGAGTACTTTATTCAAACTTAGGACTGATGCAACATCTTTTTGCTGTTAACTAGTTGCCAACATACTTGACTTTAAACATTCTTCTCTTGATTCCCATAATTAAACATTTATCGCAGTCCGTCGATACTTAACATCATCTATTTCTACTGAATCTTATTCATGTTATTGAGGAGCATAATCAAGTTACAGAGTAGTACATCAGTAACATGACATCCTAGGGGCATGTACTTAACATTAAATCACATTAAACTCGATTTAGCCTTCAGAATCGGCTAAACCCGTAGCTCTGATACCAATAAATGTAACACCCTTAACGTATACTCGTAAGCCGAATATACATTAAAGATGTTACGGAGTCATTGAAAGAAATCTTGACTTGTAAATTTTTTTAATACTATATACCGAACTATATCTTATAGTTTAACCCTTTCTCTGTTTTGAATTAAAAACCATGCCAGTCTATTGCAGCTAGTTTTGACCCTGAATTGATTTATAAAATTTATAATTGAGTTGTTGAAATAAAAATATAATTCAGGGTGAAAACTATGTACACTACCTAGACATTTTCTTGATTTTCAAATTTTTATGCGATTAGGGTTAAACTATACTTAACTATATCGTGAATTATAATCATTTGTAGTAAAACAATATTTTAAGTCTATACACTTGTAATAGTACGTAAACACATTATAACTTAAGTCTACAAAACAATTTGCATCTTTAAAACCCACATACATACATGTACATGCCCACTAGACATCAAACATAATTTAAGATGTACATACCGTGACTACTAATGTAACTTGAATTCCTTGATTTAACAGCTCCTCTTGTTACTCTACTTGGAAGAACCTACGTGTGAAATAACACACGCTAAGTACGAACGTAGTGAGGCAATAATTTCACTTAATAAACATAGAGTAAAGTAATACTTATCATATGATTTCATATCAAGTTCTCTACCTAAGATAGAATAGTACTACCAAAGTTTCCATGGTCATTAGATATTAATGTGCATGTTTTAAGTTCCTAACTTGCTTATAGTTCCAATGTTCTGTCATCATCAAACAAGTCATATATATATGATATGTTTCATATACATAGCATAATTCACATACATGATATAATTCACATAAGCAATATGGTTCACATGCTTGACATGGTTCATATGTAAAACACAGTTCATATACATGACATGGTTCATTTACGTATCATGATTCATATTCATAGCATGATTCATTTATGTAACATGATTTTCATACATGGCATATTTCTTTTTCATGACATGATTTCCATGCATGGAATGATTCATATATATGTTTTCATTCATGTACATAACATGATATGTGTGCATGGCATAATTCATATGCATGGCATAATTCACATACGTAAAATAAGTTGTACACATGGCATGGTTCATAGGCATAGCATATTTCTTATATAAGTGGCATGATTCGTATACTTAACATATTTCGTATACAAAGCATGGTTCATATTCATGACATGTTTCATATACGTAACATGATTCATTTACGTGACATAATTCTTTTATCATTGCATAAAGTACGCTATATGAGATCGAGGTACGCGAGTCATCTTGAAATGACACCGTAGTGTAACGTAAACGTAAATATGAGTACGTACTCGGGGACGCTCTTTGCTCCCCATAAACATAAAGCACCTCGACAGTGCACTCGGGAACAGTGGGCGTAGATCCCTAGGGTGCACACCAAGGGCGTAGGTCCCGAAGGTGTATGTGACACAATCATTTTGTCACAATATCTTTTGTTAACATAAACATGAGGGTGCAGCTGCTAAGGACTCTATGGCATGCCAACTATACCGTGGACTCTCATACATAATACATTGGGCATTACATTTATCATCCATTAGTCATCAAAATCATTTATATAGATAAACATATCATAACTCATATTTCATCATAATTGTTCATGGCACATAAATTATCATATAAATAAACATTTAATATTTCATGCTTTATTATAGATAATCATGGCAAACATAGATCATCATTTCTCAAAATAATAATTCATCTTTCATATTTCATTTTATTTACCTCTATAGCAACATGCAGTAACTCAGCATATATATATATATAACAATACTATTTTTAAATTAAGGTCGACTAATCGCTAGTATTCCTAATTGCATTTTAAAGCATGTAAATGCACTCACTTGGGCCATGAATAGTATGCCTCACTAAGCTTACTCAAGGTTCTTATCTTTTCTTTTTATCACTGGTTCTCCTTCGATCTCTTTTAGAACTGTATAAGACCAATCGAACATATACATTACCATTACTTATTCGACTTAAATCTAACATTGCTAACTTGATTCTTAAACATAACTAGTCGAATATCAATTTTTTTTTTAAAATTTCCCAATATTTTACATTATTGCCGAAATGGTCCCTAGGTCTTTAATGACCATTTTGAACCTAAAACAATTGTTCAAACCTAATTTTAACAATTTCCATAATTAATTACTCATTTTGGACTATTTCCTTTTTAGTCCTTCAACTTCATAAAAGTGACATTTTAGTCACTACTTTACTTTTGTACATAAATTCATGTACAAATAATCCATTTATTTATTTCCAACATCCTTAGAAATTTTCCTTCAACTTTCAAATTTATTCAACTTGGTCCTTCACTAAATCCTTTATTTTTGAAAAGGTCCTTAAAATTTTCTTTCTTGCCATTTCAATCCTTCAAGTTTCAAAACATGCTTGAATCTTCAATTCTACCGATTATTCGTCAATTTAAGATCAATCCTTCAACTTGGTCCTTCACTTCCATTTTTTTAATTTTGTCCCTTATCACCAATTCAAGCTAATTTCAGCATAATTCAACAATTCCAACACTAAAATAAAATTTTCAATAATTTCCCCTAATTTCTTAAAAATTTCAAAATGGTCCCTAAATTTACAACTTGGGAAATTATTCAACATATTATCAAAATAAGACCCATAACTTCATAATTCATTCAATTCCATCCTTAAGTTAACTTTCTAACCAAAACCCCCAAATTTTAGGGTTAGGGTTTATAATCTCTAACATGGAATTTATCCAAATTCAATCTTAATTCAATGTTTAAATCATCAATTTAACTATCTACAAATCTAATTCCATCATAAACTTCAATTTCCATAAACAATCTTCATCCATAACATAAATTATACTTGACTTTATCATGCAAAAATACTATCAAAATGAAGAGAATCAAGTGTAGAACAATTTACCTAAATTAAATTTGCTTGAAACTTGTCTTGATTCTTCAATTTTGGAATTGAAAATTGAAAACCCTATTTCCCTTTTCTCTCTTGTACATTTCGAACAGCTTGCTGGAAATATAGATGATTTTTTATCATCTTTAATCTATTTAATCCAAGTGTCATATTAAATGAATATTAAATTCATTTAACTAGTGAAATTACCATTTTACCCTTTTCATCTAATGGCCATGATTTAATATTATCAAAAATCAATGGCCATGATTAAATCCTTGTATATTTGACCTTTCAAAACTACCCTCAAAGTTTCAAAATATTTCAAAAATGCCATCCATGCTAAATGACCAATTTGCCTTCCAAGTAGACTTTATTTACAACAAAACATAAAATTTTCCATTCCATAAAAATTGAACCAAATTGGTTCCATTCTAACCAGCCCCTTCCTAAAATATCATAAATTTTAATTTATGATATTTATTCGATCCAAATATTCAAATTTCACTCAATACGATTTCCAAATTTTCTTTCTTTAAGCTTTATAACCATTCCATCATATTCTAACTAAATCTAGTTAGAATCCCACCAACATTACTAAAATATTCACAAAATAATATTCTATGAGTTTCCCATAATCTTTGGAACTGTCTTTAAAATTTTAATTTGATCCGATATATCGATATCCATAAAATACTTCTACTGCGATTTTAACTTTTCCAAGCTATTGGATTTATACCGAAACTTCTATATTTCCATATTTGGGAAATAAACTCTATTATCCCATAAAACTTCATTTTCTAAGGACTTAGACTCAATTTTCCTAACTCAGTCTATTATTTCGATAATTATCGAAAATCTTCATAGAATAAAATTTCTCTTAGAATTCCTTTCTCGATAATCCATACGAATTTTCTCTACTCCTACTGAGTCCAAAATTCGATCAAAAATACTTTTATGGGACCTTCCCGAAGGTCACCCATCCTAATATTTCCCTAGCCTGAGCACGCTTAACAATTTTATTCGATCCAAATTCGAATAATATAAGCTCACTTTTCAAAATAACACTTTAGTCCATGAACTTTTCCAAAGTTTACACTTTAACCGCTAAACTTTCAAAAATTACATTTTAGTCACTAGTCCAATTATTGGGATAATACAATAAAGGCCCAAATTCCAGTGACTAATGCACTACAAATTCTCCCCAACCCTTTTGCAACCACAACCTATTACTACCACATTCCAGTGAGCAATGATCAGTCCCTTTGTATTGAAAAACTATCTTTTATTTAACGCCCTGAATTTGGGCCTAGATGTTAGATAGGTTGATTAGACGGTTCGAAAGAACATGATTAGGCAATTCGAGCTAATTTCGGGATTTAAATCTTAATAAATTATTTTTGGCTAAAATAAAATATGGAAAAATGCTAAAAAATATTTAATTAATATTCTAAGGGTTTTGGTAAATTCAGTTTGAAGGAATTAAATCGGATTTTGGGACATTTTGGTTTGGTGACTAAAATGTAAAGTTTTCAAAATTGTTTTTGGTGACTAAATCGTAAAAGGGTCAAAACTTAGAATCTTTAAGGAGCTAATTAACCAAACTTTTTCATCAGATTTCCCCCTAATTTAGGCTATTTTAAATGCTTTTAATATTAAAATAAAATAGAATTGATAAAAAGGATTTTAATTAACCAATTTCATTTTCTTACGTAACTACTTTCGCTCTCAACTTTTCTCTCAACTTTCTTAGCAGCCAAACTATCAATTTTATTCCAAAATTCTCAGGAATCAATATCTTTGATTTCTTTTTGATTTCCTATTTGATTTCTACATCAAAATCTACTTGGTGTCTTGAAGTTTTCATCCAATATTTGCCAATTAAGGGAGAAATCGACAATTATAGATGATTTTCATTTCTCTCCTCTAATTAAAGTTTCTTTGTTGAAATTCCCAAGTTCTTGATCCTTTACAACTGATTTATGTTATTGAATTATGATTAAATCATGAATATGGCATTTAAATTGTATTTTGATGAGAAAATTTGATAAATATCGTTATGGATCTGTTTTGTATTGAATCTAATTGATTTAGATCTCTTATAATATGTGTTTTAATGTTGTAAGAAGAGATTAATTAAAGAAATCCCGAAACTATGTGAATTGCTAATTTTCTAGGTTGTAAATAGTTTGATTTTGATGTGATCTTGGTGTTGTAAGGTTTATGGAGGTATTAGGACGTTATAAAGATGTTTTTTGATGTTGTTAAGATGTTAAAATCAATAAGTTTTCGTTGGGCTTTGTTTAGATGAAGTTTGATGATGATTTCGGTTGTTTTAGTGAGGCGTTTGATGATTTTTAGTGAGACGAAGTTGTGTTTGATGGTTGCTGGAAAGTAGAGATGCATAGGAGTGCATTAATCTTCTACTTTTGATTGGGTAAAGCTTTTGGAGAGATTGCGGAAGCTTCGAAAGTGTGATTCTCGCACGACAAGAGGGCTTTGGGTTGTTGGAGAGTGGAAACATGTTTTACTGCTTTTAAAAGGTTTGAAGATGGTTATTGGGAGTTTAGAATAAGTGTAAAACACTTATCTAAGCTTAGAAGTAAGTATTGGTTGATCTCTCTCTCGTTTTCTATTTTACAAAATACAATCTCATACACATGTTTATGATTTTGATTACCTACTGTTATATGCATGTTTTAGAAATGAAAGATGTTGCAAATGAATCATATATGATGATTATTGAGAATGATAGATGATTTATGAAAGAATTTTGAGAATGCTAGAATACATAGTTCAATGTATTGGAAAATGGTTTGAATTGATGCATATGTAAGACAGTAAGGTAATGAGGCTTTTATTGAGTATATTGGCAAGTGACTGTGATACAATGTCATCGGATATAGTTGGCTAGCCATAAGGTTTAAAGTGCGCTATAATAAGCCGTCTCATGTGTGTTAAGGGGTTAATTGTGCCATTTTCTCCAGCTGGTGGATTTATACATTATAACCATTGAGTGCTGGTCCGGTTTGAGGACGTATTTGAAGTAGTCGAAGAAACCACTTGGGAATTTTTTGTATCTGATATGTTTTTGTAAAATAGAATAAAACTTGGTTTTGAGTCACTTGAATGCCAATATATGATATAATGTATCATGAGAAATGGATTATGTTTTGTATAATATGGTTTATACATGAGATGCTCTTTAAGCTTGCTATTTAGAGATTTTGGCATATGAAGCTTAAATTGTGGTTTATGATAGAAATCCATGGTACATGTGTTGCAAGTGATTTAAATGTGTATATTTGAAGAGATTTTAGAAGCATGTGATGATTTTGGCATGAGCTTTAAATACTTGATGTAAAATAAAGTCGTTTTTAAACACATTGATGAGTGTTTTTGAGATTTGCTCACTAAGCTTATAGCATACGCTCTTCTTTCTTATCAATGCAGAGAAATAAGCGCTTACGGACAACAGTAAGCAAGAGGAGATCCAAGGGGCAAAGTATTTTCAAGTATGGTTTTACAAATTCTTAGTAGTAATAAGAGGCAATGTGACCAAGTTGTAATTGGGAGGGTTATTTAGTTACTCTCTGGTTAGTACAAGTTATATTTGATGTTTTGGACTTGTAAAGTGCTTTATAGTTGGTTTTGAGGGGTTAGGAAACATTATGCATGCTCGGGTAGAGATCATGCCTATAGGGATTTGATTTAGATATGCTATGATGTAAATGATCCTCTACCATGCTTATATGATCGTGAAAATGATGCTTGAGGTGTTATATGATGATTAGGTAGAGTTTAAATTAAGTTACATTGAGCCAAAGTGTCATATATTCGACCAAGAGGTCATTACAGGTCGGTCCCTACCAATACAGGTCCTCAAAGATCGGTACGCAGTGACCTATCTCGACTCAATTTGGGCAAAATTTCCTAGGCATACCAATACGCCTAGTAACCGTATCGGTATGCGTAGCTGGGAAATAAGCTTGGTGTCGGTACACAGGCAACCATATCAGTACGCCCTTTAGCCACTAGAATCCATATTTTCGAAAACACATACCCGTATTGGTATGCTTGAGGACTGTACCAATACGCCTTTGTAATTTTTATCCATTGTGATACGGGAAGTGTCTGTATCAATACGCCAACCGTTATTTCTGGTAATATGCTTTCTTAAGTTTGTATTCTTTGCAGTTTAGTCCATGTTTCTTGACTTTGCAATTAAATGAGTTTGGATGATTATTTTAAGTTAAAATTTAACCTGATTTCATGGAATATGACTAATTAAGGATTGTAACTTAAATTTTAAAGAAGTCTTCATAATTATCTGTAATTGTAATTTGGTCCCTAAAATTTAATCTCGTGCAATTGGATGCCAATTCGATGCCCGATTGAGTTATAAATTTCACCGTTGATGGCATGATCACCTCAGGACTTAATTATGCATTTAGAAAAGATAAAATGAAAAAATGGACCATTTTTTAAGTAATTCTTCCCGGTTTATCTTTGCAATGTAACCCCCTCGACCCGGCCTAGACGCCTGACCAAACCGAGTGAGCTACATTAGGTTTGTTGAAGTAAACCGGAGAAAGATTATGAAAATAGTCCATTTTTTCCTTTTATATTGTCTAAATGCATATTATTAACCCTAAGTGATCATGCTTGCAGCGAATGAAATCACAAAGGAAACGGACCACGGAAAGGCAACCAATTGAATCCGATACATTTTAGGGACTAAAACATAAATTTGGTAAATTAAAGGACCATTAATGGAATTAGGGTTACCAATCCTCAATTAGTCAGATTACATGCTTGCATGTCAATTTTTGACTCAATCCGACCATCCAAACTCAAGCAATTGGATTCACAACAATTAGGGACCAAAATGAAAGAAACAAAAACTTCCAAACATCTCAATAACTGATTTAACCGGAGCCCATATCGGTACGCGTATAGGTGTTTCGGTACACCTTGGCCAATTTTCAAAACTCAGATTCCAGTAGCTCAAAACCGTACCGATACGGACCCGCGTATCGAAACGCTAAGCCGATTTGTTCTTAACTGTATCGAACCTCCCCACATATCGAAAAGCTTCACCTAAAAAGGCTTACCCGTATTGGGACACCTTTCCCGCATATCGAAATGCTAAGCCTGAAATGGCCTAGCCGTACCGGTACGAAGAGACGCGTTACAATACGCATGGACCCCAAATGTCATTTTTAGCTGGTTTTTCAATCGAGTCTAGATGCATTTGGATCCTAGCAACTCACATTCATGCATACAACCAACCATCCAACCATATTCCAACATTAGCACAAAGATTTAACAACCACAACATAACATATGCTTCCACAAGATCAACCTATAGGCATATTAACTAAACCACTTACCAACCATACCAAAACACTCAATTGAACATTTACTAGCAATGTCAACTACTCACATATCCATTGCATCAAAAGTATCATGCTAGAACCATCAAAACATGGCATTCATCCATGGCTAACTAGATGCATACCTAAGCAACCACCTAGTGTAGAAAAATAATTTTCTAGCTTTAGGAAAAACTAATTAACGCATAAAAATAAACCAGAATTTAAGTTTCTGCAAAAAAGAAGAAAACAAAATTGATTTTCTGTTATTGAATATTTTCGAAAAATTACATCCCTTTACAGTGAATTTATAGACTCAAGTATTGGACTTTAGTTACAATTAGGAGTCCTAAGTACACAAGACATCTAACTCTATCTTTTAGGAAGTAAACTTTAATTTAAACTACTATTTACATGAGGACTCTAACTCTATCTTTAAACTTTAATTTAAACTACTATTTACATAAGGACTCTAACTCTATCGGATAATCTAACACTCCCCCTCAAGTTGGAGAATATACATTGTATAATCCCAACTTGAATAGAAACTTGTCGAAAGAAGCTTTTGGTAGTGCTTTTGTAAGTACATCTGCCACTTGTTCTTCTCAGTAGGAACATAAGATAAAGAAGCTGTCCCACTAGTAATCTTTTACGAGATAAAATGCCATCAATCTCTACATGTTTATTCCTATCATGGTGGACTGGATTTCGAGCAATTTGAATGGTGGACTGATTATCACAAAAAATCTCAAACTTCTCCTATTGGTTCACATTTAGCTCTTTCAATAGCTTTAACAACCAAATTCCTTCGCACATTCCCAATGCTAAAGCCCTATATTCTGCTTCAAAGATCGCTTCTAGATACAATCTGTTTGTTTCTTACTCCTCCAGTCACTAGATTTCCCCAAACAAAGGAGCAAGAACCACTAGTTGATCTCCTTTTCACGATTCGTTTGCCCAACTTGAATCTGAATAAATCTGAACAGTCCTTTCTTGAGTCTTTTTAAATAGCAATCCATGCCTTGGTGTCCCTTTCAAGTATCTCAAAATTCTAATTGCAGCTTCCATGTGATCTTCCCTTGGATCAGTCATGTGTTGACTGATAATATTAACTGGAAAAGCAATGTCAGTCCAGTTAATGACAAATAAATCAATTTTCCCACTAACCTCTGAAATTTACCCTTATCGCCTTTAGGGCTTGTGCCCTCTCTATTGAATTTTAAGCCTTGCTTCCATGGGAGTATCAACTGGTTTGCATCCCAACATTCCTGCTTCATTAAGTAGATCAAGAACATATTTTCTCTGGTTTATCACTAGACCTTTGCTCGACCTAGCAACCTCCATGCCTAGAAAGTATCTGAGCTTTCCTAGGTCTTTTGTTTCAAACTGTGTATTTAACAACCCTTTCAAGTGACTTATCTCTTCATCATCATCACCTGTCAGAATAATGTCATCCACATATACTATTAAAATAACCCTTTTATTGCTAGAGGTTACCTTAATGAAGAGAGTGTGATCTGCCAAGGATTGTTTGTATCCATTTTCTAAAATCACCTTGGTGAATCTGTCAAACCAGGCTCTAGGTGACTGCTTCAAACCATAGATTAAGTCTGCAAACTTTTTGATCTCCTTTTACTGACTTCAAGCCCGAAGGCACTCTCATGTACACTTCTTCTTCCAATTTTCCATTAAGAAAGGCATTCTTAATGTCAAGTTGATGAAGCTTCCAGTCCTTGTTTACAGCCAAGCTTAAGAGAACTCTAACTGTATTTAGTTTAGCTACAGGAGCAAAGGTCTCATTATAATCAATTCCATAGGTTTAGTAAAACCCTTGGCCGCCAACCTTGCTTTATACCTTTGTATACTGCCATCAGAGTTGTATTTTATGGAGAACACCCATTTGCATCCGACTGGTTTCTTGCCTTGCGGAAGATCTGTAATGGTCCAAGTATCATTCTTTTCAAGTACTTCAATCTCCTATTTAACAACCCTTCTCCACTTAGAATCTTTTAGAGCCTCCTCAATAGTGTTAGGTATCTGTTCTTTATCTAAGCAAGCTGTAAAAGCCTTAAATGATGGCATTAGATTACCATAAGCAACATACCTCTGAATGGGGTGTTTTGTACATTGTCTTACCCCTTTCCTTTTAGCAATAGGCAAATAATCAAATTCAGGTAAATGAGAGGGAATCTCGGCTAGAACATTACCTCCATCATTTTCATTGGCAACTGAATTCAAGTCCAATTCTCGGCAAGTGTCAGATTGCAAAACAGTCTCTAGAATAGTTTTCTATTTTCTGGTATAAACTTTCAATTGCTTAGGAGGCTGAGGGGTTTGTGAGGAAGGTTTGGGTGAATTCTGAGGAGTAGTAACAATAGGTGAAGGATGGGAAGCTGTAGGTGTAATAATAGGTGAAGAAGTAGAAGGGTTTAAAGGAGTATGAGGTTCAAATAACAAAGGATTATTAGTAGGTAATAACTCTGAAGGTAAAGAAGGATAAACCTGATTGGTAGGAGGCTGAAAAACATCACAATTCTCCCCCTGATTTGCAGCCGCAGGGAAATAAGGTTCCTGTTCAAAAAATGTGAGATCCAAGGATGTAAAAAATTTCTGAGAAGGAGGATGATAACATTTGTAGCCCTTCTTAAGTGAAGAATACCCGACCAAGACACACTTCAAGGATCTGGGGTCAAGTTTTGACCTAGAGGGAACATAATCTTTCACAAACACAGTGCAACCAAAAACTTTGAAAGGGAGAATAGATGACAAATGTTTAAAATTGGGGTAACTTTCCAAAAAAACAGCTCTAGGTGTTCTGTATTGCAAAACCTTCTCAAGCATTCGATTAATGAGATAGGTTGCAGTTAACAAAGCCTCACCCCACAAATACTTAGGAATATTACTAGTGAACATCAAAGACCTAGTTACCTCCAACAAATGCCTATTTTTCCTTTCTCAACCCCCCATTTTGTTTTGGTGTATCCACACAAGTGCTAAGTTGAACAATCCCTTTTTGTTAAAAAATTCCCCAAGGACTTGGTAAAATATTCACTCCCATTATCAGATTTGAAGATCTGAATTTTACTTCAAATTGGGTTTCAACCATATTGTAAAATTTCTCAAAAACAGAGGCTACTTGAGATTTATCCCTTAACAAATATGCCCAAGTTGTTCTACTATGATCATCAATAAAAGTGACAAACCACCTACTACATTTACATTCTTCACTCGAGAAGGACCCCAAACATCACTATGAATTAATGAAAAAGGTTGGGAAGGTTTGTAGGAAGATGGTAAATAGGATGCTTTTGTCTGTTTAGCGAGAGGACATATATGGCATTTAAAAGAACTTGGTTTTCTATTAACAAATAATTCAGGAATAATTTAGCAAGATAATGAAAATTAGGATGCCCTAACCTAAAATGCCATAACATTATATTATCAATTTGCCCTAAAGAAGTCAAAGAGCAAGAAGTATTTGGTAGGGTAGATGGTTGATTTCGAGGACATAGAGACCATTTTGCAAGCTAGCAATGCCAAGCATCTTCCTCAAATTCATTGCACAAAAAAACAACCAGATTGATGAAATTGTAATGAACACTTAAAATTCTTGGAGAGTTTACTAACAGAGAGGAGATTGATTGCAGGCGAGATTAGGCACAAACAAAACATATTCAAGCAACAAATTATCGTTAATGAGGATCAGGCCACTTCTTTTGATAGGAGAGAAAGAGCCATCGATTGTTTTAATAGAACTTGTAGAAGATGAATCAAAAAACTAAGGAATAATTCCCACATTACCGGTCATGTGATCGGATGCTCCAGTCGATGATCCATGCTGATGCACCTTTGGTAGAAAAAGTGCAGTAGGAGAACAAGTATTTTGTATGCTTGTATCCTCCACGAGGGCTAAATCTGCTTCACAGTTTCTTTATCGAACCTGAAATTTCGGAAAAACTCTAATCCAAAGAGCCTGCTCTCTATATGGACAGCATCTCAAAGGTTGTCGAAGGGGATCCCATTAAGAATTCTAACTAGGATCGATGTTAGACTGATACCATGTAGAAAAATAATTTTCTAGCTTTAGGAAAAACTAATTAACGATAAAAATAAAGCGAGAATTTAAGTTTCTAGAAAAAGAAGAAAATGTAATTGATTTTACATTATTGAATATTTTCAAAAATTACATCCCTTTACAAAGGAATTTATAGACTCAAGTATTGGACTTTAGTTACAATTAGGAGTCCTAAGTACACAAGACATCTAACTCTATCTTTTAGGAAGTAAACTTTAATTTAAACTACTATTTACATGAGGACTCTAACTCTATCTTTAAACTTTAATTTAAACTACTATTTACATAAGGACTCTAACTCTATCGGATAATCTAACACCTAGCATCAACCATAAGCAAGAATCAACTACATGCTTGTCAACATCAATCTAACTCCAAAACACATCATTAAACATACTCAAACCAGGGGAAACGGAATTTCAAATCCCAAAATATGGCAAACACATTACCTTATTAACCGAAAACTTAAACCGAGTTCATACTCAAAATAGTCTTTGCTCTTGGACCACATTAACGTTGCCTTTGTTGCCCCAAACTTCATTGCTCTGCGTCATTAGGAAAAAGAGAGCGTAAGCACACATGCTTAGTGAGAATTCTCATGAAACAATGATGCATTTAAGACCATTTGAAAAGTAAACACTTGTTTCAAACCATGCTTACGGCCAAAGCATTTCCATTGATTCCAACTCAAACCATGCATAACAACCTTATGCAAAACATTTACAAACACATGCTTAAATCCCAAAGCATTAAATCATATTTCCGTGCTTAAATCCCAAAGCATTATAAAGTAGGTTCAAAACATGAAATTCCATATATTGGCAATTGTAGTGACCCCGGATAGTCGACCACTATCCTTGATTAGCCGCCAGCTAATCTTTGGTTAACCAAATGTTAACCTTACATATCGGATACACGGATCTCTCATGATGATCGACCGCCATTAAACCAATACCATACCGACTGCATGATATGACAACCTTGCCAACCACAAGATCAACATCAACAAGGGGAACCGGCCGTTCAACCCAAGTGATAACAATATAGTCCGAGTAGCCAACCGCTATACCTCAAGGACCTTTAACCATGATCGATTTTTAACATATTATAGTGCACTTTATCCTATGGCATGCCAACTATATCTGAATGTTTTCTCATTATGTCATATAGCCAATATATCATTCACAAAACCATTTACTCATTGTTTTACAATGCATTATACAAAAATACCACGTATGCAAGCCACATTGCCAAAGCAATACCACATTCTCGCCCGGAATGAAACCCAATGCTCACTAGCATTTCATATACTCTTAACCCACTGCATATGTGCTCAAAATCATGCATTTATAGTAAGTAAAACAAACCATGTTTACGACCAAAACATAAATTACACATGCTCATATATGAACCAATATTAAAGAGCAAAAGAGGGAAACTTACTTCATAGATTAGGTAAGTGTTTCAAGATTATCGTAAACTCCCATAAAAATTTTCAAACCTTTGAAAGACTTTTAAAACCATTTCCACTCACCGATTACACCTTGCCTTGCTCGCCAATGCAAATTACGCTCCCGGCAAGCAATGATCCACCTCAAGCTACTTTACCTTGATTATCCCCTATTTTGGCCACACAAAACCAAAGGAAACATGCATCAAAATGCATCCAAACCACTGCCTCAAAGTAATTACCTGCAACTCACAAGTTGCCCACTCAAAAACCATCTGAAACTTATCGAAATCAACCTCAAACACCTTCTAATCTTAACCTAGGTAGAAAACAATGATTCAATACATCAAACCTCATCAATTTACATTTTAAAACCCTTCTTCAACATCTTTTTACTTCCAGCAATGATTAAACTCCATTAACATCACAAAAACTCTTAACTAACAACCATTAACATTAGGGATTCAACTAGTTTTAGGATTATATTGATAAAACCAAGGCTCCAACATTATTAAACTCTAAGAACATGATCTATTCTGATCAATAACCCAGCAAAATAGATCTGATTCAAAAATTTATCAATTTCCTCAATCATAGTACAATTAAACCAAATTTTCCTCAATTAAACTATCAAAACACATTAGAAAACAATTGTAAAGAATCAAAAACTTGGGAATTTCAGTAAAAAATCTTTCATTAGAGGAGAAGAATGAACCTTACCTCTAATGGATGCTTTCTCCCTTAATTGGATGATTTACATGAGAAAACAAAGTTAAAAAATAAGGTTTTGATAAATAATCAACAAGAAATCATTTGAAATCAAAGGATTAAAGAAAACATGATTCTACCTTAAGATTTAGAAGAAGAGAATGGTGTTTGGCTGGAGAGATTTTGAGAGAAAGTTATTTACTTAAAAGTATTATGACTTGACGATCGAGTATTATCCTAGAAAGGTTAATGTGGTGGCAGATGCATTGAGTCGTAAGGTTGTGGTTGAACTTAGGGCTATGTTTGCAAGGTTGAGTGTGACACGGAAGGTGGATTGTTGGTTGAGTTGCAAGTTAAGCTGATGATGTCACAAACGATTAAAGCAAAGCAACTGTTTGATGATTCTCTTGTTTCGCATGTTAAAGACATATTGGATGGTAATCCGATGGATTTTCATTTTGATGATGATGGGGTTTTGTGTTTCAAGAGTTAAATAGTAGTGCCAGGTGATTCGGAGTTAAGGCATACTATTCTGGCGCAGGCATATTCTAGTCATTTTGCTATGCATCCCGATAGTACCAAAATGTACCCTAGGTTGAATGAAGCGTACTATTGGGTTAGTTTGAAAAAGGATGTGGCATAATTAGTTTCTAAGTGCATGGTGTGTCAGTTGGTTAAGGCTGAACATCAGTTTCCATCTGGGTTGTTGCAACCGTTGAGAATTTCAAAATAGAAATGGGAGAGAATCACCATAGATTTTGTGTCGAGGTTGCTTATGACACTGGCTAAGAAGGATTCCATTTGGGTGATTGTTGATCAATTTACGAAGTGTGCACATCTTCTGCCAGTGCATACGATATATACCTTGGACAAGTTGGAGAACTTGTATGTTGCTGAGATTGTGCGATTGTATGGGGCACCTAAGTCCATTATTTTAGATAGAGATCCGAGGTTTACAGCGAGGTTTTGGGAATGTTTGCATCAGGCTTTGGGTACAAGGTTGAGTTTTAGCACCGCATATCATCCTCAATCAGACGGTCAGTCAAAGTGTGTTATCCAGGTTTTGGAGGATATGTGGAGGTGTTGCATCATTGAGTTCGAAGGAACCTGGGAAAAGCATTTGCCTTTGGTTGAGTTTGCGTATAAGAATAGTTATCAAGCGAGTATACAGATGGCACTGTATGAGGCTTTATATGGCCGGAGGTGTCGTACGCCTTTATGTTGGGATGAGGTTGGGGAAAAGTATGTTTCCTTACAGGATATGTTAAAAGACACGGATGAGAAGGTGAAGCTTGAAAGTGGATGCAGATTAGCAGAAATCTTACGTAGATTTGAAGCATAGGGAGATTGAATATGCGGTAGGTGATCGTGTGTTCTTGAAAGTGTCACCGTGGAAAAAGGTGATGCGATTAGGGCGTAAGGGTAAGCTTAGTCTGAGGTTTATTGAACCATATGAGGTCGTGGAGCATTTTGGTCCTGTAGCTTATTGGTTGAGGTTGCCTCCCGAGCTAGAGTAAATTCACGATGTGTTTCAAGTATCTATGTTGCGAAGGTATCGGTCGGATCCCTCGCATGTTATGCTGGTGGAGCATATTGAGTTGAAGCCGAATTTATCCTTTGATGAGGAACGGGTGGAAATCCTTGATTCCAACAGCAAAATCCTTCGTGGAAAGATGATTGAGCTTGTTAAGGTTTTGTGGCGACATCGTGGTGTCGAGTATGCCACTTGGGAAAGCAAGGCGGACATGTTGGAGCAATTTCCACATTTGTTTCCTCCAGGTAAATTTCGAGGACGAAATTTCTTAAGGGGGTGAGTTGTAATGCCTCGATTTTGGGTCTAGTTGTTTTGGGGTTTGTTTAAGGGTTCGACGGACCGGCATTAGGTATTCGAGTTGGTTTTAGTATTAAATCGGATTAAATATTTTTGAAGGTGATAAAAATATAGAAAAATGTTCTAAAATCATTATTTAACATATTAATGATTTTGGTGAAATCAATTTTATAAAATGAGTTTTGGAAATCAGACATTTTGGACTAGTGACCAAAATGTAAATTTTGAAAACTGTTTTTATTGATTGTTTTGTAAAGAGTCAAAACTTTGAATCTTTAAGGGGCTAATTGCCCAAAAGTTTAATCTCAGAATTTATCCCTTAATTGGCTATTTTAAAAGTGCTTTGGAAAATATAAATGGGTTGGGGAGAATTAATTTGATATTTAAATCTTTAAAATAAAAATCACGTAACTAACTTTCTCTTAAAATATTTTTAATCTGATTTAATCCTGAAACTGACTCGAATACCTATCATCGATCCATCAGACCCTTAAACAAACCCCAAAACAACTAGACACAAAATGGGGCGTTACAGGCAAACCTAATGTAGCTTGCTCGGTTTGGTCTGGCCGGGTCAAGAGGGTTATATTTATTGGTATTAGAGCCAGGTTATGATTGTTGGGAGGTGGGTTATGGTTGTTTGATGTATTATTGATGTATGATTCTATTGTTTGGTATGCACGATTTTTGAATTTGTGAGATTATGTTTGAAATGTGATATGTTGGGGTGTTTCGCTTGGGGACACATTACTACTAGTGCAAAATGATTTTTGTTTTTAAACATGAACGACTTGGATTCTTATTGCAAGCTGGTCTAATTGTTTTGTTTTATTGTATTATAATGTTTTAGACTCATATTTTTGCGAAATGGGACCGAGACGAGAGACAAGAGCTTATATGGGGAGTGTTGCGGATAAACAAAATGATGAGTTGCCTCCTCTTACACCGATTCCTTCTGTTGGTGCTAGAGTCGATGGTGGTATGCCTCAGGCACCGTAAGGACCTATTTTTGGTGAAATAACACCGTTGATCTAGACGATGACTAGAGCTTTTCAGGCAGCCATAGCTGGGGTGCAAGTACATGTATTGGCACATGCAGTAGCTATTAATATTGGGCTTCCGTCAGAGCATCTGTGTAGCCTGGGAGGTACCGAGTTTAGAGGTTTGGCTCCAGAGGTAGCTGGGGAGTGGTTTGCTAGCAAAAAGAGGGTTCTTGGGTAGATGAAGTGTATGGATGTTCGCAAGTTAGGCTGTATAGTGTCTTTGCTTTAGAGTGATGCTTATAGTTGGTGGACAACTTCTATCGTGGGTATGACACCTGCTGATGTGACATGGGAGTTCTTTTGTACTGTCTTTCGAAAGAAGTATATGGGTTCCCGATATCAGGATGAAAAAAAGGAGTTCATGGCATTGGAACAGGAAAACATGTCTGTGGGTGAGTATGAGGTTCAGTTCATTCGGTTGAGCCAATATGCACTTGAGCTGGTTCCTAATAAGCGATAACGATGTGATCATTTCCGTTATAGGCTGGCTAAGGACATAAAATAGAATCTGGGGTTGTCTTCTCGATCAGAGAGTTCTTCTACAGGGAAAAATGTTGAGGCAGATGTTGGCAGAGATCGATACAAGAAGCATAGAGATAGGAGGTATCGTCTAGATTAGAGAAACGAATAGAGTAGTGCTGGGCATGGTCAGTATGGTTACAGTACCTTTGTTTGAGCATCTGAGTGTGGGAGATGTGGTAGACGACATTTAGGAGAGTGTTGGGGTACCTTTTGTACATGATGGAGCTGTGAATCACGAGATCACATTAGACGTGATTGTCTATAGTGAGCTAGAGAAGGACAAGCTACTGCACCTACTATAGTACCACAGAGAGGCTGTCGGTGCGGTAGAGGTCATTTTTAGCGGAGGGAGGATGGTCAGAGGATAGTTGCTCATACCGTAGCGGTTTAACCTAAAGGTGGTGGACCGGCAAGGGTTTTCACGTATCATGTAGGAAAGAATGATACTGTAACACCCTGGTTTTGGGCTTAGCGGTTTTGAGGTTTATTAGACGGTCTGGTGGACTGGGTTAGAGATTCAAGTCAGATTCGGGATTGTATATTTTTTGGTAAGATAAAAATATGGAAAAATAGTTAAAAAATCATATTTTAATATATAATGATTTTTGGTGGAATCAATTTTAGAAAAAGGAATTTGGAAATATGACATTTTGGATTAGTGACCAAAATGCGATTTTTTTAAAACTGTTTTAAAGTGACTAAAATCAAAAGGGTCAAATCCTTAGAATCCTTAAGGAGCTAATCTACCAAGTGTTTGCTAGTGGGTTCTCTCTTCAATTAAAACATTTTAAACATGTGTTTTAAAAGGGTGTTAATAAGGATTAAATATCTAAAGTTAGTTATTAGCTTTTAAAAGAAATTCACGTAACTTTTTCCTAAACCTTTTCTCTCAACTTTTTTTCTTCCAAACACTCAGAATTTTATCAAAATCTAGAGGTAAAGAACTCATTTCACTCAGATTATTGATTTTAATTTTTCCTTTAACTTTGTTTTGCAAAATCTCATTGAAATCTTGTATTTTCTTAGCTTTTAACAAGCCAATTGAGGGAGAAATCACATAACAAGGGTAAGGTCCGTGATCTCTTCTGTTAAATGGTTCTTTACTGATATTCCCAAGTATTTGATCCTTGATTTATAAGTTGTAATGTGGTTTTAACGTTTTATCCATGTTTATTTGAGTTATGTTAGAAATTTTGATGAAACATGGAGATTTTCGAAGTGGATTTGATTTCCAGTAATTGAGGTGGATTTAATATATGTTTTGGATGTATTTTGATGTTGATAAGTTGTTTTTATCAATAGAATCTCGAAACTCTTGAATCTCTAATTAGTTAGGTTGCTAGTTTTGAGTTATTATGGTGATAATCGAGTTTAATATTTGCTGGAGGTAAAAGGGTTTTTGGATGTTGTTAGGTGTTGATTGATGGCTTGAATTGTTGTTCTATGTCTGGGTTTAGTTTCGAAAACGTTTGATGATGATTTCAGTATGTTTTAGATTTTTTTGTGTGGGCAACTTGGGGGTTGCGGGAGACTATAGTTAGGCAATGGTTCGAATGCATTTTAATGCATTTATCCTCTGATTTTATGTGTTTAAAACAGGGGATAATCAAGGCGATGAAGCTTGACGTTATTTGGTTGCTTGCCAGGAGCTTGTTTTGCGTTGGCAAGGAAGGCAAAGCGTATCGGTGAGTGGAAACTGGTTTTAGATGCTTTACAACGGTTTGTAAAGGTTGTTGGGAGTTTAGGGTAAGCGTGAGACACTTACCTAAGCTCGGAAGTAAGTTTCCCCTATTTTGCTCTTGAATATCGGCTTGGACATGAGCATGTTGTTTGCATGTTTTGGTAATAAACATGGTATGATTTACTTACTGGAAATGCATGATTTTGAGTACATATGCAGGGGATTGAATGTATATTAAATGCTATTGAGCATTGGTTTTCATTTCGGTTGGGAATGGTATTATTTCATTTTCAACGAGTTTAGCATATGTGGTGTTTTGTGAAATGCATTGCAAAACAGTGAGTAAATGGTTTTGTAAATGATATATTGGCTGTGTGACATGGTGAAAACAATCATATATAGTTGGCATGCCATAGGATTAAAAGTGCACTATAAAATATGAGCAAAATTGATCGTGGCCATGGCTCCTTGAGGTATGGCGGTTTAACAAGGCCCCTCGGACTATTGGGACCTCATTTGGGGCATGCGGTTTAACTATGCAACCCAAATGAATGGTGATCTTGCAGTGGTTTGATTATGATTATAAGAATATCATTATGTTTTGATTCAGTTGGGATCGTGAGAAAATACTTTAGTAGAAGTATGTTTTGGGAAAAGCAAGCATGTGTTTTATTTAAATGAATTTAAATGCATCATTATTTATGAGCATCCTCACTAAGCATGTGTGCTTACGCTCTCCTTTTTCCTAATGATGCAGAACATCAAATTTTGGGGCAGCAAGGCAAGGTTTGTAATGATCCAAAAGACAAACTACTTTTGAGTATGAACTCAGTTTTTGTTTTCGGTTAATAAGGCAATATGTTCGCCAAGGTTTTTGGGAGATGTAATTCTGTTTTCTTATGGATTTTGAGTATGTTCTATGCTGGTTTTTGAGGATTGTTGAAGTTGCTAAGCTTGATGTTAATACTAGTTTGTAGTTGTGGATGAATGGTGGCTTAGGTATGCATCTAGAGCCTTCCTTGATGTTTGCTTTGTTGCGATGGTTTGAGAGAGTTTTGTATGCTATGTTAGGTGTGTTGGAATGTTGCTTATGCTGAGAATGGCTTAAATGTGCATTTTGGTATGTTTGGCAAAGTGGTATAGGGAGCATGCCTCTAGAGTGGTTCTTTGAAAGTATGATGTTGTTATGGTTGCATAATCTTGATGTAAATGATAGATTATGTATATTGAACTGTTGATATACTTGTTTGAAAGTTGATAGGAGTCAATTGCATCTTGAATTGGGTGAAAAACCAACTAATCTTGACATTACAGGCCCAGACATACCGATACGCGATGGACCATATCGGTACAGTTAGGCAATTAAGGCCGAGGCATTTCGGTACATGCAAAGGTGTTTCGGTACAGACAGGCAATCAAAGCCAGAGCGTATCGAAACAGGCAAGGGTGTTTCGGTACGCCTTGAGGTCACTGGAATTTTACCTTTTAGAGAAGAGCCTGCTTACCGAAACCCCAATAGACCGTATCAGTATGGTATGAAATGGTTTTAAACCGTATTTTAAATTCGAGGTAGCGTACCAGTATAGGCCTCACCATATCGAAACAATAAGTTCACAACTGTATCGATATGGGACCAGCGTGTCGATATGGATGTCGTTAATTCTGTTAATGTCGTAGAAGGCTAGTTACTGTTTTATTTCGTTTTAGTCCTTGAATCTTGCTTTGATAATTATTTAAGCATGGATGATCGTTTGAGGCTGAAATTTGACATATAAGCAAGGAATGAACCTAATTTAAGGTTGGTAACTTAAAAAGTGGAAAAGTCCTTCCAAATGGTTGAATTTACATTTTAGTCCCTAGATTGTGACATGGCCAATTGGATATCGTGACGATGCCCGATTGAGATGAGTGCTCACCTTTGAACAGTATGATCATGTAGGGAAGCATTAACGCATCTAGATAAGATAAAATAAAAAATAGGCGTGTTTTAGGTTTAATCTTCTGGCTTTCTTTGGAAAACCTAATATAGCTTGCTCGGTTCAATCTCGCGACTAGGTTAGGTCGAGGGGGTTACATTTGTTGGTATTAGAGCCATGTTTGCGAAAAGTTAGGATGTTGTTGTTTGTTTAGCTGATGTTGTTTGAACTGCACGGTGATTGTGTATGTGTTTGGTGATTGTTTAATGTTTTGTTGGGGTATGATTGGGGACACATTGCCTATTACTGAGGATTTTAAATGTGTTTTAAAGTAAACTTGGATCCTTTGCCTGATTCTAGCCTAACTCTAACGTGTTTTGATGCTTTAGTTAGCATGGCTCGATGCGAGACATGATCTATGGCTAATACTTCCGGGGTTGGGTAGAGTAATGAGACAGAAGAGAATCTCCCTCGTGTTTTACCTCCTCCTCTAGTGGTTCCTCCAGTTGACGTTGGGGAGGGTGAAGCACCCCAAGTTCACCAAGTGCCAATATATGGTGATTTGACTCCATTAGTTCAGGCGATAACAAGAGCTTTTCAAGCAGCGATGGCTAGAGTGCAAGCACAGGCACCTACTCCTACTGTGGTGGCAAACCAAGGTTTACCCTTGGAGCGTTTGAGGAGTTTGAGAGGTGTAGAGCTTTAAGGTTTGAGCCTTGAGGCGACAAAAGGTTGGTTGGAAAAGACGGTCCGCATTATGGATCAGATGGGATATAACGAGGAGTGCAAGCTGGGTTGCACTGTATCCCTGCTGTAGGGGGATGCGTACCATTGGTGGGTGACCACTATTGTTGGTGTTCCTAAGAAAGATGTTACTTGGGAGTTCTTTTGGAGAGCTTTCAAGAAGAAGTACCTTGGTGCTCAATACTTGGATATGAAGAAGCGCTAGTTTATGTCGCTATCTCAAGGAGGCATGTCTGTTACGGAATACGAGGTAAAGTTTGTCCAGCTGAGTCAGTATGCTCTGGAGTTGGTACTAGAGGACCAGCAGAGATTGACAGGTTTCGTTATGGTCTTATTAAGGCCATTAAGATATATCTCTTGGCTGTAGATTACACGGATTTCTATGTGTTAGTCAATTAGGGCAAGAATATTGAGCAGTCCTTAGGTGTACCAGTTCAGGCCACAGGTGTGAACTTAGGTAAAAGAGTGGCGGACTCTAGCTATTCTGGGAGGTAGAATAGGAGGTTTAGGGACAAGAGGCATAAGCCAGATCATAGGCGTGGTGGTGGTGTTGGCCAGGGTGTTCAGGGAGCTCGTGTTACACCAGAGTGTGAGCGATGCGGTAGGCGCCATGTGGGTATGTGCTGGGGTAATACTAGAGTTTGTTGGATTTGTGGTTCATTTGATCACTTAAAGCGTGATTGTCCTCGGGCTGCGAGAGATGTACCGGCACAGGTTGATGCACCTGCTAGGGGTTGGGGTCGTGGCAGGGTAATTTTTAGAGACGCGAGGATGGTTAGAGGGGTATGGCTCATGCTGCAGTAGTGAGACCTGTAGGTGGTGGACCGGCTTGGGTATTTGCTCACCGTGAGGGTCATAATGACACGGATGTGATCACAGGTACTTTCACTTTGCAATCCTTGTCATTGTTATATTTGATTGATTCAGGGTCTACACATTCATATATCTTGAGTGAATATGCATCGATGCTGAATGTTCCTGTTGAGATCTTAGATGTTGGCATGTTGGTCACAAGCTCTTTTGGTGGGACAACTATAACAAGAAGGTTGTATCGGCAATGTCCTTTGGTGGTACAATGACACGAGTTTGCCGCAAATCTGATAAAAATGCCATTTCATGGTTTTGATATTATTTTGGGCATGGATTGGTTGAGTGAGCATAAAGCACTTGTGGATTGTAAAACCAAGAGGATTTTTACGAGGTTGTCTGACGATTATGAGGTTGTGGTGGCGGGTGAGAATGTAAAGTTCCTGTCCAATGTGGTTTCGACTGTTAGTGCATAGAAAATAAGTCTTGATGGATGCCAAGCTTATTTGGCTATTGTTATGAATCCAGAAGCCAAGAGTGTTCGAGTGCAGGACATTCGGACTATTTGTGACTTTCTTGAGGTTTTTCCTAAGGAGTTGTCGGGTTTGCCTCTGGATAGGGAGGTGGAGTTTTGTATTGAGATATATGAGGGTACAAAACCAGTGTCTATTGCTCCTTATAGGATGGCACCGAAAGAATTTAAGGAGTTGAAGTCACAGCTTCAGGAGTTGTTGGACCATGGGTTTATTCGACCAAGTGTTTCTCCGTAGGGTGCGCCTGTTCTCTTCGTGAAAAAAGGATGGTACGATGCGTATGTACATTGATTATCATCAGTTGAACAAGTTGACGGTAAAGAACAGGTACCCGTTGCCACAGACTGATGACTTGTTCGATCAGTTCCGTGGAGCAACGGTGATTTCCAAGATAGATTTAAGATCAAGGTATTACCAGTTGAAGGTTAAAGATGTGGATGTGCATCAGACCCCGTTTTGTACGAGGTATGGGCATTATGAGTTACTTGTCACACCTTTCGGTTTGACAAATACCCAGCTGCGTTAATGGATATGATGAATAGAGTGTTCCATGAGTATCTTGATCAGTTTTTGGTGGTGTTCATAGATGATATTCTCGTGTACTCCCGTACCAAGGAAGAGCATGTTCGGCATTTGCGGATAGTGTTGCAGTTGTTGAAGAATAATCAGTTATATGCTAAGTTGAGCAAGTGCCAGTTTTGGCTAAAAGAAGTGACATTCCTTGGTCATATGGTTTCCGCAAAGGGTATTCGTGTTGATCCACAGAAGATTAAGGCTATTGTTAACTGGTTATTATCGCCGTTTTATTGAGGGATTTTTGAGTATTACAGCACCGTTGACCAAGTTGTTACAGAAGAATGTTCCTTATGTGTGGACGGAGAAGCAACAACACAGTTTTGAGAAGTTAAAGAAGGTTCTGACATATGCTCCAGTGTTGATTCAGCCTGTATATGGGAATGAGTTTATTGTTTATAGTGATGCGTCGTACGTTGGCTTGGGATGTGTGCTGATGCAGGATGGAAAGATTGTGGCCTTTGCATTGAGGCAGTTGAAAGTTCATGAGCGCAATTATCCAACTCATGATTTGGACCTCGCGGCTGTGGTATTTGCTTTAAAAATTTGACGGCGTTACCTCTATGGTGAAAAGTGTGTGATCTTGACGGATTACAAGAGCTTGAAGTATTTGATGCCTCAGAAAGATTTGAATCTTAGGCAACAAAGGTGGTTAGAGCTACTTAAAGATTATGACTTGACCATTAAGTATCATCCTGGTAAAGCCAATGTAGTGGCGGATGCATTAAGTCCTAAGGTTGCGATTGAGCTTCGAGCTATGTTTGCAAGTTTAAGTGTGACGCGGGAGGGTAGTTTACTGGAGGAGTTGCAAGTTAAGCCTACGTTATCGCAGTTGATTAAAGCTAAACAACCGTATGATGATTCATTCGTGGAGCATGTTAAGAATATAGAAGATGGTAATCCGACGGAATTCCATTTTGATGATTATGGAGTTTTGTGTTTCAAGGGTCGAATAGTGGTGCCGGATGATCCAGATTTGAGGCACACTATCTTGATGGAGGCACACTCTAGTCCTTTTGCGATGCATCCTGGTAGTGTTAAGATGTATCGTGATTTGAAGGATGCATACTACTGGGTTGGGTTGTAAAAGGATGTGGCTGAGTTTGTTTCCATGTGCATGGTATGTCAGCGAGTTAAGGCTGAACATCAATTTCCATCTGGGTTGTTGCAACCGTTGAAAATTCTGGAGTGGAAATGGGAGTGAACTTAGTAACAGGTTTGCCGTTGACACCGGCTAAAAGAGATTTCGTTTGGGTGATTGTTGATTGGTTCACAAAGTGTGCACATTTCCTGCCAGTGCATACAACGTATACCTTGGACAAGTTGGTAGTTTTATATATATCAGAGATTGTGCGCTTACATGGTGCACCTAAATCCATCGTGTCGGATAGGGATCTGAGGTTTACGATAAGATTTTGGAAAAGTTTGCACCAAGCCTTGGGTTCAAGGTTAAGTTTTAGCACTGTATATCATCCTCTATCGGATGGCCAATCTGAGCGAGTTATCCAGGATTTAAAAGATATGCTGAGAGGTTGTATTATCGATTTTCAAGGAACCTGGGAGAAGCATTTGCCTTTAGTTGAATTTGCTTACAACAATAGTTATCAGGCGAGTATACAGATAGCGCCTTATGAGGCGCTATATGGCCAGAGATATCATACGCCCTTGTGTTGGGCTGAGGTGGGGGGAAAAGCATGTTACCCTACCAGATGTGCTGAAAGACACGGATAAGAAGGTCAAGCTTGTATGCGACTGGTTGAAAGCAGCTGCGGATCGGCAGAAATCTTACGCGGATTTGAAGCGTAAGGAGGTTGAATATGCGGTGGCCAAACGCGTATTCTTGAAGGTGTCACCATAGAAAAAGGTGATGAGATTTGGACGTAAGGTTAAGCTTAGTCCGAGGTTAATTGGACCATACGAGGTTATCGAGCGTGTGGGTCCTGTGGCATATTGGTTGAGGTTGCCTCCCGAGCTGGAGAAAATTTATAATGTGTTCCATGTTTCGATGTTGAGGAGATATCGGTCAGATCCATCGTATATCATACCAGTGGAGGATTTGGAGTTGAGGCCAGATCTAACCTTTGATGAGGAAGCCATAGAGATCCTTGATACCAGTAAGAAAGTTCTACGTGGTAAGACGATAGAGCTCGTGAAAGTCTTGTGGCGGCACTTAGGTGTTGAGGAAGCTACTTGGGAAAGCAAGTCGGATATGAAGGAGCAATTTCCACATCTGTGTCCTCCAGGTAATTTCGAGGAAGAAATTCCTTAAGTGGGGGAGAGTTGTAGCCCTCCAATTTTGGGCTTAGTGGTTCTAAGGTTTATTAGACGGTCTAGTGGACCAGGTTAGAGATTCGAGTCGAATTCAGGACCGTATATTTTTCAGTAAGATAAAAATATGTAAAAATAGTTAAAAAATCATCTTTTAATATATAATGATTTTTGGTGGAATAAATTTTAGGAAAATGAATTTGGAAATATGACATTTTGGGTTAGTGACTAAAATCAAAAGGGTCAAATCCTTAGAATCCTTAAGGAGCTAATCTACCAAGTGTTTGCTAGTGGTTTCTCTATTCAATTAAAACATTTTAAACATGTGTTTTAAAAAGGTGTTAATAAGGATTAAATATCTAAAGTTAGTTATTAGCTTTTAAAAGAAATTCATGTAACTTTTTCCTAAACCTTTTCTCTCAACTTCTTTTCTTCCAAACACTCAGAATTTTTATTAAAATCCAGAGGTAAAGAACTCATTCCACTCATATTATTGATTTTAATTTGTTCCTTTAACTTTGTTTTGCAAAATCTCATTGAAATCTTGTATTTTCTTAGCTTTTAACAAGCCAATTGAGGGAGAAATCACATAACAGGGGTAAGGTCTGTGATCTCTTCTATGAAATGGTTCTTTATTGATATTCCCAAGTATTTGATCCTTGATTTATAAGTTGTAATGTTGTTTTAATGTTTTATCCATGTTTAATTGAGTTATGTTGGAAATTTTGATGAAACATGGTGATTTTCGAAGTGGATTTGATTTCCAGTAATTGAGATGGATTTAATACATGTTTTGGATGTATTTTGATGTTGATAATTTGTTTTTATCAATAGAATCCCGAAACTCTTGAATCTCTAATTAGTTAGGTTGCTAGTTTTGAGTTATTGTGGTGATAATCGAGTTTAATCATTGCTGGAGGTAAGAGGATGTTAGGAAAGGGTTTTTGGATGTTGTTAGGTGTTGATTGATGGCTTGAATTGTTGTTCTATGTCTGGTTTAAGTTTTGAAAATGTTTGATGATGATTTCGGTTTGTTTCAGATGATTTTTGTGTGGGCAACTTGGGAGTTGCGGTTAGGCAATGGTTTGAAAGCATTTTAACGCATTTATCCTCTGGTTTTATTTGTTTAAAATAGGGGATAATCAAGGCGACGAAGCTTGACGTTGTTTGGTTGCTTACCAAGAGCTTGTTTCGCGTTGGCAAGGAAGGCAAAGCGTATCGGTGAGTGGAAACTGGTTTTAGATGCTTAATAAAGGTTTGTAAAGGTTTTTGGGAGTTTAGGGTAAGCGTGAGACTCTTACCTAAGCTCGGAAGTAAGTTTCGCTTATTTGCTCTTGAATATCGGCTTGGTTATGAGCATGTTGTTTGCATGTTTTGGTAATAAACATGGTATGATTTACTTACTGGAAATGCATGATTTTGAGTACATATGCAGGGGATTAAAAGTATATTAAATGCTATTGAGGATTGGTTTTCGTTCTGGTTAGGAATGGTATTATTGCATTTGCAACGAGCTTAGCATATGTGGTGTTTTGTGAAATGCATTGTAAAACAGTGATTAAATGGTTTTGTAAATGATATATTGGCTATGTGACATGGTGAAAACAATCAGATATAGTTGGCATGCCATAGGATTAAAAGTGCACTATAAAATATGAGCAAAATAGATCATGGCCATAGGTCCTTGAGGTATGGCGGTTTAACAAGGCCACTCGGACTATTGGGACCTCATTTGGGGCATGCGGTTTAACTAGGCAACCCAAATGGATGGTGATCTTGCAGTTTAACTATGCAAGGGTGGAATCTCGCGGTTTAACTAGGCGAGGGTGTCAAATCTTGCGGTTTAACTAGGCAAGGTTTGGGATATCATGCGGTTTAACTAGGCATGGTATGAGAGATCCGTGTATCCGATGTGTATAGGATAGAGGTAGTTTATCCGGGTCACTATAAATGTCAATATATGAGAAAGATCATGTGTTGAATCTTGTGTCAAAATGCTTTTGGACTTGAGCATGGTTTGATTAAAATGCCTTGGGATTTTAGCATGAAATGATTAAGATTATAAGAATATCATTATGTTTTGATTCGGTTGGAAATGTTAGAAAATACTTTGGTAGAAGTATATTTTGGGAAAAGCAAGCATGTGTTTTTTAAATGAATTTAAATTCATCATTGTTTATGAGCATCCTCACTAGGCATGTGTGCTTACGCTCTCCTTTTTCCTAATAATGTAGAGCATTAAAGTTTGGGGCAGCAAGGCAAGGTTTGCAAGGATCCAAAAGACAAACTACTTTTGAGTATGAACTTAGTTTATGTTTCCGGTTAATAAGGCAATATGTTCGCCAAGGTTTTTGGGAGATGAAATTCTATTTTCTTATGGATTTTGAGTATGTTCTATGATGGTTTTTGAGGATGGATGAAGTTGCTAAGCTTGATGTTAATACTAGTTTGTAGTTGTGGATGAATGGTGGCTTAGGTATGCATTAGAGCCTTTCTTGATGTTTGCTTTGTTGCGATGGTTTGAGAGAGTTTTGTATGCTATGTTAGGTGTGTTGGAATGTTGCTTATGCTAAGAATGGCTTAAATGTGCATTGTGGTATGTTTGGCAAAGTGGTATAGGGAGCATGCCTCTAAAGTGGTTCTTTGAAAGCATGGTGTTGTTATGGTTGCCTAATCTTGATGTAAATTATAGATTATGTATATTGAAGTGTTGATATGCTTGTTTGAAAGTTGATAGGGGTCAATTGCATCTAGAATTGGGTAAAAAACTAGCTAATCTTGACATTACAGGCCTAGGCGTACCGATACGCGAGGAACCGTATCGGTACGGCTAGGCAATTAAGGCCAAGGCGTTTTGGTACAAGCAGAGGCGTTTCGGTACAGACATGAAATCAAAGCCAGAGCGTATTGAAATAGGCAAAGACGTTTCGGTACACCTTGGGGGCACTGGAATTTTACCTTTTGGAGACAAGCCTGCGTATCGAAACACCAATAGACTGTATCGATACGGTATGAACTGGTTCTAAACTGTATTTTAAATACAAGGTAGCGTACCGATACGGGCCTCACCGTATCGAAACGATGAGTTCACAACCGTATTGATATGGGACCCAGCATGTCGATACAGATGTCATTAATTCTGTTAATATTATGGAAGGCTAGTTCTGTTTTCTTTCATTTTAGTCCCTGAATCTTGCTTTGATAATTATTTAAGCATGGATGATCATTTGAGGCTGAATTTGACATATTAGCATGGAATGAACCAAATTTAAGGTTGGTAACTTAAAAAGTGGAAAAGTCCTTCCAAATGGTTGAATTTACATTTTGGTCCCTAGATTGTGACGAGGCCAATTGGATATTGTGACGATGTCCGATTGAGATGAGTGCTCACCTTTGAATAGTATGATCTTGTAGGGAAGCATTAACGCATCTAGATATGATAAAAGAAAAAATGGGTGTGTTTTAGCTTTAATCTTCCGATATTCTTTGGTAAACCTAATATAGTTTGCTCGGTTCGATCTTGTGGCTAGGCCGGGTCGAGGGGGTTACATTTGTTGGTATTAGAGCCAGGTTTGCGAAAAGTTGGGATGTTGTTGTTTGTTTAGCTTATGTTGTTTGAACTGCATGGTGATTGTGTATGTGTTCGGTGATTGTTTAATGTTTTGTTGGGGTATGATTGGGGACACATTGCCTATTACCAAGGATTTTAAATGTGTATTAAAGTAAACTTGGATCTTTTGCCTGATGCTAGCCTAAATCTACTGTGTTTTGATGCTTTTGTTAGCATGGCTCGACGTGAGACACGATCTATGGCTAATACTGCCAGGGTTGGGCAGAGCAATGAGACAGAAGAGAATCTCCCTCGTGTTTTACCTTTTCCTCCTCTAGTGGTTCCTCCAGTTGACGTTGGGGCGAGTGAAGCACCCCAAGTTCACCAAGTGCCAGTATATGGTGATTTGACTCCATTGGTTCGGGCAATAATGAGAGCTTTTTAAGCAACGATGGCTGGAGTGCAGGCGTAGGCACCGACACCTATTGTGGTGGCAAATCAAGGTTTACCCTTGGAGCGTTTGAGAAGTTTGAGAGGTGTGTAGTTTCAATGTTTGAGCCCTGAGGCGGCCGAAGGTTGGTTGGAAAAGATGGTCCGCATCATGGATCAGATGGGACGTAACGAGGAGCGCAAGCTGGGTTGCACTGTATCCCTGCTGTAGGGGGATGCGTACTATTGGTGGGTGACCACTATTGTTGGCATTCCTGAGCCAGATGTTAATTGGGAGTTCTTTCGGAGAGCTTTTAAGAGAAAGTACCTTGATGCTCAGTACTTGGATATGAAGAAGCGCGAGTTTATGTCGCTATCTTAGGGAGGCATGTCTGTTACTGAATACGAGGTGAAGTTTGTCCGGCTGAGTTAGTACGCTCTGGAGTTGGTGCCAGATGACAAGCAGAGATGTGACAGGTTTCGTTATGGTCTTGTTAAGGACATTAAGACATATCTCCTGGCTGCAGATTACCCGAATTTTGATGTGTTGGTCAACCGAGCCAAGGATATTAAGCAGTCCTTGGGTGTACCAGTTCAGGCCACACGTGTGAACTTGGGTAAAAGAGTGGCAAACTCTAGCTATTCTGGGAGGCAGAATAGGAGGTTCAGGGATAAGAGGCATAAGCCATATCATAGGCGTGGTGGTGGTGTTGGCCAGGGAGCTCGTGTTACACCAGAGTGTGAGCGATGTGGTAGGCACCACGTGGATATGTGCTAGGGTAATACTGGAGCTTGTTGGATTTGTGCTTCATTTGATCACTTGAAGCGTGATAGTCCTCAGGCTGCGAGAGATTTCCCGGCATAGGTTGCTGCACCTACTAGAGGCCAGGGCCGTGGCAGGGTAATTTTCAAAGACGCGAGGATGATCAGAGGGGTATGGCTCATACGGCAGTAGTGAGACCTGAAGGGGGTGGACCAGCTCGGGTCGTTGCTCACCGTAAGGGTCGTAATGACATGGATGTGATCGCATGTACTTTCACTTTGCAATCCTTTTCATTGTTATCTTTGATTGATTCAGGGTCTACGTATTCATGTATCTCAAGTGAACATGCATCTATGCTGAATGTTCCTGTTGAGATCTTAGATGTTGACATGTTGGTTAGAAGCTCTTTTGGGGAGACAGTTACAACAAGAAGGTTGTATCAGTGATGTCCTTTGGTGGTACAAGGTCACGAGTTTGCCGCAGATCTGATGGAAGTGCCATTTCATGGTTTTGATGCTATTTTGGGCATGGATTGGTTGAGTGAGCATAGAGCGGTTGTGGATTGTGAAACCAAGAGGATTTTCATGAGGTTGGCCGACGATTATGCAGTTTTGGTGGTGGCTGAGAATGTTAAGTTCATGTCTAACGTGGTTTCAACTGTTAGTGCAGAGAAAATGATAATTGATGGCTGCCAAACTTATTTGGCTATTGTTATGAATCCATAAGCCAAGGGTGTTCTAGTGCAGGACATTCGGACTGTTTGCGACTTTCCTAAAGTTTTTCCTAAGGAGTTGTCGGGTTTGCCTCCGGATAGGGAGGTTGAGTTTCGTATTGAGACATACGAGGGTACAAAACCAGTGTTCATTGCTCCTTATAGGATGGCACTAAAAGAATTGAAGGAGTTGAAGTCACAGCTTCAGGGGTTGTTGTACCATGGGTTCATTCGACCAAGTGTTTCTCCATGGGGTGCACCTGTTCTTTTCGTGAAAAAGAAGGAGGGTATGATGCGTATGTGCATTGATTATCGTTAGTTGAACAAGTTGACGGTAAAGAATAGGTACCCGTTGCCACGAATTGATGACTTGTTCGATCAGTTTCGTGGAGCAGTGGTGTTTTCCAAGATAGATTTAAGATCGGGGTATTACTAGTTGAAGGTTAAGGATGTGGATGTTCATAAGATCCCGTTTCGTACGAGGTATGGGAATTATGAGTTTTTGGTCATGCCTTTCGGTTTGACAAATGCCCCGGCTGCGTTTATGTACATAATGAATAGAGTGTTCCACGAGTATCTTGATCAGTTTGTGGTGGTGTTCATAGATGATATTCTCGTGTACTCTCGTACTGAGAAAGAGCATGTTCGGCATTTGCGGATAGTGTTGCAGGTGTTGAAGGATAATCAGTTATACGCTAAGTTGAACAAGTGCGAGTTTTGGCTAAAGGAAGTGACATTCCTTGGTCATGTGGTTTCTGCGGAGGGTATTCGCTTTGATCCATAGAAGATTAAGGCTATTCTCAACTAGAAGGCACCTAAGTCAGTATCGGAGGTGCGTAGTTTTCTTGGGTTGGCTGGTTATTATCGCCGTTTTGTTGAGGGATTTTTGAGTATTGCAGCACATTGACCAAGTTGTTACAAAATAATGTTCCTTATGTGTGGACGGAGAAGCAACAACATAGTTTTGAGAAGTTGAAGAAGGTTCTGACACATGCTCATGTATTGATTCAGCCTGTATCTGGGAAGGAGTTTGTGGTTTATAGTGATGTCGTACGTTGGCTTGGGATGTGTGCTGATGCAGGATGGGAAGGTTGTGGCCTTTGCATCGAGGCAGTTGAAAGTTCATGAGGGCAATTATCCAACTCATGAATTGGAGCTCGCGACTGTGGTGTTCGCTTTGAAATTTTGGAAGCATTACCTTTATGGTGAGAAATGTGTGATCTTTACGGATCACAAGAGCTTGAAGTTGGCATCGAACTTGGCAACATTATCTAGCTTTGCCAAGATGTTGTTGTGTTCGGGATCCTTACCCTCAAATTTTCCTCACGCTCTATTACCACTAATGAGTCCAATGTACCGATTGTAGAATACTCTTCATCAGTATAATCTATTGATTCAAATGTGTTAGGAAAAACCTAATACTCGTAATGTTGATTCTAAACTCCTTGAGGAGCAGATAGAGGAAGAAAATTGCCAGCTTGTTGATATAGCATTGCCATGGCATTCTGATTGTTACCACTAACCGAAGTGTTTGCCACCTCTTGGTGCCTTGATGGAGGCTCTATCCCGTTCTCTTGAGGCATGCCATTCACAGCATTGTCAAGCCTCCTAACTTGTTCTTCCAAGCCGCTCATAACATCTGTGGCCTCTTCAAATGCGTCTCCAATGTAATTTGTTTGCTCTTGAGGTGGATTATTGTGCATTGGCATTTCTGAAGGCAATTATGCCATTCCAAACGATCTGTTGGATCCATAAAGATCTGTCGCTAATTTCTCATGAAAAATGTTGCCTTGGGATGGCATTTGTTTGAAGTTTGGTGGCACAGCAAAGTTGTTAGGTGCATAAAAATAATCGTCATCTTGATTATTCCAATAAATATTCTGCTACTGGTTCCATCCTCGGTTGAAGTTGTAGGAGGAAGGGTTGTTCACATTACAATGCCCCGTGTAACAATAGGAATTAGGGTTGAAGGGGCAATTGTAGAACGAGTGGTATCCTCTACAATATGCACAAACAACGGGTGTTGCTTGCCGTTTGCTGAACTTGTTAGGCACTTGCATTGATGTAAGCATGCTTTTCAGTTCAGAGATCTGTGCAGAGAGTGTTGTATAGGCATCCTCTTCATGCATTTCACATCGTCTTTGCTCATGGACAGCTCTTAGAGTTGGATATTGGCAGTCATAAGTGGGAAAAATGTAGTCATCATCATACCATATGTGGCTGGCCATACTTTTTTGTAGCTTTCCTAAAAAAGAAAAAAGTGATCAAAACAAAAAAAAACAAAGTTAGTAAAATGAAAACAAAAAAAGTAAAAATTAAAGCAATAAATTCCGTCGCAATCCCCGGCAACGGCGCCAAAAACTTGTAGACTCTCTAGGTGAAATGCTGGAAAAAGAGGCAAAAGTTATGTGTTGGAAAAATATAAAACAGTGCCAAGATGAGTCTTTTGCGTGCAAGTATACACGGTCTGTAAGTAATACAGCAGTAAGCTAAGTATCGATCCCACAGAGATTGACTTGGAATTCAATTGCTTTGATTGTTACTTTCTTTAAGGAAAAGTTGTTTTGTTTTGAAATTGGTTTTGGAAATAATTGGAAATAAAATAAATGAAAGTAAAGTAAAGACGTTGGCAAGGAATGTTCTTTAATGAATGATGAGCATTGGCATGGAGTGCCTGGTTTTCACGCTATTCATATCGTGCCAGCCTTCAATAACAACCTGTCTTGGCATTGTTTGCCGAGCAGATTCAAAATTAGCAAAGCCTCTCTCGATTGTCATTACCCTAAATTGATCATATAAAAACCCCTATATCTCTAAAGTGCATGCTTTTAAATAAACCAATTTGATTAAGATCCAATCTATACTCCTAAGGGGTAGATTTCACTCCCGAAGTAAGTTCATCTACTTGAACGAATTCTCTCAAAGCTTCTCTCCTTAGTATTCAACAACTTGATTGTTGTCACCCCAAGTCTGTTAAGATATTGAGGAGCAATAGGCCAACAGTGCCAGCTCTCGCTTGGCATAGTATTTAGAAAACATTAAAGTATGCTGAATAAATAAAACATTGCCAAGGCAGATTTATTATTAAAAACTAAACTTGAAAACAGCGTTTCAACGCAAACATCCCCCACCAACTATTGAATTAGTTCATGGTGAGGGATTTAACCGAAAAACCATCAATGTTTTCAAAATACATCATCATTAAAAAATAAAAATAACTAAATAAAGAGAATGGGCAAGAAGGGGGTATCTCGATGCAGCCCTTCAATGGCTCCAAGCCCTCGATCTAGCTGGTCGAACCATGCAGCCTTCATCTTTCGATTGTCAATGAAATCCTCTCCAAGTTCCCCCAAGAACCACACATTGAATGCTTGCTTGGTTGGTCTTTAAATAGGCGTGCAAGGAGGGCATAGGATAAGCCTTTGAGTTTGAATTTGAATGCGCAAGGGATAAGGGATGTGATCATCTTATCCAGATTTGAAGTGATAAGGTGATAAGCTAATTAGGTTTTCACTCGGGCTGACGTCATATGCCGTCGATCCTTTGGCAGCCGAGCTTGGCATCGTTCAATCCATCTGTGCCAGACAGACTTGGCATCCTATTTTTTCGCCATCCTATTTTTTCGAAGTTTGATCAAATGCTATTTTTTCGCAGCCTAATCTGGTCCTATTTTTTGGGCTGACATTGCCAAGGGTTCTTGGCATGTCATCAAGTTCACTTCTCTGCCAACCGATGCTTGGCATTGTCTAGTCCATTTGTGCCAACAGCACTCAGTATTCTCTCTGGCATTCCTTACTGCGCTACTTTTTTGTGCCAAATACTATGCTAAACCTGCAAAATTGCCAACAAAACAACCATTCACACTGCATACACATAATTCTAAACTCCTTATGCAAATGCATGATTTTAACAACCTTATGCAACTAAATGTACCTAAAAACAAGCAAAAGCATTGTAAGATTGGCATTAAAAATAGTACTTTTGGAGAGGTAACAGATTACGACTTGACCATTGAGTATCATCCTGGTAAAGCCAATGTAGTGGCGGATGCATTAAGTCGTAAGGTTGCAGTTGAGCTATGTTCGCAAGATTAAGTGTGACACGAGAGGGCGGTTTGCTAGCGGAGTTGCAAGTTAAGCCTACATTGTCGCTGTTGATTAAAGCTAAACAACCGTATGATGATTCGTTCGTGGAGCATGTTAAGAATATAGCAGATGGTAATCTGATAGAATTCCATTTTGATGATGATGGAGTTTTGTGTTTCAAGGGTCGAATAGTGGTGCCGGATGATCTGGGGTTGAGGCACACTATCTTGACGGAGGCACACACTAGTCTTTTTGCTATGCATCCTGGTAGTCTTAAGATGTATCGTGATTTGAAGGAGGTATACTACTGGGTTGGGTTGAAAAAGGATGTGGCTGAGTTTGTTTCCAAGTGCATGGTATGTCAGCGAGTTAAGGTTGAACATCAATTTCCATCCGGGTTGTTGCAACTGTTGAAAATTCTGGAGTGGAAATGGGAGAGAACCACCATGGACTTTGTAACAGGTTTGCCGTTGACACCGGCTAAAAAGGATTCTGTTTGGGTGATCATTGATCGGTTCACAAAGTGTGCATATTTCCTACCAGTGCATACAATGTATACCTTGGACAAGTTGGCAGATTTATATATATCAGAGTTTGTGCGCTTGTATAGTGTACCTAAATCCATCGTGTCTGATAGGGATTGAGGTTTACGGCAAGATTTTGGAAAAGTTTAGACCAGGCCTTGGGTTCAAGGTAGAGTTTTAGCACTGCATATCATCCTCAGTCGGATGGACAGTCTGAGCTGGTTATCCAGGTTTTAAAGGATATGCTAAGAGGTTGTATTATCGAGTTTCAAGGAACATGGGAGAAGCATTTGCCTTTAGTTGAATTTGCTTACAACAACAGTTATCAGGCGAGTATATAGATGGCACCTTATGAGGTGCTATATGGCTGGAGATGCCGTACACCCTTGTGTTGGGATGAGGTGGGGGAAAAGCATGTTACCCTACCAGATGTGCTGAAAGACACGGATGAGAAGGTCAAGCTTGTATGCGACCGATTGAAAGCAGCTGCGGATCGGCATAATCGTACGTTGATTTGAATCGTAAGGAGGTTGAATATGCGGTAGGCCAACGCGTATTCTTGAAGGTTTCACCATGGAAAAAGGTGATGAGATTTGAACGTAAGGGTAAGCTTAGTCTGAGGTTCATTGGACCATATGAGGTTATCGAGCGTGTGGGTCCTGTGGCATATCGGTTGAGGTTGCCTCCTGAGCTGGAGAAAATTCATAATGTGTTCCATGTTTTGATGTTGAGGAGATATCGGTCAGATCCATCGCATATCATGCTGGTGGAGGATGTGGAGTTGAGGTAAGATCTAACCTTGGATGAGGAACCCGTAGGGATCCTTGATACCAGTACGAAAGTTCCGCGTGGTAAGACGATAAAGCTCGTGAAAGTTTTGTGGCTGCACTGAGGTGTTGAGGAAGCTACTTAGGAAAGCAAGGCAGATATGAAGGAGCAATTTCCACATCTGTTTCCTCCAGTAATTTTGGGGACGAAATTCCTTAAGTGGGGGAGAGTTGTAACACTCAGGTTTTGGGCTTAGCGGTTTTGAGGTTTATTAGACGGTCTAGTGGACCAGGTTAGAGATTAGAGTCGGATTCAGGACCGTATATTTTTCGATAAGATAAAAATATGAAAAAATAGTTAAAAATCATCTTTTATTATATAATGATTTTTGGTGTAATCAATTTTAGAAATTTGTTTTTGGAAATATGACATTTTGGGTTAGTGACCAAAATGCGATTTTTTGAAAACTGTTTTAAAGTGACTAAAATCAAAAGGGTCAAATCCTTAGAATCCTTAAGGAGCTAATCTACCAAGTGTTTGCTGGTGGTTTCTCTATTCAATTAAAACATTTTAAACATGTGTTTTAAAAGGGTGTTAATAAGGATTAAATATCTAAAGTTAGTTATTAGCTTTTAAAAGAAATTCATGTAACTTTTTCCTAAACCTTTTCTCTCAACTTCTTTCCTTCCAAACACTCAGAATTTTATCGAAATCTAGAGGTAAAGAACTCATTTCACTCAGATTATTGATTTTAATTTGTTCCTTTAACTTTGTTTTGCAAAATCTTATTGAAATCTTGTGTTTTCTTAGCTTTTAACAAGCCAATAGAGGGAGAAATCACATACCAGGGGTAAGGTCTGTGATCTCCTCTATTAAATGGTTCTTTATTGATATTCCCAAGTATTTGATCCTTGATTTATAAGTTGCAATGTGGTTTTAATGTTTTATCCATGTTTAATTGAGTTATGTTGGAAATTTTGATGAAACATGGTGATTTTCGAAGTGGATTTGATTTCCAGTAATTGAGATGGATTTAATATATGTTTTGGATGTATTTTGATGTTGATAAGTTGTTTCTATCAATAGAATCCCGAAACCCTTGAATCTCTAATTAGTTAGGTTGCTAGTTTTGAGTTATTGTGGTGATAATCGAGGTTAATCTTTGCTGGAGGTAAAAGGATGTTAGGAAAGGGTTTCGGATGTTGTTAGGTGTTGATTGATGGCTTGAATTGTTTTTCTATGGCTGGGTTAAGTTTTGGAAACGTTTGATGATGATTTCGGTATGTTTCGGATGGTTTTAGTATGGGCAACTTGGGAGTTGCGGGAGATTGTGGTTAGGCAATGGTTTGAATGCATTTTAATGCATTTATCCTCTGGTTTTATGTGTTTAAAACAGAGGATAATCAAGGCGAAGAAGCTTGACGTTGTTTGGTTGCTTGCTTGGAGCTTGTTTCGCGTTGGCAAGGAAGACAAAGCGTATCGGTGAGTGAAAACTGATTTTAGATGCTTTATAAAGGTTGTTGGGAGTTTAGGGTAAGCGCGAGACACTTACCTAAGCTCAGAAGTAAGTTTCCCTTATTTTGCTCTTGAATATCGGCTTGGATATGAGCATGTTATTTGCATGTTTTGGTAATAAACATGGTATGATTTACTTACTGGAAATGCATGATTTTGAGTACATATGCAAGGGATTGAAAGTATATTAAATGCTATTTAGCATTGGTTTTCATTCCAGTTGGGAATGGTATTGTTGCATTTGCAACGAGTTTAGCATATGTAGTGTTTTGTGAAATGCATTGTAAAACAGTGAGTAAATGTTTTTGTAAATGATATATTGGCTATGTGACATGGTGAAAACAATCGGATATAGTTGGCATGCCATAGGATTAAAAGTGCACTATAAAATATGAGCAAAATCGATCGTGGCCATGGGTCCTTGAGGTATGGCGGTTTGACAAGGCCACTCAGACTATTGGGACCTCATTTGGGGCATGCGGTTTAACTAGGCAACCCAAATGGATGGTGATCATGCGGTTTAACTAGGCAAGGTTGGTACTCTTGCGGTTTAACTAGGAAAGGGTGGAATCTCGCGGTTTAACTAGGCGAGGGTGTCAAATCTTGTGGTTTAACTAGACAAGGTTTGGGATATCATGCGGTTTAACTAGGCATGGTATGAGAGATCCGTGTATCCGATGTGTATAGGATAGAGGTAGTCTATCTGGGTCACTATAAATGCCAATATACGAGAAAGATCATGTGTTGAATCTTGTATCAAAATGCTTTGGGACTTGAGCATGGTTTGAGTAAAATGCCTTGGTATTTTAGCATGAAATGATTATGATTATAAGAATATCATTATGTTTTGATTCGGTTGGAATCATGAGAAAATACTTTACAGTTTGTACCATTGCTTGCTCGGTTCGGTCTTGTGACTAGGCCAGGTTGAGGGGGTTACAGATACCGATGTGATTGCAGGTACATTTACTTTACAGTTATACCATTGCTTTCTTTAACAGATTCTAGTTCTACACATTTATACATCTTGCGCGAACATGCATGTTTGCTTAATATGCTTGTGGAGGTGTTAGATGTTGGTATGCAAGTAACTAGTATTTTTGGTGAGACAGTAGTTGCTAAAAGGTTGTATAGGAGATGTTCTTTGATGGTTCGAGGTCATGTGTTTGAGGCTGATTTGATGAAGTTGCCGTTTTATGGATTTGATGTTATCTTAGGGATGGATTGTGTAACACCCACGACCCGAATGTCATATTTGGGCCTCACGCCTGAAACCCAACCAAACAATTTTGACCTAGTTTATCCCAATCCACAAATCCATTATGAAAATCCATTTAATTACAACCCAATAAAACATAATAAATATTCAAAACATATACAATGGAGCTCCTTTTAAAATTTCATTATAAACCCTTGACTCGATTGTTTGAAAATCCAAATACGATTTACAATATACAATAGGTTTTTACGAATACATAGCCCAAGGACCTAAATACTATACTCTGATGAGATGAGGCACTGGAATCCTTCCCTGTTGGTGCTCCTCCAAGATCGAGCCAAACCTACTAACCTACGAACGAAAACAACGATTTCGAATGCCGAGTTAACAAAGCTCAGTGGATACTCCGCCACTCAACCATGCTTCATGCAAATCATAAATAAAGCAATGCAACATGAATGACATCATGTCAAGATAACAATGGCGCTACCATAACCGCCTAAACACATAACATTATGAATGTATGGTCACGCACACAGCTCATACAAGTACCTCATACGTTTACCAAGCATTACACAGATAACACCAACAACATTAAGTGACGTTCGCGTCCATAAAGCATCGGAATCCTACACTTGAGTGAGGCCCGCATCCACACAGTATCGGGATCCTACACTATGAGTAAGGCCCGAGTCCACAAAGCATCAGGATCATATACTCTGAGCAAGGCCTGCGTCCATAAAGCATCGGGATCTTATACTCATGGGGATGAGGCCCACGTCTACATAGCATCGGGATCCTACATCCATGTCGGGATTCCTCATTAAGCATCTTCGAATGAGACCCGCGTCTACAAAGTATTGGGATCCCACATTCGAGACTCTTCAAGGTGTTGCAACACACGTAGGGTATCCAAATCCCAACAACAAGGGATGACTCGACTATCTAGGCGTCCCATCAGCACACAACAAGGACCCTAGTCACCACACAACACTCAACCTCGACCCAAGGGTCTTACCGCACCCAGCTCTAACACACTTACCATCACCCTATGGTTTCTATCAATTATTAGGCCGTCCTATCGAACTTATCTATTTATGAGTATGTTGTGAAGGTACACCTTAGCTGTTCTCATTAATTTATTTTATTATTCGATAAGACTTAACCTTATAGGCGCCCATCAATCGATCCACCTAAAATCCCTATGGGTTACTACCTCCCACGGTTTACCCAATATTTACCAAGTCATTAGCCATTTATTTCATACACAGGGTTTAAATCTCTATTTCTCAATTTTAATATTCATTTTACACCTTAACGAACCCCTATGGTCCTTTGCCTCGAATTATAGAACCCCCGAACGCAACCTCAAAATTCTTGGACAAATTGCCTAGTGAGTATCGATACTCCAAGGTGAGTACCGGTACTCCCCTCTAGGTATCGGTACTCCCCCATAAGTACCGATACTCTAATTAGGTTCGAAAGAATTAGACTCCAAGCCTTACCGATACGCCTCGTGCCGTATCGATACGCATCATTGGTACTAGGATCACCCCGTATCGATCCACCCCCGTACCGATACTCCCACATACGCGTACCGGTACGCTAAGCTTCTCCCAGGCAATGCAATTGTGGGTACCGATATGCCCCTTGCGTACTGGTACTCAAAAGCGCTACTGGAATCCTTAATATTCAAGGGTACCGATATACGAGGAGGCATACCGGTACTCCTCTCACGACCCTCTCCTATTTTATACTAAGGCGTACCGATACGCTAGCCCCAGTACCGATACGCAAGCCCGATTTTGGAACTCTGGGTGCGAGTTTCACCTAGAAACCTTGTTTAACCCCTAAAGTTAAACCCCAAACTATTCCTACAAGTTATGGTGGAGGTATCAAGTGAGTCTCAACCAATTTTAAGCCTTAGCGACATCAAATCCACACTTTACCATTAAAGAGGTCAACCAAAGCATATCAAACCATAAACACCCAAATCATGCACAAAGCCTATTTTTATGAGTAGCAGGAATTTAAAGGAGTTAGTGGTGTACTAACCTTGCATTTAGCCTGACGAAGAAACCTTCAAGAATCCATTCCCATTTTTCTTCTTCAAACCCTAGCTAACCCTCTTCTACCATCATTCCAAGCAAAGCTTACATCAAAATAAAGATCCCTTGCTGCTGAACAAACTTTCCTCAACAACCAAAACGAGATTCACACAATACTTCTAAAAATTTAACCTTTGATGGTGATTTTTGGTTGGGAAGATTGGGTTTTGAAAGGGGGAGGAAATAACCAAAATTAGATCATCATTTTCTAATCTTTTTGCAGAAAATTAAAGAGGCCACCCTATCTTGTCATCTAATTATGTAATTACTGAACTACCCTCCTACAACTCTTCCTAACTTAAACCCAACCCATCAGCACAAGCCCAACAACCAAGATCAAGCCCAAAAAGACTCCCAAGGGCCCAACGTCACGGCCCAAATGTAAAGCCCATGCCTCGGGTCAACTCGACTCTTGGATCTAAACTCGGCCCAAAGTATCGTTGAAGCTTGCTGAGGATGATGAAGTGGTGATTTTGGGCGATAATGTTAAATTCTTGTCTGACATGGTTTCGGCTTTGGAAGCACGAGAGTTGTTGGAATCTGAGGGTCAAGCATATCTATCTTATGTCTTGAATCTGAATATGAAGGAAGTACGAGTCCAAGATATCTGCACCGTTTGTGATTTTCTAAGAGTGTTTTCGAAAGAGTTACTAGGATTACCACAGGATACAGCTCCGGTATCGATTGCACCGTATCGCATGGCACCAAAAGAATTGAAGACGCAGCTATAGGAGTTGTTAGACCGTGGTTTTATTCGTCCTAGTGTGTCACCGTAAGGAGCACCAGTGTTGTTTTGTAAAGAAGAAAGATGGCATGATGAGAATGTGCATTGATTATCGGCAACCGAACAAGTTGACGATTAAGAACATGTATTCTTTGCCTAGGATCGATGATTTGTTTGATCAGGTTTGGGGTGTTACGGTGTTTTCCAAGATTGATATGAGGTCTGGATATTATCAGTTGAAGGTGAAAGATAAAGACGTGCTGGAAATAGCTTTTCACACACTTTACGTGCATTATAAGTTCTTAGTGATACCGTTTGGGTTGACAAATACGCCAGCAACATTCATGGATATGATGAATCAGGTGTTCTGTGAATTCTTGGATCAATTCATGGTGGTGTTTATCAATGATATTCTTGTGTACTTTTGTACCGAGGAAGATCACAATCGACATCTACAGATTGTGTTACACATTTTGTTGGACAATAAGCTTTATGCCAAGTGACCACGTGTGAGTTTTGGATAAAGCAAGTGGTTTTTCTTGGTCATGTTGTTTCGGCCGAAGGTATCCGTGTGGATCTGCAGAAGATTAAGGCAGCTGTGAACTGGAAGCAATTTAAGTCGGTGTTAGAGGTTCATAGTTTCTTGGGGTTAGTAAGGTATTATCAACTCTTCGTGGATGGTTTTTCAAAGATTGCTATTCCTTTGATGAAGTTGTTGCAAAAGAATGTAAGTTTTGAGTGGACGGAGGGTACAATAAACTTTTGATAAGTTGAAAGAAGCTTTGATGTAAGCTCCAATCTTGATTCAACCTGATTCGGGGAAGGATATTGTAGTTTATAACGATACATCCTACGTTGGTTTGGGATGTGTGTTGATGCAAGGAGGAAAGGTTGTGGTTTATGCATCTAGACAATTGAAGGTGCACGTGCGCAGCTATCCTACGCACGATATTGAGCTTATTGCGGTGGTGTTTGCGTTGAAGATTTGGCAGCATTATCTTTATGGGGGAGAAGTGTATTGTGTATACGGACCACAAGAGTTTGAAGTATTTGATGTTGCAGAAGGAGTTGAATCTTAGGCAACGGAGATGGTTGAAATTGCTCAAGGATTATGATTTTATGATAGAGTATCATCCGGGTAAGGCTACTATTGTAGCCGATGCCTTAAGTAGAAAGGTGGCGATAGAGCTGAGGGTGATGTTTGCTCGGTTTAGTGTGACGCGAGATGGAGGTTTGTTGCCTAAGTTGCAAGTGAAGCCATCCTTGTTGCAGTTGATCAAGGAGAAACAACAATATGATAATTCTTTGGTATCGCATGTCAAAGACATAATGAATGGAAATCAAATGGATTTTTGTTTTAGTGATGAAGGAGTTTTGTGTTTTAAGAGCCGGGTGGTTGTACCGAAGGATGAGGAGTTAAGGCACACTATCTATATTGAGGCTCATTCGAGTCCTTTTTCTATGCATCCAGGAAGCACAAAGATGTATCAGTATTTGAAAAAAGAGTATTTCAAGGTTGGTTTGAAAAAAGATATAGCGGATTTTGTTGGACGTTGTATGGTATGCTAGTTTGTTAAGTGTAACACCCTTACTAGTATTTAATACCCAACACTAGTATAGAGTGTCACATGATTACTTAACCACTATTCATAATAGTTATATGCTATAGAAATGACGATTTATCATTTTTCCCTTTTACGCGTAACAACAATTACTAATTTTTGACCAATCAATTTAACTCAGATTCTAGGCAACAACTTAGTAGTTTATTACTACAATCAATAAATAACATAACTGCCTAAAAACTGCCTGAAATAAAAATTCTTTCGACTATTCTAAAAATCCATTTTCTAATACTTACCCGATTTTTATTACTAGAAAATCTATTAAACCATCACCAAGAATAACAAAACTATCCATCAACCATTAACCACATATCTAGATATAATTTATTACAAAAATATCTATATTAGTTCAAAACGAGCTACTAATAACATATACATGCCAACTAGTAACATCAAAACACATCCAAGGATGTCATTACCGATATTGTTTATTATTCTTCCTGATAGTGATGCCTGTTACTCCTCACTCCGATCCTTGTTCTTACCAACGCGTGAAAATCATCACACGCTAAGTATGTACTTAGTGAGGTAATTATAACAATTAATGTAATACAACTTGATTTAAAATCATGTCAAGATAATAATAACTGTGCATTGTGATCACTATATACATATATTCTTATTCCCTTATGTTAATCATGTATTAACATAATATAACCGGATATAAAATCCTACCAACATGCTTCCATTTACTCTGAGAGTTCATATACTCTCTAAATTATTTACCATTTACCCCGAGAGTTCATATACTCTCTAAATTATTTACCATTTATCTCGAGAGTTCATATACTCTCAAATTATTTACCATTTATCCAATAAATTATTATCCAAAGTAGTCTTGAGGACTTTGAGTACACGAGATAAAACTGTATCAAAGTGCTAATAAATATAAGGTTGTCTTCATCTGCACATAAGGTCACGCTAACCATACTGCTCTTTAGGTTGTGCTAACCACACTGCACATTAGGTTGTGATAACCACACTGCACATTAGGTTGTGCTAACCATATTGCACTAAGTGTCCTTTTATATACACTATAGTGCATGCACAAAATGCTAAAACGATATATTCTATAGCATTCCAACTATACCTTGTGCATCAATAGCTTATTTGGGCATATATTTCATATTCATTTCATCCATGGCAATGTATATCATCACAATTTAAACTTGGGCAGTTCATACCCGAGCTATCATATATAAGCATACCATCATCATATAACTAGTGAACAATGCATTTATTTTTCTACCTTTGAGCCATTTATTAGTATGCCTCACTGAATTCTACTCGATCCTTTCCTTTATAGTGCCCTAAATCTTTTTTGACTCTGATTTTTGCTCATTAACCATATGAGTATAAATAAACCTTTGTTAGATTCACTTCTAACAATATTTCAATCAAAGTATTTAATCATTTAACATAAAATTTTTATATTTTTTCTTTCCTTCCTTATACTGTTTAAAAATTCATTTTGGTTCTTAATAACCATTTTGAACTTCCAATAATTCTTCCGAGCTAGTTATGAATCATTTAGATACAAAAAGTATCAGTTTTTATTCTCTGGCAGTTTGTCCTATCTTCAAATATTTACTTCTACAGAGCGGAATACACATTGGATTTTAATTTTCTTCATACCGTAAGAACTAGATTTGATAATGGTTCTAACGGTATAAACCACATAAATTAATAAAATCTATAAAAATTATGGAATTCCTTAAACTCCCGTCACATGATTATTCTAACAGAAACTGCTCTGTAATTTTTCTAACCTTTATTCGATTAAAAATTCATATCTTTTAACTCGGAACTCGGAATTAGTTTCCGTTTGTTGGAAATGAAACTAGACAACCATATCATTACATTGGTATAAAAATCATCATCTAAACATTTTTATTGAATTTATGGTGAATTTTCAAACTCACTGCCGAAATTCAATCTTCTACATAGCTTTCCATAATTAACTTCTAATTTATACTAACTTCTTATTATTTCTATACTTATCAATTTAATCCCATAACTTTCTCCAAACAACCAATTCATCATCTTCTTCATCAAATAATTATTCAAAATAATTTCTTCTAATTTTCCTTCTTTGCAAAATAGTCACTAAAATGCAAAGGTAAGGATTCAAACTTCTTAACTTTGCAAATTAGTCCTCAAATCAACATTAATATCTTAATTCTATTATTTTAACTAAAAATCATATTTAATCCCATCCAAGAATTCATTTCCTATTTGGTCACTTAATTTTGACAAATTGTCAAAATGATCACTAATTCGATTCAACATCAGTTTAGCATTCTAACATCAATTTCACATCTCCAACATCATTAATTACATAAATACACTCCAATTTCATAAATTTAGGATTTGATCCCTTAAATTTGAAGCTTGCCGAATTGGTCCCTATATATTTAACTTAGGGTTTTGCTTCCAAACAACAAATCAAGCTTACTAGATCATTAATCCAACATCACAAACCCTAAGTTAGACTTAAATCCATAAACCCTAATCTTCTCCATACAAACCAAAATATGTAGGGTTTAAATCCTAACTCAATAACATGATTTTAACATCATATAAGCTTGATTACAACTTAATTCAACCATGGAATCATAAAATTTCAAAAGGCCCAATTTTGTTCATAAACCCTAGTTTCCTTCTCATGTAAAATTTTCATCAATCAAGCATGTATTCCATAAATTAATTACATCAAAAGATAGAGCTTGAAGAGTAGAACAACTTTGCAGTTCGAAAGATTACCTAAAAATTGAGTTTCGGGGCTTGAATCGAACTTGAAAAATTTTCTCCCTTTTTTTTCTTCCTTTAGTTCGAAATATTTCAAGAAATATGAACAATTTGGTTCATCTTTTACTTATTTAAAACCACATGTTAAAATTAAATGAGTTTTAAATTCATTTAATTAGTGAAATTACTAATTTTCCCTATTAATCCAATGGCCAAGACTTAATCTTATCAAAAATCAATGGCCATGATTTGATCCAAGTGTAATTCACCTTCTAAAATTGCCCTTAATATTTCAAAATTGCCATTCTTGTCAAATGACCAATTTGCCCTCCAACTAGTCTTTATTTACTAGTTTGCCATTCTTGTAAAAATTCAACCTAGTCTAGCTAGAATCCAACCAACTACAATAAAATATTCATAAAATAATATTTTATGAATTTTCCATAACTTTTGGATCAGTCTCTAAAAGTTTCCATTCGATCTGATATACCGATAATTTAACCATTTACTCAAAATTAATTTGTAGGATTCATCTTGAGTCGAACTAAAAATATTTCCAACACTTGTAACAGACTTTATAACCTTCCCTTAACATCTGATAAAACCTTATAATTTTTCGGATCAATTCGGATATCCAAATTTAATTTAAACTTTGAATGTAATTTCCCAATAATAGAAACATCGGATCAATCCAGGATCTTCACATTTGATCCACATCCTTAGGTGATCTATTTATTTATGAAATAGTTATTTAACATTTTCAAAGTTTATACTTTAACCCCTAAACTTTTCAAATTTTCATTTTTGATCACTAGTCAAAAATTAGATATTATAATTCCTCCCCCTTTAAGAAAATTCGTCCCCGAATTTTCATTATGTACTTAGTTCAAAAAGGTACAAATACTACTTTTTTATTGAGTCCTCTGTTTCCCAAGTAGCTTATTCCACTTTGTGGTTTCTCCACAAAATTTTAACTAGTGGAATCTTTTTTCCCTCATCTTTAGGAATTTATAAACATCCCTTGTAATATAGGCATCTATTAGACTTTATTTCAAATTCCTTAGATTCACCACATTCAACTTGTTTTTTTCTTTCCAAACATTTCTTATCCCTAGCTTGTAATTCTTTAATTCTCTTCATTAGAGTAGGCTTGATTTGAAATTCATCCATTAATGTACCACTTTCCTATAGTTTCAACTGCGTATTTAAAGCTCTCGAGGCAGAAAATGTTTTCCAGCTAAGTGCGTCTGCTACCACATTAGCCTTTCCCGGATGATAATTAATAATTACGTCATAATCCTTAATTAATTCTATCCACCTTATTTTCCTCAGAAAGTATTTTTCTCTTTATATCCTATTTGGTTTGTCTACTTCCTTTATCTTTAATTGATAATATCCCAATCGAATATCAATTTTAGAGAACATTGTTGCTCCCTTAAGCTAATCAAAGAGATCATCAATCATTGGCAAAGGATATTTATTATTTATTGTTACTTTATTAAGTTGATGATAGTCCATACAAAATCTCAATGATCTATCTTTCTTTTTCACAAATAGGATTGGAGCTCCCCAAGGTGATATACTAGACCGTATAAAACGCCAGTCTAATAATTCTTGTAACTGAGTTTTCAACTCTCTAAGCTCTATAGGAGCCATCCTGTAAAGTGCCCTCGATATTGGTGTTGTTCTAGGAAGTACATCAATACCGAATTTTACCTTTCGATTGGGAGGTAATCCCGACAATTCAGCTGGAAAGACATGGAAATTTTCGTACCATTGGTATATTTTCCATATTTATTTTTGATTCTTGAGCACTTATCACATTACTCATATTATTTGGCCTTTCGCATACAAATATCATTTCTAAGCCATATAGTTTCTTTAAGATTAACATTTTAAATCACCATTCAACAATAGCATTATATACCGATAACCAATCTATTCCAAGAATAACTTCAAACTCTTGGAAAGGTAATTCCCACGTAATCTGCTCTGGAGGGACTTGTGTAGTGATTGCATTCCACCACACACACTAGTTTTCCCCATCAATAGATATATTACTCCCTCTAACTTTCCTTGTTCATCACAAGGAATTATGCTCAACATAATTTTGATATCATTCAACTAATTATTAGAAACCATTAAATCTCTATCAGTATCATTCCAAATTTTTTGGTGCTTTTATTTCCCTTAATTCCTTCGAAACTGATACTAGTGCTTGCCAATTTATAATGGCATCCAATACCCAAGGAAATAAGCCTTAATCTTGCACAAACGTATTTCTTTGTCCTGAGCTCATAGCTTTATTGAACCTGAGGTGGATTCTGATTTACCCCATTACTTTCCTCTTTGAGCAGACATATCACGCTCGATTGCCTTATGAGATTCTCGATGATCTAACATCGATTAATGTCACAATCATCTAATATAAGTAATGAGTAACATATTAAATAACAGGCATCATCACATTTCTATACAAATATAAGTAATTTTTGACATCTTAGTGGCATGTTTATAATTCTGTCTCTCTACAAAAACTCAATTCATACCCAAAACTAGCAAGTCTGTAGCTCTGATACCAATAAATGTAACACCCTTACTAGTATTTAATGCCCAACACTAGTATAGAGTGTCACATGATTACTTAAACCACTATTCATAATAGTTATATGCTATAGAAATGACGATTTATCATTTTTCCCTTTTACGCGTAACAACAGTTACTAATTTTTGACCAATCAATTTAACTCTGATTCTAGGCAACAACTTAGCAGTTTATTACTACAATCAATAAATAACATAACTGCCTAAAAACTGTCTAAAATAAAAATTCTTTCTACTATTCTAAAAATCCATTTTCTAATATTTACCCGATTTTCATTACTAGAAAATCTATTAAACCATCACCAAGATTAACAAAACTGTCCATCAACCATTAACCACATATCTAGGTATAATTTATTACAAACATATCTACATTAGTTCAAAACGAGCTACTAATAACCTATACATGCCAACTAGTAACATCAAAACGCATCCAAGGATGTCATTATCGATACTGTTTATTATTCTTCCTGATAGTGATGTCTGTTACTCCTTACTCCGATCCTTGTTCTTATCTACGCGTGAAAATCATCACACGCTAAGTATATACTTAGTAAGGTAATTATAACAATTAATGCAATACAACCTGATTTAAAATCATGTCAAGATAATAATAACAGTGCATTGTGATCACTATATACATATATTCTTATTCCCTTATGTTAATCATGTATTAACATAATATAACCGGATATAAAATCCTACCAACATGCTTCCATTTACTCTGAGAGTTCATTACTCTCTAAATTATTTACCATTTACCCCGAGAGTTCATATACTCTCTAAATTATTTACCATTTATCTCGAGAGTTCATATACTCTCAAAATTATTTACCTTTTATCTAATAAATTATTATCCAAAGTAGTCTTGAGGACTTTGAGTACACAAGATAAAACTGCATCAAAGTGCTAATAAATATAAGGTTGTCCTCATCTGCACATAAGGTCGTGCTAACCACACTGCACATTAGGTTGTGTTAACCACACTGCACATTAGGTTGTGTTAACCACACTGCACATTAGGTTGTGCTAACCATATTGCACTAAGTGTCCTTTATATACACTTTAGTGCCCGCACAATTTGCTAAACCGATATATTCTATAGCATTCCAACTATACTCTGCCCATTAATAACTTGTTTGGGCATATATTTCATATTCATTTCATCCATGGCAATGTATATCAGCACAATTTAAACTTCGGCAGTTCATACCCGAGCTATCATATATAAAGCATACCATCATCATATAACTAGTGACGAATGCATTTATTTTTTTACCTCTAGGCCATTTATTAGTATGCCTCACTAAATTCTACTCCATCCTTTCCTTTATAGTGCCCCGAATATTCTTTTGACTTAGATTTTTGCTCATTAACCATATGAGTATAAAAAAATATTTGTTAGATTCACTTCTAACAATATTTCAATCAAAGTATTTAATCATTTAACATAATTTTTTTATAAGTTTTTCTTTCCTTCCTTATACTGTTCAAAAATTCATTTTGGTTCTTAATGACCATTTTGAACTTCCAATAATTCTTCCGAGCTAGTTATGAATCATTTAGATACAAAAAGTATCAATTTTTATTCTTGGCAGTTTGTCCTATCTTCAAATATTTACTTCTACAGAGCGGAATACACATTGGATCTTAATTCTCTTCATACCGTAAGAACTAGATTCGATAATGGTTCTAACGGTATAAACCACATAAATTAATAAAATCTAAAAAAATTATGAAAATTACTCAAAATCCCGTCACAGGACTATTCTAATAGAAATTGCTCTGTAATTTTTTTGACCTTTATTCGATTAAAAATTCATATATTTTAACTCGAAACTCTAGAATCAATTTCCGTTTCTTGGAAACGAAACTAGACAACCACATCTTTACATTGGTTCAAAATTCATCATCTAAACATTTTTATTGAATTTATGGTGAATTTTCAAACTCACTGTCGAAATTCAATCTTTTACATAGCTTTCCATAATTAACTTCTAATTTATACTAACTTCTTCTTATTTCTATACTTGTCAATTTAATCCCATCACTTGCTTCAAACCACCAATTCATCATCTTCTTCATCAAATAATTATTCAAAATAATCTCCTCTAATTTTCCTTCTTTGCCAAAATAGTCACTAAAATGCAAAGGTAAGGATTCAAACTTCTTAACTTTGAAAATTAGTCCTCAAATCAACATTACTATCTTAATTCTATTATTTTAACTAAATATCAGATTTAATCCCCATCCAAGAATTCATTTCCTATTTGGTCACTTAATTTTGACAAATTGTCAAAATGGTCACTAATTCGATTCAACATCAATATAGCATTCTAACATCAATTTCACATCTCCAACATCATTAATAACATAAATACACTACAATTTCATAAATTTCAAATTCGATCCCTTAAATTTGAAGCTTTCCGAATTGGTCCCTATATATTTAACTTAGGGTTTCACTTTCGAACAACAAATCAAGCTTACTAGATCATTAATCCAACATCACAAACCCTAAGTTAGACTTAAATCCATAAACCCTAATCTTCTCCAGACAAGCCAAAATATGTAGAGTTTAAATCCTAACTCAATAAGATGATTTTAACATCATATAAGCTTGATTCCAACTTAAATTCAACCATAGAATCATAAAATTTCAAAAGGCCCATAAAATTTCAAAAGGCCCAATTTCGTTCATAAACCCTAATTTCCTTCTCATGTAAATTTTTCATCAATCAAGCATGTATTCCATAAATTAATTACATCAAAAGATAGAGCTTGAAGAGTAGACCAACTTTGTAGTTCGAAAGATTACCTAAAAATCGAGTTTCGGGGCTTGAATCGAGCTTGAAAATTTTTCTCCATTTTTTTTCTTCCCTTAGATCGAAATATTTCATGAAATATGAACAATTTGGTTCATCTTTTACTTATTTAAATCCACATGTTAAAATTAAATGAATTTTAAATTCATTTAATTAGTGAAATTACTAATTTGCCCTTTTAATCCAATGGCGAAGACTTAATCTTATCAAAAATCAATGGACATGATTTGATCCAAGTGTAATTCACCTTATTAAATTGACCTTAATATTTCAAAATATTTCAAAATTGCCATTCTTGTCAAATGACCAATTTGCCCTCCAACTAGTCTTTATTTACTAGTTTGCCATTCTTGTAAAAATTCAACCAAGTCTTGTTGGAATCCAACAAACTACAATAAAATATTAATAAAATAATATTTTATGAATTTTCCATAAGTTTTGGATCAGTCTCTAAAATTTTACATTTGATCCGATATACCGATAATTTAACCCTTTACTCAGAATTATTTTGTAGGATTCATCTTGAGTCGAACTAAAAATATTTCCAACACTTGAAATAGACTTTTATAACCTTCCCTTAACATCTGGTAAAACCTCATAATTTTTCGGATCAATTCGGATATCCAAATTTCATTTAAACTTTGACTGTAATTTCCCAATAATAGAAACATCGGATCAATCCAGGATCTTCACATTCGATCCAAATCCTTAGGTGATCTATTTATTTATGAAATAAAAACCCTAACTTTTGGGAAATTACAACTTTAATCCTTTAACTTTTTCAAAGTTTATACTTTAACCCCTAAACTTTTCAAATTTTCATTTTGGTCACTAGTCGAAAATTGGGATATTACATTAAGGCTAAGCATTAGTTTTCTTCTGGGTTGTTGCACACATTAAAAACTCTAAAATGGAAGTAAGAGAGAATTACCATGGATTTTGTGACTGTTTGCCTTTGACGCCATCAAAGAAGAATTTTGTATGGGTGATTTTGGATAGGTTTACGAAGTGTGCACATTTTCTGGCCGTGCATACAACGTATACTTTGGACAAGTTGGCAGAGTTGTATATTGCTGAGATTGTGAGGTTGCATGGGGTGCCTAAGTCTATAGTATCAGATAGAGATCTGCGCTTTACAACAAGTTTTTGGGAGTGTTTGCATATGGCTTTGGGTACACTGTTGAACTTCAATACTTCGTATCATCCTCAAACGGATGATCAGTCTGAACATGTTATCCAAGTGTTGGATGATGTGTTGCGGTGTTGCATCATTAATTTCTAGGGATCATGGGAGAAGCAGTTACCTTTGGTGGAGTTTGCCTATAACAATAGTTATTAGGTTGTTATCTAAATGGCTCCATATGAAGCTTTATATGGTAGAAGGTGTCGCACGCCACTTTGTTGGGCTGAGGCAAGAGAGAAGTTTATTTCCTTGCCTGATGTGCTAAAGGATACCAATAAGAAGGTGAAGCTTATTTGTGATCGGTTGAATGCAGCTTCAGATCGACAAAAGTCATATGCTAACTTGAAGAATAGGGAGATTGAGTTTGTTGTTGGTGATCGAATGTTTCTTAAGGTTTTGCCTTGGAAGAAGGTGATGAGGTTTGGACGGAAGGGCAAGTTGAGTCCAAGGTGGATTGGGCTTTATGAAGTGTTGTACCGTGTTGGTCCAGTTGCTTATAAGTTGAGGTTGCCTGTGGAGTTGGAGAACGTACATGATGTTTTCCACGTGTCAATGCTTCGGAGATATAGATTGGATCCTTCGCATGAGATGCCTGTTGAGGAGATTAAGTTGAATTCATATTTGACTTATAACGAGGAGCCAATGAGGATTCTAGATTCAAGCAGCAAGGTTCTTCGTGGAAAGACCATAGAGTTGGTGAAGGTGTTGTGGCGACATCGTGGTGTTGAGGAAGCCACCTAGGAAAGCAAGGAGGACATGTTGAAGCAGTTTACTTACCTTTTTCTGCTAGGTAAATTTTGAGGATGAATTTTCTTAAGAGGGGAGAGTTGTAATGCCCTAAATTTGGGCCTAGATGTTAGATACGTCGATTAAACGGTTCAGGAGAACCGGATTAGGCAATTCGAGCTAGTTTCGGGAATTAAATCTTAATAAATTGTTTTTGGCTAAAATAAAATATGGAAAAATGCTAGAAAATATTTAATTAATATTCTAAGGGTTTTGGTAAATTCAATTTGAAGGAATTAAATCAGATTTTGGGACATTTTTGTCCGGTGACTAAAATGTAAAGTTTTTAAAACTGTTTTTGGTGACTAAATCATAAAAGGGTCAAAACTTGGAGTCTTTAAGGAGCTAATTAACCAAAATTTTTAATTAGATTTCCCCTTAATTTAGGCTATTTTTAAAATGTTTTTAAATTATTTTAACATTAAAATAAAATAAAATTGATAAAAAGGATTTTAATTAACCAATTTCATTTTTCTTATGTCACTACTTTTGCTCTCAACTTTCTCACCATCCAAACTATCAATTTTATTCCAAAATTCTTTGGAATCAATTTCTTTCGATTTTTTTTGATTTCCTATTTGATTTCTTTGATTTCTACATCAAAATCTACTTGGTTTCTTGAACTTTCTCTCATACAATTAAAGGTTCTTTATTGAAATTCCCAAGTTCTTGATCTTTTACAACTGATTTATGTTATGGAATTATGATTAAATTATGAATATGGCATTTAACTTGTGTTGTGATGAGAAAATTTGATAAATATTGTTATAGATCTATTTTGAATTGAATCTAATTGATTTAGATCTCTTATAATATGTGTTTTAATGCTGTAAGAATAGATTAACTAAAGGAATCCTAAAACTATGTGAATTGCTAATTTTCTAGGTTGTAAATAGTTGGATATTGAAGTGATGTTGGTGTTGTAAGGTTGCTAGAGGTATTAGGACGTTATAAAGATGTTTTTTGATGTTAATTGATGTTGATAAGATGCTAAAATCAATAAGCTTTGTCTGGGCTTTGTTTAGATAAAGTTTGACGATGATTTCAGTTGTTTTAGTGAGGCGTTTTATGGTTTTTAGTGAGATGAAGCTGTGTTTGATGGTTCCTGGAAATTAGAGATGCATGGAAGTGCATTAATCCTCTGTTTTTCATTGGGTAAAGCAAGGGAGTTTGATCCTTTAGCTTTTGGAGAGGTTGCGGAAGCTTCGGAAGCGTGATTCTCGCAACGACAAGAGGGCTTTGGGTTGTTGGCGAGTGCAAACATGTTTTACTACTTTTAAAAGGTTTGAAGATGGTTGTTGGGAGTTTAGAATAAGTTGAAACACTTATCTAAGCTCGAAAGTAAGTATTGGTTGATCTCTCTCTCGTTTTCGGTTTTACAAAATATAATCTCATGCACATGTTTATGATTTTGATTACCTACTATTATATGCATGTTTTAGAAATGAAAGAAGTTGCAAATGAATCATATATGATGATTATTGAGAATGATAAATGATTTATGAAGGAATTTTGAGAATGCTAGAATACATGGTTTAATGTATTGGAAAATTGTTTGAATTGATGTATATGTAAAACAGTAAGGTAATGAGGTTTTTATTGAGTATATTGGCAAGTGACTAAGATAAAATGTTATCGGATATAGTTGGCTACCCATAGGGTTTAAAGTGAACTATAATAAGTCGCCTCATGTGTGTCGAGGGGTTAATTGTATCGGTTTCTCAACCATGAGAACCACAACGGTCGAGGGGTTAATTGTTCTGTTTTCTCCCCCTGGTGGATTTATACGTTATAACTGCTGAGGGTTGATACGGTTCGAGGACGTATGTCAAGTGGCCGAAGGAACCACTTGGGAAATCCGTGTATCCGATGTGTTTTTGTAAAATAGAATGAAACTTGGTTTTGAGTCACTTGAATGCCAATATATGAAATAATGTATCATGAGAAGTGGATTATGTTTTGTATAATATGGTTTATACATGAGATGCTCTTTAAGCTTACTTTTTAGAGATTTTGGCATACGAAGCTTAAATTGAGGTTTATGATAGAAATCCATGAACATGTGTTGCAAGTGATTTAAATGTGTATATTTGAAGAAATTTTAGAAGCATGAGATGATTTTGGCATGAGCTTTAAATACTTGTTGTGAAATAAAATGGTTTTAAATGCATTGATGAGTGTTTTTGACATTCCCTCACTAAGCTTATAGTTACGCTCTCTTTTATCATCAATGCAGAGAAATAAGCACTTACGGACAGCAAGTAAGCAAGAGAAGATCCAAGGGGCGAAGTAGTTTCAAGTATGGTTTTACAAATACTTAGTAGTAATAAGAAACAATGTGACCAAGTTGTAATTGTAACACCCTTAACGTATATTTGTAGACCGAATATACACTAAAGATGTTACTGAGTTATTAAGAAAACTTGACTTGAATTTTTTTATACCAAACTTTGTCTTGTTGTTTAACCCTTTCTCGGTTTTAAATTGAAAACTATATCAGTCTATAGCAGCTAGTTTTGACCCTAAATTGTTTTAGAAAATTTATAAATATGTTATTGAAATAAAAATATAATTCAGGGAGAAAACTATGTACTCTGCCTAGACCCCTTCTTGATTTTAAAAATTTATACGTGATCAAGGTTAAACTAGATTTAACTATGTCGTAAATCATAATCATTTGTAGTAAAACCATATTCTAAGTCCTTGCACTCATTATAGAACGTAAACACATTATAACTTAAGTTTACTAAACATTTTGCATCTTTAAAACCCACATACATACAAGTACATGCCCACTAGATATCAACCTTAATTTAAGATGTACATATCGTGATTACTAATGTAACTTGACTTTCCAATTAATAGCTCCTTCATGCCCTTCTACGTGGGAGAACCTACGTTTGAAATAACACACGCTAAGTACGACCTTAGTGAGGCAATAATCTCATTTAATAAACACATAGAGTAAAGTAATACTGATTATATGATATCATATCATGTTCTCTACCTAATATAGGATAGATACTACCAAGGTTTCTAGAAATCACTATATTTTCATGTACATGTCATAAGTTCCTAACTTACTCATGATTCCAATGCTCTATCTTCATAGAATCAGTCATATACATGGTATATTTCGTATAAATAACATAATTCATATACATGTATAATTCACATAAGCAATATTTTTCTCATACAGAACATGAATTTCATGCATAATATGATTTATATACATGACATGGTTCATATATGTAACGACATTCATATTCATGGCATGATCCATTTATGTAACATGATTCTCTTATGTGGCATGATTCATATACATGATTTAATTCATATACATAATATGATTTGTGCATATGGCATAATTCATATGCATGACATAGTTCATATCATGGCATAGTTCATACGCGTAACATAGTTTGTATACATGGCATGATTCATATGCATAGCACATTTCTTATGTATGTGACATACTTCGTATACATGGCATAATTCATGTGTTTGGCCTGGTTCATATACTTGGTATAATTCATAAACATGTCATGGTTCATATACGTGGCATAATCATATACGTGGCATGAATTGTATACTTGATGTATTTCATATACATAACATGGTTCATATTCATGGCATGTTTCATATACGTAACATGATTAGTTTACATGACATGATTCATTTACGTAACATGTCCTTTATCATTGCCCAAAGTACACTATATGAGATTAAGGTATCCGAGTCATCTTGAATTGACACCGTAGTGTCTAACTTAAACGTAAAGATGAGTACGTACTCGGGGATGCTCTTTGCTCCCCATAAACATAAAGCACCTCGACAGTGCACTCGGGTACAGTGGGCGTAGATCCCCAGGGTGCGGCACCTCGACAGTGCACTTAGGCACAGTTGGCGTAGATCCCCAGGGTGCATGTGACACAATCATTTTGTTACAATAACTGTTTGATAACATAAACATAGGGGTGCAACTGCTAAAGACTCTATGGCATGCCAACTATACCATGGACTCTCATACTCAATACTTGGGCATTTCTTTCTTCATCAACTCAATATCATAATTAATCATATAAATAGACATTTCATGTTTCATCATAAATAGTCATGGCAATCATAGATTACCATCATTTCTCAGAAAAATAATTCATACTTTATATTCCATGTAATCTACCTTTATTACAACATGCAATAGTTCAACATATATATATGGCAATACTATTTTTAGGTGTATCTTGTTCCATTTTAACTTATTCATGTAAATCTTATGATTTTCCATATCTCATGTATGCATAATGCATCATCATTTATGCAAACAATCATTCGTACTTAGTATTCCATCAATCTTGCCATGTCGAGCAAAATATTATAGCATGTATTATAGAGAAATATAATGTCATTTTCAACTTAATGAAATCATATAGAAATGCAATATCATTTTAATTTAAGGTTGACTACTCGCAAGTCTTCCTAATTACATTTTAAAATATGTAAATGCACTCACCTGGGCCATGAATAATATGCCTCACTAAGCTTACTCGAGGTTCTTATCTTTCTTTTTATCCTTGGTTCTCCTTCGTTTTCTTTTGAAACTGTATAAAACCAATTGACATATACATCACCATTCTTGTGTTCGATTTAAATCTAATACTGCAAATTAATTCTTGAACATGATTGTTCGAATATAAAAATTTTCTAAAGATTTTTCTTAATACTTTACAAAATGCCGAATTAGTCCCTAAGTCTTTGGTGACCAATTTGGACATTAAACAATTGTTCAAACCCATGTTTGAACAATTTTCATAATTAATTATTTATTTTGGACTATTTTCTTTTTAGTCCTTCAACTTTATAAAAGTGACACTTTAGTCACTAAATTGCTTTTGTACATTAAGTTAATGTACAATTAAACCTTTCACTTAATTCCAATATCCTTAAAAATTTACTTTAACTTCCAACTTTATTCAATTTAGTCCCTAATCAACCTTTCATTTCGAATTTGGTCCCTCATGTTTTCCTTTCTTGACATTTCAGTCCTTGAACTTTCATAACATGCTTAAATCTTCAATTCTATCAAATTTCCATAAATTCAAGACCAATACATAACTTTTGCTAAATTGGTCCTTGAATTTCCAAAAATTTCTACTTTTGTCCCTAATCACCAATTCAAGCTATTTTTGCCATATTTCAATATTTCCCATGCTAAAATAAAATTCACAATAATTTCCCCTAAATTTTCCATAAATTCGAAATAACCCCTAATTTACAACTTGGGGAAATTATTCAATATTTCATCAAACTAGATCTCCTAACATCATAATTCAATCAATTTCATCCTTAATTTAACTCTCTAACCAAAACCCCCAAATGTTAGAGTTAGGTTTTATAATCTCTAACATGGAATTTATTCCATCTCAACCTTAATTCTATGTTTAAATCATCAATTTAACTATCTACTAGTCAAGTTCCATCATTATCTTCAATTTCTACAATCAATCTTCATCCCTAACATAACTCATACTTGACTTTTATCATGCAAAATACTATCAAAATGAAGAGAATCAAGTGTAGAACAATTTACCTAAATGAACTTTGCTCGAAACTAGCCTTGAATCCTTCAAAATTTGGCTTGAAAGTTTGAACTTCTTCCTCCTCCTTTTATTTTCAGAATTCGAACAGCCTTCATATGGGATAAGATGATTTTTTTCTCATCTTTTACCTATTTAATCCAAGTTTCATATTAAATGAATTAAAATTTTCATTTAAATAGTAAAATTACCATCTTTCTCTTTTATTATAATGGCCAAGATTCAATCTCATCAAAATCAATGGCCATGATTTAATCCATGTGTTACTCATCTTCCAAAATTGCCCTTAATTTTCTAAAATATTTCAAAAATGTCATCCATGGCAAATGACTAATTTGCCCTCCAACTATACTTTATTTATAACAAGACTTAAAAATTGCCATTCCATAAAGATTGAACCAAATTGGTTCCATTCTAACCAGCTTCCTTCCCAAAATATCATAAATTTTAATTTATGATATTTATTCGATCCAATTATTCGAATTTCACTCAATACGATTTCCAAATTTTCTTTCTTTCTTTGAGCTTTATAACCTCTCCATCATATTCTAACTAAATCTAGTTAGAATCACATCAACATTAATAAAATATTCATAAAATATTATTTTATGAGTTTTCCATAATCTTTGGAACTGTCTTTAAAATTTCAATTCGATCTGATATACCGATAATTACCGAGAATTTTTATCGAATACATCTCCTCTTAGAAATCTTATCTTAACAATTCATTACGAGTACTCTTAACTCAAACTGAATTCTTTTTATTAGTGAAAATATTGGATATGGGACCTTCCCATCAAGTCACCCATCCTTGGGCTACTCTGGCCTGAGCACGCTTAACAATTTTATTCGATCCAAAATCGAATAACATAAGCTTCGTATGAAAAATCTTGTAACACATAAATACCACTCTTGGGGTGAACTATTCATTTACGGGGTTAACTTACATAACTTTTAAAAATTACAGTTTGTTCCCTAAACTTTTCCAAAGTTTACACTTTAACCCTAAACTTTCAAAAATTACATTTTAGTCACTAAGCAAAATTTGGGATATTACAATTCTGCCCCTTAAGAAAATTCGTCCTCAAATTTTCAACGTTTACCCGTTTCAAACAAATTCATATTTTGCTTATTCATTCTCTCTTCAATTTCTCCAGAGAACCTTAACCAGTAGAATTTCCTTGTCCCTTAATTCTTCAACTTTGTATGCTAGGATTTTCACTTCTTCTTTATATGTCAAACTTAATTGCAGTTCAACCTCCTCAGAGGTAATTACATGTGAAGAATCCAATTTATACCTCCGAAGCATAAATACATGAAACACGCAATGAATCTTGTTTCTATCTGGAGGTAAAGCCAATTGATAAACCACTAGTTCCTTTATTTTTAGAATCTCATATGGCTCTATAAATCTGGGACTAATCTTTCTATTTCAACCAAAACGTAACACCTTCTTCCAAGGTAAAATCTTTAAAAACACTTTTTCTCTAACATCGTATTCAATATCCTTTTTCTTCTTATTTGCATAAGTCTTTTGTCAAACCACGAAGGCTTTAAAATTTTGCTGAATGATCTTTACTTTATCCTTCATGTCTTATGTTGAATCACTCTTCCAACATTTAAGTTATTCTAAACATTTCAATCTTGTAAACCGAACTGATTTAGAGAGACTCGGTATTTTCTTCTATATGCCATCTTGATACTTGCTTGATAACTATTATTGTAAACAAATTCAGCCAAAGGAAAGTACTTTTTCCATAATCCTACAAACTCAATTACATAAGCTCGTAACATATCTCCAAAATCTGTATGATCCATTCAGATTGCCCATCTGTTTGCAAATAAAAACTGTACTAAAATTTAATTTAGTACCTAAAGATTCAAATAACATACCCCAATACCTTGAAATAAACCTTGGGTCTTTGTCTGACAATATCGATGTTGAGACACCATGTAGTCTTACTATCTCTCGAACATAAAGTTTTGCATATTTATCTAGCGAATAATCTATTCAACTGGAATAAGGTAATCAAACTTTGTCAGACGATTCATAATGGCCTATATTAAATTCTTTTTACTTGGTGTAACTGACAAATCCGTTATACAATCCCGTTTTTCATCCCTACTTTCATTGGGGAATAGAAATAGACTGAAGTAATCCATAAATATTTGACCACAGTTTCGAGTCTTTAAATCTTGATACATCTTATTACTCCTTGGGTACATAATTAATAAACTATAATTGGCCTCCTTTAATATCTTCTCTCTTCAGATATTGTCAAAAACATATACTTTACCTCAGTAATATAATCAAATATCTTCTCTCTTCAGATATTGTCAGAAACATATACTTTACCTCAGTAATATAATCAATCACTTGGCTTAATTTCATAGCTCTGTACTTTCCTATTTCCAGCTTATCTCCTATTTTCAATACATTTTTCGACTCTTCCTATTCAAGAATAGCTTGTATTTTCTTGGGGTCAACCCTTATTCCTTCTGATGACACTACATATCCAAGGAAAGTTATTTCTGACAACTGGAACTTGCATTCAGAAACTTTGTATTAAGTTGCTTATCTCTTAAAGTTTGCAATATCACTCGAAGATGGTAGTCATGTTCAACTTCAGTCTTCGAATAAACCAAAATATCACTTATGAAGACCACACGACTAATCCAAATAGGGTTGGAGTACCCTATTTGTCAGATCCATAAATGTAGCAAGAGCATTCGTTGATCTAAAAGGACATCACCAGAAACTCATAGTGTCCCTAACGAGTCCTGAATACTGTCTTTGGTATACTTTTTCCTTAACCTTAGTTTGATAATAACCCTGATCGAAGATTTATCTTTGAAATTACTACTTAATCTTTAAGCTGATCAAATAAATCATCAATCCCTGGTAGGGGATTCTTATTCTTAATGGTTACTTTATTCCACTGCCGATAATCTATACATGATCATAAGGAACCATCTTTCTTCTTTACAATTTAATACCGGAGTACCACATAGTAATTCACTTGGTCAAATATAACCCGGTCTAGCAATCCTTGTAATTGAGCCTTTAGTTCTCTTCACTCAATTGATGTCATCCTATATAGTACCATTGATATCGACTTAGTTCTAGGATAAACATCAATCCCAAACTATATTTCCTTATCCGGAGGTAATCCTAATAACTCATCCGGAAATATATCAAGAAACTCTTTTTCAATCGGGATGTCTTCAAACCTTTTTAGATAACTTTTATGTATCTTCCATACAAACCAAACATGTTTCACATCTATTGAATAACAGCCTATGCGCTGTCATTACAGAAATTACTGACTATAAACAGTCAGTTTTTTCCTTCAAAGATTATTTCAAATTGGATCCTTGAAATACCGACCTTTTCTTCTTACACTTCATACCTGCATCATATGCAGATAGTCAATCCATTCAAAAAGAATTATTGACAATCACTTTACTAAATTTTCTCCATAGAAGTCTTTCTTTAGCCTTGGATGTAGCTTCTTTATAAACCATTCTCATCGAATCCTTTCAATCGGAATCAATTTAACTGCGTACCCGCTCAGTCTAATAAAATCTAACCCGTATTTAAACATTTATCGCAGTCCATCAATACTTAAATTCATCTATTTTTTACTAAAACTTATTAATGTTATTGAGGAGCATAATCAAGTTAAGCCGTAGTATATCAGTAACATGACATCCTAGGGGCATGTACTTAACTTTAAATCACATTAAACTTGATTTAGCCTCTAGAATCGGCTAAACCTGTAGCTCTGATACCAATAAATGTAACACTCTTAATGTATATTCGTACACCGAATATACACTAAAGATGTTACTGAGTTATTAAGAAATCTTGACTTGAATTTTTTTATACCAAACTTTGTCTTGTTGTTTAACCCTTTCTCGGTTTTAAATTGAAAACTACATCAATCTATAGCAGCTAGTTTCGACCCTGAATTGTTTTAGAAAATTTATAAAGATGATATTGAAATAAATATATAATTCAAGGAAAAACTATGTACTCTGTCTAGACCCCTTCTTGATTTTAAAATTTATACGTGATTAGGGTTAAACTAGATTTAACTATATCGTAAATCATAATCATTTGTAGTAAAACAATATTCTATCTCCTTGCCTCATTATAGAACATAAACACATTATAACTTAAGTTTACTAAACACTTTGCATCTTTAAAACCCACATACATACAAGTACATGCCCACTAGATATCAACCTTAACTTAAGATGTACATACCACGATTACTAATGTAACTTGACTTTCCAATTAATAGCTCATTCATGCCCTTCTACGCGGGAGAACCTTCATGTGAAATAACACACGCTAAGTACGAACTTAGTGAGGCAATAATCTCATTTAATAAACATAGAGTAAAGTAATACTGATTAGATGATGTCATATCATGTTCTCTACCTAATATAGGATAGATACTACCAAGGTTTCCAAAAGTCACTATATTTTCATGTACATGTCATAAGTTCTTAACTTACTCATGATTCCAATGCTATATCTTCATAAAATCAGTTATATACATGGTATATTTCCTATAAATAACATAATTCATATACATGGTATAATTCACATAAGGAATATTTTTCTCATACATAACATGAAATTCATGCATAATATGATTTATATACATGACATGGGTCACATATGTAATGACATTCATATTCGTGGCATGATCCATTTATGTAACATGAATCTCATATGTGGCATGATTCATATACATGATTTCTTTCATATACATGACTTAATTCATATACATAATATGATTTGTGTACATGGCATAATTCATATGCATGACATAATTCATATGCATGGCATAATTCATATGCATGACATAATTCATATGCATGGCATAGTTCATACGCGTAACATAGTTTGTATACATGGTATGATTCATATGCATAGCACATTTCTTATATATGTGACATACTTCGTATACATGGCATAATTCATGTGTTTGGCCTGGTTCATATACTTAGTATAATTCATAAACATGTCATGGTTCATATACGTGGCATAACCATATACGTGGCATGAATCGTATACTTGACATATTTCATAAACATAACATGGTTCATATTCATGGCATGTTTCATATACGTAACATGATTAGTTTACATGACATGATTCATTTACGTAACATGTCCTTTATCATTGCCCAAAGTACGCTATATGAGATAGAGGCATGCGAGTCATCTTAAAATGACACCGTAGTGTCTAACGTAAATGTAAAGATGAGTACGTACTCGGGGATGCTCTTTGCTCCCCATAAACATAAAGCACATCGACAGTGCACTCGGGCACAATAGGCGTAGATCCCCAAGGTGCGGCACCTCGACAGTGCACTCGGGCACAATGGGCGTAGATCCCCAGGGTGCATGTGACACAATCATTTTGTCACAATAACTGTTTGATAACATAAACATAGGGGTGCAGCTGCTAAAGACTCTATGGCATACCAACTATATCATGGACTCTCATACTCATTGCTTGGGCATTTCTTTTTTCATCAACTCAATATCATAATTAATCATATAAATAGACATTTCATATTTCATGTTTCATCATAAATAGTCATGGCAAACATAGATTATCATCATTTCTCAGAAAAATAATTCATACTTCATATTCCATATAATCTACCTTTATTACAACATGCAGTAGTTCAACATATATATATGGCAATACTATTTTTAGGTGTATCTTGTTCCATTTTAACTTGTTCATTTAAATCTTATGATTTTCCATATCTCATGTATGCATAATGCATCATCATTTATGCAAACAATCATTCGTACTTGGTATTCCATCAATCTTGCCATGTCGAGGAAAATATTATACCACGTATTATAGAGAAATATAATGCCATTTTTAACTTAATGAAATCATATAGAAATGCAATATCATTTTAATTTAAGGCCGACTACTCGCAATTCTTCCTAATTACATTTTAAAATATGTAAATGCACTCACCTGGGCCATGAATAATATGCCTCACTAAGCTTACTCGAGGTTCTTATCTTTCTTTTTATCCTTGGTTCTCCTTCGTTTTCTTTTGAAACTGTATAAAACCAATTGACATATACATCACCATTCTTGTGTTCGATTTAAATCTAATACTGCAAATTATTTCTTGAGCATGACTATTCAAATATAAAAATTTTCTGAAGATTTTTCTCAATACTTTACAAAATGCCAAATTAGTCCCTAAGTCTTTAGTGACCAATTTGGACATTAAACAATTGTTCAAACCTATGTTTGAATAATTTTCATAATTAATTATTAATTTTGGACTATTTCCTTTTTAGTCCTTCAACTTTATAAAAGTGACACTTTAGTCACTAAATTGCTTTTTTACTTTAAATTAATGTACAATTAAACCTCTCACTTAATTCTAATATCCTTATACATTTTCCTTTAACTTCTAACTTTATTCAATTTAGTCCCTAATCAACCTTTCATTTCGAATTTGGTCCCTCATGTTTTCCTTTCTTGATATTTCAGTCCTTGAACTTCCATAACATGCTTAAATCTTCAATTCTATCAATTTTCCATAAATTCAAGACCAATCCCTAACTTTTACTAAATTGCCAAATTGGTCCTTAAATTTCCCAAAATTTTCATTTTGGTCCCTAATCACCAATTCAAGCTATTTTCACCATATTTCAATAATTCCCACGCTAAAATAAAATTCACAATAATTTCCCCTAAATTTTCCATAAATTCGAAATAACCCCTAATTTACAACTTGGGGAAATTATTCAATAGTTCATCAAAATAGGTCTCCTAACATCATAATTCAATCAATTTCATCCTTAATTTAACTCCCTAACCAAAACCCCCAAATGTTAGGGTTAGGTTTTATAATCTCTAACATGGAATTTATTCCATCTCAACCTTAATTCCATGTTTAAATCATCAATTTAACTATCTACTAGTCTAGTTCCATCATTATCTTCAATATCTACAATAAATCTTCATCCCTAACATAACTCATACTTGACTTTTATCATGCAAAAATACTATAAAAAATGAAGAGAATCAAGTGTAGAACAATTTACCTAAATGAACTTTGCTCGAAACTAGCCTTGAAACCTTCAAAATTTGGCTTGAAAGTTTGAACTTCTTCCTCCTCCTTTTATTTTCAGAATTCGAACAGCCTTCATATGGGATAAGATGATTTTTTTCTCATATTTTACCTATTTAATCCAAGTTTCATATTAAATGAATTAAAAATTCATTTAAATAGTAAAATTACCATCTTGCCCTTTTATTATAATGGCCAAGATTCAATCTCTTCAAACTCAATGGCCATGATTTAATCCATGTGTTACTCATCTTCCAAAATTTCCCTTAATATTCTAAAATATTTCAAAAATGCCATCCATGGCAAATGACTAATTTGCCTTCCAACTAGACTTTGTTTACAACAAGACTTAAAAATTGCCATTCCATAAAGATTGGACCAAATTGGTTCCATTCCAACCAGCCTCATTCCCAAAATATCATAATTTTTAATTTATGATATTTATTCGATCCAATTATTCAAATTTCACTCAGTACGATTTCCAAATTTTCTTTCTTTCTTTGAGCTTTATAACTTCTCCATCATATTCTAACTAAATCTAGTTAGAATCCCATCAAAATTAATAAAATATTCATAAAATAATATTTTATGAGTTTTCCATAATCTTTGGAAACTGTCTTTAAAATTTCAATTCGATCTGATATACCGATAATTACCGAGAATTTTTATCACATACATCTCCTCTTAGAAATCTTATCTTAACAATCCATTACGAATACTCTTAACTGAAACTGAATCCTTTTTATGAGTAAAAATATTGGATATGGGACCTTCCCATCAAGTCACCCATCATTGGGTTACTTTGGCCTGAGCACACTTAACAGTTTTATTCGATCCAAAATCGAATAACATAAGCTTCGTATGAAAAATCCAGTAACACAGAAATACCACTCTTGGGGTGAACTATTCATTTACGGGGTTAACTTACATAACTTTTGAAAATTACACTTTGGTCCCTAAACTTTTCTAAACTTTACACTTTAACCCCTAAACTTTTAAAAATTACATTTTAGTCACTAAGCAAAAATTGGGATATTACAGTAATTGGGAGGGTTATTTGGCTACTCCCTGGTTAGCACAAGTTATATTTGATGTATTGGACTTGTAAAGTGCTCTATAGCTGGTTTTGAGGGGTTGGGAAACATTATGCATACTTGGGTAGAGATCATGCCTATAGGGATTTGATTTGGATATGCTATGATGTGAATGATCCTCTACCATGCTTATATGATCGTGAAAATGATGCTTAAGGTGTTATATGATGATTAGGTAGGGTTTAAAGTAAGTTAGATTGAGCCAAAGTGTCATATGTTCGACCAAGAGGTCATTACAAGTCTGTCCGTACCGGTACGGGTCCTCAAGGATCGGTACTCAGGGACTTGTCTCAGCTCAATTTGGGCAAAATTGCCTAGGCATACCGATACGCCTGGTAACCATATTGGTATGCGTAGCTGGGAAATAAGCTCGGTGTTTGTACACGGGCAACCGTATCAATACACCTTTAGCCACTAGAATCCATATTTTTTAAAACACATACCCGTATCGGTAAGCCTGAGGACCGTATCGATACGCCTTTGTAATTTTCATTCATTTCGATACGGGAAGTGTTTGTACCGGTACGCCAGCCTTCATTTCTAGTAATATGCTTTCTTAAGTTTATATTCTTTTCAGTTTAGTCCATGTTTCTTGAGTTTGCAATTAAATGAGTTTGGATGATTATTTTAATTTGAAATTTAACCTGATTGTATGGAATGTGAATAATTAAGGATTGGTAACTTCAATTTTAAAGAAGTCTTCATAATTATTTGTAATTGCAATTTGGTCCCTGAAATGCGATCTCGTACAATTGGATGTCAATTGGACGCCTGATTGATTTGTAAATTTCACCGTTGATGGCATGATCACCTTAGGACTTAATTATGCATTTAGAAAAGATAAAATGAAAAAATGGACCGTTTTCTAAGTAATTCTTCTGGGTTTATCTTGACAAACCTAATGTAGCTCACTCGGTTCGGTATGGCGACTAGATCGGGTCAAGGGGTTACATTTTCAGTTATAACATTAAACTTGCCAAAAATGAGTTTTGCAGTATTTGCACATGATTTTGAACTTTCCACTTCAAACCTAATTGTAGCCTATATTCCTAATGATTTTAGTTTAAGTTTTCCTTTACTTAGAGACTCTAATTGTCCAAGTTGCACCTTGAACTTTTCATTTTCCACTTTATGTTTATTAATTATGTAATTAATAATATAAAATGTGAATATCAGTATTAAGACACTTTTAACGTTTGAATGGAGTTTCGAACTTATCACTTCAAACATAAAATTGTAACATATATTCCTAACGATTACAGTTGCAGTTTTCCTTAACATGTACTGACACTTGCATCCATAGTTTCGAACCTTTTTGGTTAACGCCCAAAACTTCCATTTCATAAAAAAATTAAATGTGCCATAAATGTTATAAACGTGGCATAGTTTGCATATGTAAAATATTAAATGACTTTGTAACATTTGAGGCTAAGCACTCTGAGTTATAGTTTCTGAACTTAACAGAAAATATACAATTTCAAAATTATTTGCTTGAAGATTCATATCATTATACTTACCATATAACGAATATACTCCTGAAATTATTCAACAGAATTTAAATAATGAATTGAATAATAAATTTGCATAAAGTGAAGAAAAAATGATAAATAAGAGAAGATGATTGTATCATGAAACACCAAGTTATGAGGATTTATACGAAATAAACTCTAAGGTTTTTCTTGTAATATGTTATGTGTCTATTTTGTTTTCATAGCAAAATTTTGTAGAAATATTACAGAGCCATGATTTTGTTTTTTTATTTAAAAATTAATTGAACACTAAACTACTAAACCCTAAATTTTAGCCCTAAACTATTGACATCAACCTATAGGCTATAATCCTATAACTCCTAAAAATATATCATGACGTAATACATGACTTCTTCACGTATAAGTATAATGGACTACAAACCATATAGACATATACTATAGACTATATTAATAATAATATCATAACGTTTTGAATATTTATATAAGCTCTAGACTATATAATGTTTCAAATTAATCTCATACAGTAAGCTAAACACTAAACTTAAACCATACAAAATAATCTTATTAAACACTAACCCTAAACTACACCATAAACCTTAAACCATTAATAGTAAGCACTAAATCATAAAATATAAACCCTAATGCCATAAAAATTCATCTTATAAACTAATAACCCTAAAGTACACCATAAACCTAAAACCACTACCACTAGGACCTAAATCCTAAACCAAAAACCTTAAAGGCATAAAAATTTGTCTTATAAACCAATAACCGTAAATTACAACATAGTAGTTACTCGTACTGATTTTGGTTTTGCTTCTGTAGGGTTTAGGGTGAAAATTAAATATTAGGAACCGAGATGAACACAAATATCACCATATTGAAATTATTAGGGTAAAAACTAAATTTTAGGAAGTAAATATGCTAATGTTTGTAAGAATAAACAAGTAAAACGTGTGTTGAATGAATATTTGGGGTTTAAATAAAGTATAATAATACGAAGAGTATCGAAGGTTTGCATTACAATGTCGAACTTTTTACGTCAAATCTGAAATATTGCATGTTTTACTAACAATTTTAGTTTATGTTTCGCTTGATACATATTGAAACCCATGTTCATAGGTTCGAAACTAGTTAAAATTTGCGGTTCCTGCTCTAAACTGTCTTTTCTGTTATAATATTAAATGTAATTCCTTTGGCGTGTTCAAAAAATATTAATTGGTTGTTTCACTGGATTTCTAATTCCAAAAGACACGTAATCAAATTAATTTGATGGGTTCAATGGATTTCGAATTTCAAAAGATGCAAGTTCCAATAATATCGTATTTCCTTTTTAGTTTTCGTCTCTACAACATTATATGTATTACTTATGTTTTTTAATGGTGGCGGTGGTTAATGTGCATAGACTTCATTTTATAGATCCTGGAGGAGTGGTGATAGTTTTTAGGTTTCTCGTGTCGACAAACAATGGTATTTGAAAGGCTATTAGCCATTTGTAAGGATGAACACCAACAGGCAGAGTATTCGAAAGACTTCATTTTATTGTTTGTTGGTGTTCGAAACTACATCGGGAGGGGGAGGCCAATGTAGAGCGGATTGTTGAAGCTGTTGATGTGTGATGCACTTTGGCCGTTTTCCCTATATAAGTTATCAATGTTTTGCTATAATAAAGGCAGTCGATGAAGAAGTCTAAAACAATGATGTTTTCTATGTGTTCTTGCAAAATATTGAAAAAATAATAATGAAGAGTTAGTGATATATCTTATTTTTTGTAATTTAATTTCATTTCTAAGTGGCGAAAGTGAATAAAGTTTTGTTATTAAAAGGAATTTCTTAAGTTTTTTCACTTTAGAATCTCTTATGATCTATCTTACCTTCAATTTTGTTAAAATATTAATTTAATATTCCTAATCAATACATGATAAGAACAAGTCATTAATTAAAAATATTTTTCCTTAGTTGAGGGAACCCAATTCTACTTATTTTATATATTTTGTAAATAAATTATTTATATTTAATACTCATATTTGCAAATTTAAGAAAACAACAGTTTAACAAAGTAAACAAAACACATATAATCACATTACATAAACGTCAACTGTGCGACTAGAAAAAAGAATAATGTCTTCTATGTGTTTTATGTTTTCTTGCAAAAATATTAAAAAATGAATAATGAAGATTATCAAATTTGTCTAACTTTTTAATTTAATTTTATTGCTAAATGGGGAAAGTTTCATTTACATAGAGCGAAACCCGCATCCATTGTAACACCCTAAAACTTTGTTAAACAGTATTAACGTCATTTGGTACTAAGTTAGTAGCTTAAAAGCTAACTTAGTGACTAAAATGACAAAATGGAAAAGTTAGGATTTCTTTAATTAGGAGATTTAGAAAAGGAATTTTTGAGGTTTAAAGGTATCATGAGATAGAGGATAAGCAGATGAAGGTACACGCAAAATTAGGCTAAAATCCGATAAAATTGGAATGAGAATTGAAGGTTAAAGTTTAGTGACCAAAATGACAATTTTCAAAGGTTGGTTGCTAAATCATAAAGAAAGGAAAAGTTTAAATCCATAATAAAGGATTTGCTCAATAACTAATTTTATCTTGTAGATGGATAAATTCAGTCAGTGAGTAAAATCTGATATAGGCCACGGGAATGAAAATACAGCATAAGATTTCGAATTTGGATCGAATAAAATTATTAAATGTGGTCAGACCAGAGAAACACTAGGATGAGTGACCTTCAGGAATATCCCATAAAAGTGTTTCTGATCTATATTTTGGACTCATTAAGAGTAGAGAATATTCATATGGATTTCCGATAAAGGATTTCTAAGAGAAATTTTACTCGATGAGGATTTTCGATAATTATCAGAATAATAGATTGAGTTAGGAAAATTCAGTCTAAGTCCTTAGGAAATGAAGTTTTTTATGAGATAATAATATTAATTTTCTGAATATGGAAATATAAAATTTTCGAAATAAATCTGATAGCTTCAGTAAAGGTAAAATCGCAGTAGAAGTGTTGTGAATATCGAAAAATTAGATCAAATTGAAATTTTAGAGGTTTTTCCATAAGCCATGGAAAATCATAACATAATTTTTATGGAATTTAGAGATATGAGATTTTTGGATTAGATTCGATAGTTCGATTAATGGAAAGTCGTATTGGTGATTATCGGATATTTGGATTGAATAAAAAAATCATAAAAAAAATATTTATGATTTCTTTGGAAGTGGCCGGTTATGAAGGAACCAAATTGGTTCAAATTTAATGGATTTGCAATTTTAAAGAAGGATTGTAAATTAGGATGTAATTGGGGGACAATTTAGTAAAATGGATTAAAATGAAAAATGGATTAAAATGAAAAATGGATTAAAATGAATTTAAAATTCATTTTAATCAAACACGTGGCAAAATAGGAGTAAAATGAAAAAAAAGTTGTTCATCTATTTTGCTTCAAAACGTGGGAGAGAGGAACAAAGAGTGGAGTAGAAAACTCAATTTTCAAGTTTGATTTGGAAGGCTTTTAAGCAATATTCAAGGTATGATCCTTTAGAATAATTTGTTCTACATTCAATTCTCTAAATTTTGGTAGTAATATTGCATGGTGTTGTGAAGAACTACTTGAGTTATGGATAAGAAAGAATTAGGGAATTGATGTGCTAAGTTGAAGTTAGAACTTGAATTACATGAATTCAATGTTGTTTTGATGAAATTAAGCTTGGATTGTGTTTAATTTCATGATGAACTTAAGAACCCTAACCACAAAAATTGGGGATTTATTTAGGGAATTGAAATTAAAGGATGTTTATGAAAGACTAAGGTTTGTACATGCTTGATTTAGTGATTGGATTGAAGAATTATTTTGAATTGCATTAAGTGACCAAAATGAAAATTTAGTAAAGTTGGGGGCTGATCTGTTAGGCTGCAAATGATATGAACTTGGATTGAATTGATGAATAGCATGATTAAATTGCTTAAATTTAAGAGTTGGGAGCTTGTATCTTTAAGTGACCATTTCGGCCAAGTAGGAAAAATTGAAGGACCAATTTGGATTTGGCTTAAATGAAGGGGAAAATTATGAGAAAAAATATATTTTGAGTATATTTCATTGAATCGAATATAGAAAGTTTAATTTTGATATTTGGATCAAAATAAAGTTCTAGAATTATAGAAGGACCAAAATGGCAAGCATGAAGAAGTTTAGGGATTTAATTATGATACTGAAAATTTATGAGTTCTTAATTTAGATTATTGATTTAAGTACTTGAATTAAATAAAAGGGAGGAAATAGTACCTTAATTACTTAAAGGACTAATTCGGCCAAGTATGAAAGTTTAGGGACCAATCTGGCAATGTAGTTCTTGATGGAGACTAATTTTGATTTTTGGATTAAATAAAGTCCTTGAAAAGTTTAGACACCCAAATTTGGCAAGTAGGAATAAATTGGGGATTTAAATGTTAATTTTTGGAAATGAAGAATATATGTTGGAAAATTTATTTAAGCATGTTAGAATGTTGTTTGGATGAAAAATGAGACTAGAGAAGCCAAGTGACCAATTCGGCCACATGGAAGAATAATGGGAAATTTTAGGAAAATTGTGATTATGAGATTTTATGAATCGAATATGTTGTTTGAAGTTAGAATTAAAATTACAATACATAGGGACCAATTCGGCAAGCTTCAAAGTTAAGGGACCGAATCTGAATTTTATGAAATTGGAGTGTATTTATGTAATTAATGATGTTGGAGATGTGAAAATAATGTTAGAATGCTAAACCGATGTTGAATCGAATTAGTGACCATTTTGACTATTTGTCAAAATCAAGAGACCAAATAGAAAAATGAATTATTGGATGGGGATTAAATCTAATTTTTTAGATAAAATAATAGAATTAAGGTAGTAGCGTTGATTTGAGGACTAAATTGCAATGTTAAGAAGTTTGAATCCTTACCTTTGCATTTTAGTGACTATTTTGGCAAAGAAAGAAAATTAGAGAGAATTATTTTGAATAACTATTTGATGAAGAAGATGATGAATTGGTGGTTTGAAGTAAGTAATGGGACTAAATTGACAAGTAGAAAAAAATATAATAAGAATAAGTTAGTATAAATTAGAAGTTAATTGTGGAAAAATTTTATGTTAAATGATTAGATAGCTTGATCGAAATATTGTTAGAAATGAATCTAACAAATGTTTGATTATATTTCTTGACATGGTTGTCATTGTAACGCCCCGAATTTGGGCCTAGAAGTTATCTAGATAGATTAGACAATTTGGGTGAACCAGATTAGGCGGTGCAAACTAGTTTCAGGAATTAATTCACAATAAATGTTTTAGTGTGAGATAAAATATGGAAAAATGTTGGAAAATGTTTAATTAATATATTAAGGGTTTTGGTAAACTTAATTTAATGAAATAAGTTCGAAATAAATGACATTTTGGTTTGGTGACTAAAAATGTCAAGTTTCAAAACTGTTTTGGTGACTAAATCGTAAAATGGTCAAAACTTAGAATCTTTAAGGAGCTAATCTACCAATGTTTTTAATCATACTTTTCCCTTAATCTAGGCTATTTTAAATGGTTTTTAAAGTGGTTACTAAATAAAAATAAAATATATTTAATTAAAATGATTTTTTATAGATGATTCACTTTTCTCACGTAACCACTTTTGCTCTCAACTTTCCCAGCAGACAAACTACTTACCTTACTCTAAAATGATCAGGAATCAACTTTTTTTTTATTTCATTTTGATTCCTCAATTGATTCCTTTGACCTGTACATCAAGCCTTACTTGTTTTCTTGGATATTTCACTCAAATCATGCCAATTAAGGGTGAAGCCAACCATTAGAGGTGATTTTCATTTCTCTGCTCTAGTCAAAGGTTCTTTACTAAATTCCCAAGTTCTTGATCCTTTACAACTGATTTTTGATATGTGTTGTTGAATAAATCAAGATTAAAAGGTTTAAAGTGAGTTTTAATAAGGAATTTGTAGATCTTTGTTATAAATCTGATTTGTGGTGGTCTTGATTGGGGTAGATCACATTAAAGGTATGTTTTAATGTTTTGAGAAGAGATTTACAAAAGAAATCCCAAAACTAATTGAATTGCTAATGTTCTAGGCTGTGAATAGTTAGATTTTGAGGTGATTAGGGTGTTAAAAGTTTGTTGGAGGTATAAGATGGAATTGAAAGTGTTTTTAGATGTTAATTGATGCTTATTGAATTTTTAAATTGTTGGCTTATGGTTGGGTTTTGTTTAGGTTGTGTTTGTTGATGTTATTGGTTCGTTTAAAGATACGTTTTATGGTTTTTGGAGAGGCGATGTTGGGAATTGATGTTGCTAGGATTATGGATGCATAATGATGCATTAATCCTCTATTGTTGCATGGATAAAATAGGGGAGATTGATCTTACAACAAGTGGTGAAGTTTCAGTAGCTTCGGACGCTCGATTTCACATAAGCGAGTGGAGCTTTATGTTTTCGGTGAGTGGAAACAAGGTTTACTGCTTAAACAAGGTTTGAAAGTGATTTTGGGAGTTTAGATTAAGCTTGAAATGCTTGTCTAAGCTCAAAAGTAAGTATTGGACGTTCTCGCTCTCATTTTCGGTTTTACAAAATACATTCTCATGCACATGTTTATCGTTTTGATTACCTAGTGTTATATCCATGTTTTTGAAATGAAATATGATGCAAATGATCATATATTGATGTTATATGACTATGGCAAATGATTTATGAAAAATATTTTGAGGAGGTGTAATGCATGGTTTATTGCATTGGAGATTGTTTGGATTGATGCATATGTAAAACAATGAGGTAACATGTTTTTAATGGAATATATTGGCTAGTGGCAAAGGTTAAATATTATTCGATATAGTTGGCATTCCATAGGGTTTAAAGTGCACTATAATAAGTCACCTCATGTTTATCGAGGGGTCAAGAGTGTGCCATATCTCCACCATAAGAACTGCAACGGTCGAGGGGTCAAGAGTGTGCCAAATTCTCCTGCTGGTGGATTTATACATCATAACCATTGAGGGGTAGTAGTACCATTTGCTCTGATTTGAGGATGTATGTGAAGTGGTGACCACTTGGGAAATTCATGTATTCGATGTGTTTTACAAAATGGAAAGATTTGGTTTTGGGTCACTTTAATGCCAATATATGAATTAATGTATCATGATAAATATATTATATTTTGTATAATGTGATTTATACATGTTGTGCTCTTTAAGCTTTGTTATTGGGTGAGTTAGCATGTGAAGGCTTAAATTGAGGTTTGCATAATGTTTATGCTAGAGATCCATGATACATGTGTGACAAAAAGTTTAATGTGCATATTTTGGGAAGACAAAAAAGAAGTATGAGATGTTTTGGCTTGTGAATCAATACATGTTTTAAAAGCAAATGGTTTTAAATGCATTGATGAGTGTTTTTGTGCATCCCTCACTAAGCTTATTATGCTTACGCTCTCCTTTCTCATCAATGCAGAAAAGTAAGCATTCGGACACCGAGCAAGCAAGAAGGAATCTAAGGGTTGAGCTAATTTAAGTATGGTTTTATAAATACTACATAGTAATAAATGGCAATGTGACCAAGTTGTAATTGGGAAGGTTGTTATGGTTACTCCCTATTTTGGATAGGTTATATTTGGTTTTTTGTACTTGTAAACTGGTATATGTTTTGAATTTGGGGCTTTGGGGAGATTTAAGCATGTGGGGTAGAAGTCATGCCTATAGGTTTACCTTGATGATTGCTTTTTCTTCTGTGATGCCTATGTTTCAATGTTTCTGTGGTGTTTTGAAGTTCATTAGTTGGTATGATGTTTACATGTTGTTTGAAGCATGTTTGATTGAGCCTAAGTGTCATATGTTCAACCAAGAGGTCATTAAAGGCCTAGTCGTACCGGTACGAGTCCTCAAGGACCAGTACACGGGGTCTGTTATGGCTCAAAAGGGGGTAAAATTGCACAGGGGTACCGATACGTTTGACCTAGTATCGGTACGGCCCTTTGATTTTAACTCTAGGTTTTGGTACACGAGATAATGTATCGAATGTTTTTTAGCCACTAGAAATTCATGTTTTGAAAATAATCTACCAGTATGGGTACGTGAGGCACCGTACCGATACCCTTTGCAAAATAGAATTCGTATCAATACGAGCATATGGCGTACCGTTATCAAATTGGTAGTTGCTTTGCTGAAGTTTGAATTGTTGCGAATTAGTCATTATTTTCTTGTAAATGCAATTAAATGAGCTTGGATGATTTTTTTATGTTGAGACTTAGCCGACATGCATGTAACCTAATTAATTAAGGTTTGGTAACGTCGTATTAGAGTAAGCTCCCTCAATTTTCCAAAATTGCATTTTGGTCCCTAAACTACATTATCGCTTAATTAAATGTCTAATCGTCGTTTGTTTTGCTTGATATTTTATTCGCTGCTAACATGATCACCTTAGGGATTAATTATGGACTTAGACAAGATAAAAGAAAATAAAAAATGATTTTGTTTCAAGTAAATCGTTCGGGTTTGTCTTGGCAAACCCAATGTAGCTTGCTCGGTTTGGTCTAGCGTCTATACTGGGTCAAGGGGGTTACATTTGGTGGTATCAAAGCCAAGTTACGATTGTTGGAAGGCAGGTTATAGTAGTTTGAGATATTTTTGTTGAATGATACTGTGGAATGACATGCACGGTGTTTGATTTTATGTTTCTACGATTGAAATGTGTTATGTTGGGGCAAAAAGCTTGAAGACACATTGCCTTATTACTACGAGTACGAAATGTTTTTTGTTTTGAAGCATGAGCATCCTAGATTCTTGCTTCAAGCTAGCCTAAGTGTTTTGTTGTTGTATTATTATGCTCTAGATTCATATTTTTGAAAATAGGATTGAGACAAGGGACACAAGCTAACATAGGTAGTGTTGTGGATGAGCATAACAATGAGTTACCTCATTTTCCACTAATTCCTCCTATTTGTGCTGAAGTAGAGGGTGGTATGCTTCAGGCACCTCAAGGACCAATTTTTAGAGACATAACACCGTTGGTCCAGGCTATGACTGGAGCATTCCAGGCAGCTATGGCTAGAGTGCATGCACCTGCCCCAGCACCGACAATAGCTATTAATACATGATTTCCATTAGAGCGTTTACGTAGTTTAGGCAATATCGAGTTTAGGGGTTTAGCTACTAAGGTAGCTGAGGAGTGGTTCGCAAGTACGAAGATGATTCTTGGTCAAATAGAATGTATGGATGCTCGTAAGTTGGGTTGCACGGTGTCCTTACTTCAGGGAGATGCCTACAGTTGGTGGTCGATTACTATCACGGGTATGGCACTTGTGGATGTGACATGAGAGTTCTTTCGTGCTGTATTGTAGAAGAAATATCTAGGTTCCCGATATCAGGATGAAAAGAAGCGGGAGTTCGTGGCATTGGCTTAGGGTAACATGACCGTATCAGAATACGAGGTTAAGTTTGTTAGGCTAAGCCAGTATGCACCTGAACTAGTTCCTGATGATCATTAGTGATGTGATCATTTTTGATATGGGCTGGTCAAGGAGGTGAAGACTTATATACTGGCTTCAAATTACACTAATTTTGATGTATTGGTTACTCGAGCTAACGATATAGAGTAGAATCTAGGATTATCCTCTTGTTTGGGGAATTTTATTTCCAGGAAGAGGATCATTGAGTCAGATGTTGTTAGATATCGGTATAAGAAGCACCGAGATAGGAAGTATTTCCCTAATCATAGATGAGGTGGAGGTAGTGCTGGGCCTGGACAGCTCGGTCAAAACACCTATGTTCGAGCACCCGAGTGTAGGCGGTGTAGTAAGCATCATTCAAGAAAGCATTGGGGAACTCTTGGTACATGCTAGAGATATGGTTCGCGAGATCACATAAGGCGTGATTGTCCATAGTTGGCTAAAGATAAACAGGTTCCTACGCCTATTTTTGTGCCGTAGAGAGGCCGTGGACGCAGTTGAGGTAATTTTTAACGTAGAGAGAAAGGCCAGAGGAATATTGCTCATACAATGGCGGTTCAACTTAAAAGTGGTGGACCTACAAGGATCTATGCGCATCTCTAGGAAAGGAATGACACAAATGTGATTGCAGGCACTTTTACTTTGCAGTCTATGTCATTGCTTTCTTTGATAGATTCTGGTTTTATGCATACCTTCAATTGACACAAATGTGATTGCAGGCACTTTTACGTTTGCTTAATATACTTGTAGAAGTGTTAGATGTGTGTATGCGAGTAACTAGTTCTTTTGGAGAGACAGTAGTTGCTATGAGGTTGTTTAGAAGATTTCCTTTGATGGTTCAAGGTCATGTGTTTGCGTTTGACTTGATGAAGTTGCCATTCATGGTTTTGATGTAATCTTGGGTATGGATTGGTTGACCGAGCATAGGGATATGGTCAATTTCAAAATCAAGCGAGTTTCTTTGAAACTTGCTGATGATTATGAAGTGGTGGTCATGGGCGAGAATGTTAAATTCTTATCCAATGTAGTCTCAGCTTTAGAAGCACATAAGTTATTGGAGCTTGGGTGTCAAGCATATCTGGTTTATGTTATGAACCCAAATATGAAATATGTGCGTGTTTAGGATATCCGTACCGTTTGTAATTTTTGGAAATGTTTCTAAAGGAGTTGCATGGGTTACCACCGAATAGGGAGGTAGAGTTTTTTATTAGGACGTATGCAGATACGGCTCTGATTTTGATTGCTCCATATTACATAGCACTAAGAGAGTTGAAAGAGTTGAAGACGCAACTTCAAGAGTTATTGGATTATGGTTTCATCCGGCCTAGTGTGTCACCGTGGAGAGCACCAGTGTTGTTTGTGAAAAATAAGGATAGCACTATGAGAATGTGCATTGATTATCGACAACTGAACAAGTTGATGATTAAGAATTAGTATCCTTTACCATGAATTGATGATTTTTTGATCAATTTTGGGGTGTTTTAGTGTTTTCCAAGATTGATCTGAGGTCTGGATATTATCAATTGAAGGTAAAGGGTAAAGACGTGCCAAAGACAACTTTTTGCACATGTTACGGGCATTATGAGCTCTTAGTGATGTTGTTTGGGTTGACTAATGCACCTGCAGCTTTCGTGGCACGATGAATCGGGTATTCCATGAATTTTTGGATTAATTTGTGGTATTTTCATTGATGATATTCTCGTGTACTCTCGTATTGAGGAGGATTATGATTGCCATTTGAGAATTGTGTTGCAAGACTTGTTGAATAATCAGCTATATGCTAAGTTGAGCAAGTGTGAATTTTGGATTAAAGAAATGGTCTTTCTTGGTCATGTTGTTTCGGTGGAAGGTATTCGTGTGGATCCACAGAAGATTGAGGCAGTTGTGAATTGGAAGCAACCTAAGTCGGCTATAGAGGTTTATAGTTTCTTGGGGTTGGTAGGTTCTTATCGTCATTTTGTAGATGGATTCTCGAAGGCTGCTGCTCCTTTGACTTAGTTGTTACAAAAGGATGTACATTTTGTGTGGACGGAGAGTGGACAACAAGCTTTTGAGAAGTTGAAGAAAGCTTTGACGCAAGCTTCGATCTTGATTCAATGTAAGTCAGGGAAAGAGTTTGTAGTTTATAGTGATGCATTCTATGTTGGTTTAGGTGCGTGTTGATGCAAGTGGAAAAAGTTGTGGATTATACATTTAGGCAGTTAAAGGTGCACGAGCGCAATTATCCTATGCATGATATAGAGCTTTCCGCGGTGGGGTTTGCATTGAAGATTTGGAGGCATTATTTGTACGGTGAGGTGTACCGTGTATACAGATCACAATAGTTTGAAGTATCTGATGTCGCAAAAGGAGTTGAATCTTGGGAAACATAGATGGTTGGAGTTGCTCAAGGATTATGATTTGACGATTGAGTATTATCCAGGTAAGGCGATTGTTGTAGATAGTGCCTGAGTAGGAAGGTTGTGGTGGAGTTGAGGGTAATGTTTGTGCGATTAAGTATGACGGGAGATGGTAGTTTATTAGCTGAGTTGCAAGTGGAACCGTTATTATCACAATTGATCAAAGAGAAGCAACTGTATGATGATTCGTTGGTGCCACATGTTAAGGACATTATGGATAATAATTTGATAGATTTTTGTTTAATGATGAGGGTTTTTGTGCTTCAAGAGTCGAATGGTTGTGCCAGAGGATGATGGGTTGAGGCGCACTATTTTGATTGAGGCTCATTCTAGTCATTTTTCTATGCATCCAGGAAGTACAAAGATGTATCAGGATTTGAAGAAGGAATATTATTGGGTTGGTTTGAAGAAGGATGTAGCGGATTTTGTTGCTTGATGTATGTCAACGTGTTAAGGCTGAGCATCAGTTTCCTTATGAATTGTTGCAATCATTAAGGATTTTGGAATAGATGTAGGAGAGAATTACCATGGATTTTGTGACCATATTGCCTTTAACGCCATCGAGAAAGAAATCTATTTGGGTAATTGTTAATCGGTTTACAAAGTGTGCACATTTCCTGGCTGTGCATACGGCGTATACGTTGGATAAATTGTTAGATGTGTTTACATAAGTCCTTGGGTACAAGGTTAAATTTCAATAAGGTTTTGGCAGTGTTTACATAGGGCCTTAGGTACAAGGTTAAATTTCAATACTCCGTATCATCCTCAAATGGATGGTCAGTTTGAATGCGTTATCCAAGTGTTAGAGGATATGTTGCGGTGTTGCATCATTGATTTTCAAGGAATGTGGGAGAAGCAACTACCGGTGGTAGAGTTTGCTTATAACAATAGTTATTAGGTAAGCATTCAAATGGCTTCGTATGAAGCTTTGTATGGTAGAAGGTATCGTACGCCACTTGTTGGGCTGAGGCATGTGAGAAGTATGTTTCTTTGCCTGATGTGCTGAAAAACACCAATGAGAAAGTGAAGCTTATCAGTGATCGGTTGAAAACGGCTTTTGATAAGTAGAAATCTTACACGGATTTGAGTCATAGGGAAGTTGAGTTTGCGGTTGGTGATAAAGTGTTTCTAAAAGTTTCGCCTTGGAAGAAGGTGATAAGGTTTGGACGTAAGGGTAAGTTGAGTCCAAGGTTCATTGGGCCTTACGAGGTACTAAAGTTTATTGGTCCAACTGCTTCTAAATTATGGTTACCCGCTAAGTTGGAAAAAATACATGATGTTTTCCACGTATCGATGCTTTGGAGGTACAGATCGGACCCATTGCATGTGATGCCTGTTGAAGAGATTGAGTTGAATCCAGATTTGACCTATGATGAGGAACCATTGAAAATCTTGGATTCTAGCAGCAACGCTCTTAAGGGGAAGACCATTGAGTTGGTGAATGTGTTGTGGCGACATCGGGTTATAGAGGAAGCCACACGGGAAATGAAGGAGGACATGAAAAAGTAGCCTCTTTCTATCAGGTAAATTTCGAGGATGAAATTTTTTAAGTGGAGGAGAGTTGTAATGCCCTGAATTTGGGCCAAGAAATTAGCTAGATAGATTAGACGATTGGGGTGAACTAGATTAGGAGGTTCAAACTAGTTTCAAAAATTAATTCACAATAAATGTTTTAGTGTGAGATAAAATATAGAAAAATGTTGGAAAATGTTTAATTAATATATTAAGGGTTATGGTAAACTCAATTTAATGAAATAAGTTCGAATTAAATGACATTTTGGTTTGGTGACTAAAATGTAAAGTTTTCAAAACTATTTTGGTGACTAAATCGTAAAAGGGTCAAAACTTAGAATCTTTAAGGAGATAATCTACCAATGTTTTTAATAAGACTTTTCCCTTGATTTAGGCTATTTTAAATGGTTCTAAATTGGTTATTAAATAAAATAAAATAGATCTAATATAAAAGATTTTTAATAGATGATTCATTTTTCTCACGTAACCACTTTTGCTCTCAACTTTCCCAGCAACCAAACTACTTACCTTACTCTAAAATGATCAGGAATCAACTTTTTTTATTTAATTTTGATTCGTCAATTGAATCCTTTGATTTCTACATCAAGCCTTACTTGTTTTCATGGATATTTCACTCGAATCATGCCAGTTAAGGGTGAAGCCAACCATTAGAGGTGATTTTCATTTCTCTCCTCTAGTCAAAGATTCTTTACTAAATTCCCAAGTTCTTGATCCTTTATAATTGATTATAAATCTTTGTTTTAATAAGATTTTGAGGTGATTAGGGTCTTAAAAGTTTGTTGAAGGTATAAGATTGAATTGAAAGCGTTTCTAGATGTTAATTGATGTTTATTGGATTTTTAAATTGTTGGCTTATGGTTGGTCTTTTGTTTAGGCTGTGTTTGTTGATGTTATTGGTTTGTTTAAAGATGCGTTTTATGATTTTTGGAGAGGCGATGTTGGGAATTGATGTTGCTAGGATTATGGATGCATAATGATGCATTAATCCTCTGTTGTTGCATGGATAAAACATGGGAGATTGATCCTACAACAAGTGGTGAAGTTTTGGTAGCTTCGGACGCTCGATTTCACATCAGCGAGTGGATCTTTCTATTTTGGGTGAGTGGAAACGAGGTTTACTGATTAAACAAGGTTTGAAAGTGATTTTGGGAGTTTAGATTAAGCTTGAAATGGTTGTCTAAGCACAGAAGTAAGTACATTTTCGCTCTCGTTTTCGGTTCTACAAAATACATTCTCATGCACATGTTTATGGTTTTGATTACCTAGTGTTATATCCATGTTTTTGAAATGAAATACGACGCAAATGATCATATATTGTTGTTATATGAGTATGGAAATGATTTATGAAAAAGATTTTGAGGAGGTGTAATGCATGGTTTATTGCATTGGAGATTATTTGGATTAATGCATATACAAAACAATGAGGTAGCATGTTTTTAATGGAATATATTGGCTAGTGGCAAAGCTTAAATATTATTCGATATAGTTGGCATGCCATAGGGTTTAAAGTGCACTATAATAAGTCACCTCATGTTTATCGAGGGTTCAAGAGTGTGCCATATCTCCACCATGAGAACTGCAGCGGTCGAGGGGTCAAGAGTGTGCCAAATTCTCCTACTGGTGGATTTATACATCATAACCATTGAGGGGTAGTAGTACCATTTTCTCCGGTTCAAGGATCTATGTGAAGTGGTGACCACTTGAGAAATCCGTGTATCCGATGTGTTTTACAAAATTGAAAGATTTGGTTTTGGGTCACTTTAAAACCAATATATGAATTAATGTATCATGATAAATAGATTATGTTTTGTATAATGTGATTTATACATGTCGTACTCTTTAAGCTTTGTTATTGGGCGAGTTGGCATGTGAAGGCTTAAATTGAGGTTTGCATAATGTTTATGCTAGAGATCCATTATACATGTGTGACAAAAAGTTTAATGTGCATATTTTGGGAAGACAAAAAGAAGCATGAGATGTTTTGGTATGTGTATCAATACATGTTTTAAAAGCAAATGGTTTTAAATGCATTGATGAGTGTTTTTGTGCATCCCTCACTAAGCTTATTATGCTTACGCCCTCCTTTCTCATCAATGCAGAAAAGTAGGCATTCAGATAGCGAGCAAGCAAGAAGGAATCTAAGGGTTGAGCTAATTCAAGTACGGTTTTATAAATACTACGTAGTAATAAATGGCAATGTGAACAAGTTGTAATTCAGTGGGTTGTTTTGGTTACTCCCTATTTTGGATATGTTCTATTTGGTGTTTTGGACTTGTAAACTGGTATATGTTTTGAATTGGGGGCTTTCGGGAGATTTAAGCATGTGGGGTAGAAGTCATTCATATAGGTTTACCTTGATGATTGCTTTTGCTTCTGTGATGCCTATGTTTCAATGTTTTTGTGGTGTTTTGAAGTTCAATAGTTGGTATGATGTTTAAAAGTTGTTTGAAGCATGTTTGATTGAACCTAAGTGCCATATTTTCGAACAAGAGGTCATTAAAGGCTTAGTAGTACCGGTACGAGTCCTCAAGGACCAGTACACGGGGTCTGTTATGGCTCAAAAGTGGGCAAAATTGCAGAGGGGTACCGATACGCGCGGCCCAGTATCGGTCTGACCCTTTGATTTTAACTCTAGGTTTCGGTACACAAGATAATGTATCGGCACATTTTTTAGCCACTAGATATTCCTGTTTTGAAAATAGTCTACCGGTATGGGTACGTGAGGCACCGTACTGATACCCTTTGCAAAATAGAATTCATATCGATACAGGTATATGATGTAACGATATCAAATTGGTAGTTGCTTTGCTGAAGTTTGAATCGTTGCGAATTAGTCACTATTTTCTTGTACATGTAATTAAATGAGCTTGGATGATTGTTTTATGTTGAGATTTAGCCGACATTCATGTAACCTAATTAATTAAGGTTTGGTAACCTCGGATTAGAGTAAGCTCCCTCAATTTTCCAAAATTGCATTTTGGTCCCTAAACTACATTATCGCTTAATTAGATGTCTAATCGACGTCTGTTTTGCTCGATATTTTATCCGCTGCTAACATGATCACCTTAGGGATTAATTATGCACTTAGACAAGATAAAAGAAAATAAAAAATGATTTTGTTTTAAGTAAATCGTTCGGGTTTGTCTTGGCAAACCTAATGTAGCTTGCTCGGTTCGGTCTAGCGTCTATACTGGGTCAAGCGGGTTACATTTGGTGGTATCAGAGCCAAGTTACAAATGTTGGAAGGTAGGTTACGGTAGTTTAAGATATTGTTGTTGAATGATACTGCGGAATGAAATGCACGGTGTTTGATTTTATGTTTCTATGATTGAAATGTGTTTTGTTGGGGTAAAGAGCTTGGGGACACATTGTCTTATTACAACGAGTACGAAATGATATTGTTTTGAAACATGAGCATCCTAGATTCTTGTTTCAAGCTGGCCTAAGTGTTTTGTTGTTGTATTATTATGCTCTAGATTCATATTTTTGAAAATAGGATTGAGACGAGGGACGCGAGCTAACATGGGTAGTGTTGTGGATGAGAATAACAATGAGTTACCTCATTTTCCACTGATTCCTCCTGTTTGTGCTGGAGTAGAGGGTGGTATGATTCATGCACCTCAAGGACCAGTTTTTAGAGACATAACACCATTGATCCAAGCTATGACTGGAGCGTTCCCGGCAGCTATGGCTGGAGTGCATGCACCAGCACCAGCACCGACAGTATCTATTAATACATGATTTCCGTTAGAGCGTTACATAGTTTAGGCGATATTGAGTTTAGGGGTTTAGCTCCTAAGGCAGTTGAGGAGTGGTTCGCAAGTATAAAGAGGATTCTTGGTCAAATAGAATGTACGGATGCGCGTAAGTTGGGTTGCACGGTGTCCTTGCTTCAAAGAGATGCCTACAGTTGGTGGTTGACTACTATCACGGGTATGGCACTTGCAGATGTGACGCGAGAGTTCTTTTGTGCTGCATTCTAGAAGAAAATATCTGGGTTCCCGATATCAGGATGAAAAGAAGAGGGAGTTCATGGTGTTGGCTTAGGGTAACATGACCGTATCAAAATACGAGGTCAAGTTTGTTTGGCTAGCCAGTATGCACCTGAACTAGTTCTTGATGATCATCAGTGATGTGATCAGTTTTTGATATGGGCTAGTCAAGGATGTGAAAACTTATATACTGGCTTCAGATTACACAAATTTTGATGTCTTGGTTACTCGAGCTAAGGATATAGAGTAGAATCTGGGATTATCCTCTTGTTTGGGGATTTTATATCTTGGAAGAGGATCGCTGAGTTAGATGTTGTTAGATATCTGTATAAGAAGCACTGAGATAAGAAGTATTTCCCTGATCATAGATGAGGTGGAGGTAGTGTTGGGCCTGGACAGCTCGGTCAAAACACCTATGTTCGAGCACCCGAGTGTGGGCGGTGTGGTAAGCAACATTCAAGAGAGTATTGGGGAACTCTTAGTACATGCTAGAGATATGGTTCACGAGATAACATAAGGCGTGATTGTCCGCAGTTGGCTAAGGATGAACAGGCTCATGCGCCTAATTTTGTGCCGTAGAGAGGCCGTGGACGATGTGGAGGTAATTTTTAGCGTAGAGAGGAAGGCCAGAGGACTATTGCTCATACAATGGTGGTTCAACTTAAAGGTGGTGGACCTGCAAGGATCTATGCGCATTGCTAGGAAAGGAATGACACAGATGTGATTGCAGGTACTTTTATTTGCAGTCCATGTCATTGCTTTCTTTTATAGATTCTGGTTTTACGCATTCATATATCTTGCGCGAATATGCATATTTGCTTAATATGCCTGTAGAAGTGTTAGATGTGTGTATGCGAGTAACTAGTTTTTTTGGAGAGACAGTAGTTGCTATGAGGTTGTTTAAAATATGTCCTTTGATGGTTCAAGGTCATGTGTTTACGATTGACTTGATGAAGTTGTCGTTCATGGTTTTGATGTAATCTTGGGTATGGATTGGTTGACTGAGCATAGGGATATGGTCAATTTCGAAACCAAACGAGTTTCTTTAAAACTTGCTGATGATTATGAAGTGGTGGTAATGGGCGAGAATGTTAAATTCTTGTCCAATGTAGTCTCGGCTTTAAAAGCACAGAAGTTGTTGGAGCTTGGGTGTCAAGCATATCTGGCTTATGTTATGAACCCAAATATGAAAGAGGTACGTGTTCAAGATATCCGTACCATTTGTAATTTTTTGGAAATGTTTCTTGAGGAGTTGCCCGGGTTACCACTGAATAGGGAGGTAGAGTTTTTTATTAGAACGTATGCAGATACGGCTCTGATATTGATTGCTCCGTATTACATGGCACTGAAAGAGTTGAAGACACAACTTCAAGAGTTGTTGGATTATGGTTTCATCTGACCTAGTGTGTCACCGTGGTGAGCACCAGTTTTGTTTGTGAATAAGAAGGATAGCACTATGATAATGTGCATTGATTATTGGCAACTGAACAAGTTGACGATTAAGAATAAGTATCCTTTACCATGAATTGATGATTTTTTCGATCAATTTTGCGGTGTTTTAATGTTTTCCCATATTGATCTGAGGTCTGGATATTATCAATTGAAGGTAAAGGATAAAGACATGCCAAATATAGCTTTTTGCACATGTTACGGGCATTATGAGTTTTTAGTGATGCCTTTTGGGTTGACTAATACACCTGCAGCTTTCATGGCATGATGAATCGGGTATTTCATGAATTTTTGGATCAATTTGTGGTAGTGTTCATTGATGATATTCTCGTGTACTCTCATATCGAGGAGGATTATGATCGCCATTTGTGAATTGTGTTGCAAGACTTGTTGAATAATCAGCTATATGCTAAGTTGAGCAAGTGTGAATTTTGGATTAAAGAAATGGTCTTTCTTGGTCATAATGTTTCGATAGAAGGTATTCGTGTGGATCCACAGAAGATTGAGGTAGTTGTGAACTGGAAGCAACCAAAGTCGGCTACAGAGGTTCATAGTTTCTTGGGGTTGGTAGGTTATTGTAGTCGTTTTGTAGATGGTTTCTCGAAGGCTATTGCTCCTTCGACTTAGTTGTTACAAAAAGATGTACATTTTGAGTGGACGGAGGATGGACAATAAGCTTTTGAGAAGTTGAAGAAAGCTTTGACGCAAGATCCGATCTTGATTCAACGTAAGTTAGGGAAAGATTTTGTAGTTTATAGTGATGCATCCTATGTTGGTTTGGGGTGTGTGTTGATACAAGTGGGGAACGTTGTGGATTATGCATTTAGGCAGTTAAAGGTGCACGAGTGCAATTATCCTACGCATGATATAGAGCTTGTTGCGGTGCTGTTTGCATTGAAGATTTGGAGGCATTATTTGTATGGTGAGGTGTACCGTGTATACAAATCACAAGAGTTTGAAGTATCTGATGTCACAAAAGGAGGTTAATCTTGGGAAACATAGATGGTTGGAGTTGCTCAAGGATTATGATTTGACGATTGGGTATCATCCATGTAAGGCTAATGTTGTAGTCGGTGCTTGAGTAGGAAGGTTGCGGAGGAGTTGAGGGTAATGTTTGTGCGATTAAGTATGACGCGAGACGATAGTTTATTAGCTGAGTTGCAAGTGAAATCGTTATTATCACAATTGATCAAAGAGAAGAAATTGTATGATGATTCGTTGGTGCCACATGTTAATGATATTAGGGACGATAATTTGACAGATTTTTGTTTAATGATGAGGGTTTTTGTGCTTCAAGAGTCGAATGGTTGTGCCAGAGGATGGTGGGTTGATGCGCACTATTTTGACTGAGGTTCATTCTAATCATTTTTTCTATGCATTCGAGAAGTACAAAGATGTATCAGGATTTGAAGAAGGAATATTAGTGGGTTGGTTTGAAGAAGGATGTAGCGGATTTTGTTGCTCGATGTATGTCAACGTGTTAAGGCTGAGCATCAGTTTCCTTATGAATTGTTGCAACCATTAAGGATTTTGGAATAGAAGTGGGAGAGAATTTCCATGGATTTTGTGACGGATTGCCTTTAACGCCATCGAAAAAGAATTCTATTTGGGTAATTATGGATCGGTTTATAAAGTGTGCACATTTACTGGCTGTACATACAGCGTATACGTTGGATAAATTGTTAGATGTTTATATAGAAGAAATTGTGAGGATGCATAGGGTTCCTAAGTCTATAGTATCAGATACGGATCCGCGCTTTACAACGAGGTTTTGGGAGTGTTTACATAGGGCCTTGGGTACAAGGTTAAATTTCAATACTCTGTATCATCCTCCAACAGATGGTCAGTTTGAATGCGTTATCCAAATGTTAGAGGATATGTTGCGGTGTTGCATCATTGATTTTCAAGGAATGTGGGAGAAGCAACTACCAGTGGTAGAGTTTGCTTATAACAATAGTTATCAGGTGAGCATTCAAATGGCTTCGTATGAAGCTTTGTATGGTTGAAGGTATCGTACGCCACTTTGTTGGGCTGAGGCAAGTGCGAAGTATGTTTCTTTGCCTGATGTGTTGAAAAACACCAATGAGAAAGTGAAGCTTATCAGTGATCGATTGAAAACGACTTCAGAAAGGCATAAATCTTAGCAAATTTGAGGCATAGGGAAGTTGAGTTTGCGGTTGGTGATAAAGTGCTTCTAAAAGTTTCGCCTTGGAAGAAGGTGATGAAGTTTGGACGTAAGGGCAAGTTGAGTCCAAGGTTTATTGGGCCTTACGAGGTACTAAAGTGTATTGGTCCAGTTGCTTCTAAATTAAGGTTACTTGCTAAGTTGGAAAAAAATACATGATGTTTTTCCATGTATCGATGCTTTGGAGGTACAGATCGTACCCATCGCATGTGATGCCTATTGAAGAGATTGAGTTGAATCTGGATTTGACCTATGATGAGGAACCGTTGAAAATCTTGGATTCAAGTAGCAAGGTTCTTAGGGGGAAGACCATTGAGTTGGTGAAGGTGTTGTGGCGACATCGTGGTATAGAGGAAGCCACGTGGGAAAGCAAAGAGGACATGAAAAAAGTAGCCTCTTTCCATCAGGTAAATTTCGAGGACGAAATTTTTTAAGTGGAGGAGAGTTGTAATGCCCTGAATTTGGGCCAAGAAATTAGCTAGATAGATTAGACGATTCGGGTGAACTAGATTAGGAGGTTCAAACTAGTTTCGATAATTAATTCATAATAAATGTTTTAGTGTAACATAAAATATGGGAAAATTTTGGAAAATGTTTAATTAATATATTGAGGGTTTTGGTAAACTCAATTTAATGAAATAAGTTGGAATTAAATGACATTTTGGTTTGGTGACTAAAATGTAAAGTTTTCAAAACTATTTTGGTGACTAAATCGTGAAAGGGTCAAAACTTAGAATCTTTAAGGAGCTAATCTATCAATGTTTTTAATCAGACTTTTCCCTTAATTTAGGCTATTTTTAAATGGTTTTAAAGTGATTATTAAATAAAAATAAAATAGATTTAATTAAAATAATTTTTAATAGATGATTCACTTTTATCACGTAACCACTTTTGCTCTCAACTTTTCCAGCAACCAAATTACTTACCTTACTCTAAAATGACCAGGAATCAACTATTTTTTATTTCATTTTGATTCCTCAATTGATTCCTTTGATTTCTACATGAAACCTTACTTATTTTCTTGGAGATTTCACTCAAATCATGCCAATTAAGGGTGAAGCCAACCATTAGAGGTAATTTTCATATCTCTCATCTTATCAAAGGTTCTTTACTGAAATTCCCAAGTTCTTGATCCGTTCCAATTGAGCTCGATATGTGTTGATGAATAAATCAAGATTAAAAGTTTTAAAGTGAGTTTTAATAAGGAATTTGTAGATCTTTGTTATAAATCTAATTTGTGGTGGTGTATATCACATTTAAGGTATGATTTAATGTTTTGAGAAGAGATTAACAAAAGAAATCCTGAAACTAATTTAATTGCTAATTTTCTAGGTTGTGAATAGTTAGATTTTGAGGTGATTAGGGTGTTAGAAGTTTACTAGAGGTATAAGATGAAACTGAAAGTGTATTTAGATGTTAATTGATGTTGATTGGATGTTTAAAATGCTAGCTTATGGCTAGGCTTTGTTTAGGTTATGTTTGATAATGTTTTTGGTTGGTTTAAGGAGGCATTTTATGGTTTTTGGTGAGACAATGTTGGGAATTGGTGTTGCTGGTATTATAAATGCATAATGATGCATTAATCCTCTGTTGTTGCACGGATAAAACATGGTAGATTGATCCTACAGAAAGTGGTAAAGTTTTGGTAGCTTCGGACGCTTGATTTCACATCGGCGCCTGGAGCTTTGTGTTGTCGGTGAGTGGAAATAAGGTTTACTGCTTAAACAAGGTTTGAAAGTGATTTTGGGAGTTTAGATTAAGCTTGAAGTGTTTTTCTAAGCTCGGAAGTAAGTATTGGATGTTCTCGCTCTCGTTTTCAGTTTTATAAAATACATTCTCATGTACATGTTTATGATTTTGATTACCTAAATTATATGTATGTTTTTGAAATTAAATACGATGCAAATAATCATATATTGATGTTATATGAGTATGGAAAATGATTTATGAAAAGGATTTTGAGGAGGTGTAATGCATGGTTTATTGCATTGGAGATTGTTTGGAGTGATGCATATGTAAAACAGTGAGGTAACATGTTTTTAATGGAATATATTGGCAAGTGACAAAGGTTAAATGCTATCGGATATAGTTGGCATGCCACAGGGTTTAAAGTGTACTATAATATGTCAGCTCATGTGTGTCGAGGGGTCAAGAGTGTGTCATATCTCCACCATGAGAACCGTAGTGGTCGAGGGGTCAAGAGTGTGCCAATTTCTCCCGCAGGTGGATTTATACATCATAACCATTGAGGGGTAGTAGTACCATTTGCTCCAATTTGAGGATGTATGTGAAGTGGTCGAAAGAACCACTTGGGAAATTCGTGTATCCAATGTGTTTTACAAAATGGAAAGATTTGGTTTTGGGTCACTTTAATGCCAATATATGAATTAATGTATCATGATAAATGAATTATGTTTTGTATAATATGATTTATACATGTTGTGCTCTTTAAGCTTTGTTATTGGGTGAGTTAGCCTGTGAAGGCTTAAATTGAGATTTGCATAATGTTTATGCTAGAAATCCATGATACATGTGTGACAAAAAGTTTAATGTGCATATTTTGGGAAGACAAAAAGAAGCATGAGATGTTTTGGCATGAGAATCAATACATATTTTAAAAGAAAATGATTTTAAATGCATTGATGAGTGTTTTTGAGCATCCCTCACTAAGCTTATTCTGCTTACGCCCTCTTTCTCATCAATGTAGAAAAGAAAGCATTCAGACAGCGAGCAAGCAAGAAGGAATCCAAGGGTTGAGCTAATTCAAGTACGGTTTTATAAATACTGCGTAGTAATAAATAGCAATGTGACCAAGTTGTAATTGGGAGGGTTGTTTTGGTACTCCCTGCTTTGGATGTGTTCTATTTGGTGTTTTGGACTTGTAAACTAGTATATGTTTTGAATTGGGGGCTTTGGGGAGATTTAAGCATGTGGGGTAGAAGTCATACCTATAGGTCTACCTTGATGATTGCTTTTGCTTCTATGATGCCTATGTTTCAATGTTTCTGTGGTGTTTTGTAGTTCATTAGTTGGTATGATGTTTACATGTTGTTTGATGCATGTTTGATTGAGCCTAAGTGTCATATGTTCGACTAAGAGGTCATTAAATACTAGTTGTACCGATACAGGTACTCAAGGATCGGTACATGGGGTCTGTTACAGCTCGAAAGTTGGAAAAGTTGCACAGGGGTACCGATACACTTGGCCCAGTATCGATAAGGCCCTTTGATTTTAACTTCAAGTTTTAGAACACGGGACAACGTATCGATACACGTTTTAGCCACTGGAAATTCTTGTTTTGATAATAGTCTACTGATATTGGTGCGCAGGCATCGTACAAATACCTTTTACAAAATGGAATCCGTATCAATATGGGCGTATGGCGTACCGATACCAAATTGGTTATTTCTAGTAGTTGTTTTGCTGAAGCTTGAGTCTTTGCGGATTAGTCACTGTTTTCTTGCACATACAATTACATGAGCTTGGATGATTGTTTTAAGTTGAGATTTAACCGTCATGTATGTAACCTAATTAATTAAGGTTTGGTACCCTCGCATTAAAGTAAGCTCCCTCAATTTTCTAGAATTGCATTTTGGTCCCTAAACTGCATTTCTGCTTAATTAAATGTCTAATCGACATTTGTTTTGCTCGATATTTTATCCGCTACCAGAATAATCACCTTAGAGATTAATTATGCACTTAGAAAAGATAAAATAAAATAAAAAAATGACTTTGTTTTAATTATATCATTCTAGTTTGTCTTGAAAAACCCAATGTAGCTCGCTCGGTTCGTTCTGGCATCTAGGCCGGGTCAAGGGGTTACAGCCTTTCTGTATATGATTTGTATGGTTCTTCACTTTATGGTCAATAATTACATAATTAATCTGACAAGATTTATTTTAAATGTATGCTGAAGGATTTGAATATTTGCGTGTTAAATACAATAAAATATTAAACGTTAACATAAATGTGCCATTTAAATGCTTGCAGAAAGGGTATTTTCTATAATACAAAAAGTATCGAACGTTTACATATGGAGTACTGAACTTTTCAGTTGCAACCTAAAATATGACATGTTTTTCTACTAATTTAAGTTTACATTGCTCTTTAAAAATATTGAAACCCACATCTATAGGTTCAACACTATTTAAATTTATGGTTCTCAACCGCAACTATCTTTTCAGTTCTAATTTTAATAAATGTCATTTAACAGCCAGAGAAAGTTTCGGTATGCTATGATTTAGACTAAAAATATTAACGGAAATTGTGACATTCACGGCTACATATTTTGAGTTGTAGTTTCGGAGCTTTACCACAAGGTTTATTTTATTATATTAAAAACTTAACATAGAAGAAGATGTGGGCAATACATAAACAGTAAAAATTAATTTTTTTAGTCAAGCTATGGCAAATACATAAACATTTCAACCCATAATCTTCCTTGCATACTTTGCAAAGTTCTAGGGATTGTTCTTGTAAATTAGAGCAACACCCTCACAAAATCCAAGTGAGGGTCAGCTGGGTTTGGAACACGTAGCAAACACAGTATACGGGCAAGAATCTTTAAAACTCTGATAGTAGGGCTTCACTTTTCATGGAGGATGTCCAACCTAATGCCGCCAGCTCTAGTGAAGTTGGGATGGAATAAGTCTCCATCAAATTGAAAAGCAAATTACATAAACAGATAACAATTATCTCTGAAATGATTCAGCATAAAAAAATTAACAAGATAAAACAACAATCTTGGGAGGTTTAAGTCCCTAGTCACATCCACTAAAATTCAACCAAGTATTTTCAGTATATAATATTATATGTCACATTTATGACTGGCAAAACGTGGCTTTTCAGTAATACAACGAGTATCGAACGTATGCATTTTAAGTTTCAAACTTATTATGTGAAACCTAAAATATAACATGCCTGCCTAACGATTTCAGTTTAAGTTGTGCCTTACAAGTATCCAAACCGTCATTCATAGTTTTGGAACTACCCTTAATTTGTGGTTCCTGCCCAAAAATGTCTTTTCAGTTGTAATAATAAACATCACATTTATGATTGGCAGAACGTGGCTTCTCGGTAATACGACGAGTATAGACCGTTTGTATATAAAGTTTCAAACTTATTATGTGCAATAAAAATGTAACATGTTTGCCTAACAATTTCAGTTTCAGTAGTGCTTAACAAGTATCCAAACCGCAGTACACTATTTTGAAACTAACTTGAATTTCTGATTCTCGCTCTAAACAGTATTTTCAGTTATATTATTAAACTACAAAAAATCCATTAAATAACTTTAAAATACCTAACCCTAATTTCTAACTTTCAAATTAAAAGAAAACATGAAGGTCCCTCTATTTGCTACTTTCAGTGAAGAAGAAGGAAGAAACAAGAGTGGATAGACGGACTCTGTCTCTGAGGCGATTGAAATTCCAACAAGCAGTTGTGGAAAGCCAACCATGTTGAAGACATATTGGTCAGATAACAATCGGGGAAGAAGAATTTTTGGGTGTTCTAACCATGGAAATAGATTTCGTAAATCATGTACTTTTTTCCAAAGGTATGAACCACCTATCAGTCCATGTGCAAATATACTTATTCTTGGACTTTTAAGGAAAGTCTGGGTGAATGATAGGGGAAGAAGAAACGAAAGGATTGCTTGGGTTCTTACTTTGATAGGTTTTCTTGTAATGGCTTGGTTTTGTAATGGATAGGAGATAACGTTGATCTTCAGGAATTGTTTTATAAGGTTGAAGAAGACAAATGGTAGGTCAATTTTGACTAATACACTATCTTTTTTGCTTTAAATGTCATTTAACTCGAAAAAATTGGCATGTCTGTTTAATACGACAAGTATCGAACATTTGCAAGTATAGTCTCAAACTGATCACGTGCAGCCTCATATATAACAGGTTTTCCTAACTATTTCAATTTAAGTTTTTCTTTACAAGTTTGCAAACCCGCATCCATAGTTGCGAACCAATTTTTCAATTTTTGCTTTCAACCATAAATGTTAAAATTATTATAATAATATTAAACCTACCATAAATGTTAAATGTCGAGTTTTTGTAACACGACTACTATTGAACGTTTATGTCGAGAGTTCAAAACTATGTACAACAACTTTTTCCTTAAGTACAATTGTTGCGGGGTGGAGACTACCACAAAATGTTTTCAAGAAAAGGGGACGTTCCCATATCCTCTCTACTCAACACGAACGAAGATCGACCATTTACTTTTCGCATATCAAACCAAACCTGCTTGGATGCATTATATGACCTCAATTAATTAGGAAAGAACTTAGTTGTCACTAACATTTATTAAAATTTAAACTTATCGTCCGTCAAGACGGGACCAATGATTGTTTCTGACAAAAAGTTATCCGACCGTTATAAATTGAAGCAAAATATGATGTCAATCCAAGCGCAAATGGGGACTAAGTCTCGGTAGCATAACTTAGATTAGAAATTTATAAAAACCCAATTTCATTAGACCATAAAAGAATAGAAATCAATAACTATGATTGAAAATTGAATTAATATGATGTAATTGTGAAAAGATAATGGTTTAGAAATGAACCTGCTCATTCCAGTATGGTTCAGGGCACATTTTTCGTCGAGTAATAGCTGTTGTATGTTTTGATATTTTTCCCTTTTTATTCATCAATTTCTTATATTCTTCCACAACAGTGTGTAGCTGCTTCATCCCTAAGCTGACTCACTGGAGTACCCGGTAAGCTATTAGTACCCAAACTTCCTGACATTCCATATGAATGACATGCAAGTACCAGTACAAATTGCAATAATTCATGGGGATGAATACCTGTAAATATTTTGTCACCAACTAATTAAAATTTAGCATATCCCGAAACAACTTAACATTTTTTCTTTAACAGATTATGTCTTACAATATCAACACCAGTGATGTTCCCATAATACTGCATTGCTCCCGCATTGAACACTACAAACCATGACGCTGTGGCAGTTGTATTTTGTCTTTGAGTACTCTACAATTAATAATGGTTGTTATTTACAATCGACAACAATTTATCAAAAAAGAAATATGACATAAACACTGTATAAGATGGTAACAAAAAAACCATACATCAATATTACAAGGCATAAAGGCCTGATGATTACTGTTTTCGTTTGCCTCCTTGTGAGTCTCGAACAAGGACACCATATCAATAATCTTACAAATTTTAAAAACATTAACGACCACATAACAAAATAGGTTCCAAGTGTTTTATATAATTTTAAGCCATATGCAATATTTATTAGACTAATCGGATCATCGAGCCATTCATCAGGTCGCAATGTATCAATATTTTTAATAGTGGCATAAATGTTGTCAAGTCTAATGAACCCATAGCTACAAACAAACATTTTATTATGTATTTGATTTTACATTTCACAATACGACAATCATAAATTATGTAAATGAAAAAAATCATAACCATTAAGGGACAACATTTAATTCAATGGCCTTAACGGCTAAAATTGTATTATTTTTTATATTCCCTTCGGATGGGCTTAAGGCCCAATGTTCAATGGCCAATGTTCAGAGCATATGGAAACCATCATTTGCTATTATTAACGTACATAGTACACACAACCAACAGTTAGCATTGAGAATGGTAATTACATGGAATAATTATTCCCAATTAATTTTTCAAACTTTATGCAATTCAATGGTTGTCCTTTGAGAGTCGATGGGACTTTTGACTAACTTGGATTGCAACATGGTTATCTTACAATGGAACAATACACTATTCAAGGCCAAGCCCATAGTTACACGAAAAAGATGAAAATGATCTTTAAATAAATTTAGCTTTTACCTTTTTCTTCATTGGTGCTGGACAGTCAGACTTTGTATCTAAATCTATGTTGTGCCTAACTCCTCCACATTGGAGTGTTTTGAATTTGGAAGAAGGAATAACAATTTCTGTTGTCTTTGTATGAATACGACTTTAACCATTCTTTCTCTAAGGTTACATCTCCATAAAGTTACGGTCAACAACCTTATTAATTTCAGTCACAATATAGGCCCTATCAAGCTCCATATTCCTTGACATCGTCCGCAAAGAACCTTTCATTTCGTCCTGCATTTCTTTTACAACCTGATGAACACTGTCGATTTTGGCTTCTAAACCTATGATTTTGACTTCAAAACGTTTATTTTCACTTCAAATCCATTTTTTTACATTAATATTGTTCATCTTCTCTCCCAAGCTCTGCTTGAAGCAGGTCATATTGGCCCGCACTTATGCAATGTCTTTAGAAAGAATACTTAATTTCTCTCCCAACTTTGTATCATCAACCCCCTCATATTGTCCAATTTCTCCTCACCTTTAATTTACTTCTCAATTCTCGTATTCACAACCTCTTTTAGCACATTCACCTCAGACATTATTTGCTCCTTACTTTTAATTAGCTTCTCAATTCCTGTATTTACAGCCTTTTTTAGCTCATTCACCTTGGACATTATTTGCTAAAGCATATTCGACATTATTTCCCTCGTTGCATTCCGCAACATCGTACTCCACGGAAGCAACCTTTCAAATTAAATAAATATTAAAAATTTACCTTCTACAAAAATAAATGATTAATACAATGACACATAATGTATTACCCTACGTCTCTTTGAAGCTTTCCCGCCTTTGGGTGCTTCCATGACTTCCGCGGATTCCTGGACTTTAGGCGCTTCAACATTTTTAGGTAATGGCTGCTTCCAGGCAATAATCTTCATAGTGAAAATATATAATTAATTAACCATGATTTCAATTAAATTGCTAGATGAATAATAATCTAGCAGATACCTTTGGTCTATTCAATGCTCGCTCGCTCTTCAAGAGGGCATAAACAGACGCGACCTCTGACTGTGCCTAGTGCTGAATACGAGCCTCACCACTATTAGAAACTGCACTGGCTATGCTATCAAATCTAGACCAATAATCATACAGCCAAACCTAAATTCCATATCATTCACAACTCAACATTAATATGACAAAACCCAGTTCCATTTATTTCTCACAACTAATAGTAATTTAACTTTACCTCTAAGATTGCAATACGCCCTTTTAGGTAAACGTGCCTTCTTGGCTTCTATAAACAACTTATTGCCTCATTAAGCATATTTTAAACATAATTGACCCAATTCACTTTACCTTGTAAGCAATCGTCGTACAACAACTTCAAAAAATCTCCACATGGGCTTACATCTCAGCAGTAGGACACAGGAAAACTCCAATAATGTATAGAACACCCTTGCTTTCAAAGCATCCCCTTCAAAAGCACCAGCACTACATGTCGCTTGATTTGAGCAAAAGTTAAAACTGTGAGAAGGTTATACTTTGCATCGAGTTCTCTATCATTTCCCCTCAACAGTAGTTTATGAACATCAACACCCTCATTCTTCAGGCCCAATATAGCTTCTACATCTTCAACTGATAAAATAATGTTGTGTCCTTTAAGCTCAATAACACTCATTCCAACATCAAAACTTTCCATCAATTCCCCACATAGCTCTCAGCGTAGAATGCATGATTTTATAAAAACTAATGACCCAAAACCAATTTCATCAAGAATAAGATCAATCTCCATCGTCTTTATTTTTTTATGAAATTGTACAATAGCTTTTGACTACACCTTGTGTCAAAAGATGTATACAGGGGATAAGATAACAACTTCCTACGTCAATCTCAATATAAACTATTATACTCTATCAAACAAAGAATGCCTTTTATACTACTATTACCTTCTTCGGCTGTCCTGATTTATAGTCTTTGTATGCAGCCTTCTCCTTTTGAGTTCAATCAATATAAGGTTGTTTGTCTTTCTTTAGCAGTTGCTCCCATTTTTTGCCGAACTCTTTCCTAACCTACGAATGACAAATTCAAATGAATTTAACATTTTCATATGCCTTTAACAAACATCATAAACCACGGAAACCTACCTCATTAGCCACTTTCTCCTCAGTTTGCTTCCTCCTTAAACAATCACCTTGACTGTAAAACATGAAAATAACAAAGGTATACATTCTTTCATTCTAACATGCAATAAAAATACGTAAACATCAACTTGCAAAAACTTAATGAAGGGAGGACATTTTTTTTGCATACGGCCTATCACATATGGCCAAAGACCCAACTTCCTTGGCAGCAACTTCGTTACCATCAACTTCATTACCAACTTTATCATTACCATCTTTATCACCAACTTTTTTAGCAACTTCATCATTACCATCTTTATCAGCAACTTCCTCAGCGACAACAACTTTTTTAGCAACTTTATCATTACCATCTTTATCAGCAACTTCGTAAAAAAGGGGATTCAAATTTGTAATTGTCATCCAAAAAATTAAATCTTCACATGAATCAGTACAGAAATAAGCCAACTCGCTCATAAATAAACCCATCCTCATTAAAAACAAATCTAACCTTTTTAGGTTTAAAGAGATGGAAAGAGTAACATTTCAAAAACATGAAGCAAGACAAAATATTCAGTTTCAACAGATTTCCTCCAACAAGAAATGCAATTCCATTCCAAAATTTTGATTGCAGACCTAAATTGAGGTTTCAATCCTTTACACTGACTGAATCATTTTTCCCAAATTTAGAGAATTCTTTAGATTTTCAGTGGGGAAATGAGTTCTAACCCTAAAATGTTATTAAACAAATAAAGGTTCGATTCTCATTTTAGAGAGGCGGAGGGCTTTAACCGCTACGAGTAGCGAAACCACTACGTACGTTGCGAGACTTACAAAAAACTTAAAATATGAATCGTTAAACCGAAAATATTATAATCTTCTACTTTAGTTTGCGAAACTCATTGATGAATTCTGATACTTGGCGATTGGACCTAATATGTTTTCTGCTTCCTTCACTTTTACGGTTTCTACGTCTAATTTTATCTATCCAACATACCATACGCCAGGTTTCGTTCTGAGACATACTATACAAATATGTATTGTTAAAGGCACTTTAAACATTTCTAGTTTACACATTTTCTACAGGTTCTCGGGGAGATGAAACTACTGACGTGCTCATTCCACTACAAACCTAGGAAGATGAAATTGTTGTCGTGCTCATTCCGCTGCAAACTCAAGGAGATGAAATTGTTGTCACGTTCATTCTGCTACAAACTTAGGGAGATGAAACCGCTGACGTGCTCATTCCTCTACAAACTCAGGGAGATGAAATTGTTGCCGTGCTCATTCTGCTGCAAACTCAGGGAGATAAAATTGCTGATGTGCTCATTCCTTTGCAAGCTTAGAGAGATGAAATTATTGTCGTGTTCATTCTGCTATAAACTTAAAGAGATAAAACTACTGACATGCTCATTCCGCTACAAACCTAGGGAGATGAAATTGTTGTCGTGTTTAATTTATTCCACCATTTGTTGGAGAGACAGTATTTGTAGAAGAGAGTTGATCCGCTACACCATGTTACGGGTGAGATAGGACCTGCAAAAGTTAAAATAGTGTTTGGTCAAAGTGAGCCACAAATTAACTATTTTATTTTAAGATTGTAAAGCTAAAAAGTTTGATTTGAATATTCTATTTGATTGTTTCACTCCTTCGTGTCAAGGATGTTGGATCTTGTTAATGTTTGTTTGTTTCTTCTTGGTTGAATGCGCCAGACAATATTTGCCCCATTTCTTCAAGTCAAGAATACTGGAATTTGTTGACAATGATGATTTGTTCCTTCGTGTTTGAGGATGTCTGACCTGTAAATCTTTGGTCTTTTAAGAAAGGATCGAGTACATATTTTTGTGATGATGTAGAGATGCATGGAATTCTTGTCAGAATTTTCAAGACCTCATGACGTATGAACATGCTTGATGATGCAGTAGTGTATACGTTTTTGTGGTGGAGTAATTGCAGAAGTCTTCTCTTTCTGGCTTAGCTTCTCTTCGGATTCAATCTCTTGTTCAAAGTTTGCTCTGGCAAACGTTTGCCCTTCAAATTTTATTGTCCTCAGAATTTGAGTCTTTGAGCCGAATGACCTTTGGCGTCAACTATTTTCTCAAGGGAAACTGACTTGCGACACCACCGTCAAAGATGTAGAATCTGGATTAAATTGGCTCATCACCACTAACAGAGGTGAAATCGGGAAAAAGTTAATTCCGCTACTTCGTGGCGGGGAAGTCACCTGAAAACAAAATGAAACATTAGTTAGTAATCTACTCAAAAAAATTTACCGTTGTTATCTAGATGTTTGAGCTTTTGCATATTCGGCCTCTTTTAGTGCTAAAAGTTGGTCATCATGTTGTTACCCCCATGGTTGAGGTCTTTTAGTCTCCATTCCTGGACCTGTTTATATGTACGAGCAAAAATTTAGTATGAATGCATCTTTATGCCTAAATGTATGTGTTTAGTCTAAATGCATGATAAACTTTAGATGTAAGTATGATGCACGTGCTTAATGCGACATGATAAATTTGACATTATTTTCCTCGACCCTCAAAGGAATGCCTCTGACTTTATGTTGGTCGGAATGAGTTCTCGGTCTTGTATTGTGAAGATGCCCCCAATCTTCCTTGGCTTTGATCTTCCTGTGGAGTGATCTTTCAGGGTGTATGCCCCAAAAATATTTTCATTGAACTTTTATGGACTGAAGCGAATTCGAAGCTTGAGATACATTTTGCCTTTCCTTGTATGACTTTCATTGTTCTTATGAACGTGATATGTGCCCCCCCGGTCGGGTCTATACATTTGGTTCATGGCAACCCATTACTTTCGACTCTGGCGAACTGCTACAGATGATAATCAATGTAGTCGTCTAGGGTGAAAAAGTTTGACTCGACATTGAAGGCTCGTTCATCAGAAAATGCCCCCCGAATAAGGTCTTGTGGAGGCACGGTGTTTGTATGAATGCTGAGGTTATTCTAAAAAATGTCCTTAAACCGGGCTCTCGCATATGTTCAGGATGGTGCTAGGTCGGCTGACTTTGCTTTATCCGATATTTGCTGACATGGGGCATCCCAGGGGGTCAGTTTCAATATTTTAAAATATATGCATGTAAATGCAAGGCGTATGTCTTGGATGCAAAGGTATTGATTCAAAAATGGTTCCCTTGGCTCAACTTCTGAATTCACAAGATTTATTCGCAACTTTGGATATTGCATTGATATCTACGGTGCTAGATTTTCTCCCGATAATAATTCTTCTTCAAATTGGGAACCAGGCGTGAATAAGTACTTCATGCTGGTGAAATGCAACAAATAATGGTGTCTTAAAAGATTGTCTAAATTATGGGCAGATCTAACATTATCCCCTCATCAGTTCATCTCAGGGACTCCACTGTTGAATTTCAAAGTGCCATTTTCAATCAGATTTTGCGCCTTGTTTTTCAGAGCTCCACAATTCTCGGTAAAGTGGCTCGTGATTCCTAGATGATAACATACACAAAATTAACATCATAGCCTTCTGGGTATGGAGGCTCTTTTGGTTTAGACTGAACCGGGGCTAACAAGTTCTTCTCAACAAGCATCAAAAGCAACTATGGACTGGATGAATAACTTTCTGAAATGTCGTAGGTCGATGAAAACACAAATAGTTTGATTGGTGTGAAGACCAAGATAGACTGGATGGATAAGACCCCCACCATATGAACTTATGGTCCATTTTCTCCTTTGATGATCGCACTGCTGAAATCTATAATCTTCCCTTGTTTGATGGGCTTTTTCTACGAGTTCACCTGATATCACGAGGTCTTTGAAGTTCTTGGTTGCATTTCCCAGCATACACTTCAGGAATTGATCTTTTAGGGTTTCGACAAAAATAGGTGTTATTTCCCTTTCAACTGGTGGTGGTTGTACCTACGCTGCGACATCCCTCAACTTTTGCACATACTGCCTGAAGCTCTCGTTGGTCCTCTTCGCAATGTTAAATGGTCAGGTTCAACCTCTATTATATGTTTGTACTGTTCTATGAAGGCTTTAGCTAGATCTTTCTAGGATTGTATATCGTCTCAGCTAAGCTGACCGTATCACCTAGCAGTAAACCCTTTTAAAATATCTTGAAAATAGTGAATTAAAAGCTTGTCATTATCAACATGCCTCGTCATCTTTCGGCAAAACATGGTGAGGTGACCAGATGGAGAGCTTGTTCCATCAAACTTTTTAAACTCTGGCATTTTGAACTTTGGAGGTAACACCAGATTAGGGACAATGCTTAATTCACTTGCGTCCATTTCAAGGATTGGATTTGCGTCCATTAAGAATTTGAATTTAATTTAAAATTTGTGATCGCTTAAAATATTTTAAAAGAATATATTTTTGTAAGGAATAAATTTACACTCCTATACCCGGGACATAATTTCTGTTAGATTTCCGAAACCTGTTTTCAAAATTATAATTTAGAAATAAAAAGGTATTTCACGATAGAGATTAATATAAAATGGCACCTCTTATGTTCGAGGTACGTTTTTTCATGATAACCTCTAAATATTATTTTTTTTGAAATTTAATTAAAGTACATACAAGATGTATACGGATGTTTATTAGATCGTAAACAATATGTAAATAATAATAATAATAATATAAAAGCAATAATATTAGCAATGATAATAATTATTATTATAATAATAATACATAATAATATGTATATATAATAACATATAAATAATATATAAAATTATATATAAATAAAATGATAATAAAATAAGAAAGTGGTCAAAATTAAATAATTTGCAATAACCAGGGACTAAATCTATATTTTACCATTGGACGGGATGAGATTGAAAGGTGCCGAAAGTTTAGGGGACCGGAAGTGCGAATATCCCATTTAATATTGATTAAAACGGATTTTGGGACCAAATTGCAAAACAGTCAAAACTTGTAGGGACTTACATGATAAGTAAACCGTGCGGCATACCTATTTTGAACATATATTTGGGGCAGAGGGACTAAACCAGTAATTTCCCCTTTTGAAATTTGATTAAATTAAATTAAGGATGAAATTAAACGATATTTAAAACTTACAATGGGCTATAGGGTAATTTAACCATGCAGAAGGGCCAAAAATCAATTATCCCTTTAAGGAAATGGCCCAAATCCTCTGGCCGGGTCAGGTCAGCATGCGGGTCGAGCTCAAAACGACGTCGTTTTGGGCCTTGAGGGCTGGCACCAAAACGACGTCATTTTGATGGGCCTTTAAATACTCAATTTTAATCCAAAAAAATCATTTTTGCACTGAGAATTCAAAAAACCCTACCCTCTCAAATATTCTCTCAACTGGGTCACCACCGGCCGAGAGCTATCGCCGTTAACTCCGCTCGCCAGCTGCAGAGCGCCGCCCACTAGCTGCGGAGCGCCGCCACCTACGATGGCCGAGGTCACTCAAAAGACACCCTCAGGTACGCTGCTTTATCCCGAACTCAAATTCGCTACTACTTTTCATTGAATCTCTTTTAAAATTGCTAGATCTAGAAATGTATACTCAGAAAAAATTTTGTTTATTTTTCAGATTCGGATGCCCCTTTTTTACATATTTGAATCCTTTTTCTTTTACATTCGAAAACCCTCTCTTCTTTTTTCGACTCCCCTTATTTTTTCCGATTTGAATCCCTTTTATAGGGGTTCAAATCTGGGTGATCTGGAAAGGTGGGACAAATAGAGGCTTATGGAAGAGGTGATGAGGCACTACGTGGCCGATTTGGGCGGTGAAGATGGTGACGAAGCAATGGCGGCTGTAGCGATATGGTGACGTGGTGATAGGGGATTGATGACAAGGCTTGGTTGGGCGATGCAGCTCGGCTTGGCGACGTGGCTTGAACGGCCGGTGGTGGCGGCGGTGCGACTGAAAGCTCTGGTGAAGGCGGCAGCTTGGATAGGGTTTTTGTGTGTTAAGGTTAGGATTTGTAAAAGGTAGTTGGGCCGGTGGGTAGTTTTGGTATTTTGAGGTTATTTGGGTCTGATATGTAAATGGGTTTAATATATTGGGCTTTGTAGTTTAGTTTGGGTTTGGTTAATGGGTCCAGTGGGTTTGATTTAAAAATGGGTCTTTTAATTGTTTGGGTATGTATTTTTTATTTGGGTTGACGTATGGGCCCGGACACAATGGGCTACTACAACTACTTTTGAATATGAACTCGGTTTAAGTTTTCAGTTAATAAGGCAATGTGTTCGCCAAGTTTTTGGGATTTGTAAATTCTATTCTTCCCTAGTTTTTGAGCATGATTAATGTTGTGTTTTGGAGTTGAATGATGTTGATAAGCATGTTGTTGATCTTTGCTTATGGTTGATGCTAGGTGGTTGCCTAGGTATGCATTTAGTTAGCATTGGTTGATTGCCATGCTTTGATGATTTTAACATGTCGATTTTGATGTTGAAGATATATTGGTATGTTTCATATGATGGAAAATGTCAATTGAGTGTTTTGGTGTGTTTGGTTAAGTGGTTTAGGGAGCATGCCTATAGATTGATCTTTTGGAAACATACGTTTTGTTGTGGTTGCTAAATATTAGTGCAAATGATGGAATATGACTTAATGGTTGATTGTATGAATGAATGTGAGTTGCTAGGACTTAAATGCATCTAGATTCGATTAAAAACCCAGCAAAGTGGATGTTTTAGGTCTAGGCGTATCAGAATGCGTCCCCTCGTATCGGTACGGCTAGGCCATTTTAGGCTTAGCATTTTGATACGCAGGGTAGTGTTTCGATACGGGTAAGCCATTTTAGGCTTAGCGTTTCGATATGCGGGGCAGTGTTTCGGTACGGGTAAGAGCAAATTGGCAAGGAGTACCGGTACGCGTGGTCGTATCAGTATGATTTTGAGCTACTGGAATCTGAGTTTTGTAAATTAGCCAAGGTGTACCAAAACACCTGTACGTATACCGATACGGGCTATAGTTAATTCAGTTATTTGGATGTTTGGAAGGTTTCTGATCTATTCATTTTGGTCCTTGTTTGTTGTGATTGCAATTGCTTGGGTTTGGATGGTCGGATTGAGTTGAGAATTGACATGCAAGCATGTAATCTGACTAATTGAGGATTGGTAACCCTAATTTCAGTAATGGATCTTTAACTTGCCAGTTTTACGTTTTAGTCCCTAAAATGTATTGTATGAAATTGGTTGCCTTTTGAGGTCCGTTTCCTTTGTAACTTCATCCGCTGCAAGCATGATCGCTTAAGATTAATAATATGCATCTAGACAAGATAAAGAAAAAATGGAACAGTTTTTGTAATCTTTCTATGGTTTGCTTCGACTAACCTAATGTAGCTCGCTTAGTTCGGTTAGACGTCTAGGCCAGGTAGAGGGGGTTACATTTGGTGGTATCAGAGCTAGGTTACGAAAGGTTGGGATGTTGTTGTTTGATTGATTGCTACTGTTTGACATGCACGGTGATTGCATATATGTACGGTGACTGTTTTACATCATGTTAGGGTTTGAATTGGGAACACATTGCCTATTACCTAGGTTTTAAAATGTTTATAAGGTTATCTTGGATCTTTTGCCTTATGCTAGCCTGACTTTAATGTGTTTTGATACTTTTGTTAGCATGGCTCGACGTGAGACTCGTTCGACGACTGGTAATGCTGGGTCTAGGCAGAATAATGGCGATGAAGGGAATCCTCGTAATACCTTACGTCCTCCTCCTCCGTTGGTAAGAAATAGGGAATATTCCTAATGTATAGGATTTCAGATATGTTTCTTGATGTATTGTCAGGACTACCACCAGATAAAAAGATACAGTCTATAATTGATATTTATTTAGGAACAAAATTAGTATGGATGGTAGCGTATGAAAGAGCACCAACTAAATTAAAGGAGTTAAAAGACTCGATTATAAGGAGTTGTTAAACTGAGGTTATATTCGACCGAGTGTAACACCATAGGGTGTTCCGATGTTAATTGTAAAGAAGAAAGATGGTTCATTACGATTAAGTACAGATTATCAACAGTTAAGCAAGATAATTATTAAGAACAAGTACTTGTTATTGAGAATTTAAGATTTGTTTGATCGGATCAGGGGTATTGCAGTAACTTTGAGAGATCGATTTTCGATCGGGCTATTATTAATTAAAGGTTTACGAAGAAGATATTTCTAAGATAGTATTTGGAACTGGTTATGGACACTACGAGTTTATAGTAAAGTTATTCAAATATAAATGTGCCTGTTGCATTTATGAATTTAATGAATAGGATATTTTAACCCTATTTGGACCAAATTGGGGTAGTTTTCATAGATGATATTTTGGTATATTCAAAGATGAGAATTGATCATGATTATCATATCTGAATAGTACTACAAATATTGAGAGACAAGCAGTTATATGCCAAATTCTCCAAGTGTGAATTTTGGTTAACAGAAGTTATATTTCTTGCATGTAATATTAATAGAAGGAATAAAAGTTAGTCCTAAAAAAGGGACAAGTTATTATGAAAGGAAGTCCCAGTTGAATGGATTGAGAAGTGTCAAGACAGTCTTGACAAGTTAAAGAAAGTTTTGACAGAATTATCAGTTCTAATATAGTCAGAGCACGGGAATGAATAAATTTTGTATAGTGATGCTTCATATTGTGGTTTGAGATGTGTATTAATACAAGAGGATAGTGTAGTAGCTTATATTTGAGACAGCCTACGACTCATGAAAAAAACTTACCTGACACATGATTTAGAGACGATGGTTGTAGTTTTTACTTAAGAGATCTAGTGATATTATTTATATGGTGAGAAGTGTTATATTTATATGGATCACAAGAATTTAAGGTATTTGATGGCGCAAAGAAATTTGAACCTGAGATAATAGAATTTCAGGTTAAACCAGCTTATTTGAACAAGATTGAGAGCTTATAAGTTAGAAAAAGAATGTTTTGAAAGGAGAAGGTAAAGCTGAAATTGGTAAAGTACAAGATTATAAGAGTAAGTCAGATGAATAGTTAGAGTGGATGATTCAGATTTATAAGATATGATTAGAGCTTGTATTATGAAATTCTCTGGATCATGAGAAAGGTATCTTCTTTTAGCTAAGTTGCTTGAAATAATAGTTATCAAACAAGTATTATGATGGCATCCTTTGGGGTTTTATATGGAGAAAGATGCAAGACTCAACCTAATTGATTTAAGTTACAAGATTGAAATGTACAAAGTGATTCAAAGATAAGTGGAGTTGATCTAGTTCAAGAAATGGAAGACAAGGTAAGAATTATTTAGAACAATCTCAAAGTTGGTGCAAATTGACAAACGACATATGAGATAGGGAGAGGAAAGCTTAGTCTTAGATTTATTAAGTCATATGAGACTTTAAAAAGGATTGGACCAGTGGCTTACCAACTAGTGGTACCTAAGGATATGAGTAAAATTCATTACGTGTTCTATGTGTCGATGTTTCGGATGTATCGATCGGATCCTTTAATGCCATTATTCTTGAGGAAATCAAATTACAACCGAATTTGACTTATGAAGAAGAACCGGTGAAAAATCTTAGCAAACGGAGTTAAAGAGTTAAGGAATAAGAAATTTTTGCTGGTTAAAATCCTTTAAAGAATCATAAAGTAAAGAAAATCCTTTGAGAAACTGAAGAAAGAATGAATAAACAAAATACGAAGTTGGTTGAAACGGGTAGACGATGAAAATTCGAGGATGAATTTTCTTAAGGGGAAAGGAATTGTAATATTCCAATTTTTGGACTAGTGACCAAATTGTAATTTTTGAAAGTTTAAGGGGTTAAAGTGTGAACTTGGGAAAAGTTTGGGGACTAAAGTGTAAATTTTCCCCAACAAGTGATTTTATTCAGTATAAGGGTGAATCTAATTGAAATAAGAACCTTGATATCATTTTTTAGAATTAAGATACAGTAGAAGGTATTGAATTTGGATTAAATAAAATTGTTAAGTGTGCTTAGGACAAGGAAATGTTAGGATGGGTGACCTCCGGGAAGGTCTCATAAAAGTGTTTCTAATTGATATTTTGGACTTAGTAAAAGTAAATAATATTCGAATGGATTGTCGATAAAGGATTTCTAAGAGAAATTTTATTTTGTGGAGATTTTCAATAACTATCGGAATAATAAACTGAGTTAAGAAAATTCAGTCTAAGTCTTTATAAAAGGAAATTTTTAAGGTTTAAAAGTATCATGTGATAGATAGTGAGTTAAATTGGGTACTTTCAAAGTTGGTAAAAGTTTGAGGAAAATTGAAGTTCACTGACTAAAATGGAAATTTTGAAAGTTTGGTGGCTAAATTATAAACTTTGGAAAAGTTTAGGGATCAAAGAGCAATTTTCAAAAGTTATGTACTTTAACCCCGTAAATGAATAGTTCACCCCCCAAGAGTTGCACTTTCATGTTACTCGGATTTTTCGTACGAGGCCTATATTAGTGGCAATAAAGCTTTAAAGTTCGAAGGAATAAAATTTGGAAAATCGTATTGAGTGAAATTTGAATATTTGGATCGAATAACTGCCATAAATAAAAATATAAGATATTTTGGGACATGGTTGGTTGGATTGGAACCAATTTGGTTCAATTTTAATGGAATGGCAATTTTCAAGACTTGTTGAAAATAAAGTCTAGTTGGAGGGCAAATTGGTCATTTGTCATGGATGGCATTTTTAAAATATTTTGGAACTTTGAGGGCAAATATGAAAGGTGAAAAACACATGGATTTAATCATGTCCATTGATGTTGATGAGATTGAATCTTGGTCATTATAATAAAATGGCAAATTAGTAATTTCACTATTTAAAATGAATTAAAAATTCATTTTAATCTTTAAACATGTGGATTGTTTAAAAGATGAACAAAACATTATTTTGTTCATCCTTGGGCTGTTCGAGTAGCCAAGAAAGAAAGGGGGAAAAACCAAAATTTTCCTAGTCCATTTTCAAGGCTTTTGATCAAGAATTCAAGCAAGGTTGTTTAAGGTAAAGTGATCTACTCTTCATTCTCTATATTTTGATAGTAAAATTTCATGGAATTATGAATTTTGAGTTAGGGTTTAAAGAGAGAGAAATTAGGGTTTCATGAAATTTTATTAGAATTGTTGTAGTAGATAGTGAATTAAGATTTGTTTTGATGAAAACAAGCTTGAAATCTAGTTAATTTCATGTTGGAAGTTGTAAACCCTAATCTTGAAATTTAGGGATTTATTAGGGGTTTGAGAATTGATGATGATATTAAAGGATTTAAGTTGTTTGAAGCTTTATGTTGATGTTAGAACTTAATTTTTGATGTTTAAAGATTAAATTTCTATTAGGGACCAATTTGAATTTTTATGAAATATTAGGGACTAAATTTTCAAAATTTATTTGGTAAAGGAAATGAATTGAAAATGTTATTTCAAGCTTGAATTGATAATTTAGGACCAAATTGAACATTTTTAAAAGTTTGAGGATATATTCGGCAATTTGAAGAAATAAAGGGGTACTTGTGGAAATTATTGTTTTGAAGAGGGATTGAAGATTGATTCTTGATAATATGATCAAATTAGCTTGATTTGGTAATTAGGGTCAAAATGGAAATTTTTGGAAATTGGAGGACCATTCGACAATTCTTGAAAATTTAGGTATCTTTTCAAAAATTCAAGAAAGTTATAGGATTAGTCTTAAATTTATGAATACTTGATAGATTTGATGATTCAAGAGTGAAAGGAAGTTAAAAGGATTGAAATGACAAGGAAAGAAAGTTTAGGGACCTTTTTGAAAATAAGAATTTTTATGAAGGTTGAATTGATAAAGATTGGAAATTAGTGGAAAATTTCTAGAAATAATAAAATGATTAAATATTTGGTTTGTACATGAATTAAATGTAAAAATATAAAACTAGTGACTAAAATTTCATTATTACAAAGTTTAAGGACTAAAAGGATATTAGTCCAAAATGAAGAGGTAGCATTGGAAATTGTTCAAATTGAGCTTGAACAATTGTTTTATGTTCAAAATGGTCATTAAGGACCATAATGAACATTTGGTAAAAATAAGTAGAGAAGTAGGGAGAAGTTAGTATAAAAGTTGAAGCTATGTATGGAAATTATGTACAACTGGATTTTGGCAGTGAGTTTGAAAATTCACCATAAATTCTATGAAAAGGGTTAGATGGTGAATTTTATACCGATGTAAATATTTGTTCGTCTAGTTTCGTGCCCAACAAACGGAAACTGATTTTGAGTTCCGAGTAAAAAAGATATGAATTTTTAAGTGACGAAAGGTTAGAAAACAGAGCACCAGTCTGTTCCGAAATTAGCACTGGAAATTGACTTTGAAAATTTGCCATAAATCGTACAAGTTGAATATGGGCTATTAATTTTTATGGGTGAAAAGCTTATTGAATCTAGTTTCTTTCAGAACAAACGGAATCGGATTTCGAGTTTTAGATTATTTTATAGAAATAAATCTTTGAAGGTAGTACAAAGCTGCCAGAAATGAAAATTTAGGTATTCTGTATCTAAAATTAGTTAGTAAGTTTGGAAGAATTATTTAAAGTTCGAAATGGTTATTAAGGACCAAAATGAGGTATTTGACAGTATAAGGAAGGAATTTATGGAAATTTTTATGTTGAATACTTAGATAGCCTAATTAAAATATTGTTAGAAGTGAGTTTAACAAATGTTTATTTACATGCATGTGATAAATGAAGTTGGATTCAAAACAAAAAGAAGATTTAAGGTTCTATAAAGGAAAAGATCGAATAGAGCTTAGTGAAGCAAGTTAATTAATGGCCCAGGTGAGTGCATTTCTAAATGTTTGCATTACATTGAAAATAGCATTGTATTTCTCTATAATACATGATATGATAATATGCCCGACATGGCAAGCTTGATGGAATACCAGGCACGAATTATTGTTTGCATAAATGATGATGCATTATGTATACATGAAATATGGATAATGACAAGATTTAAATGAAACAAGATACACCCTGGGGATCCAAGCCCATAGTGCAAAATGCACTAACGAGGTGTTTAATATAAGGTGCAAAGAGCGTCCTTATATGAGGAGCAAAGAGCGTCCTCTCGAGTGCGTACTCTACAAAACACTACGGTGTAGATAGGCTACGGGATTTCCATGGGCCTCTATCCAGACACGTTTTAATAAAACAAGAAGGTTATATGATAAATAACGAGCATGCAAATGACTGGATGATGATACATGAATCACATGATAGTGATGACACATGATTTATACGATACATGACACATGAAGTATATGAAAGAATACATGATATGCAAATGATTGCATGACAAAGTATGATCGTGATAAAGTATATGCAAATGACTGAATAATAAATGTATATTCATGATAGAATACATATCATGCAAATGTTTACATGATAAAAGCAATGACCATGTTATGATATATGATGTTATGAAAGTGAGTTACATGATCGTGAAGTATATTACATAATGAGTATAAAAAAAGATACATGATATATGTTCATTGTGAAAAACTTGCCATGTTACAGAGAAATGAAATGCACTTTATTATGACATATTGTATTTCATATTTTCATGTTATATACATAAGTTTTATTGCCTCACTAAGTTCGTACTTAGCGTGTGTTTTATTTCACACGTAGGTTCTTCATATCAGATTTAGCAAGGAGGAGCCACTCATTTGGAAGTCAAGTTATTGGTAAGTGAAAGTACGTACATCTTTAAAATACTCACGTACTAGTGGGCATGTAATTATATTTTCAAAGAACTGCTTGGTAAGCTTTAAAAGTATAAAATTTACAAATATGAAAGCATAAGAAATTATGAAGTATGAAAAATGAAATAATGTTATTGGTACGATGAAAGTAAAATGGTTTGACTCAATGTTTAAACCTTATCATGTAAAATTTTTATAAACAAGAAAGGATCTAGGCAGTAAGCGACATTTTCATCCTGAATAAATTTTCTTTCAAATAACTTAATTTTATACTTTATAAACCAATTCAGGGTTAAAACTAACTACGATTGTCTAGAAATGTTTTCAGATGAAAATTTTGAAAAGTGCTATTTACCGATAAAAAAATTAAGCCAGTTTTCAGTACATGTTTTAGTAGCATCTGTAATGTATATTCGTATTACGAGTATACGTTATGGGTGTTACATCTGATGCTTTGTGGACGCGGACCTCACTTAATGTTGTTGATGTTATCTGTGTGATGCTATATAAACGTATGAGGTACTTGAATGAGTTGTGTGCGTGATCATACATTCACGATGCTATGTGTTTAGGCAATTATGGTAGCGCCATTGTTATCTCGCCATGATGTCATTCGTGTTGCATTGCTTTATTTATGATTAGCATGAAGTATGGTTGAGTGGCGGTGTATCCACTGAGCTTTGTTAGCTCAGCGTTCGGGATCATTGTTTTCATTTGCAGGTTAGTAGGTTTGGCTAGTTCTTGGAGAAACACCATCGATGGAGGATTCCAGCACCTCGTCTCTTCATAGTACAGTTCTTATGTCATTGGGCTATGTATTCGTAGGAACCTATTGTAAATGATAAATCATATTTGGATTTTCAAATGATCGAGTCAAAGGTTTATAATGCAATTTTAAAAGGAGCTCCACTGTATATACTTTCGAATATTTATTTTGTTTTATTGGATTGTAATTAAATAGATTTTCAAAATGGATTTGTGGATTGGGCTAAACTAGGTTGGGAATTGAATGGTCGAGTTTCAAGTTTGAGGCCCAAATGTGACATCCGGGTCAAAGGTGTTAAAAATCATTCAAAGGAAAAATTTTCCTACTAATTTCAAGTTTATTTCCTACATTTTATCAGAAACCAAACAAATGCGTAAGGAACATTGTGGGAAGAATAACCTTTTGGACTAAAGGAGTTGTTGGAAGAAAGAAAATTCTAAACTTTAACATGAGAATAACATGGAGTTTGTTTCAGCTTTCGATAAAGGAAAAATGAGGAGGAAAGAGGTGGAAAGAAGTAGAAGGAGATAGGTCGAAGTTATCACCCACCAAAGAAGGTGGCCGGAGTAGTGATATTGTGGGCTAAAAGTGAGGTTGAGAGAGTTTAGGGGTTAAATTAATATTTTGTTTAAAGTTTAGGGGTCAAATTAGAAATTAAACCTTTTGATTGATGTGTCACGTCATAAACTAACGGGTGTTAACGATACAATGATCAAAATAAAACAGCTCAAAAATGAAAGTGGAAAGAATAACATTTTCAAAATAGGTGAGCAAAATAGAATACGGCCAAAACAAAAGGGACCATCAGTGAAGTTTACCCAATATTTTTTTATCATAAAAAACTTTACATTTCATCTTAACAAACCACCACTAAAGTGGAAATATAAACATCCCTGCAATCACTAATTTTTGTCCAAGTTTAGTATATTATTATATTTTAATATTATTATTATTGTTAGTTAAATATATTTTATATTATTATAAGTGGGCTGTAATAAAAAACATATATAAAAATATAATAAACCCATTTATTAAAACAGTCCAGCCCATTATATAATTTAAAAACCCAATAATATTACATAAAGCCTGTTTTAGGCCCAAACAAAAAAACATAATAAAAAAACTAATCTGATAACTATTTCTTTTCTTGCAGCCGCCAAGATCTGGACCCTGGAGTAGATCTGATCCAACCACCATGATCAAAGCAAGGAGATCCTTCGGATGCCAAGTGAAGCCCACGCTCGGGGTTGTTGGACTCCCACAAGCGCGTGTCGTGCACGTCCAGGACCCTTTGCCTCCCAACAGTGTCCAGATCAATGGCTCCCCTCAACGCCAGAGAACGCGTTGCCACCGTCTTTCTCCCTCCCAACCACCGTTGCATGCAAAAGCGGAAAAATATTAAATGACATCATCATCAACAGTTGGTTAAGGCAACTAATCTAATACAAAAGAGAAATAGATTCGATATATATGTAAAAAGAAATCTATGTAATGAGACTTTTTTATAAAAAAATTAATACAAAAAAAAAGAAAACCTTCGAGAGGTAAAAAATCTCCTTGTTTATTTTTGCTATTTGAATCAAAGAAAAAGGGCTAGGGTTCTTTACCTTTTGGTTTTCCGATGGCCATTCTTCGGCCGAAGCTTCATCTCCGATGATAGACGAGATGCTCCGCTAGAGGCTTTTTTTGTGTTTTGTTTTTTCGGTTTTATAAAAAAGTTTGTATGTTCGGTTTTTTTAGATCTAGGTAAAAGGGAGTTTTTGTTTTTGGAATCTAAGGTTAAATTTGGTTTCTAAAAGAGAAAGGGTGTTTCAGAGTAATTTTTGGAGTTTATCGATGTGCGGTCGGCGACGGTACACGACAGTTAACGCGACGGGCTACATTGGCCAATGTGGCGGAGCCCCACCAGTTTTTGAAAATCGTGATTGTGTTCAAAAGTTCTTCAAGAACTCTGAAGAACACTTGAGAGATTTTTTTTAAATTGGATTTTAATTTGTTTTGGGTGAGGGAGAAAAAATGAATTTGGTTTATGATTTTCGGGTTTTGTACTCGATCTTAAAATTATTTTATTTACGCTCATTAAGGACCTCCTCCCTTTGGAAACTCTTTCCGCAGTCCCTGAACTTTTTCAAATCCTTTAAATTTCATCTTTTTTTGATTTGGTCCGAAAATTGAGTGGATAAATCGCACACTTAGTCCTTGTTCGTTTATTCCGCTTTAATATTCGTCATTTTTGTTTCTTTTCCTTTATTTATGTTTTTTAATTTCCTACCTTTTTTAATTTCCTTTTTTATAATTCCTATTAACGCCGTAATTTCCCTTTTATTAGCAGTAAGGGATGTGTTTTGACCCATAAACTACCACGCTTTCCATCTTTTTTTGCTTAAATTTCATTTTTTCGCATCTTGGTTCTATTTTCATTCCTTTTTTCCATTATGCTTTTGGTTTATTTATTTTTTATGCATATTTTCTTTTTCAATCTGATTTCATGTGTCATATAATATAACATAATATAATATATGTACAGATTCATTTTATATATCATATATGTATAACTTATATATATTGTACCATATAATAATTGATATAATATATAGTTTTTATACCTTATAATATATGTATAGTTATTTGTCTTCCGTATAGCCTAGATGGTGCATTTTTTTTGGGACATATGGTCTCTGTTATTTCTTTATTTCATTGTTGGATTTATTTTATTTTTATGTCTTCGTATATTTTGCCATGTCATTTGCGTTGCATACCGGGATATAAACTGTCAATGCGGTGCTCCCTTTTTTGAGGATAAACTTGGCTAGTACCTAAGAAATAGGTGGTGGTTTTCATTTATTCCTCAAACACCGGAGCCCTTTAAAATGAACTCGCATGTTTAACCAAATTTTGATTTAATCGTCACTTTAACTCGCAAAATTCAGTATTAATATTATGCTAATTGATTTGGTACCAAGTTTGGGGTGCGAACCCTTCCTACACTTAACTGACTCCCGAACCCAAAAGTGAGAATCTCTAGTATCTATCTAACCTAAGTGACCGGTGGCGACTCCAGTTTTTATTTTCAAAAATACTATTTTAAAATGAATTCCCCAAAATTCAATTTTTAAACGTGGGATACTTATCGGATTTTTTTAGTCGCTACAGCATGGCGACTCCACTGGAAAATTATTTTTTGTTTTTGTTTTTAAATAGTCAAGCCTAAACACAATTACCGCATTATTAATATCAGAAGTTGCGAGTTAAAGTGACAGTTAAGTTGATATTTGTTTATAAATGCGGGTTTATTTTTACTCATTTAAAATTTGGCATATAAACCCGTTTGTTTAAGTGGGGAAAAACGCTAGTGCTTTCGTGAGGATATCGTTCCTTCGTATGGGCCTATCAAGTACCTTCGGGGCTCGAGTACCCTATGTTTTTGTGGGAATATTGTTTCCCCGTATAGACATCACAAATGGTTCCCCCCGAATTGAACTCGATTGAAAGGAGCCGATAATGGGTGATGATCGGGGGCCTTGCTACCTTTAGTAGGGGACAACGAGGACAATTTGGGTACCTTTTTAGTACCAAAACTTCATATAGCGAATATAAAATCCCACCCCATTAGAGCCATGTAGATAACCTAATAGGATTAGATAGCATATTGATAGGGTTGTATCCTTTTATGCTTTGTTTGCACTTTTTATTTCCTTTTATCACATCATCATTTTGATCATCTATTTATATTCGATACTAATTTTTTTTGCTTTGTTTTCTTTTTTACATTTTTTGCATCTTGATGGCATTTTTAAGGTGTTGATTCGCGAGTGGTCGCCAAATTAGAAATTGTTCATAATGGATAGAAGGTTTTGCGATCAGATAGAAAAGAATGTAAATTTGGGTTTATGTCCTAAAGATACACCAAAGACAATAAGAGAGGGTGGCACGTCCGAAGGCTTTGAACCAGACATAGCAGACGATACTCACACTAGTGACAAACGAATTGAGATTGAAGAACTAAAGAAGCAAATGGCCGAGTTGACGAACTTGATGACCGCTATGGCTAAAGAGAAAGGAACTGTCGAATCAAAAGAAGAATTGGTCAAGAATCAGAATGTGGAGCTTGATGGTCAAAATTCTACCCTTGAACAAGGCCACTCCATCAAATAGCATAGTTTGCACTCGTTCATGATCCACATCAACAAACCAGTAGGGGGAGTATTTGAGTCAAGCTCCATGAAAGTGATGATAGGTCCAGAAGAAACCCGAGAAGTACGTGATGCAAAGAAACAAGTTCTGATTCCTATAAAGTACCTTGAGTTGCTCCCAATGATTGTCGAAAGGAATCTCATCATCCTAGTTCAGTCTATAACGAAGGAACCTCCTTACCCAAAAGAACCGAAAGGTTACAATATCCATGCCAGATGCAGTTATCATTTGGGAAGTTCAGGTCATACTACCGAGAATTGTGGGTCTTTGAAAAGCAAGGTTCAAGATCTTGTCAAGACGGGAGTATTGGTTTTCGAAGATGGGAAATCCAGATTCTACAATGAGCCAACAATCACTGGTGAGACAAAATTGAAAATGAGTCAATACCCGAGACAAGGTTTGAATCTTAATGTCTACATCTCGACTGATGGTAAGAAGGCGAGAGTTAAAGGTCCTCATTCTGATTCGATACCCATATCGTACGAAGAGTTGTATCCTCAATTGTTGGAAGCCCAATTGGTGATTCCATTCTAGCAAAATCAACCACAAAGTCTATGGCATTCTCCCTTGTCAACATCCAAAACATAAAACCAACCGCAACTCAATCACTTTAAGTCACTTACAAAACCAAACCAACAAATACAACTTGCATAAACAGGGAGTTCATCAAAAACCCTCCCAAAACATCATTTGACACATTGCCCTTATTACTACTATATAACGTTCAAACCATACTTTGAAAACAGCTCATTGGAAATCCTTTCTTGCTTCCTCGTTTACCGTGACCTTTAATTCTCTGCATTGATGGAAAAGAAGAGCGTAAGCACACCAGGCTTAGTGATGAATGCTCAAAAACCAACCACCATCAATGCAATTTAAACCATTTAACAATCATTTTGAAAACCACTTTCCAAAACGCTTTTGAATCCACATCACAACATCATGCCTTATCAAAACCATGCACTTAAGATTTCCAAAACAACATATTAAACCATATGCAACATGTATCATGGATTAAATATCAAAGTCCCATTTGCTACGCTCAATTTAAGCTTTCCCATGCATACTACTGATGCAAGGCTTAAAGAGAAAAACGTGTTTAAACCATATTAAAGAACATAATCCATCCCATGATACATCATCAATTATATTGGCTTACAAGTGATCATTAACCAAGTTCCACTTTACATAACATCGGATAGACAGATTCAACAAATGTTCCCAACACTTTATGTGTACATTACAACCGGGTACATTCACAACCCCACACATCAGTTGGACACATAACCCACTAACGGGAGTCTTCGGTACAAAGATATAAACCCCTCGACTATTAGGGTACTCAGATGGATTTTTTGATAGACAAATCAAAACCCCTCAACATCGAAGGCGACTTTTTATAGTACACTATCAATCCTATGGTCGGCCAACAATATCTAATAACATTTACAAAACATTTTCATACCATCACTTGCCAATATAATTCATTTCATTAACAACAACTCACTATTTTCATATGCATCATCAAAACCATTTAACCAATGCAATAAACCTTTCATTAACCAATGTTCATAAACATTAACAAAATATGCATTACTTCCAAATGCATCAACATCATTATGTAATCAATTTCCAGCATTAAACCATGCTCAAAACATGCTTATACAATGAGTAATTAAACCATTTAAACAAGTGCATAAAAACAAATTGCCAAATCGAGTTCGAGAGAGAATTCATCCTTTACTTACTTCCGAGCTTAGACCAGCATTTCAAGCCTGATCTAAACCCCCAAACACAACTTTCAAACCTTTGAAAAGCTGTTAAACACGTTCTTACTCACCGACATGCAAAGCCTTGCTTGTCGATACGGTAACCCCGCCTTCAAAGCTTCTAAGATGATCGTTCAAGGTTGAGGACCAACTTCCCCTATTTTATCCATACAAAAACAGAGGATACATTGCATCAAAATACAATCAACAACATAGCAACACAAATCCTCAACATCTACGACTCAATTTCACTCCACAACAATTGAAATCAACATCAATAATCTTCCAAACTTAACCCAACCACAATCTAACATCTTAACCCATAAATTAACATCAATTAACATCTAAAAACACAACAACATCCTTATACCTCCAGCATTCATTAAACCACCACAACATCCCAAAAACTCCCAACTAACAACCTAGAAAATTAGAGATTCATATAGTTTCGAAATTCCAATGTTAAAGCCCACTTATTAACATTAATAAACATCAAAATCGTGATTAAAATCAATAAATAACTCAACAAAATAGAGACCATATGAAAATCCATCAATTAAACCAATTAAACCTTAATTTAACAAATCTTTCATAGTTAAATCATCAAATCAAGTTAGAAAACATATGTGAAGGATAAATAAATAACTTGGGAATTTCAATAAAGAACCTTGTATTAGAGGAGAAGAACGAAGCTCACCTCTAAATTTGGCTTTCCTCTTAATTGGATAAATTTTCTTAAGAAAACAAGATCAAATCAAATAGGTTTTGCTAGGAAACCATTAAAGATCCATTTGATAACAAAAGAAGATTAAAATCAGGTGTTTACCTGAGAAAATTGAAGTGGAAAAGAGTGTTTGGCTGGAGAAAATTTGAGAGAAAAGCTTTTGATGAAAAGTTAGTTACCTGATATTTCTATTAAAGTCTAATTATAAATTAATCTCTCCAAACCTTTTTATCCTTTATAAAAACTTTTTAAAATATCCAATTTTAAGAGAAAAGTCTGATATTAGACTTTGGCCAAATAGCTCTTTAAGGATTCCATGTGTTGACTCTTTTACAAAACAGTCACTAAAAACAATTTTGAAACTTTACATCTTGGTCACTAACCAACATGTGCAATTTTGAGACCCCTTTTTGTAAAATTGATTTTACGAAAATCATTTCCATATTAAATAATGATTTTAGATTATTTTTCCATATTTTTATCCCATCCGAAAATATTTATTCCAAATTAAATCCCAAAACTGACTCAAATCCTCTAATTTGATCCGTCGGACTATTTAAACTGCCTAGAAAACTCCTAGGCCCAAAACTGGGGCGTTACAACTCTCCCCCTTAAGAAATTTCATCCTTAAAATTTACCTGATGGGAACAGATGCGGAAACTGAGCAACCATGTCCGACTTACTCTTCTACGTGGCCTCCTCAACACCGCGATGCCGCCACAACACCTTATCAAGTTCAATCGTCTTGCCACAAAGAACTTTACAACTGGAGTCAATGATCTCCACTAGTTCCTCATCATATGACAAATCCAGTCTCAACTCAACATCCTCAATTGGCATTACATGCGACAGGTCCGAACGATACCTCTGCAACATGGATACATGAAATACATCATGAATCTTCTACAACTCATGAGGCAAACTCAACCGATAAGCCACAAGACCAATATGTTTCAACACCTCATACGGTCCAATAAACCTCGAACTTAACTTTCCCTTGCACCCAATACGCAACACCTTCTTCCAAGGTTAGACTTTCAAGAAAACCTTTTCACCAACAGCGTACTCAACCTCTCTACGCTTAAAATCTGCATAGGATTTCTGCCTATCCGAGGCCTCTTTCAAATGATCACAAATTATCTTTACTTTCTCATTCATGTCTTTCAACACATCAGGCATGAAAACATACTTTTCCCCAACATCAACCCAACACAAGGGTGTACGACACCTCCTACCATACAAGGCTAATATACGGTGCCATGTTTATACTTTCTTGATAGCTATTATTGTACGCAAACTCAACCAAAGGCAACTGCCTTTCCCAAGTTCCCTAGAACTCAATGATGCAGCATCTCAACTTATCCTCCAAAATCTGAATTACACGCTCAGATTAGCCATTCGTATGAGGATGATACGAAGTACTAAAGTTCAAGAGAGTACCCAAAGCTCGATGCAAACATTCCCAAAACCTCACTGTAAACTAAATATCTCTATCCGAAACATTCGACGTAGGTACCCCGTGCAACCTCACGATCTCAACAACATACAAATCTGCCAACCTATCCAAAGTATACGTCGTATGCCCTGGCAGAAAATGTGCACACTTCGTAAATCGATCAACAATCACCCAAATGTAATCCTTTTTAGTCGATGTCAAAAGCAATCCCGACAAAAAATCCATGGTGATCCTCTCCCATTTCCACTCCAGAATTTTCAACAGTTTCAACAACCCAGAAGAAAACTAATGTTCAGCCTTCACACACTGACATATCATACATCTAGAAACAAAATCAGCTACGTCTGTTTTCAAACCCATCCAATAGTACTCTTCCTTCAAATCTCGATACATTTTAGTACTACCAGGATGCATAGCAAAAGGACTAACATGTGCCTCACTCAAAATCATCTGCCTCAACTCCCCATCACTAGGCACCACTATCTGATCTTTAAAACAAAACACCCTATCGTTTTTTTAAAGTGAAAAAATGTAGGATTCCCATCCATGATGTCCTTAACATGCGGTAACAATGCCTCATCATAAGATTGCTTTACCTTAATCAATTGCGACAAAGATGGTTTCACTTACAACTCTGCCAACAGACCTCCATCACGGGTCACACTCAACCTCACAAACATGGCCTTTAACTCCACAACAGCTTTTTTACTCAAAGCATCAGCCACAACATTCGCTTATCCCATATGATACTCATTTTTCAAGTCATAATCCTTAAGCAACTCCAACCATCGACATTGCCTAAGATTCAACTCCTTTTGTGACATCAAATATTTCAAACTCTTATGATCAGTGTATATAATACAATTTCACCATAAAGATAATGTCTCCAAATCTTTAACGCAAACAATATCGCAGTGAGCTCAAGATCATACACGGGGTAGTTGCACTAGTGCAACTTCAACTGCCTCGATGTATAAGCTACAACTTTCGCATTCTGCATCAACACACACCCTAAACCAATATAGGATCCGTCGCTATAAACCACAAACTCTTTTCCTGTCTTAGGTTCAGTTAAGATTGGAGCTTGTGTCAAAGCTTCCTTCAACCTCTCAAAAGCTAGATGTCTAGCTTCTGTCTACTCAAACCGTACATCCTTTCGCAACAACTTGGTCAATGGAGCAACAACTATCGAAAACCCATCAAAAAAATGACGATAATAACTTGCCAAACCTAAGAACTACAGACTTCTATCACTGACTTAGGCTGCTTCCAGTTCACAGCCGCCTCAACCTTTTTAGGATCCACCCGAATACCTTCAGCTGAAACCACATGACTAAGAAAAACCATTTCCTTAATACAAAACTCACACTTGCTCAACTTGGCGTAATTCTGGCTATCCAACAAGGTCTGCAACACAATCCACAAGTGTCGATCATGATCCTCCTCGGTACGAGAGTACACAAGAATATCATCAACGAACACTACTACGAATTGATCCAAAAATTCATAGCACACCTGATTCATTATGTCCATGAATACTGCAGACTCATTCGTCAACCTAGACGACATCACCAAGAACTCATAATGGTCGTACCTTGTACGAAAAGAAGTCTTCAACATATCTTTATCTTTAAACTTCAACTGATAATACCCAGATCTCAAATTGATCTTAGAAAACACCGTAGCACCTCAGAATTAATCGAACAAGTCATCAATTTGTGGAAAATGATATTTGTTCTTTATCATCAACTTGTTCAGTTGTCCTTAGTCCATACACATCCTCAAAGTGCCATCCTTCTTTTTCACAAGCAGTAATGATGCTCCCAATGGCAAAACATTTGGTCAGATAAAACCATGATCCAATAACCCCTGGAGTTGCATTTTTAACTCTTTCAACTCCGTTGGTTCCATTCGATATAGTGCAATCGACACCGAAGCCGTATCAGCATACATCTCAATGAAAAATTACACCTCCCTATTCGGTGACAAACCAGGTAACTCTTTCGAAAACACACCCAGAAAGTCACAAATAGTACGGATATCTTTAGTCTGCACTTCTTCCACTTTCGTATTCATAACGTAAGCCAGGTATGCTTGACACCCACTTTCTAGCATCTTCTACGCCTTTAAGGTCGAAACCACATTGGACAAGAACTTAATATTCTCACCCACAACCACTACTTCATAATCATCAGCAAGTCTTAATAAAACTCGCTTTGTCTCAAAATCAACCATAGCCCGATGCTCGGACAACCAATCCATACCTTGGATTACGTCAAAGCCATAAAATGGAAGCTCCATCAAATCAGCCACAAATACGTGACCTTGAACTATAATAAGACATCTCTAATACAACTTCCTCATAATGATCGTCTCTCCAAAAGAACTCGTTACTTGCATACCCACATCTAATATTTCTATCAGTATACCAAGCAAATGCGCATGCTCATACAAAATATATGAATACGTAGAATCAGAATCTACCAGAGAAAGTAATGGCATAGACTGCAAGGTGAAAGTATCTGCTATCATATTCGTGTTATTGCTCCCCTCGCAATGAGCATAGATCATCGATGTTCCACCATCCTCAGGTCGAACTACCACTGTATGCGTTACAGTCCTCTGTCCCTTCTTCCTCCGTTAGAAGTTACCTCGACTGCACCCACGGCCACTCGATGGTGCAACAATATGTGCATGTGCCTATCTAGCCCTAGCAAGCAATGGACAATCACGTCTTATGTGCTCCACCGATCTATAACTCCAGCAAGAATTCACAGCCATAAGTGTAGGAGCCTACCCCTCTCTTGCCAAATATGGGCAATCTTGCCTCAAATGGTCTCGAGATCCATAAACCCAACAAACATTATGTTCTAACTGAACCTGGGTACTCTGTCCATACGATCCTTGACCAGTACCATCTCCATTGTGCCTCACATCCGATCGAAACCTCCTATCACAGTGTCTTTTGCTCTGACCACCACCAGTACTAAAATCCACAACTCTCTTCCCCGAGCCAGAACCCTTCGGTCGATAGGATAAACCTAATCTCTGCTCTATGTCCTTCGCCCATGTGACCAACACATCAAAATTCGTATAATTAGTGGCCACCTTGTAGGTCTTAACATCCTGCTCCAAACCATAGTGAAATCGATCACAGTGATGCCTCTCATTCAGTACCAACTCAGGCGCATACTGACTTAGCCTCACAAACTGTACATCGTACTCTGATACGGTCATACTGCCCTGAACCAAGGCCATAAACTCACGTTTCTTTTCATCCAAGTATTTAACTCTATATACTTTCTTCTAAAGGTAGCTTGTAAGAATTCCCATGTCATATCATCGGGTTTTATGCCCGTGATCATAGTGGTCTACCAACTGTATGTATCACCCTACAACAGGGACACAACACATCCCAACTTAAGGTTATCACTGTACCCCATCTAAACCAAGATCGGCTCAGTACTGGCAAACCACTCCTAAGATGCCTCGGGTGCCAACCCTTTAAACTCAACTACTCTAAGACTACACAAACGTTCCAATGGCAACCCAAGATTAGTAGCAGCAACGGGCGTCGGTGCAGATACATGAAATCTAGCCATTGTGACTTGGAATGCTCCCGTCATAGCCTGAACCAAAGGTATCATATCACCAAACACTGGACCAAGTGGTGCAGGTGGTACTTGCTTCACTCCCTCAGGAGAACTCGGCGGAGGAGGCAGCAATCCCTCAAGATGTACAATCTCGCCCTTTATTCCCTGCCCTCCAATAGCAGCGTTTTCGCTAGATTGCAATTCTCTCTCTGGTGGCATTGTATAAAAACGTATCTAAGGCATGATAATTACACAAAAACAAAAACAATCAGGACATCTTCAAGCAAGGATCCAAGACTTCTATTTCAAACCAAAATCATTTCATAACTATAGAAATAAGGTAATGTGTCCCCAAAAATACCCTAACATGGCATATTTCAAACATCGTACATATAAACAATCATTATGCATAGCAATCATCATTATAAAAACATCAACAACATCCCAAATTTTTTTGTAAACCTAGCTTTGATACCACCAAATGTAACCCTCTTAGCCTGGCCCAATCGAAACCAGAATAAAAGATTCGTAATACGTTTGTCGAAGCAAACCAAAACTAATATCCTAAATCGAGCCCATTTTTTCTTTTTATCATGTCTGAATGCAAATTATTAATATCCTAAGTAAACATGCTTCAGTAGAAACATCACATTGAAATCTGATTTCGAAACGAGATTCAATTACTTAACAATTCACATTATGGACCAAATCGTAATTTCTACAAATTATAGGGTTTCCATCATATTAAAGATTACCAATCCTTAATTAATTCAATTTCATGCTCACAGGTTTAATTCCAATCTAAAACAATCATCCAAACTCGTTCAATTGCATTCATAATAATCGAAGTCTAAATTGCAAGACTCTCAAACTTCAATAAACAAGATTATAAAAAATCAACAGAGCGTACTGGTACAGGCAAGCCCATACTAACACGGTCGAACTAACATAACGAATATCTATACCGATACACGTATAACCGCATCAATACGGTATGTTGACCCACCTGTACTGATACGACCTGAACCTCGTACCGATCCCTCTTTTTTTATCTCAAAACTCAAAATTCTAGTAGCTAAAGCCTGTACAGATATCGTACCCCGCATATCGATACATCTTGTTAAAATTGAAGGGATCATTTCGATACGTTATCCCGTGTACTGAAACTAGTGCATATTTATCCTTAAGGCGTACCGATATGGTGTCTAAGTGTACCGGTACCCTACACTTAAATCCCACAATTTGAGCCTCAACTAGACCCCCTATACCAATCCTTGGGTACCCATACCGGTACGTATAGGCACGTAATAACCTCTAGGTCCAACATATGACTCTTTGGCTTATTCCAAACAGCATTAACACATAACTAAACATCATATAACATCATTAACATGCTTAAACATCGACATACTAGCATTTTAAGCCAACCTAACAAGTTTAGCACAATCAACCACAAAGTCGATAGACATTCTCCCTTGTCAACATCCAAAACATAAAACCAACCACAACTCAAGCACTTTAAGTTACTTACAAAGCCAAACCAACAAATACAACTTTCACAAACAGGTAGTTCATCAAAAACCCTCATAAAACATCATTTGACACATTGCCCTTATTACTACTATATAACGTTCAAACCATACTTTGAAAACAAGTCCTTGGAAATCCTTCCTTGCTTCCTCGCTGCCCTCAACCTTTAATTATATGCATTGATGGAAAAGAAGAGCGTAAGCACACTAGGCTTAGTGAGGAATGCTCAAAAACCTACAACCATCAATGCATTTTAAACCATTTAACAATCATTTTGAAAACCACTTTCCAAAACGCTTTTGAATCCACATCACAACATCACGCCTTATCAAAACCAAGCACTTAACATTTCCAAAGAAACATATTAAACCATATGCAACATGTATCATGGATTAAACAGCAAAGTCCCATTTGCTACCCTCAATTTAAGCTTTCCCATGTATACTACCAATGCAAGGCTTAAAGAGCAAAACATGTTTAAACCACATTAAACAACATAATACATCCCATGATACATCATCAATTATATTGGCTTACAAGTGATCATTAACAAAGTTCCACTTTACAAAACATAACATCCGATACACAGATTCTACAAGTGCTTCCAACACTTCATGCCATCACAACCGAAATCATTGGTACATTACAACCGGGTAAATTCTCAACCCCACACATTGGCTGTATGTATAACCCACTAATAGGAGTCTTCGGTACAAAGATCTAAATGCCTCGATCGTTAAGGTACTCAGATGGAGTTTTTAGTACACAGATCAAAACCCTTCAACATCCAAGGTGACTTTTTATAGTGCACTATCAATCTTACTGCCGGCCAACTATATCCGATAACATTTACAAAACATTTTCATACCATCACTTGCCAATATAATTCATTTCATTAAGAAAAACTCAATGTTTTCATATGCATCATCAAAACCATTTAACCAATGCAATAAACCTTGCATTAACCAATGTTCATAAGCATTAACAAAACATGCATTACTTCCAAATGCATCAACATCATTATGTAATCAATTTCAAGCATTAAACCATTCTCAAAATATTCATATACAGTGAGTAATTAAACCATTTAAACAAGTGCATAAAAACCAATTACCAAACTGAATTCAAGATGGAATTTATCCTTTACTTACTTTCGAGCTTAGACCAGCGTTTCAAGCTTGATCTAAACCCCCAAGCACAACTTTCAAACCTTTGAAAAGTTGTTAAACATATTCTCACTCACCGACACACAAAGCTTCTGAGATGATCGTTCAAGCTTGAGGACCGACTTCCCCTATTTTATCCATACAAAAACAGAGGATACATTGCATAAAAAATGCAATCAACAACACAGCAACACAAATCCTCAACATCTACTACTCAATTTCACTCCACAATAATCGAAATCAACATCAATCATCTTCCAAACTTAACCCAGCCACAATCTAACATCTTAACCCATCAATTAACATCTAAAAACACAACATCAACATCCTTATACCTCCAGCATTCATTAAATCACCACAACATCCCAAAAACTCCCAACTAACAACCTAGAAAATTAGAGATTCACATAGTTTCAGAATTCCAATGTTAAAGCCCACTTATTAAGATTAATAAACATCAAAATCATGATTAAATCAATTAAGAACTCAGCAAAATAGAGACCATACAAAAATCCATCAATTAAACTAATTAAACCTCAATTTAACAAATCTTTCACAATTAAATCATCAAATCAAGTTAGAAAATATATGTAAAGGATCAATAACTTGGGAATTTCAATATAGAACCTTGTATTAGAGGAGAAGAACGAAGCTCACCTCTAAATTTGGCTTTCCTCTTAATTAGATGAATTTTCTTAAGAAAACAAGATCAAATCAAATAGATTTTGTTAGGAAACCATTAAAGATCCATTTGATAACAAAAAAAAGATTAAAATCAAGTGTTTACTTGAGAAAATTGAAGTGGAAAAGAGTGTCTGGCTGGAGAAAATTTGAGAGAAAAGCTTTTGATGAAAAGTTAGTTACGTGATATTTCTATTAAAGTCCAATTATAAAATTAATCTCTTCAAACCTTTTTGTCTTTTATAAAACCTTTTTAAAATATCAAATTTTAAGAGAAAATTCTGATATTAGACTTTATCCAAATAGCTCCTTAAGGATTCTAAGTTTTGACCCTTTTACAAAACAGTCACGAAAAATAATTTTGAAACTTTACATCTTGGTCACTAATCAAAATGTCCAATTTTGATACCTCTTTTTGTAAAATTGATTTTACCAAAATTATTTCCATATTAAATAATGATTTTAGGTTAGTTTTTCATATTTTTATCCTATCCGAAAATATTTATTCCAAATTAAATCCTGAAACTGACTCAAATCCTCTAATCCGATCCGTCGGACCGTATAAACCACCTAGAAAACTCCTAGGCCCAAAATCGGGGCATTACACTAGACCTAGAACCAAGTCGTCCATTTCATCAAGGCATGAAAATGAGACCTAACGAAAGCTTCAAGGAATATGCTTTGAGGTGGCAGAGTTTAGCAGCCCAGGTACAACCTCTTATAGCCGAAGAGGAAATGATTCCCATATTTCATGCAACTCTTCTCCTCCATTTCTTTGATATAATGCATGAGAAATCAAAGAGCAGATTTGAGGACTTTATGATGGTTGGAGAAGGGATAGAATACAAGATTCAAAAAGGAAAATTGGGACCTAAGTTTAGGGAACATATCATTTAGGAAGTGGAAAAAGACAAAGAGGTAAATGAGTGCCGCTTCCAAAGTGCCATAATTGTAAGAGAATAAGGCATGCCGATCCTTCTGAGTCATCAAAAAAAATTCCTCGAGCAAGTACAGATCTTGAGATATTTGGGGTACCCATTTCAAACTTGTTTCCTCATTTGGTTGAAGGTCATTACATCACTCTTAGGTCGAGGAAGGTTACACCTGGCTTATCTGTCTACTGTTTCAACCTAGATAGTGCTTGTGATTTCCACATGGGGGCATCAGGCCATTCCACAAAAAAGTGTAGGTTGTTACTAGAAGAAATTAAGAAGTTGGTTAACGAGGGAATCCTGACACGAGAATTAATCCAGCGATGGAAAACAAGGGAAATAGGATAAGCTTACACTGTACCGAAAAGCTAGAATGAATGATTTGTCACTCTGAGGATGACTTGATGTCCCTATGCCTGGATTTCTCATCTTTTCATGATAGTTTGTAAAGACTTTCCCACATTTTGGTTTCCCTTTTTGAGAACATTGCACAGAACAAACCATACGGCTTAAGCCCTAAAGCAGTAGGAATATTTTGTAAAGACACATGCCTATTTATTTTGGGTAAGAATAAAAATCGTATTTTCTTTATTCTTATTTAGAAAACATTTTTGCATTCTTGGATTCTTTAAACATTTCATTCATTATTATGGGGCTTTTTTTGTACTGCCATACACATATATGCATATTTTTTGAAAAGGGCATGCATATGTATAGATCATTTTTATTAGGACCTTGAATTTAAATTGCAATAGCACATTTGATTCAAATCCAGAGATCAATTCCAAGCTACTTATGTTTAGAAGGAATTGAATGTTGTGAGGATTATGTAAATATGAGCATTTGTTGGTCTATTTAAGACAACTAAGGAACAATATGAGTGTTCAGGAAATCGGTAGATCCCATTTAGTGAATTTCCCCTTAAGCATTTTTCGTTTAAGATCCTTGAGTCGAGTGTTGACCCTAAACTTCTACCCCCTGAAGACTTTCTTTAGATGTCTATGAATGGGACGACGAATGGCATTCTTTCATTTTCTAAGGAGGAAGAATGAGACCACATGCATTAGATAAAAACACCAGAGAATAGTCAAAAATAAACTATTGAAGGAAATTTATGCTTAAACAGCCAACCAAGTAAAGTTGAAAAATGCCAACCGGAAGGCCGAAGCATTCAAGATTAAGAATATTTATTTGAACAGTGCAATAAAGGGAAAGCAAGAGATACACATGTGAAAACCCCCATTCAATTTAGAAGAGACATGGAGAATTGATCATTTCAAGTGGAAAATGCACTGATACTAGTTAGGATGCAGTATAGTCCAAAGATATATATTCCTAAATTAGATGAAAAGATATAAACTCTAGGCCAAAAACCAAAAAAGGGGCAGCCTAAAAATATTCTAAAAAAATAAGAAAAATAAAAAGGAAGAAAAAAAGAAAAAGAAAAAAAAGAAAAGGAGAAAGAGAAAGAGAAAGAAAATGACAAAAAAGAAAAATAAAATGAAAAAGAATAAAAGAGAAAAAGAATACTATACATGAGCACACCTAGATCAATAAATACAAGAATGAGGCTTTAAATTGAAGAAATGAGTAAGAGAGACTTCTATGTAATCCTCCATTCAAGTAAATATCAATTTTGAAGCCTTGGAGGATTGATCACTTTTGAATAGAAAGCGAGCATCAATATCCAGCTAGGACGTATGTCGGTTCAAATTTACAGATGAAGGAAATGAACTCTAAGGTGAAATCCCAAAAATGGGCAATCTAGAGCGATCCAAAGAATGAAAGAGAAAAGAATATTTCATATGAGCATATCCAGTTCAAACAAGTACGGAAATTCAATTTTGCTTAATCGTGACCCTTAGCCTACACTACGAGCCTACAAAGACCATTCTGATCATACGTGGATATCTATGTTGGATGAGTCTATCTTCAAACTACATTCCGCCTATAAGGGTTATCCTTTCTTCAAGGAACGTCAAACTTTGACTGCTCGATCGACCCCAAATGAGAGAAAGATGGGGCATGGTGAGTTAGTAAGATTAAGAGAGTAGTTAGAAATTAGGTATGAGAATCATTCCTCTTAGAAGCCTAATAGACTGAAAGAGACTACACATGTGCATATATCATCACAACCGTCAAGATCTTCGAAGCATATGCTTTATTTGAGCTGATCTTTGTTAATTTGAAGCAAACATGCTATTGTATTTGTTATTTTAGGGCCAAACATTGGTTTTAAAAATGTTTTTCATTTCTCCAAATATTGATTTTAAAAAAATATTTGTCATTCTTTTCAAAACTCAATTATTTTCTTATTTTGAAATATACATAAGTAAATTGCCTTTTTGTATTACTTTATAATGAGAATTAAAGCTTAGGGACATAGAGTTTGTTTCAACCGAGATGCTTCAGTGAGTTCGATAAAGAAGATAGAACTTAAAGATTGAGTTCATGGAATTGAGGTATTTTGCTCGTCCTAATGTTAGAATAGATGAAGACTGTGAATGTTGGGTCAAAGATGAGAAAGTAGTTGAGCCCAAGATTAATTAGGGCAATGTTGAACATAAAAAATAATTAGAGTTCCTATATAAGAATAGTATAGAGACCAAAGGTAGATCAATTACAAAGATGGGTAGTAACCCTAAAGACGAGAAAGCTACTCGCGCAAAAGAATTGAAACCATGTTACAGGCATAAACACTTCAAGAAATAATAGAATTTGTTTTGACAAGGATCTAATTGATGATGCTTTGTTTAGTATCAAATTGATGATGCTTTGTTTAGTTGAATCAAAAATGATAATAGAGCCTGGGAAATAGTGAGGGAACTATTGCATAACTCAAGTTGGGTGGGGCCATGTTACAGGCATAAACACTTCAAGAAATAATAGATTTTGTTTTGACCAACAAAAGTCAACAATTCCCTTTTCGAGACGAGATGAAGATTTAATAGCATACAGCAAAGAAACGAAGCAAAGAAGAATCGAGAATGACCTTTTAGGGAATAGAAGCTTATTTGAATGGCTCCGAGAATGTTACAGTTCATACATCATACGTAGTTAGACACGTAACACCCTTACCAGTATTTATTACCCAATACTAGTATAAAGTGTCACATGATGTTTAAACCGCATTTTGTGCTATTCATACAAGTCAAAAATGATGATTTTGAATTTTTCCTTTTAATCGCGTAAAATTTATTTCCAATTTTAATCCATCAGATATACCCCGATTTTAGGCAGCAACTTGGAAATTTATAATTATACTTTACAATTAACAAAACTACCTAAAACTGCCTAAAATAAAAATCATTTTGATTACTCTAAAATTTCATTTTTATAACATTACCCGATTTTCATTACTAGTAATTTCTTTAAACTAGCATCAAGTCTAACAAAAACCAACATCATATACTAACCACTTATCTAGATGTTAATATTACAATCCACATCTAGACTAGTTTAAAAGAGCTAATATTCATTTATACATGCCAACTAGAAAATATCAAAATACATCAAGGATGTAGTTACCGATACTGTATATATATCCTTATTTGATAGTGATGCCTTACTCCGACCCGGATTTCCTACCTACGATTGAAAAACCATCACACGCTAAGTATATACTTAGTGAGGCATTATATATATATATATGTATTCAATATAAATCAATATGCTTAAATTATAACAATAATGAGATAATCATGTAGTTTGATCACTAATCATTTATTTCCCTTATGTTAATCACATATTAACATAATATAATCTGGATTTACAATCCTGTTAACTTCCTTACCATTTCCTGAGAGTTTATCTACTCTCTAACCAATATACCATTTATTATACAGTAAATTATAGCCCAAATTAACTTGAGGACTTGAGTACACGAGTCAAAAACTGTACTGAAGTACTAAAGAACTGCACTTAAGTGCTAAATAACCACACCTATGTGCTAAATAACAGCACCTAAGTGCTAATATACTGCACCGAAGTGCTAAACCACTGGACTCTATGGCATGCTAACTATACTCTATACCTCAATAACTTACTTGGGCATACATTTCAATTTTTGTAATTAATTCATCCATGGCAATTATAATCGAATAATTGGGTAGTTTATACCCTAAATATCACATAAACGTATCATAATCAAATTACCTGTGATCAATGCATGTAATCCTTCTACCTTTGACATCTTCTACTATGTCAAATATAAAAATCAATATAATCTTCAAGCATATAATTATAACAGACTTGTCACAAGTCTTTCAAATCAAACATAATATTTTCCATGCATGTATTCCAGTAATGCACTCACTAAGCTTCAACTTGATCTATGTCATTTCCTCGATTGTTAGTTCGATCTCGGTTTTGATCACGATCTATATGTACATCAACATGCCACAAATACATTTCAATTTATATTTTAGTATCATACTAACACATAAATACAATAGGAAAAAATTTCCTACAATTATTCCTATAATTGACCAATCTTAGATCCATAACATAAGTCATTATACCTTTAATACCTTGAATTCTCTTCAACTTTTAATCAAAGAATGATCAAAACTTCATTCTAATAACAATTTAAGCATAATGCTTCCATGAAAAAAAATTCACTTTAGTCCCTAATTTTCCCCAAAATGCCGAATTAGTCCCTAATCTTTCCAAGATTTTCAAATTGATCCTTATATTTTTACAAACTTCTAAAATGGTCCAAATGACATTTTAAAGCTTGTAAAATCATAATTTCATTATATCCAATCTTATGGAAATTTTTCCATAATTTCTTCTAATTTCTCTTCCTTGACCGAAATGGTTCTTTACTTTCCGATATTTCTATTTTGGTCCTAAATTGTCAAATCAAGCTAATTTTGATCATAATCTCATCATTTATAATGCTAGAATAATTTGCACAATAATTTCCCTTTTAATTCCAATTCTAACCGAATTGGTCCTTTCTTCTTCCTAAGGGAAAATTTTCATTCTAACATCAAATTAAGGCTTCTGATATCACAAATCATTCATTTCCATCCTTTATTCAATTCCCTAACCAAATCCCCAAATTCTAGGGTTAGGGTTTATAACCTTGAACATAGAATTAAACTAAATTCAAGCTTGTTTTCATGTTTACAACACTTGAATTACTTAAATCAAGCCTTAATTCTAACATGGTTCATGAAATTCCATTTTCTCTCTCTTCAAAAACATGAACTATTCTTCATATCACCATGCAAAATTACTATCAAAAGAAAGAGCATGAAGCATAGATCAATTTATTTCAAAGCAACATACCTTGATTATAACTTTAGAACCTTCAAATATGCCAAATAAATTTTCTTTTTCCCTTTCCCCTTGTGTTTCGAAAATATCCAAGAAAGATGAATAAATTATTTCATCTTTTATCCTTTTAATTCGCATGTAATAATTAAATGAATTTTAAATTCATTTAGTTAGTGAAATTACTAATTTAGCCTTCAAATCCAATGGCTAAATTTAATCTGATCATAAACCAAGGTCCAAGATTAAATCCCTGTGTTTTTCATCTTCTAAAAATGCCTTCAACATTTCAAAATATTTCAAAAATGCCATCCATGGCAAATGTCCAATTTACCCTCCAACTAGACTTTATTTACTAACAAGACTTGAAAATTGCCATTCCATCACCATCTAACTAAATCTAGTTAGAATCCAACCAAATGTAATAAAATATTCATAAAATAATATTTTATGAATTTTCCATAATCCTTGGAACTGTCTTTAAAATACCAATTCGATCCGATTACCCGATATTCACTTTCTACGATTTTTTTCCAATTTCCAAACTATCGGGTAAAATATGAAATTCTCATAATTCTAATCTCCATATGTAAATATTTTTGACAAAAAAATATTCCATAATTTTTGTAAAAATCAAAATCTTGAAATTTTGACTCGGTCCAATATACTGATAATTTACCCAAAATCTTTATCGGATAAATTTCTCTTAATAATCCTTTATCAGATATCCATAAAAAAATTTCAACTCGAACTGATTCCCCTTTTTATCACTCTCAACTACTAACATGAGACATTCCCATAAGGTCACCCATCCTAATGCTACTATAGCTTGAGCACGCTTAACTTTGCAGTTTGATCCAAATTCGAATAATATAAGCCTCGTATGAAAAATTCGAGTAACACGAAAATACCACTCTTGGGGGTAAACTATCCATTTACAGGGTTAAATTACATAACTTTTTAAAATTACCCTTTGGTCCTTGCACTTTTCCAAAGTTCATACTTTAACTCCTAAACTTTAAAAAATTACATTTTGGTTACTAGTCCAAAAATTGAGATATTACAAGACATCCCTATGTTAGGATCATGCTAACTTAAAAGCATTTTGCTTACTTTAACAGGTATTCAAAGAATAGCAAAGGCTTTGATATGCAACTTCATGTTAAAGAGGTAAATCATATTGAAGATTTCCATTCGGTAGTCTCTAAGCGAGCTACCACTTTTCAAGTCATTTGGGCCATCAGTAAGGCCTACGAGTATGGTGTTAAGACCTTCAGGCCATTAGTAATACCTTCGAGCATGATATTAAGCCTTGTCTTGATGCCAAGATGATCAGAAATTGGGAAATAGTCTCAAGGTGTTTTGGTACTCTCTAAGCAAGATACATTTCTTAAGTTTTTCGGGCCATCAATAAGACCTTCGAGAATGATGTTAAGCCTTTTCTTGATGCCAAGATGAGCAAAAAATGGGGCATCATCTTAAGGTATTTTGATGTTCTCTAAGCGAAATGCTACTTTTTAAGTCCTTCGGGCCATCAGTAAGACCTTCAGGCATGACGCTAAGTCCTTCGGGCCATCAATAAGACATTCAGGAATGATGTTAAGACATTTAGGCCATTAGTAAGACCTTCGGGCATGTTAAGACTTCTTTCCGTGCCAACACGATAAAAATCAGGGCATCGAAGAATTTGTATCTTGAAGAATCAGTTGAGGAAAAGCTAAAAGTTCCAGAAGAACTCGTGATTACAAGGCTACAAATAAGGAAGAAAGACAAAAATTAGTACTTATGATCTTTGATCTATTCTTGTTTCATAAGAACGAGCAAAGAGGGGCAGTTGCAATCACTAATTTTTGTCTAGGTTTAGTATTATTATATATTTTAATAATAATATTATTATTGTTATTTAAATATATTTTATATTATTATTATTATAAGTGGGCTATAATAAAAAATATATAAAAAAATATAAGAAACCTATTTATTAAAATAGTCTAGTCCATTACATAATTTAAAACCCAATAATATTACATGAGGCCTGTTTTAGGCCCAAACCCAAAAAAAACCCTAATCCAAAAAACATAATCTAATAACTATTTCTTTTCTTGCAACTGCCAAGATCTGACCGTTGGATTAGATCTGATATGACCGTTGGATCAGATCTGATCCAACGGCCATGATCAAAGCAAGAAGACCCTTCGGATGCCACGTGAAGCCCACGCTAGGGGCTATTGGACTCCCATGTGCGCGTGTGGTGCACGTCCAGGACCCTTTGCCTCCCTTTCACCCGATGGATGACACGTGTCAAATTCAATGGCTCCCCTTGACGTCGGAGAACGCGCTGCCACTGTCTCTCTCCCTCCCAACCGCCATTGTATGCAAAAATGGAGAAATATTAAATGGCATCATCATCAACAATGGGTTAGGGCAACTAATCTAATAAAAAAGGAAATAGTTTCGATATATATCTAAAAAGAAATCTAAGTAATGAGTTTTTTTATCAGAAATCAATAAAAAAAAGAAAACCTTCGAGAGGTAAAAAAATCTCCTTGTTTATTTTTGCTATTTGAATCAAAGAAAAGGGCTGGGGTTCTTTATGTTTTGTTTTTTCGGTGGCTATTCTTCATCCAAAGCTTCATCTCTGATGATAGACGAGATGCTCCGCTAGGAGCTTTTTCTTTGTGTTTTGTTTTTTCAATTTTGTAAAAATGTTTTTGTGTTAAGTTTTTTTAGATCTAGGCAAAAATGGGTTTATTTTTGGAATCTAAGGTTAGATTTGGTTTCTAAAAGAGAAAAAGTGTGTTTCAGAGTACTTTTTGGAGTTCGATGGTGCTGGCAGCAGACGACGATACGCGGTGGTTAGCGCGACAGGCTACAGTGGTTGATGTGACGGAACCCCTCCAATTTCTGAAAATCGTGGTGGTGTTCAAGAGTTTTTCAAGAACTCTGAAGAACACTTGAGAGGTTTTTCAAACTGGATTTTGATCTGTTTTGGGTGAGGGATAAAAAATGTATTCGTTTTATGATTTTTGGGTTTTATACCTGGTCTTAAAATTGGTTTATTTAAGCTCATTAAGGACCTCCGCCCTTTGGAAACTCTGTTCGCATTCTCTGAACCTTTTCAAATCCTTTCAATTTCATTTTTTCTTTGATTTGGTCCTAAAATTGAGTGGATAAATCACACACTTAGTCCATGTTCGTTTATTCCACTTTAATATTCGTCATTTATGTTTCTTTTCCTTTATTTATGTTTTTTTAATTTTACTTTTAAAAAATGTTTTTTAATTTTATGATTTTTTTATTTTCTTTTTTATAATTCCTATTAAAGCCGTAATTTCCCTTTTATTAGCATTAAGTGTTGTGTTTTGACCCACAAACTACCACGCTTTCACCATCTCTTTTTTTGCTTAAATTTCGTTTTTTTACGCATCTTGGTCCTATTTTCATTATTTTTTCATTATGCTTTTAGTTTATTTCTTTTTTATGCATCATTTTCTTTTTCAATCTGATTTCATGGATCATATAATATAATATATGTACATTTTCTTTTTATATACTATCATATATGTATAGCCTAGATGATGAATGTATGTTTTTTTCGGGATGTATGGTCTTCGTTATTTCATTATTGGATTTATTTTATTTTTATGTCTTTGTATATTTTGCCATATCATTTGTGTTGCATACCGGGATATAAACTGTCAATACGGTGATCTATTTTTTAAAGATAAACATGGCTAGTACCTAAGAAGTAGGTGGTGGTTTACGTTTATTCCTCGAACACCGGAGTCCTTTAAAATGAATTCGCATGTTTAACCAAATTTTGATTAATCGTCACTTTAACTCGCAAAATCCGATATTAATAAAATGGTAATTGATTTGGTACAAAGTTTAGGCATAGTGGGGGTGCGAACCCTTCCCCACACGTAACCGACTCCAGAATTCAAAAATAACAATCTCTGATTAATTTTTTTAGTGTCCGGTCTACCTAACTCAAGTGATCGGTGGCAACTCCAGTTTTTATTTTCAAAAATACAATTTCAAAATAAATTCCCAAAATTCAATTTTTAAACGTGGGATACTTATCGATTTTTTTTTATTCGCTACAATCCCTAAATGAAAGAAAGCGGCAAACTACAGAAATCATAAACATAGCAAACATAGGCCACAAACCATCAATCAAAAGCGACCAGAAACACCAAAAGCAAAAACAAACAAGGCCAAACGCAGCCAAAAAATGATGAAAGAGGAAATGAACCAAGAAAACCACCGACCCTCCTGTAGATGGAAAGACTTCTACAGCTCCTCGAAGGTTTTGAAGAAATCTTGGTCAACAAATCACGTCTAAAAAAACTCCAAGATCGGATACATGCCTCCCCATTAGGAACCAATGAGGACATAATCATTAAACAGTTAACTGATACTTCCTCAATTATAAAAAAGGAAAGAAATAACAAGACTCGACACTGTAGTCACCCAATTTTATCCAACTGTAACATACAGGAAAAACATGAACAAAAGAAAGAGATCAACAGTCAAATCGAACAAACAAAGGAAGGAATCAACTGAATCAAGTGAACAAAAGAAGGAATCAATCAAAGGCTATAAATTAATCAAAAATCCAAATCAAATCGTCGCAAAGAATGAAAGCACATCAAGATTGATTCAAATAAACTCCAAAGGGAAAGAAATCATAGAGACTTTAGGAATTTTGCCCATTGTAATTTAGGAATAAAATCCTTGTATTCGGCTATATAAATCGATCAAAAATTCTTTTGTAAGACACGATATTTTGAGAAGAAATACAAAAAGAAGCATTTTTAGGTATATTCTAGATCTTTTCCTTTATGCATTTCATTCGAATATAATAGAGGAAGTGTTATTGAGTGTTCATAGTCTTGTTCATAGGGTTTGGGGTTTTGATCTAAAAAACATGTTCGGGTAGTGATTTAGCTGTTCGTATAGATCTAAGAGGGTATTTGGGTGAAAAACAAGATGGTGTTCTTGTCAAAAAGGGGATTTAGATCTGAAAAGGAGCTCAATTCCTCAGTTTTGGGTGTTTAAGTTGAGAGAAAAAAAAAAGAGTATGGGATGAGTGATCGAGTGGTTCTGAAAATGGGGAAAAGAGAGATTTTTTGGGTAAAAGAGGGCTTATACATCGACCCGAATTCATTTCAAGCCCCGCACCTTTCTCTTCCAAATCTCACGCCATGGCACCCCAGTTTTTGATTTATTCATTCTAGCCCATTTTTTCATTTAAATTGAGCACTTCAATTTTTATTTATTTCAATTGCGCCTCTTTTGCTTACTAATTTGAATTTTACAGTTTCAATTTATTCCTCAATCTTTTTCTTTCATTTTAATTTTGCCTTTAATCTTGATTCTTTGCAATTTAGTTCCTTTATATTTAATTTGATGCATGTGTTGATTAATTTAATTCTATTTGTATTCGTTTTGTTATCTAATGACCTTTTTCAATTCTCAAATCAGGTTTCTTTAGGAATAGAGCCCTCAATTTTAATTCCTTAATTAGATTTATAAATTAGGTAATCAAAATCTCTAATATAGAACTCATTTAATTTAATCCTAGGATTAAGGTTATTTTTAATAATCTTATAAACCTTAGGTTAGCTTTAATAAATTAACTCCATAATTCAAGAAATTTGTCCTTAGTCTCGTAACTCAATCCTTTGATAATATAGTCCCTTAATTAATACTATAGATTTAGGCCCCCTTTAATAATTTCAACCTATAACCCATATTGTAAATAATTCACGTTAATTAGGCCATTCTCTAACTAAAATAAAACCCTTAGCATAGACATTGAAATTTAGTTAAGTTTTTAGGAAATTATGTGTGCATGTGTCTGAACTACAAAATGAAATATTAGTGACCAAGTAAGTGTCGCTCTATAGGCGTTGTGGGGGTGCTAATCCTTCCCTACACATAATCGTGCCCCCGAACCCAAGATTTTAAAATTACAGGTTTCTTTGGGTTTTCAGTCTACCTAGTTTGAAACACCGGTGGCGACTATGTTTTTCTGTTATCACAACTTGGCGACTCTGCTAGGGACTTTTAAGTGGGCACAACTTTCACTTGGTCACAAAGTATTTTCTTTTGTATTTTGGTTGTTCGTTTACTTGTCTTTTTTATTTTTTATGGGCTAATGTATTTTTTTCTTTTACAGTGCATCATGACATATGCCTCTACCTGGGCTTTATCCTTTTAGGTAGAAGTTAGTAGCTTTGTCAACGTGAGTAATCTTCCGTATGGGCTAGTGAACACTTCCGAGGTCCAAAGTACCTATGCTTTTATGAGTAACCCTTTAAATGGGCATAGTGAAATACATCCCTCGAACTGTGTTAGATCCGCAAGCTTGTGATGGGCCAGGATTGAACTTCTTATCCACCTTAGTAAGGGGTAAGGTCGATTCGATTACCCTTTCAAACCTAAACCCATGTGAATGAGAATATAGTAAGCCCACCCCACTAGAGACATGTAGAAAACCATAGAGAATTAGAATGCATACGGTTAGGTTTATTTTAATTTGCTATTATTTCTGTATACTAACTCGTTTCTTTTGTTGTATTTGCTTATTTTGCATTTTTTATGCATCGTATTGAGTGCATTATTTATCCTATGCATTTCATTGGCATCATATTCGTCTACATACATGTTTCTATTCCAGTCCAGCATTGCATTTACATACATTCATTCTCGAGATAATAGGATTGATCCTTGGAATGTTCCGTGATAGTGATACTAGATAAAGCAGAAAGTCAGTTAGTTCAGCACCCTTATGATACTCGACATAAAAAAATGGTGAACGAAGATAGATTTAAAACGATTGAGCATGAGCAAAAGGATTTTTAAGCAAGCATAACCAAAGAGCTGGAGGATCAGCTAGCCAATGTTCAACAACAAATGAGAGATCAAATCCTAAAATCTCAACAGGACATGTTAGGCCAACTAGCACAAATGTTAGTTTTTCAATTACATAAGAAGGGAGACACCTCTAATATAAATCTTGCCACAAAACCCACTAACGAGAGTGAAGGTCCTACTCATCCTCCAAGATTTACTCCTACTCTAGCTAGAGATTGACAAGACCCTCTTCCTAAGGTGATACTTTCTCAAGGGAAGTCACAACTTCATCAGGCTGGCACATCTTATCCTATGAATATTCCTTCAGCATCATGAGCCAAACCAGATGCGAATCAGACTGAGAATTTCCTCTTAAGAATGGATGAATTGCTGAGAAATTAAAAGTTGAGGCTTCAAAAGAAATTAAGGACAGATACAAATGACTCAAAGAGAAGATGGAAGCTATTGAGGTAGTGGACACTTTTGGCACAATTGACGCCAATGAACTTAGCCTTGTCCCAGATCTGGTGCTACCCCTTAAATTCAAGGTCCCAAACTTTGAAAAATATGATGGGACGAGTTGTCCTCACGCTCACATCACCATGTTTTTCCGAAAGATGATGAGATATGGTAGGGATGATAAACTATTAATCTATTGCTTCTGTCCACTTTGCTAATGCTTGGCAAAAGATTGAGGATTTACTGTAAATATGCAAGTAAATAATGCCAAGTGTAGGTCTATTGTGTGTAAGTATACACGGTAAGTAAGTAATACAGTAGTGAGCTGAGTATTGTATCCATAAAGATTGTCCAGGAATTAAATGCCACGATGTTTTACTTGTTAAAGGGAACAAAAGTGTTGAATTTGATTTAGAAAATAATTAAGAAAATTTAGTAAAAGCGTAAATAGTTTGGCAAACAAGAGTATTCAAATGGATGATGAGCGTTGGCAAGGGATGTTTGGATTTCATGCTAGTTAAGTTGGTTATTAATAATTTCCAGCCTAGGATTTTTTGCCGAGCAGATTTTAAGAGTAGTATTACCTATGTCGATGGCAATACCTTAAGTTAACCATGATTAACCCCTATATGTCTATAGTGAAGTTTTTCATAAATTAACTTGATGAAGTTTTAATCTATACTCCTAAAGGGTAGATTCACTTCCGAAGTAAGCACATCTACTTGAACATTTTCTGTTGAAGCTTCTCTCCTTAGTACCTGCCAACTGATCGTTACCCCTTAAATCTGTTAAGATATTAAAGCATAATAAGCATACAATGCCAACTGTTGTATGACAAAGAATTTAAGGAAATAAAGTACTAGCAGGATAGACAAAGTTGCCAAGGCATTCAATTATTAAAAACTTAAAACTGAGTGTTCATCGCGAAAACATCCCCAGCCAACTTAAAAGAAATTAGTTCATGGCTGGAGGGTCCATCCATAAAATATTGTATCTTAACATCACCATTAAAAAGAAAATTAAACTAAGAGAATGGGCAAAGAAGGAGATCCGTCGATGTGGCCCTTCAAAGGATCTAGAGCTCTCGGTCTAAGCTGGTTGAACCACGTTTTCCCTCTAGCTTCCTCTTTCACCACGGTGCAGCCTCATCCTAGTCTCAATCATCAACTTGCTTTAAATAGGCACTCGTGGAAACCCTAGATTAGGTTTGAATTTGAAAGTTAGTTACGCACTTGAGATAAGTGTGTTATCCTCTTATCTTCTTTTGAATTTTAGGGATGACATGTACTTGGTTCAACACCTATTTTGACCAGGCATTAGACAACATTTCTTTTCTAACCGAGCTTGGCAACTTTTGGTCCAACTTTGCAAAATGTGACTCGGCAGTTCCTTTTTGCTTTTCCTGCTTTATGTTCTTGTGCTGCTCTGCCAAGCCTGCCCTACTCCTAACCTGCATCAAAACCAACAAAACAACCCTTCACCCAGTGAAAATAAACAACTCCCAACTCCTTAATGCAAATACATGATTTTCCTAACTAAATGCACGAATATACACCAAAGACAATCAAAAGCATGACAATATATGCATAAAAGTTAGTACTTTTGAGGAGTTAACACTCCCCAAACCTAGTTCATTGCTTGTACTCAAGTAATGCACCTAAAATTTTAGAAAAATAAAAAATAAGCAAAGTACCTCGGGAAAATTGTTCTGATTGTCACCACCTGCTAGCAAGCGAAATATGATCCTAGGTCTATCCTCGAATATCCAGTGTATTAATGCCAACATATCAACAAGTTCAAGTGCAATAATATAGCTCTAGTCTAAGGTTATGAAGTGTACATGAAGTGCGGGCAATTTATATCAAGTTTTCTTAACTCCCTTAGACAACTTTACTACCTAAACTCAGAATTACATATTTTTTCTTCTTTTTTTATTTATTTGCCAAGGGTTTTTTATGCTGGCATTTAAGTAGGGTTTGCATCATGTCATTGTTTGGCATGAGAAATAAGATGGAGCAAACCATGAATACCCATGTTAATCCAGATTACATAATTAAGCTAACCCATTACACTCTTACCCTAAAATTTTGTTGGCTTGAGGCCTAAGAGGGAGCAAACCACGAAGACCCAAGTTACTTATTATCTCTAAGGTAGAAAAGTGTTCTAAATTTTTTCAACCTTTGGCAAAACATTGTTGCCTTATTCCTTCTTTTTACCTTGGTAGTTTTTTTTCTTTTTTTATTTTTATTCTGAATTCACTTTCAAGAATCCTAAGTTTATTTTTGGGAACTAGATGCATATTACGTGTTAAGTGAGACTAAAATTCCCTAAACTAGAGATCAATTGCCAAGTAACTTGGCATCACTAACCTGTTGGCGTATGCTATCAAAAATCTAATCTCTTCATTGGATAGATTATTCTAGAACAAATTCTAAAACACTAGCAAAGTGTTGGCAAAATTCCAAATTTAACCGAGGAAAAAATGTTTTGGTGGTTTGGTATTCATGTTTTATCCTACATGGCAAACTAATGCAAACTAAAATATAAACCTGCATGGATGTCATGGCAATTAATGTGAGGCAACACACACCCCCACACTAAAGGTGTGCATTGTCCTCAATGCATGAAAACATATATATAGATAAAATAAAATAAAATGTAGGACAAATGAACAAAATGGAAGTAAGGAGATTAAGGGGAAGATGACTCCCCTTCAGAGTTTTCTGGGCATGATACACGAGTCCTTCTCTTGATAAAGCTCCCTCGATTAGGAGCCACATGCTTCTTTCTCTTGAGGTTAGGCTTTGAGGAAGCCGTAGAGGCTCTTATGTCATGGAGGACCTCCTCAACAATCCTCGCTAGCTCAGAGGCAGTGGGGATGGTAGTGGCGGCAGATGAGGCAGGTGCAACAGGTATTGCAGCAGGTTTGGAATATACTTCTTCTTCTGATTCTGGTGGAGTGTCAGTTCTGGCATATTCGACTTGGACAGGGACACTGGAACGGTGGCATCCAATTGTTGTGTTGGAGTATAAACAAAATGAGGATTGGCTGGCATGTCATCGGTGGCAAGGAGGATAATGGGGAACTCGAGAAATGCTGGCAAAGTATGCACAAACATGCCTTCAAGAGTTTTCATGAGGGCATGGTCCCAAGCCTGAGTATATTGCTAGAGCATGGTGTTCTACTTCTCTGCTTTCTTAAGCTTTTAAAGTATGAGTACTTGGCATTGGTAGATTTGAGAAAGCATTGTCATTGTACCGTCTGATAGAGGAGTAACAGATTCTACCTTAGGCTCATTGGCCTTGGACACCGCTCTGCAGCCTTTCATTTGCCCTTCTCCTTGATTTTGTTATAGTTAATTGCGTCCACAAGGCAGAGTGATAGTTCCTTTGCGCTTTTGGACATTGTCTGAGTCAAGCTATGGTACCTTATACTACGTACAAATTGTAGAGATTAGTGAAGGAAAAACTAAACTACTACTACCCTTACCAACATTTGTAGGTCTCGCCCAAGATAATACAACCCATATTGATTTTGCGTCCTACAATGATAGAGTGCAACAAAGCCATTCTTTCCTCCAAAACGGTCTCATTATGGGTGGTTGGCATGAGATATACTTTCAAGAAGTGGTTCTACCCCATCGGTTGTGATTTTAATGCCATCTGCTTCACTGTCCAGTGACCTTTTGATGACACGTTCCATTTTGTGCCAGACTTGCACAAGTCCTTCAACAACAATTGCCTCTTGGTAGTATCTAAAGATTCTGCAAAATCAGAGTGTTCTTCCCATGCACCATCCAACTCAAACAAATTATTTATATACCCCTCATCGAATCTAACACACATAATTGTGGACTACGTTGAAGTGCACTTCCCCTGGTTGTTGGCAAAACACCTCCCATTTATGCTTCTTAACCACAACAACAACCTCTGGTGAGTAACCCAAGTTGGGTTCATTTTTGAACTCAAAACCCCTCTCATAACAAAAGGTTCGTGTAGTAAAGTTCTCATATTTCTTTTGGATTTCTTCATTAAAGAAGATCTTGAAAGGTGTTGAAGAAGATGTCATTGAAAGAAATTTGGGGAAAGGAAAAGTTTGGTTCTTGTTTTCTTGCTGTGTGAGAGAAGACAAAGAGAGAGTGTAAAGATTTGGCTAAGGTAAAACTCGGGGTTTAAGTAAAAGGAAAAAGAAACAATTGAGTTGGATTAATGGTGAATTTAAATAGGGATAAATATAGAGTGTGACAGTTAGAAGTGTTTGGGGAAGCGGGATAATGATGGGTTAAGGGGTAAAGATGAGAGGACGGTGCGGGAATAGGATAATGTGATAAGGTTAAATTTTAAATTTCATAGATTTACCCTAGGCGACTAGGGTTTATCCCGCACTTAGCAAAAATCCACTCCTCTTGGGCCTAACTCGTACAAAGTCCAACTTGTGCGTGATGTTGGATTCCACATACCAACCCTAATCTTAGCATACTGCCTGGCAACATAACCTGTACCTACACTCATTCAAAGAAACCTTTCAAAGTAGAAAAAAAGATAAAAATAAAAATAGTAAATAAATAAAATACTGAAGAAAAAAATAACTAACGTATTATGTACAAAGATTAAATGATGATGATGTTCATTGAATTTCTGCCAAAAGAACAATCTCTTTTGCATTCTTTTGACTACCTTCCTAATAATGTTTTTCGTTTACCTTGAAAGTTATCCTTTTTCAAATCCTTGATATCAACTGCTCCATGAGCATACGGCTGGACAACTTCAAATAGTCTCGACCACCTGGACTTAAGTTTTTCTAGAAATAGCTCCAGCCTTGAGTTGAACAACAAAACTCTTTGGCCAGCTACAAACTGCTTTGGCAATATTATGTTGTCATGCTATTTTTTCATTCGTTCTTTGTAAAGTTTGGCTTTCTCATAGGCTTGAGACCAGAATTCTTCCAATTTATTCAAGTCTAGTGAGTGTTTTTTTCCAGCAACCCTCTACTCCATATTAAGTTTCTTGGTTACCCAGTAAGCTCGATGTTCCAACTCTACTGGCAAATGACAAGCCTTTCCCAAAAATGAGCCTGCATGGAGAGGTTCCCAAAGAAGTCTTGAAAGTTGTTCTGTATGCCCAAAGAGAGTCGTCTAGCCTCAAGGACCAGTCCTTCTTCGTTGGGTTCATAGTTTTCTCTAAAATGTTTTTAATCTCCTTGTTTGAGATCTTCCCTTGTTCATTCGTTTGGAGCTGGTAGGCTGTGGCAATTCTTTGCTGGATTCCATACCTGTACAAAGCTTTAGTTATCAAATTACATTTAAAATGAGTACCTCCATCATGGATGATAGCTTTGGGGGCACCAAATCTAGTAAAGATTTGCTTGTATAGAAACTTGGCAACAACCTTGACATCTTTTTTCGGTAGAGTAATAGCTTTAACCCTTTTCAAAATTTATTCAACATCCACAAGGATATATAAGTTACCAAATGATGGGGAAAGGGACCCATGAAGTCTATCCCCCCACACATCAAACATCTTTACTGGAATAATGTTTTGGAGTGGCAATCAATGTCTGCTGGAGATGTTATCCGTCCGTTGGCATTGATCACATGTCTTAGCAAAATAATGGGCGTCCTTGAATAGCATAGGCCAAAAGAATCCTAACTGCAGCACTTTGGCCGCTGTCTTCATCCCAACAAAATGACCTCCATATGGTGCAGCATGGCAGAGTTGAAGCATGTTGTGATGTTCATCCTTTGGCACACAATGACGTATCACTTGATCAACACACTACTTGAACAAGAATGGCTCATCCTAATAATATTGCCAAACATCTCGCAAAAATTGTTTCCTGGCATTACTTACCAGATCTGGTGTCAAAATATTGCTTACTACGTAGTTAACTATGTTAGCTTACCATGGCATTGAATTGACTGCAAGCAAGTACTCATCAAGGAACTCGTCCCTTATGGAAGCATCTTTGTCATCCTCAAGGTGGTGCTCTAATCGTGATAGATGGTCAGCTACCAAGTTCTTACTCCCTTCTTGTCTCGAATCTCGATATTAAATTCTTACGTAAGAGTGTCCATCGGATCAGTCTAAGCTTGGCATCCTTCTTTTCCAAGAGATATTTTAGTTCCAAATGGTCTGTGTATACCACAACTTTGTTACCTACCAAGTAAGATCTGAATTTATCAAACAAAAAGACAACTATGAGAAACTCTTTCTCGGTTGTGATGCAAATTCAACAGGGCTTTATTCAACGTCCGGATAGAATAATAAATGGTATGGAAAATTTTGCCACACCCTTGTCCAACACAGCTCCAACGGCATAGTCGCTGGCATCGCACATAAGATCAAAGGGCTCACTCTAATCTGGTGCCACAACTATTGGGGCATTAATTAATCTGTCTTTTAGTTCCTAAAATGCTTTCAAAAAAGAATCATCAAATGCAAAAACATTATTTTGTTCCAGAAGTAAGCATAAAGGTTTAATTTTTTTGAGAAATCTTTAATAAAGCAACGATAAAAATTTGCATGTCCCAAAAAACTTCATATACCTTTAACGCTTGTAGGTGGTGGAAATTGTTTGATTACCTCTACCTTTGCTTTGTCTACTTCATGTCCTGAGAACTATGCCCTCTTTCAACATGAAGTGACTTTTTTCCCAGTTCAGGACCAGGTTTGTTTCAATACATCTCCGTAAAACAAGTTCCAAACTTTGAAGGCATTCCTCAAAAGTTTTGCCAAACACCGAAAAGTCATCCATGAAAACTTCTAAATTATTTTCTATCATGTCTGAGAAAATTGACATCATGCAACACTAAAATGTTGCTGGAGCGTTACACAATCCAAAGGGCATTCTTCTAAAAAGGAATATCCTATATAGACAAGTGAATGTGGTTTTCTCCTAATCTTCTGGAGTGATGGTAATCTGGTTATAGCCCGAGTAGCCGTCTAGAAAGTAATAAAATTCCTTACCTACCAACCTGTCCAGCATCTGATCGATGAAGGGCAGTGGAAAATTGTGTTTTCGGGTGGTATTATTTAGCTTCCTATAATCCATGCACACTCACCAACATGTGGCAGTCCTAGAGAGGATCAACTCATCTCTGTTGTTCTGAACCACTGTCATTCTACCCTTATTTGGCACACACTACACCGGGCTAACCCATGAGCTATCAAAAATGGGACAAATTATCATGGCATCCAGCCACTTAATGACTCCTTTTTTAACTACCTCTTTCATGCTCGGGTTCAGTCTCCTTTGGGCCTCGACTATTTTGCCATAGTACTTCTTTAAAATAATTTTGTGCCTAGAATAGTTGGGCTTATTCATCGGATATCAACCAAGGTCCATCCCAAGGCTTGCTTATAATTGCTTAGTATCTCCAGCAATCTTTCCTCCTAGTCATTAGTTAAATCAGTAGCAATGATCACTGGCAAAGTTGAGTTATTACCTAAGTAAGCATATTTGAGGTAGTCTGGCAAAGGTTTCAACTCTAGTTCCTGTGGCTCCTCAATAGATGGTTTGGGTGCCTTAATTTCTCTGCCAGCCAACTTTAGTGACTTTGATTGTCCGAAATAACTCACTACTTCATTCTCCAGGGTTGTTTCTTTAGTTCCTTCACTCATCTTAACTTCATTATCTAGTTCTCTAGCATCATCATCTAAGTTTTGGCAAATCTGTGACATGTCTACATTGAAAATGGACTCCATCATCTCAATAGCTTGGCATTCATCAGGTTCATTTGCGAACTTAATAGCTTAAAATATGTTAAACGTAACATGTTGGTCATTCATGTGCATAGTAATTTCACCTTTATGAACATCAATTAAGGCCCTACCCATGGCAAGAAATGGTCTCCCAAAATATAATTAGAACATTAACATCTTCCTCATAATCTAAAATAATAAAATCAGGTGGGATTATAAATTTGTCTACCGTTACCAATGCATCCTCAATATTGCCCTTAGAATGTGCAAAAGATCGATCTTCTAGCTGAAGTGTTATCGTGGTAGGCCTTGCTTCAATTCCAAGCTTCCTAAAAACTAACATGGCATCAAATTGATACTGGCTCCTAGGTCACATAGTGCCTTACCCATGAATCTATTGCCAATAGTGCAGGGAATAGTGAAACTTCCTGGATCTTTAAGTTTTAGAGGCAATTGATTGAGTATCATTACATTGCTTCCCTTATTAAGAGTGACAGTCTTGAAGTAGCCCAATTTCCTCTTTTTGGACAGAATATCCTTCATAAATTTAACATAGTTGGGCATTTGCTTGAGAGCTTCCACTAATGGTACATTTATTTGCAATTGTTTAAGAACTTCCAAGAAGCGCTTAAACTGGTTGTCTTGCTTGTGCTTTCAGAGCCTCTGTGGAGATGGTGGTGGTGGATAGGTGAATGTTGGCTCTGTCAGTTTTGCCAAGGTCTTGGTGGTATCCAACTGAGGTTTGGCATTTCTTGTACTCGCTTCTTTCTTCTCTGCTTCATTTGTCTCATCTACTGGCACTTTTTCTTCATCCTGCCAATTAATTGACTGCTTGACAGTTATCTCAGCCTCGCATTGCTTGCCAATCCAAAGAGTAACTACGTTGCATTGTTTATTACCCTTATGCCGAGCATCTTCCGTATTGCTTTGCAAAGTTCCCTAGGTCTATTGTTGAGTGCATTATCAATCTGTCCGATCTGAACCTCCAAGTTTCGCATAAATGCTACTAAACTCTGGATAGATGCATCATTTCGCTCCATGTACTCTGTCAACGAATTCCCCTAGGTGTTTCTTTGTCCTACATAAAAATTGTTTTTTGCTTTTTACAGCATTGCATTTTGGTTGAAACCTTAATGTGCATTGTTATTCTGACGCTGGGGATTAAATTGGTTACCTCCCTAACTTCCCCAAGAAAAGTTCAGATGCTGCTTCCATCTTGCATTATAAGTATTGAAGTGTGGATTAAAATTATGATTAAAATTGCCAACATAATTTACCGATACAGGGTTTGCAGGGCATTCATCCACAAGATGGTCATCTCCAAAATAGTGCATAATGGTTCTAGTACCTTTACTTCTTTAATTTCAGTAGGCTGTTGCATTGTCTTTACCATATCAGTGAGATTGGAAATCTGAGCATTGATTGATGATAATGCATCAATCTCTAATTTTTCATCATTTTTTGTTCTATTTCCCAGTCTGGGAGTAGGATATTGGAGATCATTTGTGTCAATCCTTTCAAGGATGGCAAATGCCTCCGTGTAATTCTTGTTTAGCAGCGAACCATTTTTCAAAGCATCAACAATAGTCCTGGCATGAGCATTGAGTCCGTCATTAAATGTCTCTATTTGGGTCCATGTAAGAAATCCATGCATGGGGTACCTCTTCAATAGGTCTTTAAAATGCTCTCAAACATCATACAATGTCTCGTCATCAGCCTACCTAAAAGTAATGATTTCACTCCGCAGCTTGGCATTAAGTTTAGGTGGCTATAATATCAAAAGGAACTTCTGGCATAACTCTGCCCATGAAGCAACTGAACTAGGTGGCAATGAAATTAGCCACGTTTTTGCTCTATCTCTTAAGAAAAATGAGAATAGTCTCAACATTACTGTCTCCTCAGTTACACCAGGTTGCTAAAATAGTTGGTACACTTCCATGAATTGCTTCAAATGTTGCCTTGGATATCTAATAGGTAATCCATCAAATTGACCTATATTCAAAAGCATCTGAATCGTTATCAGTTTAAGTTCAAAGTTAGATGTGTTTACCTCTAGATCAATCAGTCCTAGCATCAAATTATCCATATTTGGTGCCAAGTGTTCTCTGATAGGTCTTTCTTCAAGATTACTAGTGGTATCCCATTGTGTATTGGTAGATTCTCCTGGTTGTTTGGGGCACCATATGCTCCCCTTATCCGTTAAGAGCCATTTCTCGAAGTTTCTTTTTTAATCTGTGTAAGGTTCTTTCAATCTCTGGGTCGTATGGACGATCCTCCTCTACAGTGCGGCTCCTAGTCATACACCAAGCAAAACAAAATAAGTAAAATAAACAAACACAAGTAAAAATCAAAACAATAATTTCCATTACAATCCCTGGCAACAGAACATAAAACTTGTCGACTTTACTAACGTTTGGCAAAAGATTGAGGATTCAAAGTAAATATTCAAGTAAATAATGCCAAGTGTAGGTCTATTGTGTGCAAGTATACACGGTCAGCAAATAATACAGAAGTGAGCTGAGTATCGTATCCACAAGGATTGTCCAAGAATTAAATGCCACAATGTTTTACCTATTAAAGGGAACAAAAGTGTTGAATTTGATTTGGAGTTTCGATTTAGAAAATAACTAAGAAAATGTAGTAAAAGCATAAATAATTTGGCAAGGGATGTCTGGATTTCACACCAATTAAGTTGGTTATTAAGAATTTTCAGCCTTGGATTTTTTGCCGAGCAAATTTTAAGAGTAGTATTACATCTGTCGATGGCAATGCCCTAAGTTAACCACGATTAACCCATATATTTCTATAGTGAAGTTTTTCATAAATTAACTTGATGAAGTTTTAATCAATACTCCTAAGTGGTAGATTCACTTTCAAAGTACGCTCATCTTCTTGAACATCTTCTATCGAAGTTTCTCTCCTTAGTAACTGGCAACTGATCGTTGCCCCTTAAGATATAATAAGCATACAATGCCAAATGTCGTATGGCAAATAATTTAAGGAAATGAAGTACTAGTAGGATAGACAAAGTTGCCAAGGCATTCAATTATTAAAAACTTAAAACTAACTGAGCGTTCATCGCAAAAACATCCCCAACCAACTTAAAAGAAATTAGTTCATTGCTGGGGGGTCCATCCACAAAATATCGTATCTTAACATCACCATTAAAAATAAAATTAAACTAAGAGAATGGACAAAGAATGAGATCCATCTATGTGGCCCTTCAATGGATATAGAGCTCTCGGTCTAAGCTGGTCGAACCACGTTTGCCCTCTAGCTTCCTCTTTCACCACGGTGCAGCCTCCTCCAAGTCTCAATGATCGTCTTGCTTTAAATAGGCACTCGTGGAAACCCTAGATTGGGTTTGAATTTGAAAGTCAGTTATACACTTGATATAAGCATTTTATCCTCTTATATTCTTTTGAATTTTAGGGCTGACATGTACTTGGTTCAATGGATATTTTGACCGGGCATTGGACGTCATTTCTTTGCCAACCGAGCTTGGCAACTTTTGGTCCAACTTTGCCAAATGCGACTCGACAATTATCTTCTACATTTCTTGCTTTATGTTCCTGCATTGCTCTGCCAAGCCTGCCCTGCACCTAACCTGTATTAAAACCAACAATACAACCCTTCACCCTAGAAAAATAAACAACTCCTAACTCCTTAATGCAAATGCATGATTTTAGTAACTAAATGCACGGATATACACCTAAGGACAAGTAAAGGTATGGCAATTTATGCATAAAAATTAGTACTTTTAAGGACTTTGAAAAATATGATGGGACTAGTTGTCATCACACTCACATCACCATGTTCTACCGAAAGATGATGAGATATGGTGAGGATGATAAATTATTAATCCATTACTTCCAAGACATCCTGCTAGGATATGCCGCCATGTGGTATAATCAACTAAGTCATCACCAGATAAGGCCATAGAAGGACATGGCCAAAGCATTCTTAGATTAATACCGGCATGTTAGTAATATAATGCCAGAACGTTAGACCCTACAATTTTGGGGGAAAAAGCCTAATGAAAGTTTTAGGCAATACGCTTAGTGTTGGAGAGACATAGCAGTGCAAGTTCAACCTCCACTTAGCGAAAAAGATACTGCAGTCATGTTTATCAAAACATTGGATGGTCTAATTCTGAAGCACCTAATAGGCAACACGACTACAAGTTTCACCACCTAGTACTGTCTGGTGAGCTCATTGAAAATACTATCAAGAATGGCAAGATTAGCGGTGAAGGAAGTTTATCTCACAAGAAGCCATCATCAGGGAAGAAATACAACGAAGTAAATGCATCGAGCATTTACAACGCAAGTTATTCTAAACCGATAGTGATCTCTCAATCCAAGCCTACCACATAGAGTTCAAGCTCATCCAAACTAGTCCAAGAGAAGTTTTTATTCACACCAATTCCAATGACTTATGAGGAACTTTTCCCTCAACTTGTGAAAGGATGATTGGTAGCTGTTAATTATAGTTCGCCACTATAGCCTCCTTACCCAAAGTGGTATGATGTTAATTCTCACTACACTTTTCATGTAGGAAATCTAGGTCACACAACCGATAATTGTATAGCCTTTAAGAAGATTATACAGAATCTGATAAATGTCGGCAAGCTAAGTTTTGAGGATTTAATAGAACCAAATAAGATCGTCAATCTATTACCCAGCCATAGAGGTGGGGTATGGAGAGTCAATGGATGAAAAAGATACAGTAGGTTTGTAGTTTTTAAAGTTTTTTTAAAGTAATGCATGTGGATCAATCTCACTTGCTTAAGCCCAAAGGCAGTGAGAATCTTTTGTAAGGGCCTAAGACTATTTGTTTTCACTTTTAATAAAAGATGCATATTTTGTGTTCATTTTTATTATTATATATGTCTACTGGATCATCGTATATCAATTATATGAGTGACATTGATTTCGATCCCAAGATTGGTTTCGAGCAACTTGTGTCTAGCAAAAATTGAGAACTGCGAAGATAATAAAGATGTGACTTACTTTTCAGTTTACTTTGGTCAATAATTAAGGAATTATATAAGGTCTTACATGGGGGCAAAAAAAGAGCACTCTAGTGTTTGGGTTTGCTGGAAGGCATTCCTTGATAAGAGGGTGGAATAAACCTTTGGGGGCACTTCGTTGTAGCTAAAGGCCGAATAGCTAAGAAGGTAGTTGTATGCTCCATCCATCTTCTAAGTCAAAGGTTGAATAACTATATGAGTGACAATGATACTTTCAAATCATAACAGTGTTGAGTAGCTTGGGGTTTTGTTGTATGCTCCATCATTTATCTCAAGCCAAAGATTGTGATGAGTTGGTTTCCTCTAAATAAAAAAAGAAAAGATGAAAAAGTAATCTCGGGGGTACTCTACTGTAGCAGTAAGGTTGAGTACCTAATAAGGTAGTTATGCTCTATTTACTCTATGTCTTGACTTCATGAGTGATTTTTAAATCCTGACAAAGTCGAACAACTAATGAGATAAAATCCCTAGATAAATCGAAGAAAAAGAAAAGGAAAAAATCCAAGCAGAAACCCATGAAAAGTGGATCAAATGCCCAATGTGGCTCAAAACTTGGCTAAAGATCAGAGTAACCCGAAAGGTACTTCACATCTTCGGATATCAACTTAGCTTTTGAGGTTTTCTAGACACAAGATATACTTGGGGCAATCGTCGATGAGTCATTTCGATGGCACTCCTATACTTGATATTCAAGACATCAAATCTAGCTTGATATATTCATGATTTAACGAAAAAATCAATTTTCTTGAAGAAACGTCTTGTATTGGAATGAGAACAAATAAACTAAGATTTGTAGTGAAACAAAACATTCCTCTGCATTACTTTGTAAAGGGTTAAAAAACAATAGGAACTGAAGCGAATGTGCCACTTGATTACATGAGAAAAAGTCTATCATCTTGATATGAACATCACAAAATGGGCTTAAAGAGGGCAATGCACTGATGTATATGAGAAAAGTCGTAAATTGAGAGAAAAAATGCCGAAAGTTGACGCTTGCCCAGAGAGGTGATTCCAGAAGAAGATGGTCAAACTCAAGAGATGTTGGGGCATCAATCGCTTAATCAGTCTACAAGACGGAACTTGAAGCATGAAGAAAAATAAAACTAAGCAACTGATATGACCAGTAGACGTCAGGAGCATCCCTTTGAAAGCCAAGATTATGGATGTCATGTCTCATTCATGAAAACATCATGCATCATAAAGATAAGTGTGTGCATAGTAAATGCATTTACTTTATTCATGCTTGAAAACATGTTCAATAAAGATGAAAAGAACCTCCAAGAAGTTAATAGATAAAAAATGGTGAACCCTCAAGATGTAGAAAGCCAAATGAAAAAAGTTGAAGCCTCGAGATGGAGGATAACAAAAAGATGGTGAACCCTCAAGATGGAGGAAGCTGAACCCACGGAGGAGTTGAGACTTCAAGATGGAAGATAACAATGCCTCACGAACAAATGAGCTAAAACCTCAAGATGAAGGATAACTACGCCCCAAAAAATCAGATGTTGAAACCTCAAGGTAGAGGATAACAACACCAAAAACAAAACCATATGTTGAAACCTTAAGATAGGGGACAACAGTACTCAACCACAAAGGAGTTGAAACCTCAAGATGGAGGATAACAACACCAGAAGAGTTGAAACCTCAAGATGGCGGATAATAACAATAAATGAATTGAAGCATTTCATTTTTAAATTTTCAAAGCCTTAAGATGCATGAGCTATTTTTTCTCTCAAAAATTGTTAAGCCCCGAATAAATGGCTAATATTTGACTTTTGTAGGTTGTGGAGTCGCATCTGCTACTAAAAGGACTTTAACTTCAAAAATGAAGGGATCAAGTGCACTTTTATCAAGATGGCACAATTTTAGGCATAGAGAAGCTGCAACTGCAACATCTCAAGTATGAAGAAGTTGTACCCAAAACATAAGAATCAACGTTGCAGTTGCAATTCGGCCAGATAAAATTAGTGTCTTTTGTTCTTTGCCCAATTCTTATTTTACTGGAATGTGCAAAGAGAGACAGCTGTAATCACCCAATTTTATTCAGCCATAACAAATAAGCGAAAAACACGAAGAAAAGAAAGAGATCAACAGGCGAATCGAACAAACAAGGGAAGTAATCAACGGAATCAAGTAAACAAAGGAAGGAATCAACCAAATCCTCGAAATTAATCAAAAATCCAAATCAAATCGTATGAAAGAAGGAAAGCACATCAAGATTGATTCAAATCAACTCAAAAGGGAAATAAATCATAGACTTTAGGGATTTTGCCCATTGTAATTTAAGAATAAAATCCTTGCATTCGGCTATATAAACCGATCAAAAATTCGTTTGTAAGACATGATTTCGTGAGAAGAAATACAAAAAAGAAGCATTTTTTAGGTATATTCTGGTTCTTTTCCTTTGTGCATTTTATTCAAATATAATAGACAAAATGACATTGAGTGTTCATAGTCTTGTTCATATGGTTTTGGGGTTTTGATCTAAAAAACATGTTTGGGTAGTGCTTTAGGTGTTCGTATAGATCTAAGAGGGTATTTGGGTGAAGAACAAGATGGTGTTCTTTTCAAAAAGGGGAGTTAGATCCAAAAATGAGCTCAATTCCTCGGTTTTGGGTGTTTAAGTTGAGAGAGAGAAAAAGAGTGAGGCAGAAGTGATCGAGTGGTTCTGAAAATGGGGGAAAAGAGATTTTTGGGTAAAAAGGGCTTACATATCGACCGGAATTCATTTCACGCCCCGCGTATTTCTCTTCATGATCTCACGCTACGGCACCCTAATTTGTGATTTATTCATTCTAGTCCCTATTTCATTTAAATTCAGCACTTCTTGCTAATTTGAATTTTACAGTTTCGATTTATTCCTCAGTCGTTTTCTTTCATTTTAATTTTACCTTTAAGCTTGATTCTTTGCAATTTAGTTCCTTTATATTTAATTTGATGCATGTGTTGATTAATTTAATTATCTTTGTATTCGTTTTGTTATCTAATAGCATTTTTCAATTCTCAAATCAAGGTTTTTTTAGGAATAAAGCCCTCTATTTTAATTCCTTAATTAGATTTATAAATTAGGTAATCAAAATCTTTAATATAGAACTCCTTTAATTTAATCCTAGGATTAGGGTTATTTTTAATAATCTTATTTACCTAGTTAATCTCATAATAGATAAACATGTAGGTTAGCTTTAATAAATTAACTCCATAATTCAAGAAATTTGCCCTTAGTCTCGTAACTCAATCCTTTGATAATATATTCTCTTAATTAATACTATAGATTTAGCCACCTTTTAATAATTTCAACATATAACCCATATTGTAAATAATTCATATTAATTTGGCCATTCTCTAACTAAAATAAAACCCTTAGCGTAGACATTAAAATTTGGTTAAGTTTTTAGAAAATTATGCGTGCATGTGTCCGAACTACAAAATGAAATATTAGTGACCAAGTAAGCGTCGTTCTATGAGTATTGTCGGGTGTTAATCATTCCTTACACGTAAATGTGTCCACGAACCCTAGATTTTGAAATATCTAGTTTCTTTAAGTTTTCGATCTACCTAATTTAAAAAACCGGTGACAACTTCATTTTTTGGTTATTACAGACACAAATGGGCACAAGTCAGAAATAGATGAGATCTTCCCATTTGATATCTAACACTCTTGTTGTACAAAGAGATGGAGAGAAAAGAAAAGATCAACAAAACGACACAAGTCACGTTGGAGGAGATGTCGAAATATAGATGGGTGGGAAAATGAGGCTTAAGTGGTGGTCGAAGGTATTGGAGGGCATAGGCTAGCAAACCGTTCAAAGCTAGAGTAGTGACCAGGATGGGGAAAGAAAGGATACAGTGGGAGGGTGTCATGCCCTCAGAATCCGTTGACGTTGGGCTTAAATCCTTACCTTCCAAACCACCGTGGTGCTAGAGAAAAACCCAAGAGACTTTAACAAAAAAAGACTCCGTCGAACTTTCAAAGAGATTCACGAACGAAGGCCAAAGACAAGAACGTTAAATATAACCTATGTAAAAATCACCGAAAGTGAGAGCTTTCTAGCTGGTTGTTCTTAAATGATAAACATGTTATGTACCCGTTAAATATAACCTATATAAAAACATAGAAAAAGAGCTTTCAGCATATTACTGTAGGTCTTTTGCTTACAAAAGTGCTCTTTGTTTTGTTTTGTTTTTTGCACAAATTCCATAAAATTCAAGGTAAGCTTTCAGCATATTAAAATTTGAAGTTTTAATCCAATTAAATTATCCAACAAGTTTGGAGTTTGCATTTTAATACCGCATTTTTCTTTCTCTAGTGTGTGTATCTATATGTTAAAGAATTGCCGGTTGAGTTTTAATTTGAGGCTAAATGTCAAATATGTGCTCAAATTATATCTTTTTTATATAAATGCCCAAAGTATTTTTCGGGCTAAATAGGTGCCTAACGTTTTTAAAGTTTTCATTTAGGTGCCTTGTCGTTAACAGCCGTTAAAAAATTTCGTTAGCCATTAGAAACATGACACGTGGCATGTTTTATTTTCAAAACTATCCTAAAATTATCAGACACCCCCAAAATCGTCTCCAAATCCTTAAAGTCTTAAGTCCCAAATCTCAATTCCGGACCTTGCCGACGTCCATCCCCGACGGCATGCCCACCACTTCCGTCACCGGACCCCCACGATCATTTCCCCTAACCTCCCATCATCGATAGTCAACGGACGACGTGCCTATCATAGAAATAAAGTCAAACTCACGAACGGAAAAGAAAACGATTGACGACAAACGACGGCCGATCGGCCGACGAACAACGTTCGAGTCTTGCGGCAAGAGATGAGGCTTCATTTCATCGCCGACAGTGTGATGAACGGCGACGTCAGTGGCCGGATTTGAGGATCTGGGGATTTTGGGGTTATTTTGTGAATTTTGGAAAATATAGGGATTTTTTAAAAGTAAGTTAACGGCGTTGCACCTAAACGGGTAACTTTAAAAACGTTAGGCACCTACTTGGCCCGAAAAATACTTTGAGCACCTATCTGAAAAAAAGATATAGTTTGGTCACTTATTTGACACTTAAGCCTTAATTTAATTGTAAAAAAAAAAAAAAAATCATAGCATGTACCGACGTGCAAGTGAATTGAAATTGTTAAAAATCCAATAGAAAAAAAAACTAGAAATCATATATGGAATCCAGAGAAAACATAGGTAGTTAATGTTAGAAAGGTAAATTTTAATGATATCTATTGGCATCATTAGATAATTAAAATAGTTTGGGCTCCAATATCCCAAAAGCAGCCACATAATTTTTTGTTTTTTCATTTCTTGTCCATTTATCTGGATTTATACTACAATGAGCACAGCTTGCAACATGCAACTATATGATTCTTTCTTTAAAAAATATGCAACTATAGGATTACAATCAGCTATGTTACTCACACTTGGGTCTACCTATTCAACATAGGTATGATTAGTTATTTCAGTTATTTAAAAATTTTCAACTCTTCAATTTAATTCGATTCTCAACTTTTTCATATTAATTTTATGTTTTTACATTATTTGATAAAGTTTTAAAGTTTTTTCATAAATATTTCTAGAAGAATTATTTTTTCAAGAAAATAAAAACAATTAATAATTCTTGTATAGTAATTTTAAGTTATTTTTACTATTTGAGATATAAAATAATTATTCTTATATTATAAAGAATTTAATTCTGTTTGAATAAACACGATTTTTAAACTTGTGAATCATTACTCGTCCATATACTATGGTTTGGTTCATTTGTATTTATTTTTTTTACTTTTTTTTTTACATATTTAGAAGATCCTTAGAGGTTGTATTTCCATATTCAAAAGTCAGCCACGATTATTGAATACTAATACTTATTGGAATCGAAGAGTCTGGGCAACATAGACTATAAGAGGTTTCTTCATGCATGAACTTTAATAATTATGTTGTCAAATTATGAAATTTGTCTTTCTACTGTACTAAAATTTAAAATTCAGTCCATCAACTTAATTTAACACTTCTACTTTTTATAATGCTACCGGTTAATCCAAATTGTTAATAACATTAACCATTACCGCTTAAGTGCTAACATTAAATTTTTCAAAAGAAAAATATATGTCAACTAATTGCTTAAGGTGTTTTTTATTAAAAAAAATACTCTATGCACTAGACTACTAGCGGTGAAAAAAATTCTACAATCATCTAGTTTTTAGTGTTTAAAAGCTAGGGTATAATGTTTTAGTGTTTGTGGTTAAATTTAAAGGTTTGTAATAAATTTTATGGTTTAGAGTTTATGATTTAGGGTTTAAAAATTATGGATTAGAATTTAAGGCCACTGAGGGGTACATGATATTTTTAGAAGTTTGCTTGTGGGGAAAAAACCTTCCATTGATGCATCAAATAACTGAATAGAAATATTCTACCTTTTTGGTGTCCCTATTTATGTCCCACACTAAAAATTAGGTTTAGGGTTTGGGGTTTATGGTTAGGGTTTAGGGAATTTGGGGTAGGGTGCATTTTTTAGGGTGTATGATTTAGGATTTAGAATTTAGGGTTAAAACTTAAAATTTAATTTTTTAGTATTAGGCATAGAAAAGAGAACCGAAAAGGGGCAGAGAATTTTTGTCCCAAATAATCACCTTTTTAAATAAAATAAAACTTAATCCAATAAAAAGTTATATAGCAACTAAATGTTTAAGAGTGATTTTAGAAAAAAAATCACACATGCACTTTAACAAAAATAATTAGCAATATTAACAATATGGACAGACTAATAACATTATAAAGTAAAAAAACTAAATTATGCAAAATTAAATTATGGGAAAACTATCTCAATAGTACCCCAGCTATTGGCGCGATATTGTTTTGGTACCCCCAGCAATTTTTTTGGCAAAATGATACCTAACGTTACGTTTTTGTTCTGCTTTGGTACCCGGCCGTTAAAAATTAATAGAGATGATAACATGGATTGGTATAATTACAGTTTTAGTCTAAAAATACTTATATATTTTATCAATTTAGTCCAAAATCAATCCATTTAAAACATTATCTTAATTTTGGGGGTAAAATTGCAAATTACCCACTTCTTCTTCTTCTTTTGGAAATATGAGGAGCTTAGATGTTGTCCATAATGGCTTCATAGGTGTGATTCCGACCACCGTGTGCCAGCTTTCCAGGTTATAGAACTTTACTTATTCTTTTAACTATTTCATTGGAGGACCACCCAGTTGCCCGGCGATATCTGGTGCAGGGAATGCTCTTCGAACGTAGATTGACCTGTGGGCTGCAACAAGTTTAAATGTAAAGATGGTGGTGGTGGAAGGTCTCCATCGCAGGTAAAGAGTTGATACGCTCTAACTCTCCAATTGTTGTTATTGAGAGAAGCTTGATTGTTCCCAACAATGAATGTAAGGAGGCCTTGTGTCTCGTATTCTTTGAAGATGAAAGAAGGATGGTGTTAGTTAGGATGCAGAAGTGTTGGTGTGTGGTGTAAGGATGAATGAGTGAAAAGAATGATTTGGGTAGTATGGTTCAGATTTGGTGGAAGGAAAATAGAAGGAAACGATAGTACTCAAAGGATTCAAAAGATGAACCTATGCTATATGAGCATAAACTCGATCTTTTTATAGAATGACTTTGAGGGAGGTAGGAACACCTTGGACCCTTTGGTTATCAAACCAAGAACCTGAAGTATAGGTGGAGACAGGTGACGCCACAAGCTAGAAAGCTTGATAAGTCAAGATAGTTCTAAAAAGAAAAAAATTTGAGTGAATAAACTCACAAAGTAAAATATATTTTATAAAACGAGAATTGTGTGTTTTACAAATGAAATCAAATGTCCTATTTATATGTGTACAAAGGTTATGAACGAAGGGACATGTGACTATTCGGTTAGGCTTCATGCCTCCCTCCAAGGCTAGTTGAGACTCCCTCCAAAGGCTTGGTGTTTATTCAGCTAAGTGGTTTCTCCCTCCTTAATTATTTTGCCGCCCAAAATATGATTTTCCCTCCAAGGAAATGGCACCACTTTGTGTTCCCTCCAAGGATGGTAGTCATGTCTCTTGGGAGGGAACATACCCCTTAGATGTGAGATGACATAAGTAGCTTAAGCTGAGATGAGCTGATGGAGTTAGGGGTGAGCTGAAGTAAGCTGAGCTACTAGCTGAATGAGCTTCATTAATTCTCGAGCTGCCACGAGCTACGCTTAGCTAGGTGAGTTTGTCCTTTGATGTCCTTAAGCGAGTTGAATGGATCTTGAATGTGATTGGCCAAATTGAATGAGCTGATTAGAGCTTGAAATGAGCTGAGTGAGCTAAGATGAGCTATTCTTTAATGCCTTTGAGTTATCACGAGCTGCCATAGCATGTGTCGTTTGCTCTCGAGCTACCATAGCTTGTAGACTCATTCTTTGCACCTATATATGACATGAAAACAATAGGATTAGTTATGAATAAGTTAGAAAGAAACATATTGCATGCTTATGCAAATGATGCAAATGTTAAGATAAAGATGTGAAACATAACATATACATGATTTAACTAAGTATAAAGATGTGGGTCATATGCTATGAATGAAAACCATATACATATCATAGGATGTAAATGCATGCATTATATAAAGCATAAATAAGGTAATAACGAATGAAATAAGGAAGAACTCCCTCAGAATCAGTCTTGAAGTCCTTCAATGGTATGAACAAATCATAGAGAAGGTTAGTGCTGATTTGGATCACATCATCCCCTTCTTTTTGGATATTTGTCCTCAAATCGAGAGGGATCTTTAGTGAACAATTCCTTAGTATTGGAGTAATCAAGTCCTTATGCTTGGAAGATGGAACAACTTCATGAAACTTTCCTTTGAAGTAGACGCCTCCAAAAGGGTCTTCTTTGAAAAAAATCTTCCTGTCACACCCTTAACGTATACTCGTAAATCAAATATACATTAAAGATGTTACAGAGTCGTTTAAAGAAATCTTAACTTATAAATTTATTTTTACAAGTATCTACAAATTTTAGTTTGTAAATCTAACCCTTTCTCGGTTTTCTTGAAAACACAACCTATGTGCAGTTAGCTAGTTTCAACCCTGAATTAATTATTTTAAAACATATTTGGAAATTATTAAAAACAACAGTTCAATTCAGGGTGAAAACTAGGTTCGCTATCTAGGCCCTTTCTTGACTTTAAAATCTTTACGCGATTACCGATTATTCTTATTAGCAAAGTAATTATCCTTTCTACCTTAGTTGTATTCTGTTACAATGCTAATGCCTTATTTTTCTTTATCCATATATGATTTATCATCAAAACTGATTACTTATCTATCATTTATTCTAATTAATGCATCATACTCTACTAGCAATTAAATAATTACATGCCACTAGAGATTATCATAAGCTAGAATATCTTACTGATGTTTTGCAGATTGAAGCTTGATCAGCATGCTCGACTCCTCTTCAAATACTCCATCTTAATCTATATGTGAAACAAACACACACTAAGTCCGAACTTAGTGAGGCAAAACTTATAAATCAAAGTAAAGCACTTTAATTTTAATAAAAAAATGCATAATAAATAAAATACTGAATATAACATATAAGAATTTAGAATCGTATAGAATGACTTATCGAAGTCATTCCTCTGTCATGTAACCTGTAAAAATCAACATCTCATATACATATATAAGGCAATGTCATGTCAAATCAAATATCCAGTAAATCACTTGTTTTCATTTGAATCATATCACTTTCACTTTTCACTTTCCTTTAGATCACTTGTACTTGTTACTTTTTATTCAATTCATAGCCCAATGTAATGTAATTGAGAATGCATGGTATGCGAGTCACTATTGAGTATGCACATGTGCGACATCAACTAACATGTTGTGCCATAATAAAACACTCATCACTCTATCACTTTATAATTGTTGTAAACTTATACAATATCACTGTATCACTAGGTCATAGCCGTAGAAACACAATATCACTGTTTCACTTTATAACTGTTGTACACTTATACAACATCATTGTATCACTAGGTCATAGCTGTAGAACACAGGGTCACTGTATCATTATATCACTATACTCTACCTCATTGGCATGCCTACTATACCAAGAATCTCAATAATCGTACAATGGGCTTTTAACCAATTCACTATTATGATCTTTTCACTTATTAAATAATATCAATAAATAAAGACACGCAACTATAACATATATAAGAAAAATACTTCGGACAGTTCATACCCGTAATCATTTATAATTCATTTCAAAGCCATTTAATATGTATATAATTTACGATTCAAATTCTTTTTCTTTTCAACACTCGAGGTTGACTTATCGCAAGTCTTCCTCATATCATAATAAAAATAAGTAAAATAAATAGGAATGCACTCACCTGGGCCATTTATTAGCTTGCCTCACTAAGCTATATTCAATCCTTTCTTTCATAGTACCTCGAACCTTCTTTTGATTCAGATCCAAACTTCATTAATCACATGAATATAAACAACATTTGTTAGATTCAAATCTAACAATTTCTCAAACATGCTATCAAATCTCATCATTCGAATATACAAATTCCTTTTTCCTTCCTTATACTGTCCAAAACTAATTTTGGTCTTTAATAACCATTTAAAACTTCCATTAACCCCTTTTCAAGCTTGCTAATTAACCTTAGATACAAAATGTATAAATTCTCATTTTCTGGCAGATTGCACTACCATCAAAGAAATATTTCTATAAAATAATCTACAACTCGGAATTCAATTCCGTTTGTTCCGAAAGAAACTAGATTCAATAAGCTTTTCAACCATATAAATTAATAGCCCAAATTCAACTTGTACGATTTATGGCGAATTTTCAAAGTTAATTACAATGCTGGAATTCAGAACAGACTGGTGCTCTGTTTTCTGACCTTTCGTCACTTAAAAATTCAAACTAGACGAGCAAATCTTTACATCGGTATAAAATTCACCTTCTAACCATTTTTGTAGAATTTATGGTGAATTTTCAAACTTACTGCCAAAACTAGTTTTCTACACAGCTTCCATAATTAACTTCAACTTTTATACTAACTTCTCCTTACTTCTCTACTTGTCAATTTAGTCCCATTATTTTCTTTAAACCACCAACTTATCACCTTCTTCATCAAATAATTATTCACAATAGTTCCATCTAATTTTCCTTCTTTATCGAATGGTCACTAATAATGCAAAGGTAAGGATCCAAATTTCTTAACTTTGCAAATTAGTCCTCAATTCAACATTACCACCTTAATTCCATCATTACAACTAAAATTCAGATTTAGCCTTATCCAAAACCTCATTTCCAAATTGGTCACTTAACTTTGACAAATTGTCAAAATGGTCACTAATTCAATTTAACATCGGTTTAGCATTCTAACATCAATTTCACATCTCCAAATCCTTAACAACATAAATACACACCAAATCCATACAAATTCAGATTTGGTCCTCCAACTTTTAAGATTGCCGAATTGGTTCCTATCAAATTAACTTAGGGTCTTGCTTCCAAAAAACAAATCAAGCTTACAAAATCATTAATTCAACATCACAAACCCTAAATTGAACTTAAATCCATAAACCCTAATCATCTTCATAATAATCTAAACATTTAGAACTTAAACCCCAACTCAATATCATGATGTTAACATCATACTAACTTGATTTCAACTTGAATTTAATCATGGAATCATAAAATCTCAAAAGCCCCAATTGATCCATAAACCCTAATTTTTTTCTCATGTAAATTCTCATCAATCAAGCATGAATTCCATGAATTATTGACATCAAAAGATAGAGCTTGAAGAGTAGAACAACTTTGCAGTTGAAGAGATTACCTGAAAACCGAGTTTCGGGGCTTGAATTGAGCTTGGAAAAATTTTCTCTTTCTTTCCCTAGCTCTCACGTTTTTGGCTAGAAAAGTTGAACATTTTCTTCATCTTTTCACCATTATTTTGCACATATATCTATTAAATGACTATTAAATTCATTTAATAGTGAAATTACAATTTTTCCCTTTTATCCAATGGTTGAGATTGATTTTATCATCAATCAAGGGCCAAATCTTCAATATCCTCTTTCCAAAATTGCCCTTATAACTTTTAAAATATTTCAAAATTGCCATTGGGGCCAAATAACCGATTTGCCCTCCAACTAGTTTTTATTTACTAGTTTGCCATTCTTGTAAAAATTCAACTAAATCTGGTTGGAACCCAACCAAATATAATAAAATATTCATAAAATAGTATTTTATAACTTTTCCATGGCTTTTGGATCAGCCTCTGAAATTCTAGTTCAATCCGATTTCCCGATATTCATAAAATACTTCAACTGCGATTTTACCTTTTCCGAGCTATTGTATTTATTCCAAAAATTCTATATTTCCATATTCGGGAAATAAACTCTATTATCCCATAAAAACTTCTTTTTCCAACGACTTAGACTGAATTTTCTTAACCTAGTCTATTTTCCCGATACTTATCGAAAATCTTCATAGAATAAAATTCCTCTTAGAATTCCTTTATCGATAATCCATACGAATTTTATCTACTCTTACTGAGTCCAAAATATCGATCAGAAACACTTTTATGGGACCTTGCCGAAGGTCACCCATCCTTGTATTTCTCTGGCCTGAGCACGCTTAACAATTTTATTCGATCCAAATTTAGTACCTTTTACTGCACCTTAATTCTTAAAGCCGATATCAAGTTACCTATTTCGATCCAATTCACTCTTATGCTGAATAAAATTACTTATTGGGGAAATTTACACTTTAGTCCCCAAAATTTTCCAAAGTTTATACTTTAACCACCAAAACTTTCAAAGTTTACAATTTGGTCACTAGCCAAAAATTGGGATCATACACTTCCAAAGGTCCAACATGTTCCTTTTTGGAATAATCTTCTTTCTTTTGAAGAGTCATCAACTCGTTCATCCCTTTGGTCTCCACCTTAGCATTGGATTGAAGGATTGTGTTCTTTGGAGTAGGGGTATGTCCTTGGATTCGAATAATCACATTTTTTGGTATAGAGATGTTCCTTTTGGCTCAATTCATCGCTCCTTTTGAAATAGTTACTTGCAAAATGTCCTTTGGTAATGAATTGAATCACACCTTGACCTAGAACATCATGTTCCTTGGAAAAGGTATGTAACTCTTCATATTCCCCCTTTGATCCATCACGTTGGTTGGTGAAGAATCTTGACCTTTGAAGTACTTCAAGTAGGTAGGTATCATCAACTCATTTAGTCTTTATGCCTTTCCATATGATGGCCTTTGAATGGGTGGACAATGCTTGCTTCATACTCATGAAATGGCTGAACTCAATACACCAATCATTCCTAAAATGAAAAAGGAACTTGCCATCATAGGTTGGTGTAGCGACTATTTTTTCTATAGGCGTTGAAGGCCGCTACGAAAAATAAGTGTTTGAAGGTATTTCTCGTTTTTATTAAAAAAATATTTAAAAGAGAATTTTTAGAAAAAGCTCGTATTTAAAAACTAAAGTCACCACCGGTCAGTTGGATTAGGTAGACCAGACACCGAAAACAAAACCAGAGATTCGAATAAGATTTGGGAGTTGATTATGCACGGGGAAGGGTTAGCACCCCCGCTACGCCCAAAATTGGTACTAAATAGATTCGTATCGTATTTATAAAGAAAAATAAAAAGTTGATTTAATTTAAAAATTAATTCCAAAAACATGTTTGAATATTAAAAATTTGCATCGATCCACTACCAAAGGAGATGACACCTAGAGACCAGGATGACACTCCCACTAGAATACCAAGATTAAAAGGCCTAAAACTATACGTGATAAAATATAAACATGATAAATTAAATACATGAATTAATAAAAAGATGAACAAATATTAAATAAAAAACGTGCATGTAAATAAATAAATACGAATAAAACATCCATTCACGTATATACAACATATAATACGAATAAAATAATATGACATATGTATCATAAAATGTAATATTAGATAATATGTACACAAAATAAATATAAAAATAATACATAAATAATATAATATGGTAAACATACTAAATATAACAGATAGTACATATAACATACTTATATATACACAAAAAATACATTAATATATATATTAATAAATAACAAAAGACAACAATATCGAATGATGTAAATAAATATATAAACAATATATTAAACCAAGAAACACAAATAACATGTATCGAACAAACACGAATAGAAACCCGAACAAAATAAATAAAATAAGGGCTGAATCTAAATAAATAAAAAATAGGAGCTGAAATTATATATACATGATTAAGCAAGGACTAATAAAGAAATAACTCACTAGAATTTGGACTAAATTAAAAGGACAAAATAAGTTTAAGGACCCGAAAAGGAATTAAACCATAGACTTTAGTTAAAACCAGAAAAGGATGAGATTGCAAAACATTTGAATCTTTGGAGGGCTGAATGGGTAAATTACCCATGCGGCAGAGCTGCTTTGAAAATACCAAATGGGACGGAGGGACTTAGTGGGTAATTTCCCCGTTTAAAATCTGGTTTAATAAAATTTGGGGATGACATTGGGATTTTTGAAAAACTGAGGAGGATTAGAATTGCAATATACTTATGCGGAAACCCTTGCCGAGTGATTAGTCTGGGGTGGAGGTATTTTTTCGTAATTAATCCATTTTAAAAACATTAAACGCCTATATAAGAACCCCATCAAACCAAATTTAACTCTTTTGGCATTTCAAAATTTTTTGTTCTTAAAAAAACCCCTCCTTTATTATTTTTCAAACCGAAAGCTCCCAAAATCAAAACGACCATCGTCCCGACCACCATGGCTTCCCAGATTCCGGTGGAGCGCGCCGTGCGCTGCTCGGCGCTGAAATCTGGGTAACTTGAACCCTAAAACCCTTTTTGATGAACTCACTTTTTGATTTAAAAAAACAAACCCCCGTATATTTCTTTTAAAACCAAACCCACACTAAAAAAGGCCCCTTTTTGCAACTCAGTTCAATCGTCGGTTCACCATGCACGGCCAGAAATGAGACCGTGAAGTTTTTCTCCAGGCGGCGACCGGGAAAGGTATACCTATATCCCTTATTATTATTATTATTATTTTTATATGCATACAAGAGATAAGAGAAAAAAATTACCCCTGGACTCTATTTTTCGAATCTGAAAACTTTTTCTTGCTTTTTTTATTTCACTCGAGTATGGTTTCTGAGTGTACATAATGGTGGATTACATTGGGTTTATATGATTGATTTTTTGATTTGTTTTTGCTTACAAGACTTAGCAAAATAATTACTATTACTACTGTGGATTGATTGTTTCTGACTTTCCCTTGTTTTCCTGATTTAGCATGCTCGGTTTGGTGAGGGAGGCATACGGCGGCGGATGGCGGATCAGCCACGTGGAGGGGTGGTTAGAGATGAAAGAGCTATCCTGGCCAGAATTATTCCTAGCCATTGGATCAGATCTGATCCAACAGCTAGGATTGCTCGAAGATCAGATGGTTGAGAGGCCGACACGTGGCGTACGGGGATTTGAAGAGCATTGGGCATGCTCCACACGCGCGCGTGAAAGACAGTTGGACGGCTAGTGGCTTCACGCGCGGCAGATGGAAGGTCCTCGATGTTCAATCGTGACTGTTGGATCTGGATCTGATCCAACGGTTCTCCCGTGGCTGCGCATAAAATAAGGGAATTAGGGTTAGGGTCTTTAGCTATTGAAGGGTTTTGGGCTGGATTGGGCCCAATGTATTTAATTTGTTTGGGTTTTGTAATATGTAAATTGGACTTGGACACTTATAATAAATATTATTGGGTTTATAATTGATCTATTTTTTTAATGTTTAATCACAACCTATTTAGAACCAATTAATAATAATACCGTTAATTAATACACATAATCTATGCAACATATATATATATACATACACAATATATTATAACACATACATACATAGATATACATACAATCACATAAACAATATGCATATAATTACACACATACATTACATGCAATAATATAATTACACTAAAACACATATTACCACACGTACCTTCAAACATACATGCTACACATACATATTACATGCATACATACTCACAATATACAAACTTTAGTACATATATATTCATATACCATATACATCCACTCATATACTAACACTAATATATGTACACAAACTCGTATATATAGGCATCAATACTAACACACGTAATTATTATTATATAATATTTACAACCCAGGCAAAAATGAGTGATTACAGTTGGTAGGATAACACCATGTACATGAATCAATTTGCTGCAAAATAAACCAAAGTTAGAAAATGAGAAATCATTAACAAAATAAATGGAAATAGAAAACCATGGTGGATATTTAATTGGCGTTGGTTGCTGAATTTTCTTCAAGATTGGCAATGCACTTGGAATGTCAACGATCACATCTCTTGGAAATTCCTGCAAGACAAAAGAAAGAATAGGAGAAAAAGTAGGGTTAGATAAAATTTGTTTTTCTTTCTCCTCTTCATCTTTAAACTCTTTCATTTTAAATCTCTCTTTTTTAAATCATTATTTAATATGTAGATGATTTTGGTAAAATCAATTTTACAAAAAGAAGTTTCAAAAAGTGACATTTTGGGATAGTGACCAAATTGTAAAGTTTTAAAACTATTTTGTAAAAGCATCAAAAATTAGAATCTTTAAGGAGCTATTTGGCCAAATTCTAATATCAAACTTTTCACCTTAATTGGATATTTTTAAAAAGGGCTTTAAAGAGTTTAAATAAGCTTGGAAAATTAATTCTATAATTAATTCCTAAAAACCATTTTACGTAACTAACTTTCTCTAAAAGATTTTCTCTCAAATTCTCTCTAGCCAAACACTCTTTTATTCTTCAAAATCTTCAGGTAATCTCTTAATTTCTTTAGTCTTTTGATTTCAAATGATTTTTTCTATGATTTCTTGTCAAAACCTTATTTTCTCATGTAAAATCATCTAATTAAGGGAAAGCCAAGGTTAGAGGTGAGCTCCATTCATCTCCTCTAATATAAGGTTCTTTATTGAAATTCCCAAGTTATTGATCCTTTATAAACATTTTTCTAATGAGTTTTAATGATTTAATTATGGAAAAATGGTTAAATCAAGGTTTAATTGATGAATTTGAATGATATTCATTATGGATATATTTTTCTGGGTTCTTGAATTAATTAGAACATGATTTTGATGTTTTATAATGTTAATAGGTTGATTTTAACATTGGAATCCCGAAACTAGGTGAATCTATATTTTTCTAGGTTGTTAGTCATGAGTTTTGAGGAGTTGTGGATGTTTATGGAATGCTGGAGGTATATGGACGATGTTAGTGTGTTTTTGGATGTTAATTGATGTTGATTGATGGATTGAATTGTTAGGTTTTGGCTTGATTAAGTTTGAAAGGTGTTTGATGTTGTTTTCGGTTGTTGTGGGGTGTTTTTGGGTAGGATTTGTATGAATTGATGTTGTTGGGCTGTTGAATGCATTTTGATGCATTGAAACCTCTGTTTTTGTATGGTTAAAGTAGGGGAGGTTGATCCTCAAGCTTGAGGTAAAGTTTTGGAAGTTTTGGAAGCTTGGATTCACGTCGGTAATTAAAGTTTTGAATAGTCAATGAGTGAGAATGCAATTTACAGCTTTACAAAAGTTTGGAAGTTGTGTTTGGGAGTTTCGATTAAGCCTGAAATGCTTCCCTAGGCTCGAAAGTGAAGGACTATTTCTCTCTCGATTTTGGTTTGGCAAATTGGTTTTAATGCACTTGTTTTGATGATTTGATTTCTCATTGTTATATGCATGATTTGAGCATAGTTAAATGTTGGAAAATGGTTATAAAATGATGATGATACATTTTGAAAGCAATGCATGTCTTAATAATGTTTTTGAACATTTATTAATGCATGGTAGAAGTATTGGATAAATGCTTTTGATTGATTCATATGAAAATATTGAGTTGATATCAATGAAATGAACTATATTGGCAACTTATGTGGTTAATAAATGTTATTGGATATAGTTGGCTGGCTATAGGATTTGATAGTGCACTATAAAAAGTCACCTTGGATGTTGAAGGGTTTATGTGTACTAAAAGCTCCATCCAAGAACCCTAACGGCCGATGGGTTATATGGTACCGAAGACTCCCGTTAGTGGATAGTACATCTAACCGATGAGTGGTGTTGAGGGGTTTATGCATACCAAAACCTCCACCACAAGTACCACAATGGTGGAGGGGTTTATGGGTACCAAAAACTCCCGTTGGTGGACCTTTAGATGGATTTGGGTTGAGATGTGGGAAGTGTTGAGGGAATGCTTGTTAAATCTGTGTATCAGACGTAATAATTTGTAAAGTGGAACTTGGTTGATGATCACTTGTAAGCCAATATAATTGATGATGTAACATGTGATGGATTATGATGTACATTGTGGTATATACATGTTTGCTCTTTAAGCTTTGCATTAAGATGAAATGCATGGGAAGGCTTAAATTGTAGAATCATATGGAATTATGCATGTGAATTCATGATATGAGAATTCATATGGTGTTAAGCATGATTTGAAATGATGAAGTGCATGAAAAGTGAGGCATGATAATGTCGATGATGTTTTGAAAGTTGTTTTTAAAAGTAAATTTCAAAGTGGTTTGTTAAATGGTTTTAAATGCATTGATGGTGGTTTGTTTTAGAGCACTCCTCACTAAGCCTAGTATGCTTACGCTCCCTTTTTCCATCAATGCAAAGAATTAAATGTTGGAGGCAGCAATCAAGCGAGGAAAACTCCAAAGACTTGTGTTTATGAAAGTATGGTTTCGATTTGGACTACTAGTAATAAAGGCAATATGGTCAATTGTTGTTTGGGAGGATTGTTTACTAAACTCCCTGTTTGATCAAGTTTTAAATGTTGTTTTGGGTTTTTATGAGGCTTACAATGCTTGTTAATGCTTGGGATTTAAGTTTTGGCCATTGAGTAGGGAGCATGCCTATAGATGTTGTGGATGTTTGTGTTAGGCTTTTTTGAATTGCTTTAAATGCTCCTATGGTTGTTTCAAGCATGCTTTTGGGTGAGGTATGATGTTTAGGTAAGTGTTTGATGTGTTTAAAATGAGCCAAAGTGTCATATGTTGGACCTAGAGGTCATTACGGGTCCCCTAGTTTCAGTATGCGGGGTCTGGGAAGGCTCAGATCATCAAAAATTAACAAAGAGTATCGGTATGCCTAGCCAATGTAATGGTACGCCTAGAGTAAAATTTACACTGGTGTCGGTACACTGGTTCCCATACTAGTATGCCTCTTAGCTACTAGAATCTGATTTTCAAAAATAATCACTAAGGGATCGATACGGGGATGAACCGTATCAGTTGTATGGGTAGCTAGTGTGGAGGTTTACTCTTATTTAGATGAACCAAAAAGGTTTTTCTCTGTTAATCGAAGGTTTGTTGATAAAATTTTGAATCCTAGTGGATAGATGTTCGTGGATGGTTAGGCTCGAGGTAGATAGGTAGGTAGGAGGTTCAGTTCTAAAATGTTATCAGTAAGTGTGAACGACTGAACATGTATAATGCATAAGCATTTATATGTATATACTTAAATATGTTGGTACATGCATACATGTGGCATGACATTAGGGTTCTTACATTCATATATATAGGCATCGTTGGGAGCATATAAGTAATTATGCAAACATACGTTTACACTTATCAATGACTTTTTGGAACCTATGAGGTAATGGTGTAAGTTAGATAGTTGAGAAGTTCTACAGGTTGTGTAGGTTTGCGTGAGTGCTTGATGGAATTGATGGATAAGGAAGACCAATAAGTGTTGTAGCCTGGTTTGTGTGTTAGTCACTACCAGGTTATAGATTGAAGTGGTTGTTAGGAGGTATGGGAGGCAGTGTATGATCTTTGTGTAGGAGTTGTATATGGTAGGGTTTGGTTGAAAAGTTTAGTGACATGATCGGTATAGTGAGAAATGTATTAGGTATAAAGATCATAAGAATTTGAAGTAGTTGTTATCGTAAAAGGAGCTGAAGCTTAGCAATGTAGATGGATGGAGTTGCTCAAGGATTATGTTTTGACAATCGAGTATCATTCGGGCAAGGCTAATGTTGTGGCCAATGCTTTGAGTAGAAAGGTGGTTGTTGTGTTCAGGGCCATGTTTGCGAGGTTCAGTGTGATGCGTTAGGGAGGTTAGTTAGTCGGGTTGTAAGTGACATCATTCCTGGTATAGTTGGTCAGGAAGAGGTAATCATTTGTCAAGGAGTATGTACCGTCAGTTAAAGATATCATGGTGGAAATCCAACGGAATTTCACTTTGGTGTTGGTGGCGTGTTACATTTTTAAAATCAAATAATGGTGCCTAATGTTGATAAGTTACCATTTAGACCGAGGCTCATGCTAGTCTTTTTGCTGTGTGTCTTGGTAATTCTAAGATAAATTGAAATCTAAAGAAGAGTGATAACGAGTGGGATGAAAAAGAATGTTACGGGTTTTGTGGCTTAATGTATGGCTTGTCAGTTAATTAGGGCTGAGTATCATCTTCCTTTCAGGATGTTGCAATCATTGAAGATTTCGAAATGGGAGGGGAAAAGGATTGCAATGGATGGTGTAACTAGATTGCCTTTAGCACCAACTATTTGGGATTTCATTTGGGTTATTACGGATTAGTTTGCGAAGTGTGTATTTTTTCTACTTGTGCAAACGATGTATACTAAGGATAGGTTGGCGAAGTGGTGTATCACGGATGTAGTTAGGTTGTGTGGAATGTTTAAGTCCATTGTTTTGGATATAGATCCACGTTTTACAGCAATGTTTTTGGCGGTGCTTGCATTAAGTTTTGGGTACTCGTTTGCTATTTAACACTATACATCATTCACAGACGAATGGTCAGCCTGAGAGTGTGAACCATATCTTGGAGGATATGTTGAGCTGTTGTATCATTGAGTTCCAAGGAACTTAGGAAAGATAGTTACCTTTGGTGGTGCATACGGCAATAATTTCCAGGCAAGTATTAAGATGGCAACGTATGAAGTCTTATATGGTAGGAAGTGTTGTACACTCTTATGTTGGGCTGGGGCTGGGAAAAAGTATCTTTCAGTGCCTGATGTGTGGAAAGATACGGTTGAAAGGGTGAAGCTTATTTGTGATCATTTGGAAGTGGCTTTGGATAGGCAGAAATCCTACGCGAATTTGAAATGAAGAGAAGTTGATTACGCGGTTGGTGAAAAGGACTTCTTGAAAGTTTCACTTTGGAAAAAGGTGATGCACATTGGGCATAAAGGAAAGTTAAGTTGGAGGTTTGTTGGACCATATGAGGTGTTGAAAATGCATAGGTCTTGTAGCTTACCGGTTGAGTTTACCTCCTGAGTTGGAAAGGATTCATGATGTGTTTCATGCATCCATGTTGCGAAGGTATCGTTGAAATTCGTCGCATGTGATGCTAGTGGAGGAAAATGAGTTGTGACTGAGTTTATCCTATGAGGAGGAACCATTGGAAGTTCTTGGTTTTGGTAGTAAAATTCTTCATAGTAAGGCGTTTGTGCTCGTTAAAGTGTTGTGGCAACATCGAGGTGTTGAGGCGGCCACGTGGAAGAGTGAGTCGGACATGAAAGAGTAGTTTCTGCATTTGTTTACATCAGATAAATTTTGAGGGAAAAATTTCCTAAGTGGGGCAGAGTTGCAACACCTCGGTTTTGGGACTATGAGTTTTCTAGGTTGATTAGACGGTATAATGTATCAAATTAGAGGATTCGAGTTAGTTTTGGGATTAATTCGAAATAAATAGTTTTGGGTGAGATAAAAATATGGAAAAATATTTTAAAATCATTATTTAACATGTAGATGATTTTAGTATAATCAATTTTAGTATAATCAATTTTAGAAAAGGAAGTTTCGAAAAGTGATATTTTGGGGCAATGACCAAATTGTAAAGTTTTAAAACTGTTTTTAGTGACTTTTTTTAAAAGGGTCAAAACTTGGAATTTTTAAGGAGCTATTTGGCCAAAGTCTAATATCAGACTTTTCACCTTGATAGGATATTTTTAAAAAGGTTTTAAAGGAGTTTAAATAGGCTTGGAGAATAAAAACCATTTTACGTAACTAACTTTCTCTAAAAGATTTTCTCTCAAATTCTCTCTAGCCAAATACTCTTTTCTTCTTCAAAATCTTTAGGTAATCTCTTGATTTCTTCAATCTTTTGATTTCAAATGAGTTTTCTATGATTTATTGTCAAAAACGTATTGTTTTAATCTTGTTTTCTCATGTAAAACCATCCAATTAATTGGAAATCCAAGGTTAGAGGTGAGCTTCGTTCATCGCCTCTAATATAAGGTTTTTTATTGAAATTCTCAAGCTATTGATCCTTTATAAACATTTTCTAATGAGTTTTAATGATTTAATTATGGAAAAATGGTTAAATGAAGGTTTAATTGATGAATTTGATTGATATTCTGTAATACCCCAATAATTGGTTAGTGAATAAATTGTAAAGAATTAAAAGTTGGTGGTTTTAGTTCAGTGACTAAAATGTAAAATGTTAAATTTGGTGACCAAAATGAAAAGTTGAGAAAAGTTTGACGACCAACAAGGTAATTTTCCCAGTAATTATTTTTTTATATAAATAAATAGATCACATAAGGGTGTGAATCGAATATAAAACTGTTGGTTAGATGCGAGTGTTTTTATTATTGGGAAATTGCAGTTAAAGTTTAAATGGAGTTCAGATAATCGTATGAGCTCGGAATGTGATGAAATTTTTAAGGGAGTTGTAAGAGGACTTGAAGAACATGACATTTCATTTTGGAATCGTTTTTGATCGATTTGGATTCGATTGGATGCAGTATTTTGAAACAGTGCACAAATGGCATTTTTGCAAATACATGGATTCATTAATGGCATTATAGTCATTTTGCCTATACTTTTTAATTAAAGATGATTATGGAAAAGTGAAATTAATAGGTGTCCACACCTAATTGGATATAATTAAGGGGCAAAATGGTAATTTTACTATTAAAAGAGATTTTTATATTAGATAAAGGTTAAATAAATGCCATTTGTCTTGTAAATTAATTGAAGAAAAGGTTAGAAAATTTCTCTCATCTTTCTCCTCTAGGCCAAATTCAACATAAGTAAGGTAAGAATTTTTTTTATTTCATTTTCAAGCATGAATTAGTTGATTTTTGGTTTATGACATGAATAGAGAATTAATCTCCATTGAATTCTCTTTCATTTGATATAATTTTGAGTGGTTTCCATGCTTATATGTTGAGATTGGAGATTAGGTTTTGTGGAGAACAAGTTGAGATTTTGTGTTTTAAGGATTCATTAGATTGAATATGAGGTTGTGATGTTGTTTAATGCTTGTTAAAGTGAAAATTTCCATGGATTGTGTTATAGGTTATTTTTGGGAAAATTGAAAAATTAGGGGAAACTCTTGCAATATTTTTATTTGAATTGGAAATGATGTTAGAAGCTTGAATATTATGTTTGGAGGTTAAATTCATGCTTGAATCAAGTTGGAAAAATTTGGAGAAGTGACATTTGGTATTCGGCTTTCAGAAGAAATTAGGGGAAAATTATGGAAAATTTTTCCTAAGGCTAGAAATGGTGTAAGGATGATTTTGTAAGCTTTTGAATGTTAATTGGACTAGTATGGAAGTTTGTAAAGTGTTGAGGACTAAATTGTAAAGTTGGGGAAATATGTGATTAAAGTGGAAAGTTGTCTTGAAATCGAAGTTGTGTGATAAAGGATTATTTTGAAAGATTTGGAAGTATAATGGTTAACATTGATGTTGTGAGATAAGATTAGTAATGAAAGAATTTTTAGGAATATTATTCCTAATATGTATCAATGTTAGTATAATACTAACATATACTTTGAATCATATATATGTTGTTAAATATTGTGTAGATCGTAATCGGGATCAAAATCGAGATACAAGCAAGGCTGTGGATAAAGAAAAAGTACAAGAGTAAAGTTGAAAGTAATCGTACAGTTTACTAGTGAGGCAACAGGTGAGTGCATTCCTACTTATTTTATTATGATATGAGGAAGACTTACGATAAGTCAACCTCTAGTGTTGAAAATAATTAGGATTTGAATCGTAAACTATATACATATTAAATGGTTTTGAAATGATTTATAATGATTTCGGGTATGAACTGTCCAATGTATTTTTTTATATATGTTATAGTGATATGTCTTTATCTATTGATATTATTGAATAAGTGAAGAAATCATAATAGTGAATTGGTTAAAAGCCCATTGTATGATTATTGAGATTCTTGGTATAAATTGGCATGCCAATGAGGTGGAGTATAGTGATATAGTGATACAGTGAAGTTGTGTTCACAACTATGATCTAGTGATACAGTGATGTTGTGTTCTACAGCAATGACCTAGTGATACAGTGATGCTGTGTTCTACAACAATGACCTAGTGATACAGTGATGTTGTATAAGTGTACAATAGTGACATAGTGATATAATGTTTTATTTTGGGCTATAATTTAATTAAGAGTGAAATTGCAAAGAATGGTTCAAGTGAAAATAAATCTTCAAATAAAGAATTGCTTTAGTATAATACTTGTTTTATATATAAATTTTGAGATTTTACAGGTTACATAATAGTGGAACGACTTTGACAAGTCAGTTTTTACGATTTCATAATCCTATAAGAAATATATATATATTGTATTTTGTTTGTTTATGTCATTTCTTTACAGTAAAATATTTGAATTATTTTATGTTGCCTCACTAAATGTATACCTAGCGTGTGGATGTTTCACGCGTAGGTAAAAGAGCATAAGGAGTAAGGAGCAGCAGAAGACATCATCTATTTTGAAAGCGAAACATCACTATCAGTATGACATCTTCGATGTTACTTTTGATATTATTAGTTGGCATGTAAATTATAAATGTTTTGAGCTGCTCTGATATGAATATGTTTAGTAAAGAGATAATTTAATCGTATTTTATTTGTTATCTAAATGATCTTTAATTTAGGCAGTTTTTAGGCAGTTTTATTAATTACGTGAATTATAAGTAAACTGCATAGTTGCTGCTTGAATCTAGATTTGAATTTAACTTAGAAATATTAAGTTTAAATTTTACGCGATTAAACGTTATTTTAGTTAAAGAGTTAATTGTTTATATTTTAAAGAAACAAAATTTTACCGATTTTTGAAATAAGAACTATTGTACAAGTGTCATGTGACATCTCTAACTCGTATTCAGTGATGGATACGGGTAAAGGGTGTTACATTTATTTTGGTATCAGAGCTATAGGTTTAGCCAGTTCTTGGCCTAAATGGAAGTTGTTTTTGTTGAAAATTGTGTACATGCCACTAGAATATCAATATTACTGATCTGATGTTTATATAATTGATGAATGTCGCGCCTTACTAATGTAGTAGTTATGTGGTTATAGATGTCTGAATCAGGAAGTTCTAGACGAGCTACGGAACAGGAGGTTCTAGAAGAAGCTGGCAGTGGAAATAATGAAGTTAATAATAACCCTCCGGCTCAATCAGAACATGGAAGAGCACCAGCATAGCAGGGAATGCCTGTGCAAGATCAGGGGACTTTCCTTCAGGCTTTGGAAACGGTTCTGACACGTTTTCAGCCACCGGTTCCCCTTGCTTCTTGGATGTCAATTGCTAAACAATTAAAGAGTTTATGAGCACCTAATTTTAAATGAGAAGCAGATGAAGGTCCCGTGGTTGCCGATATATGGTTAAACGATCTAAAGATCATGTTAGAGGGATTCCACTACTCAGAGACTGATAAATTGGATGGAGCTGTCTCATTACTTCGAGGTCAAGCTAGATTTTGGTGGACTAATACTACGATGCACATTCCTCCCGAGCGGGTTACTTGGCAATTCTTCTTGGAGGAATTCAAGAATAAATATATTGGAGATCAATTATCCGGGAGATGAAGCAACAATTCCTTAGTTTGAAGTAAGGAAACCGGACCATCTATGATTATGAGTGTGAATTTAACAAGTTGAGTCAGTTTGCAGCAGAATTGATTCCTACTGAAAAGGATTGATGTGATTGGTTTATCGAAGGCTTGAATAAGAGACCAAAATAATTATTGGTAGCATTGAATTTTCCTACCTTTCAAGAGGTGGTGAATCGAGCCAAGGTGATGGAATGTGTCCATTCAGAGGATATGACAGAGCAGACCTCACAATCAATAAAGAGACTAGGAACATCTTTAGTTTCTTTTTCATCTAAATGGAATAAAGGTTCTGGCTCTTGGTATAAGAATAAATATGGATATGCTGCATTTGCTCATAAGGGAGTCAATGTTGGAGGAAATAGGCAAGCACAGACAGCTAATTCTGGTGCTGGTTCATCATCCAAGTTTAGATCTCAGTCGTGTGATGTTTGTGGCAAACGTCACCCAGGCCTATGTTGGATGGTGACATGAGCATGATTTAAATGTGGAAAAGTTGGTCATTTTGTGAAAGACTACCCTCTGATATCCGGAGAGAGACCTGTACAGACAGAGAAATCTACAGTGATGCCATAGAGAGGTAGAGGAAGAGGCAGATCTGGAAAACCCTCTGAGTTTGCTTCACAGCCGAAAATGCGTGCTGATAAGTGTTCAAATGTACTATTTTTCTTACCCTTTTTACTCATATTATTGTTAGACTTAGGCTTATATTAGTTACATAATTAGTCATTCATGCATTAATCCATGTTTCCTTCCATCGTTGAGCTTGATTTCATAACTTGGTTGTTTTTGTGGGAAAAGATGTTGCTTTGGTGTGTTTTGTGTGTATGTGCAGGATAACTTGCTAGAGCTAGTTGCCAGGGCAATGCATGAAGGAGATGCCGAGCTAGTTGCCAGGGCAATACATTAAGGAGACGCCGAGCCAGTTGCCAGGGCAATTGTCGACAAAGAACAAGGTGATATGGTAGTCGAAATTGATGACTAGACAAGCCCAAGATGAGGTGGAGCAAAGCTAAATCCCAAAGGTGTTTGATTTCCATGAAGAGATTAAAGAAGAATTAAATTCCAAGAAGATAGGAGAAGTTCTAGAAGGAATATAATTATCATAAAGAATTATATTCTTTAAAGATAATTTAATTCCAACTTAACTTCCTCCTCAAAGAAGGACTTTGACCTAGCCCTATAAATTAGAGGCCATGCCGTCAACTCCAAGGGAGAGCAAAGAAGAGAGAATTTTCAACAAGCATCTAGGGCAAGGAGGATTTCGACAAGCTTCATCCTTCATCTTTTTCTTTCTTGTTCAGTTAGGTTCATGCTAAGGATTCTTTATCTGTGCTTCTTTGGAACCTAGCCATGAACTAAATCTATTTGGCTAAGGTTATTGTGTCTTGTGGTTGTGAGAAACTATTGGATTTTGTTTAGGTAATAAGATTTTGCACTTTTCTATTCAAGGTTTATTCATTCTTGGTTCTTATTCTTGTTTGCGAGTGAATTGGGAGAGGATCTCGTAACTTCATCTATTTATCTAATATCGGGAGAGTTAGATTCAAGAAACAAATGAATATGATATTTATTCAATCTATTGATGGTGAAGATTAATCTGGCTTAGGAATAAGTTAAGGATTTCAACGGCTAAGAGGAGCGCAAGATTGGTTGTTGTTCACCCTTGATTCACGCAGGGATGTATTATCAAGGCATGCACAAGTAGCTAGAGTTTCGACTTAGGGATAAGAAGAAACCATTGAAGAACGCTCTGCCGAACCTTGAAGGTTGCTGCCCAGGCAACCATCGATTAGTTTCCAAGGCAACCCCATTGTGCAAGTTGCCACGGCAACTGAGTTGCCCGTGCACTCTTTTACCAAGACGATCCAATCGGCTATCACACCTCAACTCACGATAACCTGGCCTATCTCTCTCATTTAATTACATCACCTTTTACTTATTTGCTTTCTAGATTAGTTATTAGTTAAAACTCCTATAATCTTCTACTTGTGTTTTCTTTTACTTTTTACAGTGCAAGAGACTAGATTTTTGAAGTGGCACCAATCCCTGTGGAGACGATATCTTTTATACTATAACTTGCAACGTGTATACTTGTACAATTGCGTAGAACTTATTACGCGCAACAAGTTTTTGGCGCCGTTGCCGGGGATTGGCAATAGCGACTTTGTTTTTATTTTCTTGCACTTTCTTTTTATTTTTTTTGTTTAAGATTCAAAGGGCTAAAAAACTTTGGTCTTGCATTAGTATATGACCAGGGCGAGACCGATTACACCAGAATATCCCTTTGATCCAGAAATCGAACGAACCTTACAAAGACTTAGACGAAGGTTAAGAGTAGCAATGGCTAATCAAGACGGCAATATGAATCAAGACGTTCCAGCAGGAGGAGGAGTGATTTTTGCACGAAATAGAACTATCCGAGACTATCTTGAAGAAGATCTTGATGGACTTAATCCAGGAGTTGTCGCACCTGAAATTGAAGCCGACCACTTTGAGTTGAAACCAGTGATGTTTAATATGATCAACATAATTGGTCAATTTGGCGGGTCAGCATTCACGACAACATCTTAAATCTTTCCTCGAGATTTGCAACTCGTTCAAAATACACGGAGTTACCCCCGATGTTTTACGATTAAGATTATTCCCCTATTCACTGAGGGATAGGGCGAAAGCATGGTTGAATAGCATTCCTGTCGGATCAATAGGATCTTGGACCGATCTTTGTCGTGATTTCCTTGCTCGGTTTAATCCTACAAATTTGACTGATAAGCTTCGTAATGACATTACTTCTTTTCGGCAGGCAGATGATGAATCCATGTACGAGGCTTGGGAGCGATATAGAGAACTTTTACACAAATGTCGTGAATACACCAACAAGGATGATGCTAGATGCCTCGACAAACGACATACTCTTAGATAAGTCGCAGGAGAAAGCAATGCAAATTCTAAACAGGCTGGCCAAGAATGATTATCAATTCCCCTCTACTAGAAGAGGAGGAGTTAGACGCCAAGCCACAATACATGAACTAGGATCATCAGACTCAATTTCAGCACAATTGGCCACTTTAACCAAGATGGTCCAGAACATGCAGAAACCAAACAACACTCATGAGGTCAAGGTAATGGATTCTTTTTGTGAGTTATGTGGTGATAACCATGATTCTTCTGAATGTATGCAGAATTCGGAATCCAGCTTCTATATGGGGAATTACAACCGGAACAACAATGTGATGTCCAATACATACAATCCAGCTTGGAAGAAGCACCCAAATGTTTCATGGAGTAATCCCAACAATGCTCTAAACCATAATAATCAGAATGCACAAGCATCGGGATTCCAGCAGAATATGCCACGGTAACAGTTGCCGCAGCAACAACCGACAACATCTAGTTCTTTGGAAAATTCTCTAAATGCTTTTATGTTGAAAACTGAATCTTATATGGCTGAGAATAGTAACTTCATGAAAAAAAAACTGATGCTTTTATTAATAGGACTGAGATGAGATTGCAAAACTAAGAGCGGCAATCAAATTATTGGAAAATCAAGTCGGACAGTTTGCTCAAAATCTGAATACTAGACCGCAAGGAGGTTTACCTAGCGATACTGAAGTCGCAAGAGGAACTGGCCATGAGCAACGTGTTGCGCGTAATAAGTGCTACGCAATTGTGCAAGTATACACGTCGCAAGTTATAGTATAAAAGATATCGTCTCCACAGGGATTGGTGCCACTTCAAGAATCTAGTCTCTTGCACTGTAAAAAGTAAAAGCACAAGTGAAGGATTATAGAAGTTTTAACTAATAACTAATCTAGAAAGCAATTTAAGTAAAAGAAAAGATGAATTCGAATGAGAGAGATAGGCTAGGTTATCGTGAGTTGAGGTGTGATAGCCGATTGGATTGTCTTGGTAAAAGAGTGCACGGGCAACTCAGTTGCCGTGGCGAATTGCTGTCGGGTTGCCTTGGCAACTAATTGATGGTTGCTTGGGCGACTAGTTGGGCAACTACTTGGGCGATCGGGCAGCAACTTCAAGGTTCGTGACGTTCTTCAATGGTTTCTTCTTATCCCTAAGTCGAAACTCTAGCTACTTGTACATGCCTTGATAATACATCCTGCGTGAATCAAGGGTGAACAACAACCAATCTTGCGCTCCTCTTAGCCGTTGAAATCCTTAACTTATTCCTAAGCCGGATTAATCTTCACCATCATTGGATTGCATAAAGATCATATTCATTCGTTTCTTGAATCTAACTCTCACGATATTAGATAAATGGATGAAATCACGAGATCCTCTCCCAATTCACTGCAAAACAATAATAAGAATCAAGAATGAATAAACCTTGAAATAGAAAAGTGCAAACTCTTATTACCTAAACAAAAACCAATAGTTTCTCACAACCACAAAACACAATAACCATAGCCAAGTAAATTTAGTTCATGGCTAGGTTCCAAAGAAACACAAGATAATTAATCCCTAGCATGAACCCAATCGAACAAAGATGAAGGAAGAGGCTTGTCGAAATCCTCCTTGCCCTTGATGCTTGTCGAAAATTCTCTCATCTTGCCCTACTTGGACTTGCCGAAATTTCCCTCTTGCTCTCTCCCCCTGGAATTGTCGAAATCTCCTTGATATTTATAGGGCTAGGCCAAAGTCCTTCTTTGAGGAGGAGTTTGAGTTGGAATTAAATTATCTTTAAAGAATATAATTCTTTATTATAATTTTATTCCTATTAGAACTTCTCCTATCCTCTTGGAATTTAATTCTTCTTTAATCTCTGCATGGCAATCAAATTCCTTTGGGCTTGGACCTTGCTCCATGTCATATTGGGCTTGTAAAATCATGAATTTCGACATCCATATTGCTTTTGGTCTTTGTCGACAAATGCCATGGCAACTAGCTCGGCATATCCTTCATGCATTGCCCTGGCAACTAGCTCGGCATTGCTTTGGCAAGTGATCCTGCACATACACACACAAAAACACACCAAAGCAGCATCTATTTCCACAAAAATTCACCAAGTTATGTAATCAAGCTCAACGATTGAAGGAAACATGGATTAGTGCATGAATGGCTAACTATGCAACTAATATGAGCCTAAGTTAACAATAATATGAGTAAAAAGGGTAAGAAAAATAGTACTTTTGAACACTTATCACACCCCCAAACTCGAACTATTGCTTGTCCTCAAGCAATGCAAACTCATAATTACCTGCCAAGACTTCAAATTTTCACAAACTTAGCTTTGAACTTGATTTCAATTCTCTGAACCGGGGCACAAAGTATGATTGGCTTTTTATTTTTCGGAAAACTGAGGAGTTACTCGGAATCAAACTATAATGCTTGTGAGTGTGTGCGGAGTTGTGTGCGAGTTGATTTTTCGGATTCTATGCAAACAATAGGTTTTCAAATTACTTTTTTGGGTTCTTTTTAACATGTTTTAACTAGAGCCAATCTCGGGCACCTCTAGTGTTTTATTTTTAGTTTTCTTAAGTTAATTTAATCGACTAGAGCCGGTTTCGGGCACCTCTAGTTAAAAAAAAATTTAACGCCTCCTAGAGCCAGTTTCGGGCACCTCTAGTGATCAATTTTTTTAGCATATGCTAGAGCCAATTTCGGGCACCTCTAGCCTTCATCCAATTTTTATTCTAATCTCCCAATTAGTTAATTATCATCCTAAGTTTACTAGAACTCCTTAAATCAATCAAACCACAACAGTGTTTCATCAAATTTAGCATTATAGTAAAATTCTAAGTTTTTCCATGGTTATCCTAGAATAAAAATTCTATCAATTAAGTGCATTGGTAAAGTCATCATTGAATATTCATCAAATCTAAGCAATTCTTGTTCCAATTTAAAGGCATGGCAAGCAATTTATGTATCCTAAATGTAATACTTAAGTGTAACAATCCCCCCCCCAAACTCGAGTGAGGCATTGTCCTCAATGCATGCATAAAAATAACGAAAAATAAAAATAAAAATGCATACGAGGACTTACTCCGAGAGCTCGTCATCGTAGATGATTAGTTTCCTTTTGGTCGGTGTCTTGATTCTCTTGCTTGAACGCGATGGTTGTTTTTTTGTTGCCAGTATGTCTTTAGCTTTGGTTGTCGTGGCATCTTCAGGGTTGGTTGCCGTGGCATCAGCTTGTGCAGGCACGATGTAGGTTGCCGCGGCATCTTCTTCATTGGTTGCCGGGGCAAGGATCTTGGCAGTAAATTTCCTTAGCATAGTAGTTGTGAGTCTTGTTGTGAAAAAGAAAACAAAGAAAACCTGAAAACTAAAGATAATGAAGAAAAAAAATAAAATATCTCCTAAAAATAAAAATGAAAATAAAAAGAAAAAGGAAATACAGAAAGGAGAGCATGCTCATGCATCTCCTAAGTTGACCACTTCCTTGTTACGATCCACATGGGCACCATTGTAGTGCTTCAATCTTTGTCCATTAACTTTGAATTCATGGTTGTCAGAGATGGACTTGATTATCACAAAGACCGTGGGAGAATGGTTTGACGACTTGAATGGTCCCGACCATCTTGATTTCAGCTTTCCCGGAAAAGTTTTAGCCGAGAATTGAATAGGAGAACTAGTTGCCCTGGCGTGAATTGCCGTGGCAATAGTTTCTTGTCATGCCATCGCTTTGTTTTCTCCTTGTAGATTCGTGCATTGTTATATGCGAGTGCACGAAATTCTTCTATCTCATTGAGATCCATCAAGCGCTTTTGTCCGCACTTTCCCAATCCATATTCACGGTCTTGATTGCCCAAAGACGCCTTGTGCTCAATTTCCACCGTAGATGACATGTTTTACCATAGACAAGTCGGAAGGGGACATACCTAATGGTGTTTTGAATGCAAAGTCGATATGCCCAAAGTCGTCATCTAGTCTTAATGACCAATCCTTCCTTGAGGGATTTACAACTTTCTCGAGTATTCCCTTCAACTCCCGGTTAGAAATTTTTGCTTGCCCGTTGGTTTGTGGGTGATATGCCGTGGCGATCTTGTGTGATATGCCGAAGTGTTGCAACATCTTGGCAATTAGTCTGTTGTCAAAATGCTTGCCCCCGTTGCTGATAATTGCTCTCGGCATCCCAAACCGTGTAAATATGTTTTTCTGCAGAAATCGTTGCACGGTCTTGGAATCGTCGTTGGGAACTGCAGCTGCCTCTACCCATTTAGACACATAGTCGACGGCGAGTATGATGTAGAGGTTGCCGAATGAAGATGGGAAAGGTCCCATAAAATCGATCCCCCATATATCGAACAGTTCCACCTCGATGATGTTCTGGAGTGGAATCTCATGTCGCCTAGAGATATTGCCCGTCCTCTGGCAACGATCACATTGCTTGTAAAAGTCTTGGGCATCTTTGTACAATGTTGGCCAATACACCCGGATTGCAAGACTTTGGCATGATGCGAGTTCCTCCAAAATGTCCTCCATAGGGTGAAGAATGGCATTGCCGGAGTACATTCTGTTGCTCTTCTTGAGGACACATCAGCGTATAACCCGATCTGCACATTGTTTAAACAAAAGAGGCTCGTCCCAAAAAGTAATGCTTAGCATCATGGCGGAACCGCTTCTTCCCTTGGTGAGTAATGCCATACGGAAAAATACCACAAACAAGGAAGTTAACTAAATCTGCGTACGGGGGTATTGCCGAGGCATGTCTTTGCCGAGTGTCTGCTCCCAAAAATTGCCGAGGCGTGTCGTCAAAGACTGCTGTGGGCGTCGAGAGTTGCCGAGGAGTGTGCATCCATGGTTGCCGAGGCGTCATGGGCTGCCGAGGCGCAAGGGGTTGCCGAGGCGATTAGAATTTGTTCATCCGGGAATGCATCACATATCTCTAGATCCGCGTCCTCCTCCCTATTGCGTTCCAAACGTGATAAGTGATCGCCACTTGATTTTCTGTTCCTTTCCGTCCTTAATTTCAATATCAAATTCTTGTAAAAGTAATATCCAACGAATCAAACGAGGTTTAGCATCCTTTTTAGCAAATAAGTATTTGATTGTCGAATGGTCCGTATGAACAATTACCTTTGTACCAATTAAATAGGATCGGAACTTGTCAAATGCGAAAACTACAAACTAGTAACTCTTTCTCCGTTGTTGTGTAATTCACTTGAGCATCGTTAAGAGTTTTACTAGCGTAGTATATCACATGGAAGGTCTTACCTGTGTGTTGGCCTAGGACTGCTCCTACCACAAAATCACTTGCATCACACATGAGCTCAAAAGGTAGCGTCAATCTGTGGAACGACAATGGGTGCCGAGGCAAGCTTTTTCTTTAGGGTTTTGAATGCTTGGGTGCAAGAATCATCAAAATCGAAGACTTTATCCTGTTCAAGCAGATTACACAAGGTTTAGTGATTTTAGAAAAATTATGAATGAACCTCCTGTAAAAACCTCGCATGTCCGAGAAAACTTCGAATTCCTTTAACCAAAATTGGTGGGGGTAATCTCTCGATCACGTCCACCTTGGCTTTGTCTACTTCAATTCCCTTGGATGAAATCTTGTGGCGAGCACTATTCCTTCATCTACCATAAAGTGGCATTTCTCCCAATTGAGGACTAAATCTGTTTCTTCGCATCTTGCCAACACCCTCTCTAAATTGCCGAGACAGCCGTCGAAGTCATTACCAAAAACCGAAAAATCATCCATGAAGATCTCAAGGAAGTCTTCGACCATGTCTGAAAAGAGTGCCATCATGCATCTTTGGAAGGTTGCCGGGGCGTTGCACAATCCGAACGACATCCTTCGGAAGGCATAAATACCGTAGGGCATGTGAAGGTTGTCTTTTCTTGATCTTACTGGTGCTATGGCAATCTGATTGTAACCTGAATAACCATCAAGAAAACAATAAAAAGGTTTTACCCGCAAGGCGGTCAAGCATTTGATCAATAAAGGGTAATGGGATGTGATCTTTCCTAGTGGCTTTGTTTAGCTTTCGATAGTCCATACAAACCCTCCAACCGGTCACAGATCTGGTTGGGATAAGTTCATTATTTTCATTGCTTACCACTGTTATACCTCCCTTTTTGGCACACATTGTACGGACTTACCCACGTACTATCGGAGATAGGGTATATAATGCGGCGTCAAGCCATTTGATGATTTCTTTCATTACAACCCCTTTATGGCATGATTCAGTCTCCTCTGCAGGCCTCAATTGAAGGTTTGTGATCATCTTCCAACAAGATCTTGTGCATGCACACCGCGAGCTAATTCCCTTCAAGTCGGCAATTGTCCACCCTATTGCCTTTTATGTAGCTTCAACATGTTGATTAGCTTCTTTTCTGCTCAGGTTGTAACTTAGAAAAATAATTACAGGTAATGTATTATCGATCCCTAAGTATACATATTTTAGTTGATCCGGCAATTGTTTCAACTCAAGAATTGGTGGATTTTCAATAGAGGTTTTTCGATCTTACCTTCCTTACCCGGTAGTCCAGTGGTTCAAAGTATGTACCTGGTCGATTGACTAGCCAATTTGCCTCTTCTTGTTGTTCCTCATCGACCGGTTCTTCATACTCCTCAGGTTCCTCTTGATCGGCAATGTAGTTGCCAAGGCAACTAAATTCCTCATCGAAGTTAAACTCTGCCGTGGCATGAAGTAGTTGGCATTCTTCTGGATCATCGGCATGCCTTAGTGTTTGGAACACATTTAGTTTTACCTGCTGGTCATTCACCCTCATTGTGAGTTCTCCCTTTTCAACGTCGATCAAGGTTCTCCCTGTTGCTAGGAATGGTCTCCCGAGAATGATAGGTGCATGCTCATCTGCTTCACAATCCAAAACAATAAAGTCAGCGGGAAAAATAAATTTATCAACTTTTACCAGTATGTCCTCGATTTTCCCTCTGGATGCACATAGGATCTGTCGGCTAGCTGCAGCATAAGCATTGTAGGTCTTGCCTTCCGATTCTAGTTTCTGGAAAACCGATTTAGGCATCAAGTTTATGCTAGCCCCTAGGTCGCATAGTGCTTTCCCGACATAGTGATTTCCAATAGAACAGGGTATTGTGAAACTTCCGGGATCCTTCAACTTGGGTGGCATACGATTGTGCAACATTGCCATGCATCCCTCTGTCGCGGCAACTGTTTCAAACTCTCTAGCCTTGTTCTCTTGGACACAATGTCTTTAAGAAACTTGGCATAGTTTGGCATTTGTTCAATTGCTTCCACCAATGGCAAGTTGATGTGGACTTGCTTTAGGATATCAAGAAACTTCTTGAATTGGTATTCTTGCTTTTGTCGCTTCAACCTTTGTGGGAATGGTGGTGGAAGTCGGATATCTTCTATCCTTTCATTGGTTTGAAACCTGATTGACGGCATTGCGGGGACATCCGGAGTTGCCCGATCGTTATCAATCCAGGGGTTGCTTTGAGGCATGCTTATCACAAGTTGCGAGGCGTCATCGGTTGTCGAGGCATGTTTATTGCGGTTGCCGTGGCAATTCTGGTTCAACATCGAGGCTTTGCCGCTAGGTTCGTCTTGATCTTTTTGTGGAGTTTTGTTTGATGGCGGGTTTGAACCTCTCTAAGTTGTTGGCCACTTCTGGTGGTGATTGCCTTACATTGCTCATGGCGATTCCTCTTGCGACTTGATGTCGCTAGGTAAACCTCCTTGTGGTCTAGTGTTGATTTTGAGCAAATTGTCCGACTTGATTTTCCAATGATTTGATTGCCGCCTCTTGGTTTTGCAATCTCATCTCGATCTGTTAATAAAAGCATCAGTTCTTTTTATGAAATTACTATTCTCAGCCATATAAGATTCATTTTCATCATAAAAGCATTTAGAAAATTTTCAAAAGAACTAGATGTTGTCGGTTGTTCTTTGCGGCATCTGTTGCCGTGGCATATTCTGCTTTGGAATCGATGCTTGTGCATTCGATTGTTACAGTTTAGAGCATTGTTGGGATTACTCCATGAAAAATTTGGTGCTTCTTCCAAGCTGGATTGTATGTATTGGACATCATGTTGTTTCCCGATTGTAATTCCCCACATAGAAGCTAGATTCGGATTACGCATACATTGGAAGAATTATGGTTATCACCACATAACTCACAAAAAAATCCATTACCTTGACTTCATGTGTGTTGTTTGGTTTTGCATGTTACGGACCATCTTGGTTAAAGCGGCCAATGTGCGAAATTGAATCGATGATCCTAGTTCATGTATTGTGGCTTGCGTCTAACTCCTCCTCTTCTAGTAGATGGGAATTGATAATCATTCTTGGCCAGCTGTTTAAAATTTGCATTGCTTCCTCGGTGACTTATCTAAGAGTATGCCGTTTGCCGAGGCATCTAGCATCATCCTTGTTGGTGTATTCACGGCGTTGTAAAACATTGTTACTTGAGTCCACACCGGGAATCCGTGTAGAGGCATTTGTGTAGAAGTTCTCTATATCGCTCCCAAGCCTCGTACATGGATTCATCATCACTGCGAAAAAAAAAGTAATGTCGTTCTGAAGCTTATCGATTAAATTTGTAGGATTAAATCTAGCAAGGAAATCACGACAAAGATCGGTCAAGATGCTATGGATCCGGCGGGAATGCTATTTAGCCATGCTTTTGCCTATCCCTCGGTGAATAGGGAATAATCTTAATCGTAAGACATCGGGGTGACTCAGTGTATCTTGAGCGAGTTGCAAATCTCGAGGAAAGATTTCAGATGTTGTCGTGCATCTTGATTCTTTGAGCCGCCAAATTGACCTATTGTGTTGATCATATTAAACATTACGGTTTCAACTCAAAGTGGTGGGCTTCAATTTCGGTGCGACAACTCACGGGTTAAGTCCATCAAGATCTTCTTCAAGATAGTCTCGAATAGTTACATTTTTGTGCAGAATCACTCCTCCTCTCTGCTCGAACATCTTGATTAATATTGCCGTCTTGATTTGCCATTGCTTCTCTTATCCTTCGTCTAAGTCTTTGTAAGGTTCGTTCGATTTACGGATCAAAGGGATATTACAGTGAAGTCGGTCTGCATACAGTCATATACCAATGCAAAACCAAAGTTTGTTAGCCCTTTGAATTTTAAACAAGAAAAATAAAAGAAAGTGCAAGAAAATAAAAACAAAGTTGCTATTGCCAATCCCGACAGCGGCGCCAAAAAACTTGTTCTTGCGTAATAAGTGCTACATAAATTGTGCAAGTATACACGTCATAAGTTATAGTATAAAGATATCGTCTCCACGAGGATTGGTGCCACTTCAAGAATCTAGTCTCTTGCCTTTGTAAAAAGTAAAAACACAAGTGAAGGATTATAGAAGTTTTAACTAATAACTAATCTAGAAAGCAATTTAAGTAAAAGAAAAGATGAATTCAATGAGAGAGATAGGCTAGGTTATCGTGAGTTGAGGTGTGATAGCCGATTGGATTGTCTTGGTAAAAGAGTGCACGGGCAACTCGATTGCCGTGGCGACTTGCACTGTGGGTTGCCTTGGCAACTAATTGATGGTTGCTTGGGCGACTAGTTGGGCAACTACTTGGGCGGCTGGGCAGCAACTTCAAGGTGTGGGCGTTCTTCAATGGTTTCTTCTTATCCTAAGTCGAAACTCTAGCTACTTGTGCATGCCTTGATAATACATCCTGCGTGAATCAAGGGTGAACAACAACCAATCTTAAGCGCTCCTCTTAGCCGTTGAAATCCTTAACTTATTCCTAAGCGGATTAATCTTCACCATCATTGGATTGCATAAAGATCATATTCATTCGTTTCTTGAATCTAACTCTCCCGATATTAGATAAATGGATGAAATCACGAGATCCTCTCCCAATTCACTGCAAACAATAATAAGAATCAAGAATGAATAAACCTTGAAATAGAAAAGTGCAAACTCTTATTACCTAAACAAAAACCAATAGTTTCTCACAACCACAAAACACAATAACCATAGCCAAGTAAATTTAGTTCATGGCTAGGTTCCAAAGAAACACAAGATAATTAATCCCTAGCATGAACCCAATCGAACAAAGATGAAGGAAGAGGCTTGTCGAAATCCTCCTTGCCCTTGATGCTTGTCGAAAATTCTCTCATCTTGCCCTACTTGGACTTGCCCCAAAATTTCCCTCTTGCTCTCTCCCCTTGAATTGTCGAAATCTCCTTGATATTTATAGGGCTAGGCCAAAGTCCTTCTTTGAGGAGGAGTTTGAGTTGGAATTAAATTATCTTTAAAGAATATAATTCTTTATTATAATTTTATTCCTATTAGAACTTCTCCTATCCTCTTGGAATTTAATTCTTCTTTAATCTCTGCATGGCAATCAAATTCCTTTGGGCTTGGACCTTGCTCCATGTCATATTGGGCTTGTAAAATCATGAATTTCGACATCCATATTGCTTTTGGTCTTTGTCGACAAATGCCATGGCAACTAGCTCGGCATATCCTTGCCACATTGCCACTAACTAGCATATCTTCATGCATTGCCACATTGCTTTGGCATTGCTTTGGCAAGTGATCCTGCACATACACACACAAAAACACACCAAAGCAGCATCTATTTCCACAAAAATTCACCAAGTTATGTAATCAAGCTCAACGATTGAAGGAAACATGGATTAGTGCATGAATGGCTAACTATGCAACTAATATGAGCCTAAGTTAACAATAATATGAGTAAAAAGGGTAAGAAAAATAGTACTTTTGAACACTTATCACACCCCCAAACTCGAACTATTGCTTGTCCTCAAGCAATGCAAACTCATAATTACACCGCCAAGACTTCAAATTTTCACAAACTTAGCTTTGAACTTGATTTCAATTCTCTCAACCGGGGCACAAAGTATGATTGGCTTTTTATTTTTCGGAAAACGAGGAGTTACTCGGAATCAAACTATAATGCTTGTGAGTGTGTGCGGAGTTGTGTGCGAGTTGATTTTTCGGATTCTATGCAAACAATAGGTTTTCAAATTACTTTTTTGGGTTCTTTTTAACATGTTTTAACTAGAGCCAATCTCGGGCACCTCTAGTGTTTTATTTTTAGTTTTCTTAAGTTAATTTAATCGACTAGAGCCGGTTTCGGGCACCTCTAGTTAAAAAAAAATTTAACGCCTCCTAGAGCCAGTTTCGGGCACCTCTAGTGATCAATTTTTTTAGCATATGCTAGAGCCAATTTCGGGCACCTCTAGCCTTCATCCAATTTTTATTCTAATCTCCCAATTAGTTAATTATCATCCTAAGTTTACTAGAACTCCTTAAATCAATCAAACCACAACAAAGAGCCATCAAATTTAGCATTATAGTAAAATTCTAAGTTTTTCCATGGTTATCCTAGAATAAAAATTCTATCAATTAAGTGCATTGGTAAAGTCATCATTGAATATTCATCAAATCTAAGCAATTCTTGTTCCAATTTAAAGGCATGGCAAGCAATTTATGTATCCTAAATGTAATACTTAAGTGTAACAATCCCCCCCCAAACTCGAGTGAGGCATTGTCCTCAATGCATGCATAAAAATAACGAAAAATAAAAATAAAAATGCATACGAGGACTTACTCCGAGAGCTCGTCATCGTAGATGATTAGTTTCCTTTTGGTCGGTGTCTTGATTCTCTTGCTTGAACGCGATGGTTGTTTTTTTTGTTGCCAGTATGTCTTTAGCTTTGGTTGTCGTGGCATCTTCAGGGTTGGTTGCCGTGGCATCAGCTTGTGCAGGCACGATGTAGGTTGCCGCGGCATCTTCTTCATTGGTTGCCGGGGCAAGGATCTTGGCAAAGAAATTTCCTTAGCATAGTAGTTGTGAGTCTTGTTGTGAAAAAGAAAACAAAGAAAACCTGAAAACTAAAGATAATGAAGAAAAAAAATAAAATATCTCCTAAAAATAAAAATGAAAATAAAAAGAAAAAGGAAATACAAAAAGGAGAGCATGCTCATGCATCTCCTAAGTTGACCACTTCCTTGTTACGTTCCACATGGGCACCATTGTAGTGCTTCAATCTTTGTCCATTAACTTTGAATTCATGGTTGTCGAGAGATGGACTTGATTATCACAAAGACCGTGGGAGAATGGTTTGACGACTTGAATGGTCCCGACCATCTTGATTTCAGCTTTCCCGGGAAAAGTTTTAGCCGAGAATTGAATAGGAGAACTAGTTGCCCTGGCGTGAATTGCCGTGGCAATAGTTTCTTGTCATGCCATCGCTTTGTTTTCTCCTTGTAGATTCGTGCATTGTTATATGCGAGTGCACGAAATTCTTCTATCTCATTGAGATCCATCAAGCGCTTTTGTCCGGCACTTTCCCAATCCATATTCACGGTCTTGATTGCCCAGTACGCCTTGTGCTCAATTTCCACCGGTAGATGACATGTTTTACCATAGACAAGTCGGAAGGGGGACATACCTAATGGTGTTTTGAATGCAGTGCGATATGCCCAAAGTGCGTCATCTAGTCTTAATGACCAATCCTTCCTTGAGGGATTTACAACTTTCTCGAGTATTCCCTTCAACTCCCGGTTAGAAATTTTTGCTTGCCCGTTGGTTTGTGGGTGATATGCCGTGGCGATCTTGTGTGATATGCCGAAGTGTTGCAACATCTTGGCAATTAGTCTGTTGTCAAAATGCTTGCCCCCGTTGCTGATAATTGCTCTCGGCATCCCAAACCGTGTAAATATGTTTTTCTGCAGAAATCGTTGCACGGTCTTGGAATCGTCGTTGGGAACTGCAGCTGCCTCTACCCATTTAGACACATAGTCGACGGCGAGTATGATGTAGAGGTTGCGAATGAAGATGGGAAAGGTCCCATAAAATCGATCCCCATATATCGAACAGTTCCACCTCGATGATGTTCTGGAGTGGAATCTCATGTCGCCTAGAGATATTGCCCGTCCTCTGGCAACGATCACATTGCTTGTAAAAGTCTTGGGCATCTTTGTACAATGTTGGCCAATACACCCCGGATTGCAAGACTTTGGCCGCGGTACGAGTTCCTCCAAAATGTCCTCCATAGGGTGAAGAATGGCATTGCCGGAGTACATTCTGTTGCTCTTCTTCAGGGACACATCGGCGTATAACCTGATCTGCACATTGTTTAAACAAAAGAGGCTCGTCCCAAAAGTAATGCTTAGCATCATGGCGGAACCGCTTCTTCCCTTGGTGAGTAATGCCATACGGAAAAATACCACAAACAAGGAAGTTAACTAAATCTGCGTACCAGGGTATTGCCGAGGCATGTGCTGCCGTAGTGTCTGCTCCCAAAATTGCCGAGGCGTGTGCGTCAAAGACTGCTGTGGCGTCGAGAGTTGCCGAGGAGTGTGCATCCATGGTTGCCGAGGCGTCATGGGCTGCCGAGGCGCAAGGGTTGCCGAGGCGATTAGAATTTGTTCATCCGGGAATGCATCACATATCTCTAGATCCGCGTCCTCCTCCCTATTGCGTTCCAAACGTGATAAGTGATCGGCCACTTGATTTTCTGTTCCTTTCCTGTCCTTAATTTCAATATCAAATTCTTGTAAAAGTAATATCCAACGAATCAAACGAGGTTTAGCATCCTTTTTAGCAAATAAGTATTTGATTGTCGAATGGTCCGTATGAACAATTACCTTTGTACCAATTAAATAGGATCGGAACTTGTCAAATGCGAAAACTACAGCTAGTAACTCTTTCTCCGTTGTTGTGTAATTCACTTGAGCATCGTTAAGAGTTTTACTAGCGTAGTATATCACATGGAAGGTCTTACCTGTGTGTTGGCCTAGGACTGCTCCTACCGCGAAATCACTTGCATCACACATGAGCTCAAAAGGTAGCGTCCAATCTGGTGGAACGACAATGGGTGCCGAGGCAAGCTTTTTCTTTAGGGTTTTGAATGCTTGGGTGCAAGAATCATCAAAATCGAAGACTTTATCCTGTTCAAGCAGATTACACAAGGGTTTAGTGATTTTAGAAAAATTATGAATGAACCTCCCGTAAAAACCTCGCATGTCCGAGAAAACTTCAATTCCTTTAACCAAAATTGGTGGGGTAATCTCTCGATCACGTCCACCTTGGCTTTGTCTACTTCAATTCCCTTGGATGAAATCTTGTGGCCGAGCACTATTCCTTCATCTACCATAAAGTGGCATTTCTCCCAATTGAGGACTAAATCTGTTTCTTCGCATCTTGCCAACACCCTCTCTAAATTGCCGAGACAGCCGTCGTCAAGTCATTACCAAAAACCGAAAAATCATCCATGAAGATCTCAAGGAAGTCTTCGACCATGTCTGAAAAGAGTGCCATCATGCATCTTTGGAAGGTTGCCGGGGCGTTGCACAATCCGAACGACATCCTTCGGAAGGCATAAGTACCGTAGGGGCATGTGAAGGTTGTCTTTTCTTGATCTTCCGGTGCTATGGCAATCTGATTGTAACCTGAATAACCATCAAGAAAACAAGAAAAGGGTTTACCCGCAAGACGGTCAAGCATTTGATCAATAAAGGGTAATGGGATGTGATCTTTCCTAGTGGCTTTGTTTAGCTTTCGATAGTCCATACAAACCCTCCAACCGGTCACATCTGGTTGGGATAAGTTCATTATTTTCATTGCTTACCACTGTTATACCTCCCTTTTTCGGCACACATTGTACCGGACTTACCCACGTACTATCGGAGATAGGGTATATAATGCCGGCGTCAAGCCATTTGATGATTTCTTTCATTACAACCCCTTTTATGGCATGATTCAGTCTCCTCTGGGCCTCAATTGAAGGTTTGTGATCATCTTCCAACAAGATCTTGTGCATGCACACCGCCGGGCTAATTCCCTTCAAGTCGGCAATTGTCCACCCTATTGCCTTTTTATGTAGCTTCAACATGTTGATTAGCTTCTTTTCCTGCTCAGGTTGTAACTTAGAGGAAATAATTACAGGTAATGTATTATCGATCCCTAAGTATACATATTTCAGTTGATCTGGCAATTGTTTCAACTCAAGAATTGGTGGATTTTCGATAGAGGGTTTTTCGATCTTACCTTCCTTACCTGAGTAGTCCAGTGGTTCAAAGTATGTACCTGGTCGATTGACTAGCCAATTTGCCTCTTCTGGTTGTTCCTCATCGACCGGTTCTTCATACTCCTCAGGTTCCTCTTGATCGGCAATGTAGTTGCCAAGGCAACTAAATTCCTCATCGAAGTTAAATTCTGCCGTGGCATGAAGTAGTTGGCATTCTTCTGGATCATCGGCATGCCTTAGTGTTTGGAACACATTTAGTTTTACCTGCTGGTCATTCACCCTCATTGTGAGTTCCCCTTTTCAACGTCGATCAAGGTTCTCCCTGTCGCTAGGAATGGTCTCCCGAGAATGATAGGTGCATGCTCATCTGCTTCACAATCCAAAACAATAAAGTCAGCAGGAAAAATAAATTTATCAACTTTTACCAAGATGTCCTCGATTTTTCCCTCTGGATGCACATAGGATCTGGCTTACTAGCTGCAGCATAATCATGTTGTAGGTCTTGCCTTCCCGATTCTAGTTTCGGAAAACCGATTTAGGCATCAAGTTTATGCTAGCCCCTAGGTCGCATAGTGCTTTCCCGACATAGTGATTTCCAATAGAACAGGGTATTGTGAAACTTCCGGGATCCTTCAACTTGGGCGGCATGCGATTGTGCAACATTGCCATGCATCCCTCTGTCGCGGCAACTGTTTCAAACTCTCCTAGCCTTGTTCTCTTGGACACAATGTCTTTAAGAAACTTGGCATAGTTTGGCATTTGTTCAATTGCTTCCACCAATGGCAAGTTGATGTGGACTTGCTTTAGGATATCAAGAAACTTCTTGAATTGGTATTCTTGCTTTTGTCGCTTCAACCTTTGTGGGAATGGTGGTGGAAGTCGGATATCTTCTATCCTTTCATTGGTTTGAAACCTGATTGACGGCATTGCCGGGACATCTGGAGTTGCCGATGCGTTATCAACTGGGGTTGCTGAGGCATGCTTATCACAAGAAGCCGAGGCGTCATCGGTTGTCGAGGCATGTTTATTGCCGGTTGCCGTGGCAATTCCTGGTTCAGCATCTGAGGCTTTGCCGCTAGGTTCGTCTTGATCTTTTTGTGGAGTTTTGTTTGACGAGCGGGTTTGAACCTCTCTAAGTTGTTGGCCACTTCTGGTGGTGATTGCCTTACATTGCTCATGGCCAGTTCCTCTTGCGACTTCAGTATCGCTAGGTAAACCTCCTTGTGGTCTAGTGTTCAGATTTTGAGCAAATTGTCCGACTTGATTTTCCAATGATTTGATTGCCGCCTCTTGGTTTTGCAATCTCATCTCGGTCCTGTTAATAAAAGCATCAGTTCTTTTTATGAAATTACTATTCTCAGCCATATAAGATTCAATTTTCATCATAAAAGCATTTAGAGAATTTTCCAAAGAACTAGATGTTGTCGGTTGTTGCTTGCGGCATCTTTGCCGTGGCATATTCTCTTTGGAATCCCGATGCTTGTGCATTCTGATTGTTCTGGTTTAGAGCATTGTTGGGATTACTCCATGAAAAATTCGGGTGCTTCTTCCAAGCTGGATTGTATGTATTGGACATAATGTTGTTTCCCCGATTGTAATTCCCCACATAGAAGCTGGATTCTGGATTCTGCATACATTCAGAAGAATTGTGGTTATCGCCACATAACTCACAAAAAGAATCCATTACCTTGACTTCATGTGTGTTGTTTGGTTTTTGCATGTTCGGACCATCTTGGTTAAAGCGGCCAATTGTGCGAAATTGAATCGATGATCCTAGTTCATGTATTGTGGCTTAGCGTCTAACTCCTCCTCTTCTAGTAGATGGGAATTGATAGTCATTCTTGGCCAGCCTATTTAAAATTTGCATTGCTTCCTCCGGCGACTTATCTAAGAGTATGCCGTTTGCGAGGCATCTAGCATCATCCTTGTTGGTGTATTCACGGCGTTGTAAAACATTGTTACTTGAGTCCACACCGGGAATCCGTGTAGAGGCATTTGTGTAGAAGTTCTCTATATCGCTCCCAAGCCTCGTACATGGATTCATCATCAGCCTGCCGAAAAGAAGTAATGTCGTTACGAAGCTTATCGATTAAATTTGTAGGATTAAATCTAGCAAGGAAATCACGACAAAGATCAGTCCAAGATGCTATGGATCCGGCAGAATGCTATTTAGCCATGCTTTCGCCCTATCCCTCGGTGAATAGGGAATAATCTTAATCGTAAGACATCGGGGTGACTCCGTGTATCTTGAACGAGTTGCAAATCTCGAGGAAAGATTTCATATGTTGTCGTGCATCTTGATTCTTTGAGCCGCCAAATTGACCTATTGTGTTGATCATATTAAACATTACCGTTTCAACTCAAAGTGGTCGGCTTCAATTTCGGTGCGACAACTCCTGGGTTAAGTCCATCAAGATCTTCTTCAAGATAGTCTCGAATCGCTACATTTTCGTGCAAGAATCACTCCTCCTCCCTCGAACATCTTGATTAATATTGCCGTCTTGATTTGCCATTGCTTCTCTTATCCTTCGTCTAAGTCTTTGTAAGGTTCGTTCGATTTCTGGATCAAAGGGATATTCTGGTGAAGTCGGTCTCGCCCTGGTCATATACCAATGCAAAACCAAAGTTTGTTAGCCCTTTGAATTTTAAACAAGAAAAATAAAAAGAAAGTGCAAGAAAGTAAAAACAAAGTTGCTATTGCCAATCCCCGGCAACGGCGCCAAAAACTTGTTGCGCGTAATAAGTGCTACGCAATTGTGCAAGTATACACGTCGCAAGTTATAGTATAAAAGATATCGTCTCCACAAGGATTGGTGCCACTTCAAGAATCTAGTCTCTTGCACTGTAAAAAGTAAAAACACAAGTGAAGGATTATAGAAGTTTTAACTAATAACTAATCTAGAAAGCAATTTAAGTAAAAGAAAAGATGAATTCGAATGAGAGAGATAGGGTAGGTTATCGTGAGTTGAGGTGTGATAGCCGATTGGATTGTCTTGGTAAAAGAGTGCACGGGCAACTCAGTTGCCGTGGCGACTTGCACAACGGGGTTGCCTTGGCAACTAATTGATGGTTGCTTGGGCGACTAGTTGGGCAACTACTTGGGCGACTGGGCAGCAACTTCAAGGTTCGGCGGAGCGTTCTTCAATGGTTTCTTCTTATCCCTAAGTCGAAACTCTAGCTACTTGTGCATGCCTTGATAATACATCCCTGCGTGAATCAAGGGTGAACAACAACCAATCTTGCGCTCCTCTTAGCCGTTGAAATCCTTAACTTATTCCTAAGCCGGATTAATCTTCACCATCATTGGATTGCATAAAGATCATATTCATTCGTTTCTTGAATCTAACTCTCCCGATATTAGATAAATGGATGAAATCACGAGATCCTCTCCCAATTCACTCGCAAACAATAATAAGAATCAAGAATGAATAAACCTTGAAATAGAAAAGTGCAAACTCTTATTACCTAAACAAAAACCAATAGTTTCTCACAACCACAAAACACAATAACCATAGCCAAGTAAATTTAGTTCATGGCTAGGTTCCAAAGAAACACAAGATAATTAATCCCTAGCATGAACCCAATCGAACAAAGATGAAGGAAGAGGCTTGTCGAAATCCTCCTTGCCCTTGATGCTTGTCGAAAATTCTCTCCTCTTGCCCTACTTGGACTTGCCGAAATTTCCCTCTTGCTCTCTCCCCCTGGAATTGTCGAAATCTCCTTGATATTTATAGGGCTAGGCCAAAGTCCTTCTTTGAGGAGGAGTTTGAGTTGGAATTAAATTATCTTTAAAGAATATAATTCTTTTGGGCTTGGCCAAAGTCCTATCCTCTTGATATTTATAGGGCTAGGCCAAAGTCCTATCCTCTTGGAATTTAATTCTTCTTTAATCTCTGCATGGCAATCAAATTCCTTTGGGCTTGGACCTTGCTCCATGTCATCTTGGAATAGTCCTTGATATTTATAGGGCTAGGCCAAAGTCCTATCCTCTTGGAATTTAATTCTTCTTTAATCTCTGCATGGCAATCAAATTCCTTTGGGCTTGGACCTTGCTCCATGTCATCTTGGGCTTGTAAAATCATGAATTTCGACATCCATATTGCTTTTGGTCTTTGTCGACAAATGCCATGGCAACTAGCTCGGCATATCCTTCATGCATTGCCCTGGCAACTAGCTCGGCATTGCTTTGGCAAGTGATCCTGCACATACACACACAAAAACACACCAAAGCAGCATCTATTTCCACAAAAATTCACCAAGTTATGTAATCAAGCTCAACGATTGAAGGAAACATGGATTAATGCATGAATGGCTAACTATGGAACTAATATGAGCCTAAGTCTAACAATAATATGAGTAAAAAGGGTAAGAAAAATAGTACTTTTGAACACTTATCACAACGTAAGGCGATCACCACTAGAAGTGGCCAACAACTTAAAGAGGCTCAAGCCCGCTCATCAAAGAAAACTCCACAAAAAGATCAAGACGAACCTAGCAGCAAAGCCTCAGATGCTGAACCAGGAATTGTCGCGACAACCGGCAACAAGCATGCCTCGGCAACTTGCAATAAGCATGCCTCGACAACCCCAGTTGATAACACCTCGGCAACCCTAGTTGTCTCGGCAATGCCGTCAATCAGGTTCTAAACTAATGAAAGGATCGAAGATATCCGACTTCCACCACCATTCCCACAAATGTTGAAGCGACAAAAGCAAGAATATCAATTCAAGAAGTTTCTTGATATCCTAAAGCAAGTCCACATCAACTTGCCATTGGTGGAAGCAATTGAACAAATGCCGAACTATGCCAAGTTTCTTAAAGACATTGTGTCCAAAAGAACAAGGCTAGGAGAGTTTGAAACAGTTGTCGCAACAGAGGGATGCATGGCCATGTTGCACAATCGTATGCCACCCAAGTTGAAGGATCCCGGAAGTTTCACAATACCCTGTTCCATTGGAAACCACTATGTCGGGAAAGCATTATCCGACCTTGGGGCTAGCATAAACTTGATGCCTAAATCAGTTTTCCAGAAATTAGGAATCGGGAAGGTAAGACCTACAATAGTTATGCTACAGCTAGTCGACAGATCCTATGTACATCCAGAGGGAAAAATCAAGGACATACAGGTAAAAGTTGATAAATTTATTTTTCCCGCTGACTTTATTGTTTTGGATTGTGAAGCAGATGAGCATGCACCTATCATTCTCGGGAGACCATTCCTAGCAACAGGGAGAACCTTGATCGATGTTGAAAAGGGAGAACTCACAATGAGGGTGAATGACCAGCAAGTTAAACTAAATGTGTTCCAAACACTAAGGCATGCCGATGATCCAGAAGAATGCCAACTTCTTCATGCCACGACAGAGTTTAACTTCGACGAGGAATTTAGTTGCCTCGGCAACTACATTGCCGATCAAGAGGAACTTGAGGAGTATGAAGAATCGGTCGATGAGGAACAACAAGAAGATGCAAATTGGCTAGTCAATCGACCAGGTACATACTTTGAACCACTGGATTACTCAGGTAAGGAAAGTATGCTCGAAAAACCCTCTATTGAACAACCACCGATTCTTGAGTTGAAGCAGTTGCCAGAGCAACTAAAATATGCATACTTAGGAACCGATAATACATTGCCTGTAATTATTTCTTCTAAGTTACAGCCTGAGCAAGAAAAGAAGCTGATCAAAATGTTGAAGCTACACAAAAAGGCAATAGGGTGGACAATTGCCGACTTGATGTGAATTAGCTCGGCAGTGTGCATGCACAAGATTTTATTGGAAGATGATCACAAACCTTCAATTGAGGCCCAAAGGAGACTGAATCATGCCATGAAATAGGTTGTAATGAAAGAAATCATCAAGTGGCTTGACGCCAGCATTATATACCTTATCTCTGATAGTACATGGGTAAGTCCGGTACAATGTGTACCGAAAAAGGGAGGTATAACGGTGGTAAGTAATGAAAACAATGAACTCATTCCAACCAGGAATGTGACCGGTTAGAGGGTTTGTATGGATTATCGAAAGCTAAACAAAGCCACTAGGAAAGATCACTTCCCATTACTCTTTATTGATCAAATGCTTGACCGTCTTGCAGGTAAACCCTTTTATTGTTTTCTTGATGGTTATTCAGGTTACAATCAAATTTCCATAGCACCAGAAGATCAAGAAAAGACAACCTTCACATGCCCATACGGTACTTATGCTTTCCGAAGGATGTCGTTCGGATTGTGTAACGCCCCGGCAACCTTCCAAAGATGCATGATGGCACTCTTTTCAGACATGGTCGAAGACTTCCTTGAGATCTTTATGGATGATTTTTCTATTTTTGGTAATGACTTCGACAGCTGCCTCGACAATTTAGATAAGGTGTTGGCAAGATGTGAAGAAACTGATTTAGTCCTCAATTGGGAGAAGTGCCATTTCATGGTAGATGAAGGAATGGTGCTCGGCCACAAGATTTCATCCAAGGGAATTGAAGTAGACAAAGCCAAGGTGGACGTGATCGAGAGATTACCCCCACCAAGTTCAGTTAAAGGAATTCGAAACTTTCTTGGACATGCAGGTTTTTATAGGAGGTTCATTCATAATTTTTCTAAAATCACTAAACCCTTGTGCAATTTGCTTGAACAGGATAAAGTCTTCGATTTTGATGATTCTTGCACCCAAGCATTCGAAACCCTAAAGGAAAAGCATGCCTCGGTACCCATTGTCGTTCCACCAGATTGAACGCTACCTTTTGAGCTCATGTGTGATGCAAGTGATTTCGCGGTAGGAGTAGTCCTAAGCCAACGCACAGGTAAGACCTTCCATGTGATATACTACGCTAGTAAAACTCTTAATAGTGCTCAAGTGAATTACACAACAACGGAGAAAGAGTTACTAGCTATAGTTTTCGCATTTGACAAGTTCCGATCCTATTTGATTGGTACAAAGGTAATTGTTCATACGGACCATTCGGCAATCAAATATCTATTTGCTAAAAAGGATGCCAAACCTCGTTTGATTCGTTGGATATTACTTTTACAAGAATTTGATATTGAAATTAAGGACAAGAAAGGAACAAAAAATCAAGTGGCCGATCACTTATCACGTTTAGAACGCAATAGGGAGGAGGACGCGGATCTAGAGATATGTGATGCATTCCCGGATGAACAACTTTTAGTTGCCTCGGCAACCATGGGCGTGCATGCCTTGGCAACCCTCGACACCTCGGCAACCATGGACGTTCACGCCTCGACAACTATTGATGCCGCAACAACCCTTAACACGCACGCCTCAGCAACCATGGATGCGCTCGCCTCGGCAACTGTCAACACCGCAGCAGCCCTTGACGCGCACGCCTCGGTAATTTTGGGAGCAATCGCCACGGCAGCACATGCCTCGACAATACCCTGGTACGCGTATTTAGTTAATTTCCTTATTTGGGGTATTTTACCTTATGGCCTTACTCACCAAGGGAAGAAGTAGTTCCGCCATGATGCTAAGCATTACTTTTGGGACGAGCCACTTTTGTTTAAACAATGTGCAGATCAAGTTATACGCTGATGTGTCCCTGAAGAAGAGCAATAGAATGTACTCCGGCAATGCCATTCTTCACCCTATGGAGGACATTTTGGAGGAACTCGTACCACGACCAAAGTTTTCCAATCCGGTTTGTATTGGCAAACATTGTACAAAGATGCCCAAGACTTTTACAAGCAATGTGATCGTTGCCAGAGGAAGGGAAATATCTCTAGACGACATGAGATGCCGCTCCAGAACATTATGGAGGTGGAATTGTTTGATGTATAGGGGATCGATTTTATGGGTCCTTTCTCATCTTCATTTAGCAACCTCTACATTCTACTTGCCGTCGACTACGTGTCTAAATGGGTTGAGGCAGCTGCAGTTCCCAACAACGATTCCAAGACTGTGCAACGATTCTTGCAGAAAAACATATTTACACGGTTTGGGATGCCGAGAGCAATTATCAGTAACGAAGGCAAGCATTTTGACAACAGACTTATTGCCAAGATGTTGCAACGCTTCGACGTATCACACAAGATCGCCGCGGCATATCACCCACAAACCAACAGGCAAGCAGAAATTTCCAACCGGGAATTGAAGGGTATACTCGAGAAAGTTGTAAACCCCTCTAGGAAGGATTGGTCATTAAGACTAGATGACGCACTTTGGGCATATCGCACTGCATTCAAAACACCCTTAGGTATGTCCCCCTTCCGACTTGTCTATAGAAAAACATGCCATCTACCGGTGGAAATCGAACACAAGGCATCTTGGGCAATCAAGACCGTGAATATGGATTGGGAAAGTGTCAGACAAAAGCGTTTGTTGGACCTCAACGAGATAGAAGAATTCCGTGCACTCGCCTATAACAATGCAAGAATCTACAAGGAGAAAACAAAGCAATAGCATGACAAGAAACTATTGCCGTGACAATTCACGCCAGGGCAACTAGTTCTCTCATTCAATTCTCGGTTAAAACTTTTCCCAGGAAAGCTGAAATCGAGATGGTCGGGACCATTCGAAGTTGTCAAACCATTCTCCCATGGTGTCATGATAATCAAGTCCATCACTGACAAACATGAATTCAAAGTTAATGGACAAAGATTGAAGCACTACAATGGTTCCCATGTGGAACATAACAAAGAAGTGGTCACCTTAGGAGATGCATGAGCATGCTCTCCTTTTGATGTTTTATTTTTATTTTTATTTTTATTTTTATTTTTATTATTTTTATTATTTTCGACTATTTTTTATATTTTTTCTCGAACTAAATTTTTTTTATTTTCAATTATTATTATATTTTTTAGGATATATTTTCTTTTTTATCTTTCTAAGTTTAAGAATCCCTTTACACATCTTTATTTATTTTCTTTTATTAGTTTATCTTTAATTTTAATCCTTATTTGATTTGTCTTTGAATTGTAGGAAAAGAGTTCAAGATAAAGAGGAATTTTGATCCAAGAAGGAAAACATCTTCAACAAGGAAATTAATGGGCTGAATCTAAGGCTTATATGAAGCCTCCAACTTACCCTAATTAAACCCCCCATTGCCGTCACCCTTCCCCTAAACTAAAACCCCCTTTATTTTCTATCCAAAATTAATCCCACCCACCATATTTACTACCTATCTTTTCTATAAAAACCATCACCCTTAACTTCCAAGAAACCTCTTCCTACTTTTCATCTTGCAACTCTTTATTTTATTTTATTTTATTTGTTTTTACAAAACTCACAACCAAGGTCATCCATGGCATCCAAAATTAAATTTTTGGTTCATCCAAGTTCCTCCAAAGAACCAAGATACAAGAAGTTTGCTACACCGGTGGTTCAAGAAAGATTTCACTCCAAGTTCGAAAGCTGGAAGATTTACGAAGAACAAGGCTTTGAATACTCCAACTCTCATCAAGATTTCGGCCTTGAACCATTCATCTTCGAGAGGATTGCACATCAAAAGTGGCAAAACTTTTGCCATCAATCAGAACCGGGTAACATCTCATGGGTAAGAGAATTCTATGCTCACTCACCTAACCCAAATAATCCTTATGTTTTTGTTCGTGACAAGGCCATACTCATAAGCCCCGAAAACATCAACACCTTTTACGGGCTCTACATTGAGAAGGACGAGCATCAAGGCTTTGTTGATCAAATCACGCCCAAACAACTCGACAAGGTGCTTCAAGAACTCACTCTACCGGGAACTCATTGGAACGACGGTAAATACAAGGGCACGGTAAATCGCCTTCGGCTTAAACCCGAGGCAAAACTATGGAATAAGTTTGTTAAAACTTCTTTAATGCCCACCACACACAATACTACCGTTGATATACCACGTATTTTGCTCATACATTCTATTTTTCATAATCACATCATTAACATTGGAAAAATTATTTGCAATGAGATTTTTGTATGTAACTCAAAAGATAAGGGCTCTCTTTTCTTCCCTTGCTTAATTTCTAATCTTTGCAAGGAGATGCATGTCCCAAGTGAGCCAACCGATGAAAAAGGCCCTACCAAAGTCCAGTTGGAATCAAGCACAAATCCGAAAAATAATGGGAGAGGCACCGGAAAAATCCTCAAGGCCTTCAATTGCCACAACAACTCCTGTCGCCCCGACAATCCCTAATGCCCAAGAACCTAACACTCGGGCAACTCGGCCATCAACACCGGGACACTTTGAAGCACTCTTGCAACCATTGGCGAGCCACCTAAGGCAAATTGAAGACCGGCAACTAATGTTCATGCAGTACACGAAGGAGCACAAAAATGCCATCACCCAAGTCATCCTAGAAAAATACCCAGACAGTCGCGTGTCGTTCCCAATCTTTCCTGCCGAGATCCTTGCCCCGGCAACCAATGAAGCAGTCGCCAAGGTAACCGCAACAGATGATGCCGCGGCAACCTACATCGTGCCTGCACAAGCAGATGCCACGGCAACCAACCCTAAAGATGCCACGGCAACCAAAGCTAAAGACATCCCGGTAACCACTGCAAAAGCCAAAGGTAAAGCACCTATGCCCGAATCAACTGGTACGAAATCATTGTCTGATTTTTCATATTCAGACGAGTCCTCCATTGCACCAAAAAAGACCGCACCAATTGAATCCTCCAAGCGAAAATCCAATGACATTGATGAAGAAGATGATGAGGACAACCCTGTACGAGGATCGATTCCACCAACGACAACAAGGAAACAACCATCACGTTCAAGCAAGAGAATCAAGACACCGACCAAAAGGAAACTAATCATCCACGATGTTGAACTCTTGGAGTAAGTCCTCGTTTGTATTTTATTTTTCGTTATTTTTATTTTTCTTTAATGTATGCATTGAGGACAATGCCTCACTCAAGTTTGGGGGGATTGTTATTAGTAGTTACCATGTTTAGTTACATTCATCTTAAGTATTACATTTAGGATACATAAATTGCTTGCCATACCTTTAGTTGGAACAAAAATTACCTAGATTTGATGAATATCCGATGATGACTTTGCTGCAGCATTTAATTGATAGAATTTTTATTCTAGGATAACCATGGAAAAACTTAGAATTTTACTATGATGCTAAATTTGATGAAACACTGTTGTTGTTTGATTGATTTAAGGAATTCTAGTGAACTTAGGTTGATAATTAAACAAATCGGGGGATTAGAATAAAAATTGGATGAATGCTAGAGGTGCCCAAAATTGGCTCTAGCATGTGCTAAAAAAAATTTGATCACTAGAGGTGCCCAAAACCGGCTCTAGTATGTGCTAAAAAATTGATCGCTAGAGGTGCCCGAAACCGGCTCTAGTCGAATAAATTAATTAACTTAAGAAAACTAAAAACAAAACACTAGAGGTGCCCAAAACTGGCTCTAGTTAAAACATGTTAAAAGAATCCAATGAAGTAATTTGAAAACCCCTTGTTTGCATAGAATCCGAAAAATCAACTTGCACACAACTTCGCACACACTCACAAGGAATATAGTTTGATTTCGAGTAACTCTTAAGTTTTTTGAAAAATGAAAAGCCAGTCATACTTTGTGCCTCGGTTCTAAGAATTGAAATCAAGTTCCAAGCTAAGTTTGTGAAAATTGAAGTTTTGGCAGGTAATTATTAGTTTGCATTGCTTGAGGACAAGCAATAGTTCGAGTTTGGGGGTGTGATAAGTGTTCAAAAGTACTATTTTTCTTACCCTTTTTACTCATATTATTGTTAGACTTAGGCTCATATTAGTTACATAATTAGTCATTCATGCATTAATCCATGTTTCCTTCCATCGTTGAGCTTGATTTCATAACTTGGTTGTTTTTGTGGGAAAAGATGCTACTTTGGTGTGTTTTGTGTGTATGTGCAGGATCACTTGCTACAGCTAGTTGCCAGGGCAATGCATGAAGGAGATGCCGAGCTAGTTGCCAGGGCAATACATGAAGGAGACGCCGAGCCAGTTGCTAGGGCAATTGTCGACAAAGAACAATGTGATTGGTAGTCGAAATTGATGACTAGACAAGCCCAAGATGACGTGGAGCAAAGCTAAATCCCAAAGGAGTTTGATTTCCATGAAGAGATTAAAGAAGAATTAAATTCCAAGAAGATAGGAGAAGTTCTAGAAGGAATATAATTATAATAAAGAATTATATTCTTTAAAGATAATTTAATTCCAACTTAACTTCCTCCTCAAAGAAGGACTTTGACCTAGCCCTATAAATTAGAGGCCATGCCGTCAACTCCAAGGGAGAGCAAAGAAGAGAGAATTTTCGACAAGCATCTAGGGCAAGGAGGATTTCGACAAGCTTCATCCTTCATCTTTTTCTTTCTTATTCAATTAGGTTCATGCTAGGGATTTTTTATCTGTGTTTCTTTGGAACCTAGCCATGAACTAAATCTATTTGGCTAAGGTTATTCTGTCTTGTGGTTGTGAGAAACTATTGGATTTTGTTTAGGTAATAAGAGTTTGGACTTTTCTATTCAAGGTTTATTCATTCTTGGTTTTTATTCTTGTTTGCGAGTGAATTAGGAGAGAATCTCGTAACTTCATCTATTTATCTAATATCGAGAGAGTTAGATTCAAGAAACGAATGAATATGATATTTATTCAATCTATTGATGGTGAAGATTAATCCGGCTTAGGAATAAGTTAAGGATTTCAACGGCTAAGAGGAGCGCAAGATTGGTTGTTGTTCACCCTTCATTCACGCAGGGATGTATTATCAAGGCATGCACAAGTAGCTAGAGTTTCGACTTAGGGATAAGAAGAAACCATTGAAGAACGCTCTGCCGAACCTTGAAGGTTGCTGCCCAAACGCCCAAGTAGTTTCCCAACTAGTCACCCAGGCAACCATCGATTAGTTGCCAAGGCAACCCCGTTGTGCAAGTTGCCACAGCAACTGAGTTGCCCTTGTACTCTTTTACCAAGACGATCCAATCGGCTATCACACCTCAACTCACGATGACCTAGCCTATCTCTCTCATTTAATGACATCGCCTTTTACTTATTTGCTTTCTAGATTAGTTATTAGTTAAAACTCCTATAATATTCTACTTGTGTTTTCTTTTACTTTTTACAGTGTAAGAGACTAGATTCTTGAAGTGGCACCAATCCCTGCGGAGACGATATCTTTTATACTATAACTTGCGACGTGTATACTTGCGCAATTGCGTAGCACTTATTACGCGCAACACGTGCACCAGCCCAAGTTTTTAATATCAGGACAGATAAGGATCGTGATAATCCAAAAATCATTGCAGGTACATTCTATCTTTTTGATAAGCCTATATTGGTTTTAATTGATCCTCGTTCTACATATTCGTACATTAGCACTAAGTTGATTGAAGAAAGAAATATTATATTAGAGTCTATCTCTAGTGATATAATAGCGACAAATCCATTGGGTTAGAGTGCGAGAGTGAATCGAATAAGTAAAAATTGTCCGATAAAGATGCAAGGAATAAAGTTTTCGGCAAATTTAATAGAACTACCTTTCGAAGAATTCCAAATAATTTTGGGAATGGATTGGTTATCTTTTTATCATGACATAGTGGATTGTCATCTGAAAAGACTAATATTGAGGGATTCGAAAGGTGATGAGGTAATGGTAGTTGGTGAAAGGATGAATCCTTTATATAATGTAATTTCAGTCGTTTCTGTGCAGAAGCTGCTATTAGAAGGTTGTCAAGCTTTTCTAGCTAATATAGTGAATACTCAAACTTCTGGAGTTAAGTTGGAAGATATTCCTACTATTCGAGAATACCCAAATGTATTTCCGGATGAGTTACCAGGATTACCTCTAGATCGAGAAGTAGAATTTAAAATAGAAATGTTACATGGTACTGCACCTATATCAATGGCTCCGACTGAGCTTCGAGAGTTAAAAGCGCAATTGCAAGAATTGTTAGATCGGGGATTTATAAGGCCAAGTGTGTCACCTTAGGGCGCACCAATGTTACTCGTGAAAAAGAAAAATGGATCTTTGTGATTATGCATAGATTACCACCAGTTAAATAAGGTGATCGTGAAGAATAATTATCCTCTTTCCAGGATTGATAATTTTTTTTATCAATTAAAGGGTGCAGATGTGTTTTCCAAAATTGATCTTCGATCTGGATATCATCAATTGAAGATTCAGGAAGAAGATATTTCAAAGACGGCTTTCTGAACTCAGTATGGACACTATGAGTTTGTAATGATGCCGTTCGGATTAACTAATGCTCCTGCAGCATTCATGGATCTGATGAATCGAATATTTCATCCATATTTGGATCAATTTGTGGTGGTATTTATTGATGACATTTTAGTATATTCAAAGACAAAAGAGGAACATGATGTTTATCTTCGTGTTGTTCTTTAGATCCTCCGAGAAAAGAAACTATATGCTAAGTTATCAAAATGTGAATTTTGGTTATCAGAAGTTACTTTTCTCGGCCATGTGGTTTCAGCAGAGGGAATAAGAGTAGATCCCAAGAAAATACAAGCTATAGTTGAATGGAAAACTCCGAAGAATATTTCTAGGGTTCAAAGTTTCTTGGGACTGGCTGGTTATTATTGAAGATTTGTAAAGAATTTTTCGATGATTGCCTCTCCGCTAACCAAGTTATTAAGAAAGGATGTGCTATTCATTTGGATGGATAAGTGTCAAGAAAGCTTTGAAACATTAAAAAGGATTTTAACTGATGCTACGGTATTGGTGCAGCCAGAATCGGGTAAGGATTGTGTAGTGTATAGTGATGCTTCTTATAACGAATTGGGATGTGTATTCATGCAAGAGGGAAAGGTAATGGCTTATGCTTCCAAACAACTTAAGACGCATGAGAGGAACTATCCTACCCATGATTTAGAGTTGGCAGCGGTTGTATTTGCTTTAAAGATATGACGACATTATCTATACGGAGAATGATACTATATCTATACGGATCATAAAAGTTTAAAGTATATGCTAACTCAAAAGGAGTTAAATTTGAGGCAAAAAGGTGGATCAAGCTCCTAAAGGATTATGATGTGGTTATTGACTACCATCCAGGAAAAACGAACGTGGTAGCTGATGCCCTTAGTAGAAAGACCTTTGTTGCCTTGATAGCTATGAATGCAAGGCTAGCTTTGAAAGAAAATGGTGCTTTGATTGCTTAATTAAGAATATGACCTAATTTAGTAGATCGAATAAAGGAGCTTTAGAAAAGAGATATGGAATGTTTGTCAAGATTTAAACAAGTTGAAAATGGTGAGACCAAAGATTTTGAAATTAAGTCTGATGGATGCTTGTATTACCGAGGAAGAATTGTTATTCCCGAAGATGAAGAATTAAAGAAAGAACTTCTCTTTGAGCCACATTATGGTCCTTTAAGCATGCATCTAGGTGGAATCAAGATGTATCAAGATTTAAAGAGTCGATATTGGTGGCCAGGAATGAAAAGAGCTATAACTGATTTTGTTTCGAAATACCTGACATGTCAACAAGTAAAAGCAGAGCATTAGGTGCCTTCTGGTTTATTGCAACCAATTTCCATTCCTCAATGGAAATGGGAAAGAGTAACCATGGATTTTGTATTAGGGCTACCTTTGACTACAGGCAAAAAGGATTCAATTTGGGTAATTGTTGATAGATTGACTAAATCGGCGCACTTCATCCCGGTACGGACAGATTACTCTATGGATAAATATGATGAGTTATATATTAAAGAAATAGTTCAACTTCATGGAGTACCAGCCTCGATTGTCTCTGATAGAGATCCAAAGTTTACTTTCAGATTTTGGAAGTCTTTACATAAAGCTCTGGGTACTCAACTTAATTTTAGCACGACCTTTCATCCTCAAACAGATGGACAATCAGAGCGAACCATTCAAATTTTGGAAGATATGTTAAGAGCATGTGTGATTGAATTCAAAGGATCATGGGAGAAATATTTGCCATTAGCTGAATTTGCTTATAATAACAGCTATCAAGCAAGTATCAAGATGGCACCTTATGAAGACTTATGTGGAAGAAAATGCAGGACTCCTTTGAATTGGTACAAGTTAAAAGATTGAGATATAGTTGGTCCTGATCTTATAAGAGAAGCAGAAAACAAGGTAAAGATTATACAAGATAATTTCAAGATAGCCTCCGATCGACAAAAATCATATGCAGATTCGAAGAGAAAAGAAATTGAATTTCAAGTGGGTGATAAAGTGTTTCTTAAAGTATTACCTTGGAAGAAAATACTACATTTCGGGCGAAAAGGAAAGTTGAGTCCAAGATTCATTGGGCTATATGAGATTTTAAAAATAGTTGGTCCGGTGGTTTACCAACTTGCTTTACCTCCGAAAATGGACAAGATTCGTAATGTATTTCATGTATCAATGCTCAGAAAGTATCGATCAGATCCTTCCCACATCATTACTCCAAAAGAGGCAGAGAATCAACCAGATTTGACATATGAAGAGGAACCGATTAGAATCTTAGCACGTGGTGTCAATGAACAAAGGAACAAAACAATTCCACTTGTTAATGTTCTTTGGCGAAATAACAATGTGGAGGAGGCAATGTGGGAAAGAGAAAAAAATATAGAAAAACAATTTCCTCATCTTTTCAAATCAGGCACGTTCTGAAAATTCGAGGACGAATTTTCTTAAGGGGAGAATTGTAATACCCCAATAATTGGTTAGTGACTAAATTGCAAAGAATTAAAAGTTGGTGGTTTTAGTTCAGTGACTAAAATGTAAAATGTTAAAGTTTGGTGACCAAAGTGAAAAGTTGAGAAAAGTTTGAGGAACAACAAGGTAATTTTCCCAATAATAATTTTTTATATAAATATATATCACATAAGGTTGTGAATCAAGTTAGATTCGATGTTTTTACTATTGGGAAATTGCAGTTAAAGTTTAAATGGAGTTCGGGTAATCGTATGAGCTCGAAATGTGATGAAATTTTGAAGGGAGTTGTAAGAGGACTTGAAGAACATGACATTTCGTTTTGGAATCGTTTTTGATCGATTTGGATTCGATTGGATGAAGTATTTTGAAATAGTGCACAAATGGTATTTTTGCAAATACATGGATTCATTAATGGCATTCTAGTCATTTTGCCCATACTTTTTAATTAAAGATGATTATGAAAAGTGAAATTAATAGGTGTCCACACCTAATTGGATATAATTAAGGGGCAAAATGGTAATTTTACTATTAAAGGAGATTTTTATATTAGATAAAGGTTAAATAAATGCCATTTGTCTTGTAAATTAATTGAAGAAAAAGTTAGAAAATTTCTCTCATCTTTCTCCTCTAGGCCGAATTCAGCACAAGCAAGGTAAGAAATTTTGTAATTCATTTTCAAGCATGAATTAGTTGACTTTTGGTTTATGACGTGAAATAGAGAATTAACCTCCATTGAATTCTCTTTCATTTGGTATAATTCTCTTTTATTTGAATTGGAAATGATGTTAGAAGCTTGAATATGATGTTTGGTGGTTAAATTCATGCCTGAATCAAGTTGGAAAAATTTTGAAAAGTGACCTTTGGTATTAAGCTATTAGAAGAAATTAGGGGAAAATTATGGAAAATTTTTCCTAAGGCTAGAAATGGTGTAATGATGAGTTTGTAATATTTTGAATGTTAATTGGACTAGTATAGAAGTTTGTAAAGTGTTGAGGACTAAATTGTAAAGTTGGGGAAATATGTGATTAAAGTGGAAAGTTTTTTTGAAATTGAAGTTGTGTGATAAAGGATTATTTTGAAAGAATTGGAAGTATAAGGGTTAACATTGATGTTGTGAGATAAGATTAGTAATGAAAGAATTTTTAGGAATATTATTCCTAATACGTATCAATGTTAGTATAATACTAACATATACTTTTAATCGTATGTGAGTTGTTAAATGTTGTGTAGACCGTAATCGAGATCAAAATTGAGATACAAGCAAGGTTGTGGATAAAGAAAAAGTATAAGAGTAAAGTTGAAAGTAATCGTACAGTTTACTAGTGAGGCAACAGGTGAGTGCATTCCTACTTATTTTATTATGATATGAGGAAGACTTGCGATAAGTCAACCTCGAGTGTTGAAAAGAATTAGGATTTGAATCGTAAACTATATACATATTAAATGGTTTTGAAATGAATTATAATGATTTCGGGTATGAACTGTCCAATGCATTTTTTATATATGTTATAGTGATATGTCTTTATCTATTGATATTATTGAATAAGTGAAGAAATCATAATAGTGAATTGGTTAAAAACCCATTGTATGATTATTGAGATTCTTGGTATAATTTATCATGCCAATGAGGTGGAGTATAGTGATATAGTGATACAGTGAAGTTGTGTTCTACAACTATGATTTAGTGATACAGTGATGTTGTGTTCTACAGCAATGACCTAGTGATACAATGATGCTGTATAAGTGTACAACAGTGACATAGTGATATAGTGTTTTATTTTGGCACAACATATTAGTTGATGTGGCACATGTGCATACTCAACAATGAGTCACATACCATGCATTCTCACTTACTTTACATTGGGCTATAATTTAATTAAGAGTGAAATTGCAAAGAATGATTCAAGTGAAAATGAATCTTCAAATAAAGAATTGCTTTAGTATAATACTTGTTTTATATAAAAATTTTGAGATTTTACAGGTTACATAATAGTGGAACGACTTTGACAAGTCAATTTTTACGATTTCATAATCCTATATGATATATATATTGTATTTTGTTTGTTTTTGTCATTTCTTTACAATAAAATATTTTAATTATTTTATGTTGCCTCACTAAGTGTATACTTAGTGTGTGAATGTTTCACGTATAGGTAAAAGAGCGTAAGGAGTAAGGAGCAGCAGCAGGACATCATCTATTTTGAAAGCGAAACATCACTATCAGTATGACATCTTCGATGTTACTTTTGATATTATTAGTTGGCATGTAAATTATAAATGTTTTGAGCTACTCTGATATGAATATGTTTAGTAAATAGATAATTTAATCGTATTTTATTTGTTATCTAAAATATCTTTAATTTAGGCAGTTTTATTAATTATGTGAATTATAAGTAAACTGCCTAGTTGTTGCTTGAATCTAGGTTTGAATTTAACTTAGAAATATTAAGTTTAAATTTTATGCGATTAAATGTTATTTTAGTGTGCTTTTGGATGTTAATTGATGTTGATTCATGGATTGAACTGTTAGGTTTTGGCTGGGTTAAGTTTGGAAGGTGTTTGATGTTGTTTTCGGTTGTTGTGGGATAATTTCGTGTAGTATGTGATGAGGATTTGTATGAATTGATTTTGCTGGGTTGTTGAATTCATTTTGATGCATTGAAACCTCTGTGTTTGTATGGTTAAAGCAGGGGTCGTTGATCTCAAGCTTGAGGGATTTCAGAACTTTTGTAGGCTTGGATTCGTGTCGGTAATCAATGTTTTGCGTAGTTGGCGAGTGAGGATGCGATTTATAGCTTTACAAAGGTTTGGAAGTTGTGTTTGGGAGTTTAGATTAAGCTTGAAACGCTGGTCTAAGCTCAGAAGTAAGTAAAGGATAATTTCTCTCTCGTTTCGGTTTGGCAAATTGGTTTTAATGCACTTGTTTTGATGATTTGATTTCTCATTGTTATATGCCTGATTTGAGCAGGGTTAAAGGCTGGAAAATGGTTATAAAATGATGATGATACATTTTGAAAGAAACATGTGTCTTAATAATGTTTTTGAACATTGGTTATTGCATAGTTAGTGCATTGGATAAATGGTTTTGATTGATGTATATGAAAACAGTGAGTTGATGTTAATGGAATAAATTTTATTGGCAAGCAATGTGGTTAATAAATTTTATCGGATATAGTTGGTCGTCCATAGGATTTGATAGTGCACTATAAAAAGTCGCATTATATTTTGAGGGGTTCATGTGTACCGAAAACTCCATCCAAGAACCATAACGGTCGATGGGTTATATGGTACCAAAAACTCCCGTTAGTGGATAGTACATCTAACCGATGAGTGGTGTTGAGGGGTTTATGGGTTCCGAAAACTCCCGTTGGTGGACCTTTAAATGGTTTTCAGTTGAGATGTGGAAGTGTTGAGGGCACACTTGTTAAATCCGTGTATCCAACGTAATAATTTGTAAAGTGGAACTTGGTTGATGATCACTTGTATTCAATATAATTTTTGATGTAACATGTGATGGATTGTGATGTATATTATGGTATATACATGTTTGCTCTTCAAGCTTTGCATTGAGATAGAATGCATGGGAAGGCTTAAATTGAGGAATACATATGGAATTTTACATGTGAATTCATGATATGAGAATTTATATGGTGTTAAGCATGATTTGAAATGATGAAGTGCATGAAAAGCGAGGCATGATAATGTTGATGATGTTTTGAAAGTTGTTTTTAATAGTAAATTTCAAAGTGGACTGTTAAATGGTTTTAAATGCATCGATGGTGGTTTGTTTTATAGCACTCCTCACTAGGCCTAGTGTGCTTACGCTCCCTTTTTCCATCAATGCAGAGAATTAAAGGTTGGAGGCAACAATCAAGCGAGGGAAACTCCAAAGACTTGTGTTTACGAAAGTATGGTTTCGATTTGGACTAGTAGTAATAAAGGCAATATGGTCAATTGTTGTTTGGGAGGGTTGTTTGCTAAACTCTTTGTTTGATCAAGTTTTAAATGTTGTTTTGGACTTGTATGAGGCTTACAATGCTTGTTAATGCTTGGGATTTATGTTTTGGATGTTGAGTAGGGAGCATGCCTATAGATGTTGTGGATGTTTGTGTTAGGCTTATTTGAATTGCTTTAAATGCTCCTATGGTTATTTCAAGCATGCTTTTGGGTGAGGTGTGATGTTTAGGTAAGTGTTGGATGTATTTAAAATGAGCAAAAGTGTCATAAGTTGGTCATAGAGGTCATCACAAGCCTTCATTTACCGGTACAGGTCCCCTAGTTTCGGTACGCGGGGTCTGGGAAGGCTCAGATCATCAAAAATTAACAAAGAATATCGGTATGCCTATCCACCATACTAGTACGCCTAAAGAAAAATTTACATTGGTTTCGGTACACGGGCTCCCATGTCGGTATGCCTCTTTGCTACTAGAATCTGATTTTCAAAAGCAATCATTAAGAGATCGGTACGGGGTGAACCGTATCAGTATGAGTTTGCTTAGCATACAGTATCAATATGGGGCTTGCAATAGCAGTACACAGAGCTACTAAGTTAGTCGAACTGTATCAATACGGCCTATGTCCGTATCGGTACGCGGTGTATCTTTTAGGCTTTATGGTTGCTGAAGTTAGAAAATATGCAGTTTTGTCCCTGAATGTTATGTATGCAATTAAATAAGCTTGGATGATTATTTTGAGTTGGGAGATGACACGTGAGCATGAAATTGGATTAATTAAGGATTGGTAACTTGGTTTTAAATAAAACCTTGTAATTTGTGGAAATTACATTTTGGTCCCTAAAGTGCAATTTTGAGCAATTGAACTCTATTTTGGAATCAGATTGCAATGTAACATATCCTATGATGCATGTTGACCCTAGAAATTAAATTGATGTATTTAGAAAAGATAAAGATAAAAAAGTTCGGGTACTAAATTGAGATTTTCAAAAGTTATGTATTTTAGTCCCGTAAATGACTAGTTCACCCCAAGAATGACATTTTTGTGTTACTCAAATTTTTCGTACAGAGATTGTATTTTTGGCTATTAAGCGATAAAGTTTGGAAAATATTCGGTTGATCGGATCAAATTATAAATTTAAGATATTTTAAAGGATGATAAAGCAAGGTTAAAATTGTCATTTCCATGTCTTAAAATGGTAGGATTTAACATGGACCATTGGATTTAAAGTAAGTTTCCATGTTAAATATGAACCGTTGGATGAAAAATGGCAAGATGGTAATTTTGGGAAATTCCAAGGGCAAAGTTGGTAATCACTAACTACTTGGATGGGTAGGTTGACATGTGGCAAGATGAGAAACATTGAATTTCAAGGGTAAAAAGGGCATTATACATTAAAATGAATTTTAAATTCATTTTAATTATATTATAGACAAATGGTCATTAATTAAAAGAATGGAAAAGTCAAGAAAATTCTCATCTTTTCTTCATTTTCCTCAAGTAGCCGTGAGTTTCCTAAGGTAAGGGAGAAAGTTTTTATTATAAAAATCGGGCTATGAAATCGGTAAATATTTAATAAATGGGTTAAAGAGTTATACACTCTAAAAAAATCTTGTGATACTCTAATTGGTATTTATTATAAAATATTTATTAAGGTGTTACAGCGTTGGAGGTGAGAACTGCAAGTTTGGAGCATAGCCATGGAGTATTTTCTCATGCTGAAGGTTCTAGTTCTCGTGAGAGAGTTGCTGGAAACAATGTTGGGAAAGGTCAGCGCAAGAAGCACCAATGTAGGAAAGATTACCCTGAACGAAGACGGGTGGAAGTAATGCTGGGCGAGGGTCGCAAGGTCAGAGTACCCAGGTTAGAGCATTACATAATACATGTTGGGTATGTGGAGCACAGGGTCACATGAGACAAGGATGTCCACACTTGGTCAGAGAGGGATAAGGCCCTTCGTTTGTTGTTGCTAATTCCTGTTGAAGTTGTAGATCTAAGAATCACATGAGGCATGGTTGCCCATTGTTGGTTAGGGTGCGTAGGCTCCTGCACCTATTGTTGCACCATCGAGTGACTGCGAGTATTGTCGGAAGCATTCCCAGCGTTGTGATGAGGATCAGTGGACCAAGACGTGTAATGTTGCTATCCGGTTTGAAGATGGAAGTCCCGCGAGGATGTATGTACATTGCAAGGGAAGTAGCGATACTGATGTGGAGGCAGGTACTTCCACATTGAACTCTTTGTCATTGTTTTCTTTGACTGGTTCAGAATCTGTTTGTTCTTACATATTGGCTGAGTATGCAAAGTTGTTTGGTGTGCCTATTAAAATTCTGAGTGTGGGTGTTTGCGCGGCTCGTTCTTTGGGTGAAATGATGGTGGTGTGAGAGTTGTATTGTAGATATATTTTGATAGTGTAAGATCACGTGGGTGCCGTGGAGTTGATGGAGATAATGTCTCATGGGTTTGGTAGGTGTTGAGTAAGGATTGGTTGTGCGAGAATAGGTTTATTGTGAGCTTTGAAACTGAATTGAGCAGAGTATATCGGGGTTGGCAATTGGTTTCAGGATGGTTGTTGTTGTAGTGGTTGTGGAAAAAACGTTAAGTCTTGCTAAAGGTGTGTCGATAAGTTGATGATAGAAGTTAGGAAGAACACAATGATGTTGACATGTTGCTTCATCAGGAAGTGACTAGGTAAGGGTGGACAAGAGTCGTCGAATTGATATCCGCCTTAGAAAGTTGGGATACGCAGAGGAAACTTAGTTTGGCAATTTGGTTTTGGAAAGTGATGAGTAGATTGCTTGTCTTTTCCCTGATAAGCCGTCTGATGGTTGTCAGCTTCACGAAGTTGTACATTGTGTGGGGAGGTGGTGTTAAGAGCATTAAAATTCTTTTGTTGGTAGTTGTTTTTGTGAAGGAAGTCACACAGGAGTGGCTTGAATCGAATTGTGAAGTTTTTCAAAGATTTGTGATGGTTTTGGATTCAAAAGAAAAGTGTCGCTAGAAGAGTCTTTGGGGTTGTTTGATGGTTATGGGGCTAAGTTGGCATGGAATTATGCTATGATGTGGCTAGTGAGTCATTCTTGTAATTTGTAGAAGGGTGTCAAGGAAGTGCTTAAGTTGGAGGATATGTTTTTGGAAGTTTTGGCCCAAAATAGCCTTGTGGTTGTAATGGTGGCAGATGGACGGATTGTAGATTGGCAAGAGTTTATGGAATACCGTAAGGTTGATGAATGTTTTAGTAACATTCGGGTTTGTAATAAGTTGAGTATTCTGGGAATATTCAGTTGTATGTGTAGCCAGTGTGGAGGTTCACTCTCCTTTAAAGGAACCAAAAAGGTTTTTGTCTGTTAATCGAAGGTTTGTTGATAAACTTTTGAATCTTGGTGGATAGATGTTCGTAGGTGGTTAGGTTTAAGGTAGATAGGTAGGTAGGAGTCTCAGTTCTGAAATGTTATCAGTAAGTGTGAAGGGCTGAACATGCATAATGCATAAGCACTTATATGTATATACTTAAATATGTTGGAACATGCATACATGTACCATGACATTAGGGGTCTTACATTTATATACATATGCATCCTTGGGAGCATATAAGTAATCATGCAAACATAATTTCACACTTGTCAGTGACTTTTTTGAACCGATGAGGTAATGGTGTAAGTCAGATAGTTGAGAAGTTCTACATGTTATGTAGGTTGGCTGAGTACTTGATGGAATTGATGGGTAAAGAAGACCGATTAGGGTTGTAGCCTAGTTTGTGTGTTAGTCGCTACCATGTTATAGATGGAAGTGGTTGTTGGGAGGCATGGGAGGCAGTGTATGATCCCTGTGTAGGAGTTGGATATGGTAGGTTTGGTTGAAAAGTTTAGTGACATGATCGGTATAGTGAGAAATGTATTGGGTATACGGATCATAAGAATTTAAAGTAGTTGTTGTCGTAAAAAGAGGTGAAGCTTAGGCAACGTAGATGGATGGAGTTGCTCAATGATTATGTTTTGACAATTGAGTATCATCTGGGTAAGGCTAATGTTGTGGCCGATTCTTTGAGTAGAAAGGCAGTAGTTGTGTTGAGGGCCATGTTTGCGAGGTTGAGTGTGACGCGTTAGGGAGGTTAGTTAGTCGGGTTGTAAGTGAGATCATTCCTGGTATGGTTGGTCAGGGAGAGGTAACCGTTTGTCATGGAGTAAGTACCGTAAGTTAAGGATATCATGGATGGAAATCCAACGGATTTTCACTTTGGTGTTGGTGGAGTGTTACGTTTTTAAAATCGGATAATGGTGCCTAATTGTAATACCCCAAAATAGGGCCTATAAGTATACTACTAATTCAATGCAAGTTTAATTGACTTGTTCTATTTATAAATCTAGATTTAATTAAAGTTTAGGACCCAACTGAAAGTAAAGAGCAATGTGTGGCTAAATTCATAAGGACCAAAATCAAAACAAAGATTGATTTGATAGAAATTTTAGAAAGGGCTAAAACAAAAAAGGTCTAAATAGGAGTTTGCATGTAAAATAGGAATTTAATTAAGGACATTAACATGTATTATGAGGCAAGACCACATATGTTAGTGGCAAGGTGGGGGACGGCTTAGGTGGAGAATGATAACCAAAGTTGAGTTATCATCTTCTTCAATCCCCTAGCAAGAACCGAAAGCATATAGAGTGAGAATTGAGAGAAATGCTTTGTTTTCATATGCATTTTGCTTGGTTTTTGCTCGATTAAGCTTATAAAGAAGGTAATTTCCTTGATTTCTTCTTCATATTCAGGTTGTGAATTGTACATATAAAATAAGTTATGAGAATTGATAGAAATGTTAGGATTGTAAGTTAGAAATATGATGAATTTCGATGGATTTGGTTGAGCTTAATCGAAAAGGGATTATGTTGCTTGAATGAATTTGTGTGTGTGAGCTGAGCAATTATGAAATCATAAGGAAACTGATTTGGGAGCTGTTTCGAATGTGTTACATGAATTTAAATGAAAAATTGATTATTATTGACAATAGGAAAGCACGTTGGATTGTTTATAAGTGCATATATATATAGTGAATTGATTAGAATGCTCAAATGCTTATATAAGTAAATCATGGACATCTTTGTTAATGTAATCAAATAAGTATGAAAATTGGACTGTTTGGTCGAATATACATATTGTATATAAGCTACAGTGTTTTGATCACTTCCTAAGTGAATTGGACTGATCTAAGCTTGTAGAATAAGTATATAAGTTGAGTTATAATGTTTGAATCATTGCTTGAATGAATATGAAGCTAGAAACACCAACTAGTGCAATCTGCCCAGAATGCTTTGTTCTGGGCAGTAACTTTGAAAAACCACTATAAATTGTACAAATAGAATTTAAGGCTGAAAATTTAATGGATAATACCTAATATGTCTAAATTCATTAGGAGAAAATAGAACTAGATTATGGATTGTAGAATGAAATGTAGAAATGAAACACTAAGGACTGTACAAATTGTCCAGTGTTGTAATTACCCTGTCTTTGAGTAAAAAACTGTATTAATTGGTAAATAATTAAAATGCAAGGCCTATATGGTTAGAAATACAATTAATTTAGCTTTCCAACGTTGTAAAGCAATTGAAATTTCGACTTACGGAATGAAAGTTATGCATATTTTAGTAAGTAGAACACAAGCTGTCAGGCAGTGGCAGCAGCACCCTTAATGTTTTGAAATGAATGAATATTGTGTATTGTTGCCTTGATGTTTAGTAATGAATGTACTTTGTATTGATCTTGATTTAATTGTATGAATTGATAGACCAAGGAGTGAAACTTGTGGAAGAAGAAAGGAGTGGCCAAGCTAGTGGCAAACACAAAGGAATTTGGGTCCAAGACTAGCTAAGCTTGGAGTATTGTGAGTGTAGTTTACAAGTAGGGTTAGGACTTAGGTGCTAACCAAATATACATGAATTACTTTCTTGCTTGAATATGTCATGATAATGAACTCAAATTAACTTGAATATAATTAATAAGGGAAGTATGAAATAAGATAAAATATGATCATGTCTATATTCTTGACTTGTTGTACAATTAGAATTGCTTGATTCTTAATGCCTTGAGTGTGATTTATCGAATATTACTTGAGTCTACTGTCTTGAACATGAAATGCATTGTTTGAAACATGAAAGGTACTGTCATGAACATGAATGAATTGTCTTGAACATGAAATACATGAAACGTGAAGTGAAATTTAAGAGCTAAGGCTCAATTGGTCTAAGGGATAAAGCATATTATTGCTATACTTGCTTGAAATGATTCTTGACTACATGATCTTGAACTTGTATAAGCTTGATAATTCTTGAATAAATAAAGTGTAATCAAACAACCTTGGTTGCTAGTTGAATAGGTAGAAGGGCATGCTTTAGAGTCTAGAGCTCATTGTGTAAGGGTGGACTACGGTCCAGGGCTAAGGCCCATATTTGGCGACAAACGGAGGGTACGTTTGTGTGGTCTTTGGCGACAGTAGGAGGGCTGACCAGTACTACGGTACAGTACTACGGTACATCTTGTGGCAATAGTTGGTTGGAGACTTGATTACCTAGTCAAACTGTAAACCAAGGAATTGTTTTAAAGGAATATAAATGAGCTAATAAATATGAATTGATTAATTACTTGTCTTGAAACCATGTTACTTGAATTACTTGTCTTGAAACCATGTTACTTGAATTGATTCATTGCCTCTTGCATCTTGTACATTTCAAATTGCCTTGAAATACTTATCACTCTCGTTTTCATCCTTCCCAACCACAGGTTAAAGGATTCGATCTTAGCTTGATCTTGAAGCCTGAATTCTTGAGCTGGAAGCAAGACACAAGCATAGTTAAAGTGTGGACATACTTGTTTTGGACTCCCCTAGTTGGTGGCACATAGTTGTATATATTGTCTAGTGCATACATTTTGGATATTTGGAAACTTGTATATGTCTTGAATGGTCTTCCATGCTATGATTTTGGTTGATAATGTAAATGAAGTAATGAACTTAAGTTCTATGTATTGAAGTATGATTTTGTGCATATTGTTATGTTTATAATGAATGTTCAAGTGATCACCTAGCCTTGTACCATTCGAATAGCTTGTGATAAATGATAGTCTTGTATGATCATACTATGTGTATAAGTATTTCTATGTCTTGAATGGTAAATGCCGCAAGGTAAGGCATGGCATTTGGCTTGCTTGGTATCAAGGTACGTTCCAATGATTCATGTTTAATAAGTTAAGTATGCAATGTCAGTTGTATCAAGATAAAGAGCAAAGAAATGAAATGAAGCATGCTTGCTTGTTTAGGTTTCGAATAATGATGATGTTAAGAAAAATTTTGGTAATCTATAATGTAGGTAAAGATGATTGCTTGCGTGATAAGAAATGATTGTTTGGTTGCTTGCTAGTTAAGTAACTCGTCTAATAGGGATGAGTTAGCCCTTTCCTTGCTCGCTCTTGCTTGTATTGCTTCTTGGTAACGCTCCTGAATTGATTTCCTGCCAACCCGAGAAGGGGGTGTTACACTAATGTTCATAAGTTACCATTTAGACTGAGGCTCATGCTAGTCTTTTTGTTGTGTGTCTTGGTAATTCTAAGATGAATTGAAATCTAAGAAAGAGTGCTAACGAGTGGGATAAAAAAGAATGTTACGGGTTTTGTGGCTTAGTGTATGGCTTGTCAGTCAGTTAGGGTTGAGTATCAGTTTCCATTCGGGATGTTGCAATCGTTGAAGCTTCCGAAATGGGAGGGGAAAAGGATTGCAATGGATGGTGTAACGGGGTTTCCTTTTGTGACACCCTGAATTTGGGCCTAGATGTTAGATAAATCGAATAGACAGTTCGGGAGAACCGTATTAGGCAATTCGATTTAGTTTCGGGAATTAAATCCTAATAAATTATTTTTGGCTAAAATAAATAATGGAAAGTGTTAGGAAATACTTAATTAATATTTCAAGTATTTTGTTAAATTCAATTTGAAGGAATTAAATCTGATTTTAGGACATTTTGGTCCGATACTAAATTGTAAAGTTTTTAGAACTATTTTGGTGACTAAATCATAAAAGGGTCAAAACTTAGAATATTTAAGGAGCTAACTAACCAAACTTTTCCATCAAAATTTTCCCTTAATTTAGGCTATTTTTAAAAGGTTTTTAATTGGTTTTAAATGTTAAAATAAATAGAAGTAAAAAAAAGGAATTTTAATTGCTCAATTTATTTTCTCACGTAACTAATTTTTCTCTCAATTTTCTCAGCAGCCAAACTATCATTTTTCCTTCCAAAATTTCCAAGAATCAATCTCTTTTGATTTCCTACTTGATTTCTTTCATTCCTACAACAAAATATACTTGGATTTCAACCAATCTTTGCCAATTAAGGGGGAAATCAACAATTAGAGGTGATTTTCATTTCTTTCCTCAAATTAAAGGTTCTTTATTGAAATTCCTAAGTTCTTGATCCTTTACAACTAATTTTTGTTATGGAATTATGATTAAAACATGAATATGGTGATTAAATTGAGTTTTGATGTGAAAATTGGATGAACACTGATAAGTGTTCAAAAGTACTATTTTTCTTACCCTTTTTACTCATATTATTGTTAGACTTAGGCTCATATTAGTTGCATAATTAGCCATTCATGCATTAATCCATGTTTACTTCCATCGTTGAGCTTGATTACATGACTTGGTAGTTTTTTGTGGGAAAAGATTCTGCTTTGGTGTGTTTTATGTGTATGTGCAGGATCACTTGCCAAAGCAAGGCTAGAGCTAGTTGCCAGGGCAATACATGAAGCAGACGCTGAGCCAGTTGCCAGGGCAATTGTCGACAAGAGCAAAGGTGATATGGTAGTCGAAATTGATGACTAGACAAGCCCAAGATGACGTGGAGCAAAGCCCAATCCCAAAGGAATTTGATTTCCATGAAGAGATTAAAGAAGAATTAAATTCCAAGAAGATAGGAGAAGTTCTAGTAGGAATATAATTATAATAAAGAATTACATTCTTTAAAGATAATTTAATTCCAACTTAACTTCCTCCTCAAAGAAGGACTTTGACCTAGCCCTATAAATAAGAGGCCATATCGTCAAACTCAAGGAGAGCAAAGAGAGGGGAATTTCGACAACTCCAAGGAGGGCAAGAGGAGAGAATTTTCGACAAGCATCTAGGGCAAGGAGGATTTCGACAAGCCTCCTTCTTCATCTTTTTTCTTTCTTGTTCGATTGGGTTCATGCTAGGGATTCTTTATCTTGTGTTTCTTTGGAACCTAGCCATGAACTAAATCTATTTGGCTATCGTTATTGTGTTTTGTGGTTGTGAGAAACTATTGGATTTTGTTTAGGTAATAAGATTTTGCACTTTTCTATTCAAGGTTTATTCATTCTTGGTTCTTATTCTTGTTTGCGAGTGAATTGGGAGAGGATCTCGTGATTTCATCTATTTATCTAATATCGGGAGAGTTAGATTCAAGAAACGAATGAATATGATCTTTATTCAATCTATTGATGGTGAAGATTAATCCGGCTTAGGAATAAGTCAAGGATTTCAACGGCTAAGAGGAGTGCAAGATTGGTTGTTGATCACCCTTGATTAACGCAGGGATGTATTATCAAGGCATGCACAAGTAGCTAGAGTTTCGACTTAGGGATAAGAAGAAACCATTGAAGATCGCTCTGCCGAACCTTGAAGGTTGCTGCCCAGACGCCCAAGTAGTTGCCCAACTAGTCGCCCAGGCAACCCTGTTGTGCAAGTTGCCACGGCAATTGAGTTGCTGGTGCACTCTTTTACCAAGACGATCCAATCGGCTATCACACCTCAACTCACGATAACCTGGCCTATCTCTCTCTCATTTGATCTCATTTATTCTTTTACTTTATTGCCTTCTAGTTTAGTTATTAGTTAAACTCCTATAATCCTTTATTTGTGTTTTTACTTTTTACAGTGCAAGAGACTAGATTCTTGAAGTGGCACCAATCCCTGTGGAGACGATATCTTTTATACTATAACTTGCAACGTGTATACTTGCACAATTGCGTAGCACTTATTACGCGCAACAAGTTTTTGGCGCCGTTGTCGGGGATTAGCAATAGCGACTTTGTTTTTATTTTCTTGCACTTTCTTTTTACTTTTCTTGTTTAAGATTCAAAGGGCTAACAAACTTTGGTTTTGCATTGATATATGACCAGGGCGAGACCGACTACACCAGAATATCCCTTTGATCCAGAAATCGAACGACCCTTACAAAGACTTAGACGAAGGATAAGAGTAGCAATGGCTAATCAAGACGGCAATATGAATCAAGATGTTCTAGCAGGAGGAGGAGTGATTCTTGCACGAAACAGAACTATTCGAGACTATCTTGAAGAAGATCTTGATGGACTTAATCCAGGAGTTGTCGCACCTGAAATTGAAGCCGACCACTTTGAGTTAAAATCGGTAATGTTTAATATGATCAACACAATTGGTCAATTTGGCGGCTCAACAACTGAAGATGCACGGCAACATCTGAAATATTTCCTCGAGATTTGCAACTCGTTCAAAATACACAGAGTCACCCCCGATGTCTTACGATTAATATTATTCCCCTATTCACTAAGGGATAGGGCGAAAGCATGGTTGAATATCATTCCTGCCGGATCAATAGCATCTTGGACCGATCTTTGTCGTGATTTCCTTGCTCGGTTTAATCCTACAAATTTGACTGATAAGCTTCGTAACGACATTACTTCTTTTCGGCAGGCAGATGATGAATCTATGTACGAGGCTTGGGAGCAATATAGAGAACTTCTACACAAATGCCCCCTACACGGATTCCCGATGTGGACTCAAGTAACAATGTTTTACAACGTTGTGAATACACCAACAAGGATGATGCTAGATGCCTCGGCAAACGGCATACTCCTAGATAAGTCATCGGAGGAAGCAATGCAAATTTTAAACAGGCTGGCCAAGAATGATTTTCAATTCCCATCTACTAGAAGAGGAGGAGTTAGACGCCAAGCCACAATACATGAACTAGGATCATCAGATTCAATTTCGGCACAATTGGCCACTTTAACCAATATGGTCCAGAACATGCAAAAACCAAACAACACACATGAGGTCAAGGTAATGGATTCTTTTTGTGAGTTATGTGGTGATAACCATAATTCTTCTGAATGTATGCAGAATCCGGAATCCAGCTTCTATGTGGGGAATTACAATCGGAACAACAATGTGATGTCCAATACATACAATCCAGCTTGGAAGAAGCACCCGAATTTTTCATGGAGTAATCCCAACAATGCTCTAAACCAGAACAATCAGAATGCACAAGCATCGGGATTCCAGTAGAATATGCCACGGCAACAGTTGCCGCAGCAACAACCGACAACATCCAGTTCTTTGGAAAATTCTCTAAATGCTTTTATGATGAAAACTGAATCTTATATGGCTGAGAATAGTAACTTCATAAAAAGAACTGATGCTTTTATTAACAGGACCGAGATGAGATTGCAAAACCAAGAGGCGGCAATCAAATCATTGGAAAATAAAGTCGGACAGTTTGCTAAAAATCTGAATACTAGACCGCAAGGAGGTTTACCTAGCGATACTGAACTCACAAGAGGAACTAGCCATGTACAATGTAAGGCGATCACCACTAGAAGTGTCCAACAACTTAGAGAGGCTCAAACCCGCTCATCAAACAAAACTCCACAAAAAGATCAAGACGAACCTAGCGGCAAAGCCTCAGATGCTGAACCAGGAATTGCCGCGGCAACCGGCAATAAGCATGCCTCAGCAACCGACGATAAGGATGCTTCGGCAACTTGTGATAACCATGCCTCGGTAACCCCAATTGATAACGCCTCGACAACTCTAGTTGTCCCGGCAATGCCGTCAATCAGGTTTCAAACCAATGAAAGGATCGAAGATATCCAACTTCCACCACCATTCCCACATAGGTTGAAGCGACAAAAGCAAGAATATCAATTCAAGAAGTTTCTTGATATCCTAAAGCAAGTCCACATCAACTTGCCATTGGTGGAAGCAATTGAACAAATGCCAAACTATGCCAAGTTTCTTAAAGACATTGTGTCCAAGAGAACAAGGCTAGGAGAGTTTGAAATAGTTGCCACAACAGAGGGATGCATGGCAATGTTGCACAATCGTATGCCACCCAAGTTGAAGGATCCTGGAAGTTTCACAATACCCTGTTCTATTGGAAATCACTATGTCGGGAAAGCATTATGCGACCTTGGGGCTAGCATAAACTTGATGCCTAAATCGGTTTTCTAGAAACTAGGAATCGGGAAGGCAAGACCTACAACAGTTATGCTACAGCTAGCCGACAGATCCTATGTGCATCCAGAGGGAAAAATCGAGGACATACTGGTAAAAGTTGATAAATTAATTTTTCCCACTGACTTTATTGTTTTGGATTGTGAAGTAGATGAGCATGCACTTATCATTCTCGGGAGACCATTCCTAGCAACAGGGAGAACCTTGATCGATGTTGAAAAGGGAGAACTCACAATGAGGGTGAATGACCAGCAAGTTAAATTAAATGTGTTCCAAACACTAAGGCATGCCGATGATGCAAAAGAATGCCAACTTCTTCATGCCACGGCAGAGTTTAACTTCGATGAGGAATTTAGTTGCCTCGACAACTACATTGCCGATCAAGAGGAACCTAAGGAGTATGAATAACCGATCAAGGAGGAACAACAAGAAGAAGCAAATTGGCTAGTCAATCGACTAGGTACATACTTTGAACCACTAGATTACTCAGGTAAGGAAGGTAAACTCGAAAAACCCTCTATTGAACAACCACCGATTCTTGAGTTGAAACAATTGCCAGAGCAACTAAAATATGCATACTTAGGAACCGATAATACATTGCCTGTAATTATTTCTTCTAAGTTACAGCCTGAGCAGGAAAAGAAGCTGATCAAGATGTTGAAGCTACACAAAAAGGCAATAGGGTGGACAATTGCCGACTTGAAAGGAATTAGCCCGGCAGTGTGCATGCACAAGATTTTGTTGGAAGATGATCACAAACCTTCAATTGAGGCCCAGAGGAGACTGAATCATGCCATGAAAGGGGTTGTAATGAAAGAAATCATCAAGTGGCTTGACGCCGGCATTATATACCCTATCTTTGATAGTACATGGGTAAGTCTGGTACAATGCATACCGAAAAAGGGAGCTATAGCAGTGGTAAGTAATGAAAACAATGAACTCATTCCAACCAGGACTGTGACCGATTGGAGGGTTTGTATGGATTATCCAAAGCTAAACAAAGCCACCAGGAAAGATCACTTCCCATTACCCTTTATTGATCAAATGGTTGACCGTCTTGTAGGGAAACCCTTTTTATTGTTTTCTTGATGGTTATTCAGGCTACAATCAAATTGCCACAGCACCAGAAGATCAAGAAAAGACAACCTTCACATGCCCATACGGTATTATGCTTTCTGAAGGATACCGTTCGGATTATGTAATGCCTCGGCAACCTTCCAAAGATGCATGATGGCACTCTTTTCAGACATGGTCGAAGACCTCCTTGAGATCTTCATGGATGATTTTTCTGTTTTTGGTAATGACTTCGACAGCTGTCTCGGCAATTTAGAGAGGGTGTTGGCAAGATGTGAAGAAACTGATTTAGTCCTCAATTGGGAGAAATGCCATTTTATGGTAGATGAAGGAATAGTGCTCGGCCACAAGATTTCATCCAAGGGAATTGAAGTAGACAAAGCCAAGGTGGGCGTGATCGAGAGATTACCCCCACCAAGTTCGGTTAAAGGAATTCGAAGCTTTCTTGGACATGCAGGTTTTTACAGGAGGTTCATTCATAATTTTTCTAAAATCACTAAACCCTTGTGCAATTTGCTTGAACAGGATAAAGTCTTCGATTTTGATGATTCTTGCACCCAAGCATTCGAAACCCTAATGGAAAAGCTTGCCTCCGCACCCATTGTTGTTCAACCAGATTGGACGCTACCTTTTGAGCTCATGTGTGATGCAAGTGATTTCGCGGTAGGAGCAGTCCTAGGCCAACGCATAGGTAAGACCTTCCATGTGATATACTATGCTAGTAAAACTCTTAATAGTGCTCAAGTGAATTACACAACAACGGAGAAAGAGTTACTAGCTGTAGTTTTCACATTTGACAAGTTCTGATCCTATTTGATTGGTACAAAGGTAATTGTTCATACGCACCATTCGGCAATCAAATACCTATTTGCTAAAAAGGATGCTAAACCTCGTTTGATTCATTGGATATTACTTTTACAAGAATTTGATATTGAAATTAAGGACAGGAAAGGAACAAAAAATTAAGTGGCCGATCACTTATCACGTTTAGAACGCAACAGGGAGGAGGACGCGGATCTAGAGATATGCAATGCATTCCCAGATGAACAAATTTTAGTTGCCTCGGCAACCATGGACGCGTACACCTCGGCAACCATCGACGCCTCAGCAACCATGGACGCACACGCCTCGGCAACTCTCGATGCCGCAGCAGCCTTTGACGCGCACGGCTCGGCAATTTTGGGAGCAGTCACCACGGCAAAGACATGCCTCGCAATACCAGTGCACGCGGATTTAGTTAATTTCCTTGTTTATGGTATTTTACCTTATGGCATTACTCACCAAGGGAAGAAGCGGTTCCACCATGATGCTAAGCATTACTTTTGGGACGAGCCTCTTTTGTTTAAACAATGTGCGATCATCGGTTATACGCCGATGTGTCCCCAAGAAGAGCAACATAATGTACTCGCAAATGCCATTCTTCACCCTATGGAAGACATTTTGGAGGAACTCGTACATGGCCAAAGTTTTGCAATCCGGTTTGTATTGGCCAACATTGTACAAAGATGCCCAAGACTTTTACAAGCAATGTGATCGTTGCGCGAGAGGATTTGGTAATATCTCTAGACGACATGAGATGCCGCTCTAGAACATCATCGAGGTGGAATTGTTCGATGTATGGGGATTGATTTTATGGGACCTTTCCCATCTTCATTCGCAACCTCTACATTCTACTTGCCGTCGACTACGTGTCTAAATGGGTGGAGGCAGCTGCGGTTCCCAACAACGATTCCAAGACCGCAACGCGATTCTTGCGCAAAAAACATATTTACACAGTTTGGGATGCCGAGAGCAATTATCGCGATGAAGGCAAGCATTTTGACAACAGACTAATTGCCAAGATGTTGCAACGCTTCGGCATATCACACAAGATCGCCACGGCATATCACCCACAAACCAACGGGCAAGCAGAAATTTCCAACCGGGAATTGAAGGGTATACTCGACAAAGCTGTAAATCCCTCTAGGAAGGATTGGTCATTAAGACTAGATGACGCGCTTTGGGCATATCGCACTGCATTCAAAACACCCTTAGGTATGTCCCCCTTCCGACTTGTCTATGGCAAGACATGTCATCTACCGGTGGAAATCGAACACAAGGCATACTGAGCAATCAAGACCGTGAATATGAATTGGGAAAGTGCCAGACAAAAGCGTTTGTTGGACCTCAATGAGATAGAAGAATTCCGTGAACTCGCCTATAACAATGCACGAATCTACAAGGAGAAAACAAAGCAATGGCATGACAAGAAACTATTGCCACGGCAATTCATGCCAGGGAAACTAGTTCTTTTATTCAATTCTCGGCTAAAACTTTTCCCGGGAAAGCTGAAATCAAGATGGTCGGGACCATTCGAAGTTGTCAAACAATTCTCCCATAGTGCTGTAATAATCAAGTCCATCTCTGACAACCATGAATTCAATGTTAATGGACAAAGATTGAAGCACTACAATGGTGCCCATGTGGAACGTAACAAATAAGTGGTCAACTTAGGAGATGCATGAGCATGCTCTCCCTTTGATATTTTATTTTTATTTTTTTATTTTCGATTAATTTTTTTTATTTTATTTTTCAAACTTTTTTATTTTTTTATTATTTCCGATTATTATTTTGTTTTAGGAATCCCATTATACATCTTTATTTATTTTCTTTATTAGTTTATCTTTAATTTTAATCCTTATTTGATTTGTCTTTAAATTGTAGGAAAAGAGTTCAAGATAAAGAGGAATTTTAATCCAAGAAGGAAAACAACTTCAACAAGGAAACTAATGGGTTGAATCTAAGGCTTATATATAAAGCCTCCAATTTACCCTAATCAATCCCAATTTGCCGTCACCCTCTCACCCTAAACCAAAACCCTTTATCATTTTCCTCTAATCCCATCCACCATATTCACCACCTATCTTTTCTATAAAACCCATCACCCTTAACCTATTCCTACTTTTTATCTTGCAACTTTTTAGTTTCTTTTTCTTTTATTTGTTTTTACAAAACTCACAACCAAGATCATCTATGGCATCCAAGATTAAAAATTTAGTTCATCCAAGTTCCTCCAAAGAACCAAGATACAAGAAGTTTGCTACACCGGTCGTTCAAGAAAGATTTCACTCCAAGTTTGAAAGCCGGAAGATTCATGAAGAACAAGGCTTTGAATACTCCAACTCTCATCAAGATTTCAGCCTTGAACCATTCATCTTCGAGAAGATTGCACATCAAAAGTGGCAAATCTTTTGCCATCAACCGGAACCGGGTAACATCTCATGGGTAAGAGAAATCTATGCTCACTCACCTAACCCGGATAATCCTTATGCTTTTGTTCGTGACAAGGCCATACTCATAAGTCCCGAAAACGTCAACACCTTTTACGGGCTTTACATTGAGAAGGACGAGCATCAAGCCTTCGTTGATCAAATCACTCCCAAGCAACTCGACAAGGTGCTTCAAGAACTCACTCAACCGGGAACTCATTGGAACGATGGTAAATACAAGGGCACCATAAATCGCCTTCAGCTTAAACCCGAGGCAAAACTATGGAATAAGTTTGTTAAAACTTCTTTAATGCCCACCACACACAATACTACTGTTGATATACCACGTCTTTTGCTCATACATTCTATTTTGCATAATCGCATCATTAACATTGGAAAAATTATTTGTGATGAGATTTTTGTATGTAGCTCAAAAGATAAGGGTTCTCTTTTCTTCCCTTGCTTAATTTCTAATCTTTGCAAGGAGATGCATGTCCCAGGTGAGTCCACCGATGAAAAGGCCCTACCCAAGTCCGGTTGGAATCAAGCACTAATCCGAAAGCTAATGGAAGAGGCACCGGGAAATTCTTCAAGGCCTCCAATTGCCACGGCAACTCCTGCCGCTCAGGCAATCCCTAATGCCCAAGCACCTAACGCCCGGGCAACTCGGCCATCAACCCCGGGACACTTTGAAGCACTCTTACAACCATTGGTAAGCCACCTAAGGCAAATTGAAGACCGGCAACTAATGTTCATGCGGTACATGAAGGAGCACAACAATGCCATCACCAAAGTCATCCTAGAAAAGTACCCGGACAGTCGTGTGCCGTTCCCAATCTTTCCTGCCGAGATCCTTGCCCCGGCAACCAATGAAGCAGTCGCCACGGCAACCACAACATATGATGTTGCGGCAACCTACATTGTGCACGCACAAGCTGATGCCACGGCAACCAACCCTGAAGATTCCACGGCAACTAAAGCTAAAGACATCCCGGCAACCAATGCAAAAGCCAAAGGTAAAGCACCTATGCCCGAATCAACTCCTACGGAATCATTTTCTGATTTTTCAGATTCGGACGAGTTCTCCATTGCACCAACAAAGATCGCATCAATTGAATCCTCCAAACAAAAAGCCAATGACATTGATGAAGAGGACGATGAGGACAACCCCGTACAAGGATCGATTCCACCACCGGCAACAAGAAAACAACCATCGCGTTCAAGCAAGAGAATCAAGACACCGACAAAAAGGAAACTAATCATCTATGATGACGAACTCTCGGAGTAAGTCCTCGTATGCATTTTATTTTTCGTTATTTTTATTTTTCTTTAATACATGCATTGAGGACAATGCCTCACTCGAGTTTGGGGGGGATTGTTATTAGTAGTTACCATGTTTAGTTACATTCATCTTAAGTATTACATTTAGGATACATAAATTGCTTGCCATGCCTTTAATTGGAACAAGAATTGCTTAGATTTGATGAATATCCGATGATGACTTTTCCAATGCACTTAATTGATAGAATTTTTATCCTAGGATAATCATGGAAAAACTTAAAATTTTACTATGATGCTAATTTTGATAAAACACTGTTGTGGTTTGATTGATTTAAGGAATTCTAGTGAACTTAGGTTGATAATTAACAAATTGGGGGATTAGAATAAAAATTGGATGAATGCTAGAGGTGCCCAAAATTGGCTCTAGCATATGCTAAAAAAATTGATCACTAGAGGTGCCCGAAACTGGCTCTAGTATGTGTTAAAAAATTGATAGCTAGAGGTGCCCAAAATCGGCTCTAGTCGAATAAATTAACTTAAGAAAACTAAAAACAAAACACTAGAGGTGCCCAAAACTGGCTCTAGTTAAAACATGTTAAAAATAACCCAATGAAGTAATTTGAAAACCTCTTGTTTGCATAGAATCCGAAAAATCAACTTGCACACAACTCCGCACACACTCACAAGCATTATAGTTTGATTCCGAGTAACTCCTAAGTTTTCCAAAAAATAAAAAGCCAATCATACTTTGTGCCCCGGTTCAGAGAATTGAAATCAAGTTCAAAGCTAAGTTTGTGAAAATTGAAGTCTTGGTAGGTAATTATGAGTTTGCATTGCTTGAGGACAAGCAATAGTTCGAGTTTGGGGTTGTGATAAGTGTTCAAAAGTACTATTTTTCTTACCCTTTTTACTCATATTATTGTTAGACTTAGGCTCATATTAGTTGCATAATTAGCCATTCATGCATTAATCCATGTTTCCTTCCATCTTTGAGCTTGATTACATAACTTGGTAGTTTTTTTGTGGGAAAAGATGCTGCTTTGGTGTGTTTTATGTGTATGTGCAGGATCACTTGCCAAAGCAAGGCTAGAGCTAGTTGCCAGGGCAATACATGAAGGAGACGTCGAGCCAGTTGCCAGGGCAATTGTCGACAAGAGCAAAGGTGATATGGTAGTCGAAATTGATAACTAGACAAGCCCAAGATGACGTGGAGCAAAGCCCAATCCCAAAGGAATTTGATTTCCATGAAGAGATTAAAGAAGAATTAAATTCCAAGAAGATATGAGAAGTTCTAGTAGGAATATAATTATAATAAAGAATTATATTCTTTAAAGATAATTTAATTCCAACTTAACTTCCTCCTCAAAGAAGGACTTTGACCTAGCCCTATAAATAAGAGGCCATATCGTCAAACTCAAGGAGAGCAAAGAGAGGGGAATTTCGACAACTCCAAGGAGGGCAAGAGGAGAGAATTTTCGACAAGCATCTAGGGCAAGGAGGATTTCGACAAGCCTCCTTCTTCATCTTTTTTCTTTCTTGTTCGATTGGGTTCATGCTAGGGATTCTTTATCTTGTGTTTCTTTGGAACCTAGCCATGAACTAAATCTATTTGGCTATGGTTATTGTGTTTTGTGGTTGTGAGAAACTATTGGATTTTGTTTAGGTAATAAGAGTTTGCACTTTTATATTCAAGGTTTATTCGTTCTTGGTTCTTATTCTTGTTTGCGAGTGAATTGGGAGAGGATCTCGTGATTTCATCTATTTATCTAATATCGGGAGAGTTAGATTCAAGAAACGAATGAATATGATCTTTATTCAATCTATTGATGGTGAAGATTAAACCGGCTTAGGAATAAGTCAAGGATTTCAACGGCTAAGAGGAGCGCAAGATTGGTTGTTGTTCACCCTTGATTCACGCAGGGATGTATTATCAAGGCATGCACAAGTAGCTAGAGTTTCGACTTAGGGATAAGAAGAAACCATTGAAGATCGCTCTGCCGAACCTTGAAAGTTGCTGCCCAGACGCCTAAGTAGTTGCCCAACTAGTCGCCCAGGAAACCATCGATTAGTTGCCAAGGCAACCCCGTTGTGCAAGTTGCCACGGCAACTGAGATGCCCGTGCACTCTTTTACCAAGACGATCCAATCGGTTATCACACCTCAACTCACGATAACCTGGCCTATCTCTCTCTCATTTGATCTCATTTATTCTTTTACTTTATTTTCTTCTAGTTTAGTTATTAGTTAAACTCCTATAATCCTTTATTTGTGTTTTTACTTTTTACAGTGCAAGAGACTAGATTCTTGAAGTGGCACCAATCCCTGTGGTGACGATATCTTTTATACTATAACTTGCCACGTGTATACTTGCACAATTGCGTAGCACTTATTACTCGCAACAAACACTATTTTGGATATGTTTTGTATTAAATCTAACATATTTAGATCCCTCTTAAGATGTGTTTTAATGTTGTAAGAAGTGCCTAATTAAAGAAATCCCGAAACTATATGAATTGCTAATTTTCTAGGTTGTAAATAGTTGGTTTTTGAAGTGATCTTGGTGTTGTAAGGTTGCTGAAGGTATAAGGATGTTAAAAAGATGTCTCTAAGTGTTAATTGATGTTGTTAAGATGTTGAAATCAATAGGTTTTGGCTGGGATTTGTTTATATAAAGTTTGATGATGATTTTGGTTGTTTTAGAGAGGCGTTTGATGGTTTTTAGTGAGGCGAAGTTGTGTTTGTTGGTTGCTGAAAATTAGAGATGCATGAAAGTGCATTAATCCTCTATTTTTGATTGGGTAAAGCAGGGGAGTTGGATCCTTTAGCTTTTGGAGAGGTTACAGAAGCTTTGGAAGCGTGATTCTCGCAACGGCAAAACAACTTTGGGTTGTTGGTGAGTGGAAGCTTGTTTTACTGCTATTAAAAGATTTGAAAGAAGTTTTGGGAGTTTAGAATAAGTTTGAAACACTTATCTAAGATCAGAAGTAAGTATGGGTTGAGCTCTCTCTCTCGTTTTCGATTTTTGCAAAATACGATCTCATGCACAAGTTTATAGATTTGATTACTTACTATTATATACATGTTTTAGAAATGAAAGATGTTACAAATGATTATACATGATGAGATTTGAGCATAGCAAATGATTTATGAAAGAATTTTGAGAATGCTAGAATACATGGTTTAAGGTATTGGAAAATAGTTTGAATTGATGCATATGTAAAACAGTAAGTTAATGAGGTTATTATTGAGTATATTGGCAAGTGGCTGATGTAAAATGTTATCAGATATAGTTGGCTAGCCATAGGGTTTAAAGTGCACTATAATAAGTCGCCTCATGTGTGTCGAGGGGTCAAGAGTGTGCCATGCTCCACCATGAGAACCGTAACGGTCGAGGGGTCAAGAGTGTGCCAATTCTCCTGCTGGTGGATTTATACGTTATAATCGTTGAGGGTTTCTCCGGTTCAAGGACGTATATGAAGTGGTCGATTGAACCGCTTGGGAAATCCGTGTATCTGATATGGTTTTTATAAGATAGAATGAAACTTGTTTTGAGTCACTTGAATGCCAATATATGAGATGGTGTATCATGAGAAATTGCTTATGTTTTGTATAATATGTTTTATACATGAGATGCTCTTTAAGCTTGCTATTTAGAGATTTTAGCATATGAAGCTTAAATTGAGGTTTATGATAGAAATCAATGATACATGTGTTGCAAATGATTTAAATATGCATATTTGAAGAGATTATAGAAGCATGTGATGATTTTGACATGAAACTTATACGCTAGATTTGAATTAAAGTTATTTTAAATGCATTGATGAGTGTTTTAGACATTCCCTCACTAAGCTTATAGCTTACGCTCTCCTTTCTCATCAATGCAGAGAAATATACTCTTTCGGATAGCGAGCGAGCAAGCAAGGGAAGGTCCAAGGATTGAAGTATTTTTAAGTATGGTTTACAAATACATAGTAGTAATAAGAGGCAATATGACCAAGTTATATTTGGGAGGTTTATTTTGGATACTCCTTGTTTGTACAAGTTATGTTTGATGTTTTAGACTTGTATGATGCTTAATGTTTGGTTTTGGGGGGTTGGGAAACAATTTGCATGCTTGGGCAGAGATCATGCATATGGGTAGTTTATTTGGATATGATATGTTATGTATGATTTGTTTCCATGCTCATATGTTTGAGGAAGTGGTGATTAAGATGTTATGTGATGATTAGATGTTGATTGGTGTATGATAGATTGAGCCAAAGTGTCATATGCTCGACCAAGAGGTCATTATAGGTATGTCTGTATCGGTATGGGTCCTCAGGGATCGGTACGCTGGGACCTATCTTGACTCAATCTAGGCAAAAATGCCTTAGCGTACCGATACGCCTAGGGACCGTATCAGTACGTTATGTTGATAAATTAGCTTGGTGTCGGTATACGGGCAACCGTACCGGTAAGCCTTTTAGCTGTTAGAATCCTTATTTTCGAACATTACATACCTGTACCGATCCGCTTGAGGACCATATCGGTATGCCTTTGAAAGTTGAACCCGTATCGATACAGGGTGCTAGTGTACCGATACAAAGTTAGGTAATTCTGTTAAAATGCTGTCTAAAGTTTGAACCTTTGCAGTTTAGTTCCTGTTTCTTGATCATGCAATTAAATGTGTTTGGATGATTATTTTAAGTTGAGATTTAACATGATTCTATGTAAAATAACTAAGTATTGGTAACTTTAATTTCAAGGAAGTCTTCTAAATTATCAGAAATTATGTTTTGGTCCCTATAACGTTATTAGTACAATTGGATGTCAATTTGACGCCCGATTGGGTTGTAATTTTCACCATAACCAGCATGATCACCTTAGGACTTAAATATGCATTTATATAAGATAAAAGAAAAAATAGACCGTTTTCTAAGTAAATCTTTTGGGTTTGTCTTGGCAAACCTTAACGCAGCTCGCTCGGTTTGGTTTTGCGACTAGACCGGGTCAAGGGGGTTACACCTTTAGCACCAACTATTAGGGATTTCATTTGGGTCATTACGGATCGGTTTGCAAAGTGTGTATCTTTTCTGTTTGTGCAAGCGATGTATACTAAGGATAGGTTGGTGAAGCAATGTATCGCAGAGGTAGTTTGGTTGTATGGAATATTTAAGTCCATTGTTTCGGATAGAGATCTGTGTTTTATAGTGAGGTTTTTGGGGGTGCTTGCATTGAGTTTTGGGTACTCGTTTGCAATTTAACACTACGTATCATTCATAGACAGATGGTCAGCCTAAGCGTGTGAATCGGATCTTGGAGGATATGTTGAGGTGTTGTATTATTGATTTCCAAGGAACTTGGGAAAGACAGTTACCTTTGGTGGAGTGTGCATACGTAATAGTTGTCAGACAAGTATTAAGATGTCACCGTATGAAGTCTTGCATGGTAGGAAGTGTTGTACGCTCTTATGTTGGGCTGAAGCTGGGAAAAAGTGTGTTTTCGTGCCTGATGTGTGGAAAAATACGGTTGAAAGGGTGAAGCTTATTTGTGATTGTTTGGAAGCTGCTTTGGATAGGAAGAAATCCTACGCGGATTTGAAACGAAGGGAAGTTGAGTACGTGGTTGGTGAAAAGGTCTTCTTGAAAGTTTCACTTTGGAAAAAGGTGATGCACATTAAGCGTAAAGGAAAGATAAGTCCAAGATTTGTTGGACCGTATGAGGTGTTGAAAATGCATAGGTCTTGTAGCTTACTGGTTGAGTTTACCTTCTGAGCTGGAAAGGATTCATGATGTGTTTCATGCATCCATGTTTCAAAGGTATCGTTCAAATTCGTCGCATGTGATGCAAGTGGAGGAAGATAAGTTATGACCGTATTTATCCTATGAGGAGGAACCAGTGGAGGTTCTTGATTATGGTAGTAAATTTCTTCATAGTAAGGCGTTTGTGCTCGTTAAAGTATTGTGGCGGCATTGTAGTGTTGAGGAGGCCACGTGGAAGAGTGAGTCGGACATAAAAGAGTAGTTTTCGCATTTGTTTCCATCAGATAAATTTTGAGGGCAAAATTTCCTAAGTGGGGGAGAGTTGTAACACCCTATTTTTGGCCCTAGGAGTTTTCTAGGTTAATTAGACGGTCTAATAGATTGGATTAGAGGATTCGAGTTGGTTTTGGGATTAATTCAAAATAAATAGTTTTGTTGAGATAAAAAATATGGAAAATATTTTAAAATCATTATTTAATATGTAGATGATTTTGGTAAAATCAAATTTACAAAAGAAATTTTGAAAAGTGACATTTTGGGACAGTGACCAAATTGTAAAGTTTTAAACGGTTTTAGTGACTTTTTTGTAAAAAGGTCAAAACTTAGAATCTTTAAGGAGCTATTTGGCCAAAGTCCAATATCAGACTTTTCACCTTAATTGGATTTTTTAAAAAAAGGTTTTACATGATTTTAAATAGGCTTCGAGAATTAATTCTATAATTAATTCCAAAAAACCATTTTACGTAATTAACTTGCTCTAAAAGATTTTTCTCAAATTTTCTCCAGCAAAACACTTTTTCCTTCTTCAAAATCTTCAGGTAATCTCCAGATTTCTTCAATCTTTTGATTTCAAATGAGTTTTCTATGATTTCTTGTCAAAACCTTATTATTTTAATCTTGTTTTCTCATGTAAAACCATCCAATTAAGGGGAAAACCAAGGTCAGATGTGAGCTTCGTTCTTCTCCTCTAATATAAGGTCATTTATTGAAAATCCCTAGTTATTGATCCTTTATAAACATTTTCTAATGAGTTTTAATGATTTAATTATGGAAAATGGTTAAATCAAGGTTTAATTATGTATTTGTTTGATATTCGTTATGGATCTGTTTTGCTGGGTTCTTGAATTGATTAGAACATGATTTTTGATGTTTTATAATGTTAATAGGATGATTTTAACATTGGAATCCCAAAAGTAGGTGAATCTCTAATTTTCTAGGTTGTTAGTTATGAGTTTTTTAGGAGTTGTGGATGTTTATGGAATGTTGGATGTATATGGATGTTGTTAGTGTGTTTTTGGATGTTAATTGAAGTTGATTGATGGATTGAACCGTTAGGTTTTGGCTGGGTTAAGCTTGGAAGGTGTTTGATGTTGTTTTCGGTTGTTGTGGGGTGATTTTGGGTAGGATTTGTATGAATTGATTTTTACGGGCTGTTGAATGCATTTTGATGCATTGAAACCTATATTTGTGTATGGTTAAAGCAGGGGAGGTTAATCCTCAAGCTTGAGGTGAGGTTTCGAAAGTTTTGTAGGCTTGGATTCGCATCGGCAATCAAAGTTTTGCGTAGTCAGTGAATGAGAACGCGATTTACAGCTTTACAAAGGTTTGGAAGTTGTGTTTGGGATTTTAGATTAAGATTGAAACGCTAAGCTCGGAAGTAAGTAAAGGATGATTTCTATCTCGATTTCGTTTTGGCAAATTGGTTTTAATACACATGTTTTGATGATTTGATTTCTCATTGTTATATGCATGATTTGAGCATGGTTAAATGCTGGAAAATGGTTATAAAATGATGATGATACATTTTGAAAGCAACGCATATCTTAATAATATTTTTAAACATTGGTTAATGCATGGTTGATGCATTGGATAAATGGTTTTGATTGATGCATATGAAAACAGTGAGTTGATGTTAATGGAATGAATTATATTGGCAAGTGATGTGGTTAATAAATGTTATCGGATATAGTTAGTCGGCCATAGGATTTGATAGTGCACTATAAAAAGTCACCTTGGATGTTGAGGGGTTTATGTGTACCGAAAACTCCATCCAAGAACCCTAACGGTCAAGGGGTTATATGGTACCGAAGACTCCCGTTAGTGTGTAGTACATCTAACTGATGAGTGGTGTTGAGTGGTTTGTGTACCGAAAACTCCACCACGGGTACCACAACGGTGGATGGGTTTATGGGTACAGAAAACTCCCGTTGGTGGACCTTTAGATGGTTTCCAATTGAGATGTGGGAAGTGTTGAGGGAACACTTGTTAAATCCGTGTATCCGATGTAATAATTTGTAAAGTGGAACTTGGTTGATGATCACTTATAAGCCAACATAATTGATGATGTAACATGTGATGGATTGTGATGTATATTGTGGTATATACATGTTTGCTCTTTAAGCTTTGCATTGAGATGGAATGCATGGGAAAGCTTAAATTGAGGAATGCATAAGGAATTATGCATATGAATTCATGATATGAGAATTCATATGGTGTTAAGCATGATTTGAAATGATGAAGTTCATGAAAAGCGAGGCATGATAATGTTGATGATGTTTAGAAAGTTGTTTTTAAAAGTGAATTTCAAAGTGGATTTTAAATGGTTTTAAATGTATTGATGGTGGTTTGTTTTAGAGTACTCCTCACTAAGCCTAGTGTGCTTACTCTCCCTTTTTCCATCAATGCAGAGAATTAAAAGTTGGAGGCAGCAATCAAGCGAGAGAAACTCCAAAGACTTGTGTTTACGAAAGTATGGTTTCGATTTGGACTAGTAGTAATAAAGGCAATATGGTCAATTGTTGTTTGAGAGGGTTGTTTGCTAAACTCCCTATTTGATCAAGTTTTAAATGTTGTTTTGGACTTCTATGAGGCTTACAATGCTTCTTAATGCTTGGGATTTATGTTTGGAAGTTGAGAAGGGAGCATGCCTATAGATGTTGTGGATGTTTGTGTTGGGCTTGTTCGAATTGCTTTAAATGCTTCTATAGTTGTGTCAAGCATGCTTTTGAGTGAGGTATGATGTTTAGGTAAGTGTTGTATGTGTTTAAAATGAGCCAAAGTGTCATATATTGGACCTAGAGGTCATCACAGGCCTTTGCGTACCAGTACGGGTCCCCTAGTTTCGGTACGTGTGGTCTAGGAAGGCTTAAATTATCGAAAATTAATAAAGGGTATCGGTACGCCTAGCCACCGTACTTGTATGCCTAGAGGAAAATTTACACTGGTGTCGGTACACGGACTCCCATACCGGTACGCCTCTTAGCTACTAGAATTTGATTTTCGAAAACAATCCTTAAAGGATCGATACGAGAGTGAACCGTATCAATATGGTTTTGCTCAACATACCGTATCGATACAGGGCTTACAATATCGGTACGCGGAGTTGTTAATTTAGTTGAACCGTATCGATACCGCCTATGTCCGTATCGATACGCGGTGTATCTTTTAGGCTTTATGGTTGCTAAAGTTTGAAATTGTGCATTTTAGTCCTTGAATGTTATGTATGCAATTAAATAAGCTTGGATGATTATTTTAAGCTGGGACCTGACACGTGATCATGAAATTGGATTAATTAAGGATTGGAAACTTGGTTTTAAATAAGACCTTGTAATTTATGGAAATTACATTTTGGTCCCTAAAGTGCAAGTTGAGCAATTGAACTCTATTTTGAAGTCTGATTGCAATGTAACATTATCTGTTGATGCATGTTCACCCTAGGAATTAAATTGATGTATTTAGATAGGATAAAAAGAAAAAAAAAGACCCGATTTAGGTTAATAGTTCGGGTTTGCTTCGACAAACCTAATGTGGCCCTTTTAGCTCTGTTTCGGCTATACTGGGTTAAGCGGGTTACAAAACTTACAAATTAAAAGATATTTTATAAAATGAGAATTGTGTGTTTTACAAATGAAATTAAATGTCCTATTTATATGTGTACAAGGGGTATGAACGAAGGGATATGTGATATTCGGTTAGGCTTCGTGCCTCTCTCCAAGGCTGGTTGTGACTCCCTCCAAAGGCTTGGTGTCTATTCAGCTAAGTGGTGTCTCCTTCCTTAAGCATTTTGCCGCCCAAAATCTGATTTTCCCTCCAAAGAAATGGTGCCACTTTTTGTTCCCTCCAAGAGCGGTAGTCATGTCTCTTGGGAGGGAACATACCCCTTGGATGTGAGCTGACATAGGTAGCTTATGCTAAGATGAGCTGATGGAGTTAAGGGTGAGCTGAAGTGGGCTGAACGAGCTTCATTAATCCTCGAACTTCGTTGAGCTGCCACGAGCTACCCTTAGCTAGGTGAGCTTGTCATTTGATATCCTTGAGCTATCTCGAGTTGTTTGGAGCTGAAAGGGTCTTGAATGTGATTGGTCGAATTGAATGAGCTGATTAGAGCTTGAAATGATCTGAGTGAGCTAAGGTGAGCTATTCTTTGTTGCCTTTGAGTTATCACGAGCTGCCATAACGTGTATCATTTTCTCTCGAGCTACCATAGCTTGTAGATTCATTCCTTGCACCTATATATGACATGAAAACAATAGGATTAGTTATGAATAAGTTAGAAAGAAACATGTTGCATGCTTATGCAAATGATGCAAGTGATAAGATAAAGATGTGAAACATAACATATGCATGATTTAACTAAGTATAAAGATGTGGATCATATGATATGCATGAAAACCATATACATATCATAGGATGTAAATGCATGCATTATATAAAGCATAAATAAGGTAATAACGAATGAAGTAAGGAAGAACTCCCTCAAAATCAGTCTTGAAGTCTTTCAATAGTGTGAACAAATCATGGAGAAAGTTGGTGCTGATTTGGATCACATCAGGAGTCATGCTCCAAGGCCTTTAACGCTGTGTCAGAATAGTTCACCGAAATGGTTTAGGAATTCCAGTCTTCACTAAAGCCTTCTTACCATTCCCCGACGTCACTGCCACCACCGAAGTACTCTCACGTTTCAACTCCACCATTACCAACTCAAAGAAAATCACCAAAGACAAATCTTTCATAGCCACCTTCTCATGCTCACTACCAGCCTATACAATCTCCACCATCAATGGTGCAACCACCTGCACCAACTCTATCAGGCCATTATTATAACACTCCACTGCCACCACCAAACCATTACTCCAACACTCCACCAAGCCATTACCATAATACACCACCATCACCACTAGTGGAACAACTAACTCCATCAGGCCATTACTATAACAATCTACGACCAGCACCACCGGCATCGCCAAAACATTACTACAACACACCGCTTTTGCCGCCACCACCAACAAAAATACATCTCCAAGTAGCCATTATGTACTACCTCCTTCCCCTTTGGCTCATTATGTTCTCACTCCTAGTCATTCATCGCTGCTGCCGCCACCATCTCAAGGTCATTATTATTCACCCCCCCCCGTCTACGGGGCGACAAGTAAGCCCCCTTCACCCTTCCCAATTCACTATCATTGTAGGACATTTAGGTGTTCCATACCTCATCGCTCGGACTCTAAAGCCGTGGAACACGATCAATAGCCATCTTTCGATTGTTGTCTTGTCCATAGTTGTTCCTTTGGTTCTTCCTAGACAGGTAAGGTTTGGGGGGATTTTCATTCGCACCTCTCATTCCGAGATCCACAAGGATTCATGGTTTCCTTATTCTGTTCGTTTGCTTCTTTTTTTTAGAAAGAGACAAGATGACCATGGTTCTTTAAGAAGCTCACGACATCAACAAAGCGGAAGTGTTTGAGCCGATTTATCCATCGCGACTCTGCTCCTTTCAGACTAAGAACTGGGTAATTTACAATTTTACCCCAAAATGAAAATAATGTTTTAAATGGATGGATTTTGAACTAAATTGATAAAATATATAAGTATTTTGGACTAAAACTGTGATTATACCAAGCCATGTCATCATCTTTGTTAATTTTTAACGGTCGGGTACCAAAACAAAACAAAAACGTAAATTATGTTCCATTTTGCCAAAAAAATAGCTAGGGTACCAAAACGATAACACACCAATAGATAGGGGTCCTATTTATGTAGTTTTCCCTCAAATTATAGGAAATAAATCAAAATTTTAGCATAGTAGGGAGAGCAAGACCAAAAGTCGACCTAATTAAGTGTGTGGGTGTAACAAAGTTGACGGAAGATTAGAAGAAAGTCATAAAGAAGTTTTATTGGATGTGTATGCAAAATTATGAATTCTATCAAGGTAAAAGGGACTATGAAATGTACACCAAAACATGAAGAAACTTCAAATCCATTTCCTATTAGAAGAAAGCTGATGGCACATCCAGACATCTTATTGATACAGTATCATATAGCGTTGCATATTGGTCATGTTGTCAAAACTGGAATTCTCTTGTGACCAATAACTGCCTGCCGAAGCGTATGATACCCATTTCTGTAGTGCTCAAGAGTGAAGCACAGCTGCCTTATAGCTTCTCGTTTTGCTTCTGCTCCCTCAAGTATCGTTGTTCTCTGCTTCTTGATCTCATCCTCTAGTTCCTTAACTTTTGATTGCAATTCCTCCTCAATTTTTTGTGCTTCTTCAGCTTTAGCAATTAGCTTCACATGTTCCATATGTAATTGGTGAAGATGCATGTCCATTTGAACAATCCGAGCTTCCCTCGAACTAACCTTGGCCTGGAGTGAATACATTTCGCTCTTAAACCCGTTTCTCTCCAATTTTGAAGTCTCAAGGTCTTCAGTTAAGACTTTAATGCAATTGCTTCTCTCAGCAAGCTCCAGTTTCAACTCCAGAATTTCCCTTTGAGCGGTATTGAGCTGACCCTGCAAATCTTGAATTTTTTCATAAAACTGCTTCTTCTCAAGCATCAAACTAGCGTTTTCTTTCTTGGAACCCTTGAGCATTTCTTTAGTGGTACTCAACTCTTCCAACAATGCATGCATCTTGCCATCTAAATGTTTATTTTCTTTCTCCAGTACACTGATCTTGTTTTGAAGTTCTAATGCTTGATTAACCTCAATTGGATCAGGCCTGTCCATCTTCACACTTTCTTCTATCGATGATTCCGAGCCAGTTGTTCCAAGTTGTTTGTATTTTAGGAGTTCAATCTTCAACGAAGTGACTTTCTCTTCGGAAAGATGTATTCGTTCATTAGCAATTTTCAATTCTTCTTCATACTCTCTAATTCTAGCAAGAAGATCCGAATTATCATTTTTTGCTTCCCTTTCAGTATTCTCTTCCTCTAGCATCCGTAGCTTCTCTTTCATTTCATGGAGCTCAATCTCCAATTCAGCCATTTTCCCACTCAACCCTTGATCACCCTCATTCCCTGATAAAACTGAATAATCATCAGGTTCCGATTCAGAATCTGTTGAAGAAGATGACTTATCTCCTTTTGGGTACACATCAGAGTTGTTCCCACCAGCAGCACGTGGAGCGGACTTACGAGGACTCAGCCTTTGATCTGGGGAAGGACAACTCGAGGGAAGATCAGAGGCAATTTCATTGATGCCAGAACCCTGAGATTGGATGTCTGACGACATACTCTTCCTCAATTCTCCCGTCACATGATCATAACGCTCCGCCAAAGAGCGATACATGCGGTAGAACTCCTCAACTTGAGTTATAAGTTCCGGCCTCTTCTTATAATACATCTCGGCCTTTTTGGCAAAGGAGTCTGCATCTTCTTCAATCAGCTTCAGCATCTGTTTGACTCTACGGTCCATTTCTGTAGTCAGCAATCTTACTGTTATTTTATCTTGTTTGACATTTAAACAATTCAAATTATTTCAGAAACAAAATCCTGTGTGAGAGTAGAGAGAAAGCAGTAGATTGTCTAATATTATACTACCACACCCCCTATATCAACACTTTCTCCGTAAACATCTTCAGTTTACAGATATGAAGCTCATCATCATTAGAACATTTAACTATTTATGCACATACACGAAAGGAACGGAACACAAGAGAAAGGTAAGAAGTACACAGATTTTCCTCATTTCAGCTGCAACAAACTAGACAACAAAGTGCATGGCCTTCCCAGTATATATATGGCAGCATGTTACTTACCGTCGAGATTTTCTGCAAGCCATTTAGAGTTCTTGGGGCTGATGTGGCTATCCCACCACCATGAATGTGACTTTCTGGACTATAGTCTCCTCATACTTCTAGTTAGCTGAGCCTGAGAAGAAAACAAGATTATGAAACTAAGAGACTGTATAATCACAATGAGATAACTGATTTCGATTTGGTTAAGAATACAAGCACAATGTTTAAGGGATTAATTCCATACCGAAGAATTCGCCATATTTAAAGGTGGTTGGAAGTGAGATGATCAGAATCAGGTACAAAAAACCTGTGTTGAGAGAAATCTCAGTCTACATAAGTGATTCCATTTTGAAGGAAAGCATAGAAGATAGCAAGTCATGGATTATAGAATCAAATGCTTGTCATTATGGTAATGAGACATGAATACTGAACCAATAAAATGAATGGATGCGTCCCCACTACTATAATATTCAGTTGTCCCGACTTGAAAGACAAAGATTATGTTTCACTTTAAAGGGTAGTGGTAATTCCATTAATACAAGACGCATTTCACCATTACAAATAAGCCCCCCAAAACAATAGAAAGGAAGAAAATGAGATGAGTTTCTTGGAAGCGGAAGCACAAATCTAAAACATCTGACCAAGAAAACAATTTCCAGAACCCAGAAAATTATTTCAAAACGGTAATTGAATAGGTGAGGAGAAAGAGCAAGAACAGAAAGAAAAGGGCAGAACTTACTGGACTGGATAGGCGTCTGTTTGTTTGTGGGTCGGATAAAAAAGGGTATTGTGGAGCACCACAGACTACAGAGTGTGTGTACTAATACTAATGAACGCATGGGCGGGGGAAACGCCAGCTCACAACAACAAATTCACGTGCTCTACATTTTTTACTTCATTTTAAAACCATTGACTTTAACATTGATTAAAAAAAGAGAGATACTTTTATGAAAATGTAGTTGAACGATAAGGCATAGTCAATCGCAGTATTTATGAGATTGATATCATACCTATTATAAATATTACCATATCTTCCGTATCAATTATTTAATTAATTTAGTAAGATAAAATATTAAATCATATAAGTAAATGTCAAGAGATTTAAATTATAAAATCACAAAAAATAATTAAATTAAAAATGATACTAGTATATTTCAAATTAATTCAAAATATTTGTAGTTGAATTCCAAAATCTGGTGGAAAGGGGTGGGCGTGCATTTATGGCACTGCCACCTAACCCATCTGCTTGCGTTTGCCTAAAACGAGTATTTGGCTCTTGGCTGACCTTTTTTGTGTAGGTCAGGGTCAGCAGTTGTAATTGAAATAAATACATAACCAAACAAATCGTGATGCAAATAAAGCATTTCCGCTTTAAAACAAATCATATTTACCTAATTGATCGCCTAATTCGCAAGTGCTGCTATAGCAATAGCCCAATAACATGTTCAAGATTTGCAGGGGAGGAAAGATTTCAAAAAAAAGGGAGGAAAGATAGCAATTAACAAAAGGAAATACGTCTGCTACTTAATCTAACCTAACCTGACAAAAGCCACTGTACACGCGTCAAACTTTTGCACAATTCCCTGAATTTATACCCTCGCCACAAATAGGGATGGCAAAATTACTCATCTCTAATCTGATTCGGTGTTCCCGACCCGACCCGATTAGGTTTTTTTTTATAATTTTCAAGGATCGAGGCGGGACAGGGCAGGTATTTAAAAATATAAAGTTGGGTCGGGAGAGGTTTGGATATAATATGAAAATTACCCGCCTGCCCCGGTTTTTTTATTATTTTTATTATATTTATAAAAATATCACTATATATAAATATTTTTAGGAGTTTCAAGCTATTTTTTTAGTTTGTGTTTATCGTAAATTTTTGTTAGATATTATTCGAATTTTAACATATCTGATTCTAAAGTCAATGGTCGAGTTTATTTTTTTAAATATATATTTTTTTCTTCATATGAGTAATTTAATTAGTTTTATTTTATTTTTTATATAGTTTAAAGTCTGTGAAATTTATATTTTGTAAATATAATGGTCGTTCGATCGAATCTAACATTTATCGTCGACGAAATTTAATATATTTTTTATATTTTCGGGTCGGAGTCGAGTTTAGGATTTATAAATCGGGGCAGGACGAGGCGGATAAATTATTATTTTATTTCCGGGGCGGGGCGGGCTCGAGTTTTGAGATTAATATATCGGAGCGGGTTCGGAGCGGCCAAAAACCCGCCCCGTTGTCATCCCTAACCACAAAGCCGCAAACTACTAACATCGGAGATTCAGCTATGCAGTACCTTATAGTGCTGCTAAATTAAAATAATCTTTAACTTAAATTTTTATTTAGTTTGTAAGAATTTTTGTTATAATATAAATTTTTATTTAAGGTAAAATTTGTAGCGATTAATTTTATTTAAAAATTAATTTTAATAATAATGGGAAATTCCTGATTATTAAAAAGGGCTCGTGTTTTAAAATAAAAGGAAGGAGTTGTCATCGGTCATTTGTATAATATAGACCGAACACCAAAAATGCAAAACAGAGATAAAAGTGGATTTGAGAGTCGATTACGAGTGGGGAAGAGTTCGCACCTCCACCACACCTAAAAGTTGGTACCTAAGGGTTCGTATCAGATTTAACTAAGAAAAATTTTAACTCAACCTAACTTAATTAATAATCCCTAAAAAATGAATGAATGCATGATCATACAAATGGAATATAACCTAACTCGCAACCCACGATAACTAAAAGAGATGACGCTCGAAGTCTCGGGACGACGCTCCCACTAAGATATCGAGACCTCGAAAACTAAACTACTAGTGCAATAAATAAATATGGCAAATTAATTATGCATGAACAAATTTTATAAATGCTAACATAAATAAAAGACATGTATAAAACAAAATATATAAAGACAACCATATATAAATATAATAATATATATAAACAGTACACATATAATAAAATATGCATGCACATATATATATATATATAGTATAAAATATACATAAAATAATAACAGCAACCATAATAATAAGCAAAAAAAAAAAAAGGTAGACATCGAATGAAATAAAGAAAATAAAACGGGAGAAAGGCTCATGGACTAGAATGGTGATTAAACCACTGAAATCAGACTAAAATTATCGAAAATGGAACGAAGTTGAAGGATTTGTAAAACGACGAAGACCACATAAACAATTTATCATGGGTGGAGGGACTTAATAAAGTGATAAACTCATTTTTTTGAGTACGTATAAAATTCAAAGAGATAAACAGAAATCATTTTTTTGTTTATTCCCCGAAAACAGATGTAACCCCCCCAAAAAAAAGAATTCTTTATGTGTTCATCCCGAGTTCACATGTTCTTCAAAAACCGCCTCTTATTTCAGAATTCGGTGGTCGATCAACGTGTCGTCCGTCACAGACTATCTTCGGCTACTGCTCGCCGACACCGGCGGACTTGAAACCCAAATTGAAATCACTCTTTTTTTTTCCTAGCTCTGAATTCGACCTTAAATTTTTAAAATAAAATCCCGTTTTACCTAGATCTAAAAAAACGAAATTGATGTCCTCTCTTTTTTAAAGAAAAGCTAAATTTAGAAACCCCTTTTTAAAAGCTTGGGACGTTTAAAACCCCAAACGGAGAAAAGGAAAGCAACAAAAGCCTGAAGACACTCAGGTAAACCGATACCCTAACCCTCTTTTTTTCTCTTTTGATTTTGAAAATAAAATAAAAAACTGGAGATTACCTCTAAAATGCTTGAGGCTTTTTTGTATTGATTTCTAAATCTCTTCTTTTACAATCTTGATTCCGGCTTATATCAGAATCTTACAACTTGTAAAATAATAATAAAAAAAACTAATCTCTACTGTTGGATGGATTGGCTGATGACATCTCTATCTTTTTTTATGTGTTTGTTTGCATGCCCGGCGATGGTGGTTGTACGGTGACAGTGCGATCGTCGGTGGTGGCGCCATGTGGACGGAAGAGATGAAGGGCCTGTTAGGCGCGTGGACGCGTGAAGGAGACGAAGCATCGCGGTTGTGAGTCCTACGCAAGAGTGGAGGGAGATGGGAGGTCATTCGGGCTTTGATCTTGACCGTTGGATCAAATCTGATCATACGGCCAGATCTTGGTTGTGCACGAAAAAGATATCAGATTAGTTTTTAGGGGTTTTGTAACACCCTCAACGTATATTCGATGATTAAATACACATTGAAGATGTTACTAAAGTTTATAAGTGATTTCATGACTTGTAATTTTTTAACTAGTTTAGTAAAATAACTTTTCCTCTGTTTCATTAAATTACAAACCTATCTAGTGTCACCTAGTTTTGACCCCGAATTGGTTAAATAAATACTTAAGACAGTTATTAACATGAAAATATAATTCGGGGTGTAAACTATGTGAGCTACCTAGACCCTTTTCTTGATTTTAAAATCGCTACTCGATTAGCTTTAACTACGTAATAGTTATACCAAATCCTATTACTAAGAGTTTAAAACCATACTATCTATCCATAATACTTAGGTTACAAGCCCATTTAAAATAAGTAATCTAACTTATAAGTTTAGTAATGCAAAACAACTGCATACTTAAAATACGAGTACATGCCCACTAAACTAGGATGTAAGTGTACATAATATTGCTTATAAGCGATAACTCGATTTCCAAAAGTGCAGCTCCTTCTTCGATAATACTAGCCCGATCAACGTACGTGTATTATGAAACACACGCTAAGTATAACTTAGTGAGACATAAATATAACAACTTAAACAGTTAACATAAATATCACAATCCCATCAAAAATGGCAAGCGATTCCTCGTGCAGTTTATAACATTTCATCATTTATCATAGTAAATGAGAAACTAACTTATTTCAATGAATCATAGTTGAGTGTATATGTATATATATATATATATTTTAAAGTCATAATATCATTTTTACTTTATCGGTAATAAATACGATAGACTTACTAGCCTATCTACTTGCATAAAAGCATTTCATGAATCATAGCCCAAAGTACAATTTCATGTGAACCTATGGTATACGAGTCATCATAACGACACCGTAGTGTTTGCAACGCCGTAGCGTCTGATGATGAGTACGTACTCGAGGATGCCCTTTGCTCCTCATTATCGCACCTTTTGTGCTAGTCGACACCGAAGTGTCTAAACAACATTGTAGTGTCTGCAATGTCGTAGCGTCTGATGTCAACACCGAAGTGTTTGAAACGCACCGTAGTGCTGGAATGCAACTGCTAAGACTCTATGGATATCCAACTATACCAAAGACTCTCACACTAGTACTCGAGCATAACAATATAATATTTTCACATTCAATATCCAATCCATAAATACTATCATCCATAGTTCGATAATGCGCAGTTCTTACCCAAAATCTAAAATTCAATTTATCTTATATAAACCATTATGCCAAATCAATGTATCACATATGCCATTTAATATTTCATGTCATTTGCATAACTTTGATTAACATACAGTTTCATTAATATCAAGGTCGATTATCGCAAGTCGTCCTATTTGTAACATGTTATACATGCATATAATATACTCACCTGGGCTATGCAAAATACTGGGCCTCACTAAGCTAGTTCACTACTTTTTCCTTGCCTCTTTTATCTCGTGTTTCCTTGTCCTGCTCGAATGCTGCAAATTTACCCATCGAACATATACAATAACATACATGTTATATTTTTTTATCTAACACTACTTAACTATAAAATACTAATATAATTATTTGAATATAAAAAGTTTCCTACATTTTTTTTCTCCCTTAGTAGTCGAATAGTCCATTTTGGTCCCTAGTGACCATTTTGTACCTTTTTGCAATTTATTCAAACTCGAATCACAATTACTCCATAATTCTATCATTTTCCACTAACTTTTACTCACTACCCTTCAATCCACTAACCTTTGTTAAAGGGACATTTTAGTCACTAATTCCACACAAAAGTTTGCAAACTTGTACTATTTAATCAATCCAACACTTTTATAATGTTTCTCAAAATTTTCCTTCTATTTTAGCTCTTGACCGAATTGGTCACTAAACCTTCCCAATGTTGTTTTTCATTCAAACAACATTCTAATATGCTCAAAATAATTTTTCCAACATATATTCTTCATTTCCAAAAATTAACACTTAAAACCCCAATTTATTCCTACATACCGAATTGGGTGTCTAAGCTTTTCAAGGTCTTTATTTTGGTCCTAATGTCATAATCAAGCTTGTAATTTCAGAATCTCTTCAAATCCACCACTAGAATAATTTTCACAATATTTTCCCTAATTTACCAAATATGCCGAAATAGTCACTTGAAGACTAGTTGAGGATTTTTCATTCTAACATCAAAATCAAGCTTGTAGAATCATAAATCTTCCGTATTCATCCTTAATTTCAAAACGCTAAATAAAATCCCAAATTCTAGGGTTAGGGTTTATGTCTTCAAACATGAAATTAATCTAAATCTAAGCTTGATTTCAACTCCACAACACTTGATTTACTTAAATCAAGCTTCAATCTCAACATAGAACATGAAACCCTGTTTTTTTCTTCAATAACATGAACAAATCTTCATAACTCTTTGTAAAATTACTATCAAATGAAAGAAAATTAAACATAGATTAATTTTCTATCAAAAACATACCTTCTTAGTACTAAATGACTTTAAACAACTTAGCAAATTCTGGGGTATTACAGTTTTTTTAGGATTTTTAGGTTTATATAACTTGGGCCTTTATTGGGGCCAGATATGTAAATTATATGTAATTAGGTTTGTAATTAAATTTAGATGGGCTATTGTAATTGGGTTGATATATATATATATATTGGGTTTTTATTTATTTTATACATTAATAATAATAATAATAAGAAAATTGAAAATAATAATAATAACAAAAAATCGGATAAAATTAGTGATTACAATTGTCCCTCTTTGCTCTATTCTTGCTCATTCTTGTAAAACAAGAATAGAGCAAAGATAAAAAATACTATTTTTGTCCTACTTCCCTGCTTGGATCCAGAATCACCATGCACTAAAGGTCCTATTGATGGCTCGAAAATCTCAAAGTTGTACACTGGAAGTCTTACTAATCGCCCGATTCACCACGCACTGGAGGTCTTACTAATGCCCGGACGATACTGATTGCCCCAAATCACCACTTATTGAAGGTCTTACTGATGGTCTGGAGATTAAAGGTCAAGCACTGTAGGCTATACTAGAAACCCCAAATCACCAAGCACCGAAGGTTTCACTAATGGTTTGGGAAAATTAAAGTCATGCACTGTAGGTCTTATTGATGGTCCAAATCATCATGCACTGAGGGTCTTACTGATAACTCAAACGATTTAAAGTCATGCACTGAAGGTCTTACTAACAACCCCAAATCATCAAGCACTGAAGGTCTCACTGATGATTTGGAAGATTTAAAGTCATGCACTAAAGGTCTTACTGAAAAATCGAACACTTAACACAGAAGGTTGACTGCTCGAAAATAAAACTATGAACTGAAGGCTTTGACAATAATCTTCAAGTAACTTGTTGAAGTGTTTCATGATTTCTATCAAAATAAATCAATGATATGAGTTAGCATGCCCCTAACTTAAGGAAGTCTAACTACTCATGATGTATGAATGATGCAACCTGAGAACCACTTGGGTGAGTTCGTCTTCTAGGGGAAGCTAAAAAATTTCTTGTTTCAATTCTCTGTTGAATTTTGTAAAACTAATATTTGATTTTGATATAACAAGTAATCTCAAGGACCAATTTGCAAAATTGGATAAATTTTTAAGTACCCAAAAAACCTTATAAAGTGACATGTTTTCGAACTTAAAATAATTTCTAAGTCAAATCCAAAACCCCCAAATATTTTCTATGTGTTTTCATACTCTAAAAAGCCAAAATTGCCCAGGCGTATTGATATCCCTTAGGCCTCATCGATATGGTTTTTAGCTACTAGAATATGATTTTACGTGATGGCTATCGAGTACCGATATGCAAATAAGCCGTATCGGTACGCTGTTTCAATACGAAAGTATCTGTTTCGATATGCCATTCAAACCTGGAAAACAAAGGCTAATTGAGTATTGGAAAACGTCAACGACTGCTGTCTTATTTATCAAAGAAAAATAAAATACGTTATAAAGAATTAATTAGTGAGTTGGATATTCGGGAATCAAAAAATCGTTAATTTGCAAATCTTGAATTAGTCGATTTATTAGATTTTCATTTTGATGTACTTCTTTTCGTTTTCAACAATTCATGTAAGAATGAATCGAGGAAAAACTTATGAATCTATCAGCTACAGAAAAAGACCTTATGATAGTCAATATGGGACCTCACCACCCATCAATGTAGGTACAACCACTTGCGTACCAGTACAGGGTTTAGGAATTTTCAAATATTTTATAATATTTATTTGACTGTTAGATGTCAGTTTTATTAAAACTGCAAAATTTGAAATTTAAGTAACGCATACTGATCTGTAACAATGCGTATCGATACGACTCTTCTTGTAAAATGTTCAAGGTTTCCAATGAGCAAAACTAGTATCGATACGGTATGACCCGTATTGATCCCCTTTGTAAAATAACACACTCGTACCGATACTCCCTATATGCGTATCGATCCCTTTTGTAATTTTTAGGCTATTCGTATTGATACAGCTTGTATGCATATCGATACCCTTTGTAGAACGGCTATTTCTTTTTTATGGCAGGTACCGATACGAAATCCCGCATATCGATACCTAGGGTTGGCAGACAGCATTTAATACGGGAAAATTGCCCTCCAATGGCTATAATCAATTTCTTAACCACCCAAACAGTTAGAAATTAATGAAAGAGTATAAAATGAAGTCTCCAAAGCTGTTACAAAGACTAATCATCAACTTTCAAGCATTAAAGCACAAATCCAATATTTTTAAGCCTATTAGAGTCAAACCCTTGTAACCCTCTTGAGTGAGCAAAATTGTAATCTTTATTTTCAAGATTGGGTTGAGTGAACTTGTATTGGGGAAAAAGTATCACCTTTGATAGGATCTTATCATTTGCCATTTTTTTCTTGCAAAAAGAGTGAGTTCATCAAAGCTTTGGGTAGAAAGCTTTGATTGTGTAACAGTTTCCTCCTAAGCCTAGAAAAGTGCAAGAAATTCTTTAGTGAATTTGTGAAAATCCTTAGAGGAAAGCTAAGGTAGTGGACGTAGACCTTGTTAGAAGGTTGAACCACTATAAATTCTTGTGTCCAAATTTTCACATTACTTCCACTAAAATGTTTATTTGCCAATGCACCCCTTCTTGGCCTTCCATAACCGATTGATTATCCTAACAATTGGTATCAGAGACGCACTCAATTGAAGGTTTAACCACCATTGAGACGATTCTAAAGGTGATTCAATCAATCGACGATCAAGCCATGGCATTTACTTCCAGCAACAACTCTTATGAGTCTCAATCCATCACCAAACCTTCTTATTTCAATGGGGATAACTATCCCTATTGGAAAAATCGTATGAGGCTCTTTATCAAATCTAACGACTACCTCCTTTGGGATATAGTAGAAGATGGACCAACCATTCCGATAAACAGAGAATGAGATCGGTTCGTTCTTAAGTCCAAGCATGAGATGACCGATGAAGAGCGAAGGAAGTTACAAATCAATGCACATTATCTTTTGTGCTCTTGGACCGTACGAGGGCACAAATGAAGTAAAATAGACCAAGATTGGCCTCCTAAATCTAAGCTATGCGATCTTCAAAATAGAGCCAAATGAAGACATCACAAAAATGTTTGATTGATTTCCCGTTATCGTCAACGGGCTAAAAGGCTTCAGGGAAGTCATTCTGGAAGAAAAGCTTGTTTGAAAGCTTATCTACTCTCTTTTCGAGTCATGGGATGGAAAGATGACTGCCATTATAGAAGCCAAGGATCTCAAGACCTTAAAGCTCGATGCTCTTATGGAGTATCTTCTTACTCATGAAATCATGAAGAAAGGAAAAGAAGAAAAAAGAAGAAAGAATAGAAGAAGATAGAGAAGAAAGAGGTGGAGAAGAAAAAGATAAGAATTGCTCTCAAAACTTCACAAGATGAGAGCGATTCTAGTGAGGAGGAAGATGAAGAAATGGCTATGCTAGCCAAAAGGTTCACTCGGTTCATGAACTCCAACCGAGAAGAAAGTTCCATAGAAGAGGGGATTTCAAGAACAAGAACAAGGAGGAAGAGAAGGAAATGGCTTTGCTTCTATTGCATCTCCACTTTTTGATTTGCTTCGCAAGGGTTACAGTTTGAATGGACGAATGAGGCTCAAGAAGCAATGGACACCAACTCAAGCAATGCCTTTCTTCAGCCCCCATACTCGGACTACCAGATTTTGACAAGGATTTTTAGGTCAAGACAGATGTTTTTGGTATAGGAATAGGTGACGTTTTAACTCAAGCCGGCAGACCATTGACATATTTTATTCAAAAACTATGTCCTCGAATGCAACATGCTTCTATATACAATTGGGATATGTATGCCATCACACAAGTCGTAGCAAAATGGCATCAATATCTTGTGGGTCGCAAGTTTGTGATATTAACCGACTAGCATTCTCTTCGTGAGTTGACACAATAGGTTATTCAAACACCCGTGCAACAATGTTGGCTTTCGAAGTTGAGTGGGCATGACTTTGAAATTTAGTATTGTCTCGGCAAACTCGATAATGTCGTTGATGCCTTATACGAGGAAACTTGAGCTAGTCTTATAGCTTTTTCTTGTCCAATTTTGGGTATTATTGATGCTATCTGAGCTGCTAGTGTCACGGATGTTTAGATTCAACAACTCAGTACAGCATTCAGACAAGTATTGATTTTCTGCATCATGAAGAATAGGGTTGGTTGATTTTGATCCGTGGTAGAATTCTGGTCCTTAAAGAAACTGTCATTCCTACATTATTATTACGAGAATTTCATTATTATGTAATAGAGGGTCATGCTGGGATTACACGAACATTTTTCAGTTTAGCATCAAGTTTTTATTGGACATGCATGCATAAGGATATCCGTCGATTTTTCGCTGAATGCCAAGTATGTCAACGAATAAAAATAGATAGTTTGACTTCAGCAGGGCTTCTTCCCTCTTCCCATTCTTGGTCAAGTTTTTAAAGATATCTCTCTCGATTTTATTACCGGACTGCCTAAATCCAATGGTAAGGAAGCTATATTGGTTGTTGATCGCCTCACTAAATATGACCATTTTTTAGTTTGCCTCATCTCTTTGACACTGTATTTGTGGCTCGTATCTTGGTCCAATGGGTCATCAAACTTCACGATATTCCATGTAGTGTTGTCAGCGATCGAGATCGATTATTTTTGAGTGAGTTATGGACAGAATTGGCTCGTCTCCAAGGCATAAAATTGTGTTTTAGTATGGCTTATCACCCTCAATCGGACGGCCAAATGGAGGCCTTGAACCACTGTCTTGAAATGTACTTGCGTTGTATGACCGGGGATGATCCGAGTAAATGGGAACACTATTTAGCGTGGGCTGAATATTGGTATAATACTGCATACCAAACATCCACTGGAATGACTCCGTTTTGGGCTTTGTACTGCCGCGACCATCTACTATATTGACTTATTTAGAGGGCAGTTCTTGTAATGCTCAATTGGATCAACAATTACTGAAAAAGGATAAACTACTTCGTGTTTTAAAGGGTAATTTGCAAAAATCACAGCTCCTTATAAAAAATCAGGCTGATAAGCATCGTCGTAAATTGAATTTAGATGGAGGCAGTTGGGCATTTATTCGTTTACAACCGTATCAACAAATCTCTCTTCATTTACAACATCAAAAGCTGGAACCAAAATATTTTGGACCCTATCGTGTTCTCCACAAGGTCGGTTCAGTGGCCTACAAGCTTGATTTACCGGACTCGACTCACATTAACCCAGTTTTTCATATCTCACAAAGTAAGCCTTGTATAGGTCTTCCTATTCAGTAGATCACACCACTGTCGTTGCTGCATGAGGAGGTTATGACGGATGTCGTCAGTGCTAAACTTGAGGAGAAGGTTCATTTTTCAAGATGGGGTACTGTCATGGAAGAACTATTGAACACTGCTCTAGTGAATGATGTGGGAACTGACAGTTCTGCAACGGTAAACCAGGAGATCCAAGGGCCATGTATGAGCTGCAGGGAGAGAAAACCACCCAAAGATTTAACTTACTTTTTCTTTCCTAGAGGATAGGCATATCAATAAAAGAAGTTGTAATCGGTTATATGAACTATCTGGATATTTTTTTTTCCAATTTTCTTAATCTGAATCATTTTTTCTTCCTCTTTGTCTCTAAATTTCTCTCTCTTAATTTGAACACATAACATATGCACAATCCTAGGGGCTAGCTCTTGTTAGAAAAAAGGTATAGTAATAATCAGATATAATAGATATCGTAAGAAAACTAAATAAAAATAAATTAAAAAACATAAGTTGAAATTCGTTCGGAAGTTGATCTACTCACTTCCCAAATTATGGGAGAGCAAGAAGATAGCCATTATTGAAACCAAAGACTTGAAGAAGCTTAAGCTTGACGAGCTCGTAGGATCTCTTCTTATCCATGAGATGATGTCTCAACCCTTGAGAAGGGAGAAGGAGAAGAAAATCAAAGAGCAAGGAGTCGATGTCAACATGGTTGCTCTTAAATCCTCCACAAGCCATCAAGAAAATTCAAGTGAGGAGGAAAATGTAGATGAAGAGACGGCTTATCTCTTCAAGAATTTTGCCTGATTCAAGAAGAGCGAAATGGAAGAATCCAAGCATGAATCAAAGAAGAAGATGAAGGATCCCCCAAGTGCTCCAAATGCAAGAAGACGAGGCACACCAAATATGATTGCCCTCGCTTCAACAAAAAAAGATCATCTTCAAAGAAAGCATATATGGCAACATGGAGTGATGAAGACTCCACCAATCAAGATGATGTAGCCCACCTATGCTTCATGGCTCTCCAAGAGGGTGAGATAACTTCTAACTCATCTTGTTCAAATTCAAATTCGTATACATTTGATGAGTTACAAGAAGCCTATGACGAATTGGTTTTTGAGTTTAAGGCTTCATTTTCAAAAAAAATAAAAAGATAATTTCAAAATTAAAAACTGAAAATGATTTGCTTTTAAAAACTAATTTGGAATTTGAAGCAAAAATGAAGGATTTTGAACTTAAAGTTTTAACCTTACAAAATTTGCTTCAAAATTTAGAAAAATATCATCAAAAAGAAATAGATGATCTTAAGAAAGAAAAAGATTTGATTTCCAATGAGCTTGAAAAGAAAAATAATTTAGGAAAATCAAACTTTTATGTGAGACAATCTAGTGCCCCTAGATTTTTGAATGAAAAAGTTTTTAGAAGTATTTGGGTCTCAAAAGGACTAATTACTTCAACTAAAAATGATGAAATTGAAAAATGGATTCCTAAGGGGACTAAATTATGTGCTACTAATGCCTATGGATATAAAGCAATTTGGATACCAAAAATCAAATTATTGTCTTTTGTAGGTGTGATGGAGCTTTATTCGACAAGTGGTGAAATTAAGGGAGAGCTCTATACACACAAGGGAGATCACTTGAAGAAGGAAGGCTTGACATACTGTCTTTGGTTCAAGTGGTAAAATTAGTTGAATTTTAATTTGTTTTAATTTGACTTATTTATTTTAATTCAACTAGTTTATCATAATTGTTGGACTAACATTTTAATGGTTCTTGAGTAAGGGGGAGCCAATTTTAAAACAAAACTTATTTTTGTCAACTTTTTTAACTCTCCGTTGTTATTGATCTTTAAAGTTTGAACCATTTTTTATATAACAAGAACCATTTTTGATATAACAAAAAGGGGGAAATGTTTTGATAAATTGAATTTTCAAATGAATAAGGGTGAGCTTATAAGATTTTCAACAAATAATCTCTCATTCAAATTTTATTTTCCTAAGGGGAGAATCTCAAAAACAATTTTTCAAGTTGATTTTATTATATCAAAAAAGGGATATTATTAGGATATTTGTTTTGATATAATAATTGAAAAATAGTTTTGGACTAAATTGAAAAGATTTCAAAAATGTTTTTAAGTCCAAACAACTTGAAAATAAGTTTGAGAAGTTTTTGAGAGGTTTTGGAAGTGTTTTAAAACGTTTAAGTAGCCAAACTTATGTTTTCAGCATGTCCATACCAATACGGTTACACCCCGTATCGATACAGGTAAAGGTTTTTGCTATAGGAAAATTCCAAAACTGAAAAACCATATCGATACGCCCCTAGGCGTACCGATACGATAGGATCGTTTCGATACGCTTGTACGCGTACCGATCCTGGTTTCAACCACCCCAGCAGCTATTTCCCCATGGTCTTTTAAATTGCAGGCGTACCGAAACGGACTAAGGCGTACTGATACTCTGTATCGATACGGTCCAAGACATTTCGATACGCGCAACCAGAATGGGCATAACGGCTAGTACCTGTACCGATATGCCTATACGCGTACCGATACGGAAGGCTCCATAACTGCATTTATCGCGAGAAATAAAGTCTCCAACGACTCCAATTCAATCCCAACTGCCTCCAATGGCTAGGAACTTAATTGGGAGTATAAAAAGGACCTTCAAGCTCCAGCAACAACTAATGATCTTATTGTCAACAACATTATGATGCAAAAATTGTCTTAGTGCTTAAATTTCCCATTCTTGTATAGACAACACTTGTGAGCTTAAATTGTCAATGAATGCTCAAGTGTTTTAGGTTTTGGGTGAGAGCTTTAGAGTGTAAACATCAACCTTGTAGAGGGATTTTAGTTTGCTTAGAATTCCTCTTGTTTAAGAGTGTTCCCAAATCTCGGTTTGTGAGCTTTGGATGCTAGACTTGGTGAGTGAGCCTAGGTTGTAAAAGGTTTCCTCTTAAGCCTTGAAAAGGGGGAGAATTCTTAGTGAATTGGTTGAAATCCTTAGTGGGGAAGCTAAGGTAGTGGATGTAGGCTTTGGTTAGAAAGCCGAACCACTCTAAATCCTTGTGTCAATTTTCTATCTTTTTGCTTCCACCACCAACACCCAAAAATCAACTTCTTCACCACTTGGCAATACAAACGGCTGAAGGAATTCGAGCTCAACACTTTGATACCAACAAATGTAACCCCTATGACCCGGTCTAGTTGCCAAACTGAACCGAGCGAGCTATATTGGGTTTACCGAGACAAACCAGAAAAATTACTTAGAAAATGGTCTATTTTTCATTTTATCTTATCTAAATGCATAATTAAGTCTTAAGGTGATCATGCTGGCGATGGTGAAATTTACAACTTAATTGGGCTTCGCATTGACATCAAATTGCATAAGATTGCATCTCAAGGACCAAATTGCAATTACGGATAATTATGGGGACTTCTTTAAAATTAAGTTACCAGTCCTTAATTTCATACAATCAGGTTAAATTTCAACTTAAAATAGTCATCCAAACTCATTTAATTGCATGATCAAGAAACAAAGACTAAGCTGCAAAGAATACAAACTTAAGAAAACATTTTAACAGAATTAAAAAACAGCGTATCGGTACACTAACACCCCGTATCGATACTGATATAAGTTACAAAGACATAACGATACGGTCCTCAAGTGTATCAGGACGAGTATGCAATATTCAAAAAAGGGGATTTTAGTAGCCAAAGGGCGTACCAGTACAGTTACCCGTGTACCGACACTAGACCATATTTTCAGCTATGCGTACTGATACAGTTACCAGGCATATCGGTACGGCTAAGCATTTTTGCCTAGATTGAGCCGAGATAAGTCCCCGCGTACCAATCCCTGAGGACCCGTACTGGTACAGACAGACTTGTAATGACCTCTTGGTCGAACATATGACACTTTGGCTCAATCTAACATACTCCAATCAACATCTAGTCACCATATAACATCCCAAACAGTATTTTCACCAACATAAGAGCATAGTAATGGATCATATGTAACATATCAAATCAAAGCAATTGTTCTATAGGCATGATCTCTACCCAAGCATGAAAAATGTTTCCCAACCCCTCAAAACCAAACATTAAGCATCATACAAATCCAAAACATCAAACATAACTTGTACAAACAGGGAGTATCCAAAATAAACCTCTGAATTACAACTTGGTCTCATTGCCTCTTATTACTACTATGTATTTGTAAAACCATACTTGAAAAATACTTCAACCCTAGGATCACCTCTTGCCTACTTGTTGTCCGAAAGTGCTTATCTCTCTGCATTGACGAGAGATGAGAGTGTAAGCTATAAGCTTAGTGAAAGAGTCTCAAAAGCACTCATCAATGCATTTAAAACCGTTTTAATTTAAATCAAATGTACAAGTCACATGCCAAAATCATATCATGCTTCTATAATCTCTTCAAATATACACATTTAAGTCATTTTGCAACACATGTATCATGGATTTCTATCACAAACCTCAATTTAAGCTTCATATGCCAAAATCTCTAAATAGAAAGCTTAAAGAGCATCTCATGTATAAACCATATTATACAAAGCATAATCCATTTCTCATGACACATTATCTCATATTTTGGCATTCAGGTGACTCAAAAGAAAGTTCCATTCTATTTTATAAAAACACATCGGATACACGGATTTCTCAAGTGGTTTCTTCGACCACTTCATATGCGTCCTCGAACCAGAGCAGCCCTTAACGGTTATAACGTGTAAATCCACTAGCGAGAGAATTGTCACACTCTTGACCCCTTGACCGATGCGGTTCTCATGGTGGAGCAAGGCATACTCTTGACCCCTCAACACACATGAGGCGACTTATTATAGTGCACTTTATACCCTATGGCTAGCCAACTAAATCCGATAACATTTTATCTCAGCCACTTACCAATATACTCAATAAAAACCACATTAACTTACTATTTTACATATGCATCAATTTAAACCATTTTCCAATACATTAAACTATGTATTCTAGCATTCTCAAAATTCTTTCATAAATCATTTGCTATGCTCAAATATCAACATGTATAATCATATGCAACATCTTTCATTTCTAAAACATGTATATAACAATATGTAATCAAATCTATAAACATGTGCATGAGATTGTATTTTGCAAAACTGAAAACAAGAGAGAGCTCAACCAATACTTACTTTCAAGCTTAAATAAGTGTTTCAAACTTATTCTAAACTCCCAACAACCATCTTCAAACCTTTCAAAAGCAGTAAAACACGTTTCCACTCACCAACAACCCAAAGCTCTCTTGCCGTTGCGAGAATTAAGTTTTTGAAGCTTCCGAAACCTCTCCAAAAGCTAAAGGATCTAACTCCCCTGCTTTACCCAACCAAAAATAGAGGATTAATGCACTTCCATGCATGTCTAATTTCCAGCAACCAACGAACACAACTTCGCCTCTAAAAACCATCAAACGCCCCTTCTAAAACAACCGAAATCATCACCAAACTTAATCTAAACAAAGCCCAGCCAAAATCAATTGATTTTAACAGCTTAACGGCATCAATTAACATCCAAAAACATCTTTATAACGTCCTTATACCTCCAGCAACCTTACAACGCCAAGATCACTTCAAAATCTAACTATTCACAACCTAGAAAATTAGCAATTCACATAGTTTCGGGATTTCTTTAATTAATCTCTTTTTACAACATTAAAACAAACCTTATAAGAGATCTAAATCAAATATATTCAAACAAACAGATCTGTAGTAGTGTTCATCAAATTTTCTCATTAAAACTCAATTTAAATGCCATATTCATGATTTAATCATAATTTCATAACATATATCAGTTGTAAAGGATCAAGAGCTTGAGAATTTCAATAAAGAACCTTTAATTAGAGGAGAGAAATGAAAATCACCTCTAATTGCTGATTTCTCTCGTAATTAGCAAAGATTGAATGAAAAGTTCAAGAAACCAAGTAGATTTTGATGTATAAATCAAAGGAATCAAATAGGAAATCAAAAGAGATTGATTCCTTTGGATTTGGGAATGAAATTGATAGTTTGGCTGCTGAGAAAGTTGAGAGAAAAGTTAGTTACGTGAGAAAATGAATTTGGTTAATTAAAAATTCTTTTATCAATTATACTTTATTTTAATATTAAAACATCTTAAAAATCTTTTAGAAATAGCCTAAATTAAGGGAAAATCTGATGAAATTTTTTGGTTAAATAGCTCCTTAAAGATTCAAATTTTTGACCCTTTTACGATTTAGTCACCAAAATAGTTTTGAAAACTTTATATTTTACTCACCGAGCCAAAATGTCTCAAAATCAGATTTAATTACTTCAAATTGAGTTTGCGAAAATAATTAAAATATTAATTAGATATGCGAGCACCCAAATCCTCTGGCACTCTTTTAATTCTAAGTTCATTCGGGTTTTGAAATTTTATTTTTTGTGCTTTGAAAATGCCCGCCCAATTTGAAATTAAAAATGTGGAGTCGCAACCGATCATTTTAAAAAGGTAGACCGGACACTAAAATAAAACCAGAGATTCAAAAAAATCAGGTCTGGGAGTCGGTTACGAATAGAGAAGGATTAGCAGCCCCACACTGCCCAAAATTGGTACCTAGCCTATTATTTAAAGTCTTGGTGTCGGAAATTAAGAATTCGATTAAAATTTAAAATACGATTCTTGAATGTATAAAATGTTGAGAGAGCCACATCCCTTTACGCCCAGGACACAGCTTCTCATTTTATCGAAAAAACGTCACATCCCTTTACGCCCGGGACATGACTTATCAAAGTTTTAAAAAACACTTTTAAGATTCAAAATTTATTTCTTTAAAAAAAAATTGGTAATTTAAAAATGCATATATGATGCAAATAAATATAAGATAATATGTAAGAATAATATATATATACTTAAAAAGTAATATTTAATATAAAATATATTTAATAATTATACCTATAAAAAACTTATATATAAATATGTTAGGTTAATAGTTTATATATATACATATATATTATTTTTACACAAACAATTATTTGTTATTATTTTATATACTTGTAGTTAAATAAAATATTGTTATCTAAAAAACATATAACCCTACGTATTCATATATATATATAATATAAAGGTATAAATAAATATATATATATATATAAATGTTATAAAAATGATAAATGAAAAACACATGATTATGTACATGTAATCTTATATGATATACAACATAAAAAGTTAATAATAATAATAATAATAATAATAATAATAATAACAACGCATGATTTACACTAATATACATAAAACAACATTAATCTAAAATTTAAGGATCAAAATGCATTAATATTAAACTACATGGCAAGAAATGATATAAAATTGGACTAAAATGAACAAAACACAAAATGCAAGGACGGAAATATAAACAACATAAACAAAGTGTCGAAATTAAATAGAAACATTGACTAATTTGACATAAAATACAAGCTAGGCAGCCGAAACATAAACAACAAAAAAAGAAACGGCAGAACCGAGAGGCGGGAAAGAGAAGGGGGACGACCAAATACGTGATTACCCCTAGACAGCAATGACGACGGGTTTAAACTCCAGGGACTAGAAGGGTAATTTGACCATTGACCTAAAAACGAGGATCCTTCCCCCGGGTTGGGTCACACTCGGGTCGGGCGTCTGAACGACGTCGTTTTGTAAGAGCCAGTTAAAAATAAGGGTTTCTTTGTTTACCCGAAACAGGTTGTTAAAAAAACTTAAAATATGTAACCTAAACCTAAGCTCTCTCATTCTTCCCTCTCTCAACGCCCGAACGGCGCTGCACCGCTCTCTACGGCGGCCATTACATCGTCCTCAAGTGGTTATCGGCCGTGAGGCCTCACGACAACAACAACAACAAAGGTAAATTCTCTAACCCCCTCTCTTTTTCGATTTAAAAAACAAGAAGATTTGATTTTGAAACTAAAAACTAATTTTTTTGCTTCGATTTAAAAACTTAAATATGTAGAGAGTAGAAATTCAAACTTGGATCTGTAATTTTTATTGAATCTTAACTTACAAATTTTTTTGAGATCCCCCTTCTTACAATTTTTTTGGATGAAAAGCTCTCTAAATTTCTCTCTGAAATCGCCCCCAGGTCTCTTTTGTTTGAACTTTCGACTCCCTCCCAGATTCCAATTGCTTCTGGGTTTATAATACCCAATTTTAACAATAAAAATTAACACCCTTACTCTATTGTTGCAGATCTGTATCTGGATTTTGAGAAATTGTTGCAGCCGAGTAGGGTATGAGTGAGGTTGATAGGTCGGCTGAAGTAGAGGGTAGTGTTTAGGTTAGGGTAGATTTAGGTTATTTTATTTTTTAGGGATTTAGGGTTTTAAATCTAATTTGGGGTTTATTTTGGTTGCCGGTAAAGGAACAGTGACTGAAAGATGGGAGGCGGCAGCGGCCGAGAATGGCAATGACGGCGGCCGAAAATGGCGACAATAGAGTATTAGGGTTAGGATAAGGTTATAGGATTATTAGGGTTTTTCTTTTTTTATTCCGGGTCAGGTTTTTAGATCCAGGTCAGATCATGTGTAACTGGTTTTGGGCATTTGGGTTGACTGGGTTTTGGTCTCGGGTTTGGTTTGTTGAATATTTGGGTTTGGGAGAAAACGGGTCATTATAGCTGCCCCTCTTTGCTCATTTTTGTGTAACGACAATAGAGCAAAGACGAAAAATGACCCGTTCCATCCGGTCTGGTTAGGCATTTCCCTCTTGAAACATGTCTTCTTTCTTCTATAGATCTTCTTTCTCTTCGACACAAGTCTTCTTTCTTGTCTTGATCGATCCACTTTGTCACTATTGGGGAAGCAAAATGAGTTCAACTTTCTATATTATTGATGATTAGTTAATACCTAAAGAAAATTTGACCTAGTTGCAACACTGACGAGGAGATAGGGTCTACAAAATTCAATCCAGTTGCGACACTGAAGAAGAGGCATGACCGATGGATGAAAGCTTCAATGTCCAATCCAGCTACAACTCTGACAAAGAGGCAAGATCAGAAAATTGAAAACTTCTTCCTTTTTTGCTTTTGCTTTTTTGTTTTTTTTTTTTTACTTTTTTGAATTTTTTTCTTTTTTCTTCTCTTTTTTTGAATTTTTTCTTTTTTCTTCTTCTTTTTTTATTTCTTTTTTGCTTTTCCTTTCATTTCCCTTTTTTTTAGTTTTTTTAGATACAACATTGATAAAACTTCAAAGACAGTAAATTTTGACCAAGCTATAACACCGACGAAGAGACATGGTTAAAGTTAGTAATGTTGATCCAGCTACGACACCGACGAAGAGGCATGATCAAGAGTTAGTGAATTTGGTCTAGCTACAACACCTACAAAGAGGCAAGACCGAAAGTTAGTAAATTTGGTTCAGCTACAACACCGACGAAGAGGCAGAACCGAAAGTTAGATTTGACCAAGCTACAACACCAACGAAGAGGCAAGGTCTGAGGATTTGATCCAGCTACAACTCTGACAAAGAGGCAGGATCGGAGATTTGGTTTCTTTGCGATCAAGCTACGACTCTGACGAAGAGGCATGATCGGAATTTGGCAAACTTGGTTCAGCTACAACACCGACAAAGAGGCAGAACCAAAAGTTAGGTTTGACCAAGCTACAATACCGACGAAGAGGCAAGGTCTGAGGATTTGATCCAGCTACAACTCTAACGAAGAGGCAGGATCAGAGATTTGGTTTCTTTGCGATCAAGCTACGACTCTGACGAAGAGGCATGATCAAAATTTGGCAAACTTGGTTCAGCTACAACACCGACGAAGAGGCAGAACCGTAAATTTATAAAGTTGGACCTACCCACACCATCAACGGAAGGGTAAGATCAGATTTCAGCAACTTAGATCTTACTATACCATTAACGGAGGGGCAAGATCGGCAAATGATAACAACTTGATTTTCTTTTTGATTTTTTTAGTTTTGATTTTTTTATTTGACCTTTGTTTCATTTTTTTCTTTCTTTCTTCTTTTTTTTGATTGATTTTTTAATTATTTTTTTTGAAATTTTGATTTTTTTTCTTTTCTTTTTTTCTTGCTACAACTATGATAAAAAGTAAATTTCGAGTAAAATTTTGGTCTAGCTGCAACACTGACGAAGAGGCAAGACCTGGAGAGGATTTGATCTGCTACACTACTGACGGAGAGACTAGATCAGCAAAATATGAGATCCACTACACCACCGACGGAGAGATAGGATTCGGATGAAAAATTTGATCTGCATCACCACCGACAGAGACAATATCTACATTAAGTTGGTCTACCACCACTGACGGAGGCATGATTTGCAAGATGTTGAATTGCTGCTCCATTGACAGTGAGACGATGTCTGGAAAAAAATTGCTCTATTTCTCTATCGACAGAGGGCAAGATCTGAAATGAGTTATTTCTGTTGACAAGAGTGAGAATCTGGAAAATTTGTCACTGGTACCTTTTATTTAGATGTTCCAGCATCTTTTGTTTGGCCTCCTCCATGACTAAGGTTGGCCATCGTGCCGTTGCCCCCATGTTGAGGATGTTCGGTCTCTTCTTCAAGGACATGTTTATATGTACAAATAAAAATGCATGAATGCATCTAATTTTATGCCTAAATGCATGTCTCTATCCTAAATGCATGGTGATTTCGGTGTATGCACTTAATCTAAATGTATGACGTATGCAAAAATGGTTTAATGCAAGATGAATGAAACTAAATGCATGAATGTTATATGATTTTTTTAATCCCCAAAAGGATGCCCCTGACTCCCCATTGGTCCTATCAGGATCTTGGTCTTCTGCATGTGGCGGTGCCCCAACCTCGTCTTGGGTTCGATCACCTTTCTTTGAATCCGCTTTCATCTGGGTGCGTGCCCCAAAATTTTGTTCATTCTATGTCATCGTCTGAAACTGTTCTTGTAGCGAGTTTGAAACTTTGAGTGTTGATTCTATTGCCCCCTAAATTAGTTCACAAGTTATGTTTTGATTCATGACAGCTCATCATTTTGTTTTTGTTTTTTTTTATTAGGTGAAGTCTTGCAAACTATGGTCGATGTAGATATTTCAGGGATGCATGGATTTGACTTGGCAATGAAGGTTGGACCTTGGCAAAGAATGCCCCCAGACTGGGACCTTGTTAGAGACACAACGTTTGTAAAAGATGTGGATGGTGCTTTTGAACATGCCCCAAGACCAGACTCTTGTAGAGGTTCTATAAGGTGCTAGATCGACCAACTTTGTTGTACCTAATGGGGTAACCAAGGGACTAATTTTAAAATTTCAAAATGTATGCATGTAAATGCGAAGTGCAGGTCCTAGATGTGAAAATACTGATTCAAAAATGGTTCTCGTGGCTCAACTTCCGAACTCACGGGATTCATTTGCAACTTTGAATATTGCCTTGATATCTAGAGTACTAGATTTTCTCCCAATGATAGTTTTTTAAATTGAGAACCAGTCGTGAATCAGTATTTTATGCTGGAAAAAATGCAAAAATAAAAGTGTTAAGATGTTATGTAGTTAATGCAAAAATGAACATATGTAATATAATGTGATCACAACAAGAAAAAATGGGTTAATTCGAATTTAAAATAATCAAATGAACAAATTAAATGGTAATTAAGGTAAAAATAAAATAGATAAGAAAATTGTACATTAAAAAAAATGCATCCAAGCCTAAAAGGGTAACCGCTAAACGGGCAGAGTCTCGCATGGCTCTAAAAGGTTGGCTCATACGGCTCACTATATGCGGGTTTTGGTTCTAAGGAGGGTACCTGAATTGTCCTCCCTGTCCCTTACTAAAGGTAGCAAGGCCCCTAATCCTCACCCATTATAGGTTTCAAACGGACCAAGTTCAATCCAGGGGGATACATCCTTTATGCCTATACGGAGGTAACCCACACGAAAGCATAAGAAATATATCCCAAAAGCGATTCACCAACCTATACGGTGGTAACCCACACGAAGGCGGTATCACACTTCCACTTAAAAAGGACAGAGCTCGGGTAGAAAGCTCATGGAATGAAGTAAAAGTAAATTAGTAATATTTACAAAAATAAAATACATGTCTTGTTAAAAAACGGAATCATATTTCAAATTAAAATCGAATTTGTCAATTTCCAACGAGCAAGACTAAAAAATAATCGACTCGTGGCTTGACTCTCTTTTTCAAAAAATGTCCCCAGCGGAGTCGCCAGCTGTGAGCACCCAAATCCGTCTGGCGCTCTTTTAATTCTAAGTTCGTTCGGGTTTTGAAATTTTATTTTTTGTATTTTGAAAAAGCCCGCCCAATTTGAAATTAAAAATGTGGAGTCGCCACCGATCATTTTAAAAAGGTAGACCGGACACCAAAATAAAACCAAAGATTAAAAAAAAATCAGGTCCGGGAGTCGGTTACAGATGGAGAAGGATTAGCAGCCCCACACCGCCCAAAATTGGTACCTAGCCTATTATTTAAAGTCTTGGTGTCGGAAATTAGGAATTCAATTAAAATTTAAAATACGATTCTTGAATGTATAAAATATTGAGAGAACCGCATCTCTTTACGCCCGGGACACGGCTTCTCATTTTATTAAAAAAAAGTTAAAAAAACATCACATCTCTTTACGCCCGGGACATGACTTATCAAAGTTTTAAAAAACACTGATTTTAAGATTCAAAATCTATTTCTTTAAAAAAATTGATAATTTAAAAATACATATATGATGCAAATAAATATAAGATAATATGTAAAAATAATACATATATACTTAAAAAGTAATATTTAATATAAAATATATTTAATAATTATACCTATAAAAACTTATATATAAATATATTAGGTTAATAGTTTATATATATATACATATATATTATTTTTACACAAACAATTATTTGTTATTATTTTATATACTTTTAGTTAAATAAAATATTGTTATCTAAAAAACATATAACCCTACGTATTCATATATATATATAATATAATAGTATAAATATATATATATATAAAAATGTTATAAAAAACGATAAATGAAAACACATGATTATGTACATATAATCTTATATGATATACAACATAAAAAGTAAACTACTTATTAATAATAATAATAATAATAATAATAATAATAATAATAATAATAATAATAATAATAATAATAATAATAACAACAACAACAACGCATGATTTACACTAATATACATAAAACAACATGAATCGAAAATTTAAGGATCAAAATGCATTAATATTAAACTACATGGCAAGAAATGATATAAAATTGGACTAAAATGAACAAAACACAAAATGCAAGGACGGAAATATAAACAACATAAATAAAGTGTTGAAATTAAATAGAAACATTGACTAATTTGACATAAAATACAAGCTAGGTAGCCGAAACATAAACAACAAAAAAGAAAAGGCAGAACCGAGAGACGAAAAAGAGAATGGGAGCAAATACGCGATTATCCCTAGACAACAATGACAGCGGGTTTAAACTCCAGGGACTAGAAGGGTAATTTGACCATTGACCCAAAAACGTTGATCCTTCCCCCGGGTCGGGTCACTGCGCGGGTCGAGCGTCTGAACGACATCGTTTTGTAAGAGCCGGTTAAAAACAAGGGTTTCTTTGTTTACTCGAAACAGATTGTTAAAAAAACTTAAAATCTATAACCTAACCCAAGCTCTCTCATGCTTCCCTCTCTCAACGCTCGAACGGCGCTGCACCACTCTCCACAGCGGCCATTACATCGTCCTCAAGCGATCATCGGCCGTGAGGCCTCGCGGCAGCAACGACGAAGGTAAATTCTCTAACCCCCTCTCTTTTTCGATTTAAAAAACAAGAAGATTTGATTTTGAAACTAAAAACTAATTTTTTTGCTTCGATTTAAAAACTTAAATATGTAGAGAGTAGAAATTGAAACTTAGATCTAAAATTTTTATTGAATCTTAACTTACAATTTTTTTTGAGATCCCCCTTCTTACAAATTTTTTGGACGAAAAGCTCTCTAAATTTCTCTCTGAAATCGCCCCCTAGATTTCTTTTTGTTTGAACTTTCGACCCCCTCCCAGATTCCAATTCCTTCTGGGTTTATAATACCCAATTTTAACAATAAAAATTAACACCCCTACTCTATTGTTGTAGATCTGAATCAGAATTTTAAGGGTTGTTGCAGCCGCGTAGGGTATGAGTGAGGTTGATAGGTCGGTTGAAGCAGAGGGTAGTGTTTAGGTTAGGGTAGATTTAGGTTATTTTTATTTTTTAGGGATTTAGGGTTTATTTTGGTGCCAATAAAGGAACAGTGGCTGAAAGATGGGAGGCGGCAGTGGCCGAGGATGGTGACGACGACGGCCGAAAATGGCGACAATAGAGGATTAGGGTTAGGATAAGGTTATAGGATTATTAGGGTTTTTCTTTTTTGTTTCGGGTCAGGTTTTTAGATCCGGGTCGGTTGGGTTGAATGGTTTTTGGTCTTGGGTTTGGTTTGTTGGATATTTGGGTTTGGGAGAAAACGAGTCATTACAAGATATTTTCTAGCATTTTTTCCATATTTTATTTTAGCCAAAAACAATTTATTAAAATTTAATTCCATAAACTAGCTAGAATTGCCTAATTCGGTTTTCTCAAACTATTTACTCGACCTATCTAACATCTAGGCTCAAATTTTGGGCGTTACAACCTCTCTTTTCATAAGTTATCTACCTGGTGCATTGTTCATTATTACGTTTAATAGATTCATAATCTATGTTTCTTGTTTGTGATTAGGAGTCGCAATGGAAAACCAGTGAGATTCAATGGAAAGAATTTCAAAATGTGACAACAAAGAATGTTGTCTATTTGACCATGTTAAACTTGGTTAAAGATCTGAAGGATGATCCTCCTATTATTAGAGAGTATAAGGTAAATGTTGTTACCACCTTCAAATGTTGCTAAGGTAAATATTATTGTGACAAATATTGCCAGGGCAAATATAGTGGAAGTAAAAAAAAAGAACATCGAGAAAACAAATCGTAAACAAGGTCTTATCGAGAACAAAATGATGGTGTGTTCTAGAAGCAAAATTTCAGGGGAAATGCTTCAATTGTCATAAGATGAAGAACAAAATTTTGAACTATAGAAATCCAAATGAGGTCAATGTTATTGGCGTAACAATTGTCATGGCAAAACATTGTTTGAAGGAATACATTTATTATCTTCATTGACGATAACACAAAAATAGTATTATGTGCATGTGCTTAAAAGTAAAGATGAATCTATAGAGAGAATTGTTCTCTATAAGAATGATATTGAAACCCAAACTTAATTAAAGGATTAAGATAGGGAGAAGCTCTATATGAGTAACATTGATACCATAATGTGCCTAACAAGTGGGGGAGGAAGTTGTTCTATAAGCTAATTACCTTTTAAATAAGGTTCCTCACAATTAAAGAGATGTGACACCATATGAGTTATGGAAGGGAATAAACCCATCTTACAAGTACTTAAAAATGTGAGGTGTCTTGGAAAGGTAATAGCCTCATTACCAAAGCAAACGAGAATAGATTCCGAAAATGGTGGATTGTATTTTATTGTCTATGTAGATCATAGCAATGCATATCGGTTTCTTATGTGCGAATCAAAGAACTCTGAGATTCACAAGAATATGATAATAGAATCAAAGAATGCCCTATTCTTTGAAAATATACTTCTTTGTATAACTAAGGAAGTTTATTAAAGTTTAACGAAACAAACTTTAAACACTATCAAGAAGATAGTCCAGATGTTCAACAAAAGGTTGAAACTAAATATTGTCATAATGACAAATAAGTGTGACAAATGTGTGCATATCAAACCTACCGACATTAGGATATATGATCATATGTTGATGACATACTCATTGTTATAGGCAATAATGAAATGGTAAAACGTACCAATAACATGTTAAATTCAAGATTTAACATGAAAGATGTGAGACTAGACGATTTGATTTTGGGTAGTCAATCTAACGACAGTCTGACGCTCTCATATTGACACAGTCACACTACATGGACAAGAGAAGTTTGGCAAGGATGTTTTTGACATAGCCAGAACTCTAATAAATATGAGTCAACATTTGTCCAAATGAAATATGCAAGTGTCGTAAATAATCTAAATAAACTGTACTAGATAAGATATTGCTTTCACTGTTAGCAGATTAAGCAGATTCACAAGCAATACAGGGCCAAACCTATGGAAAATGATAGTGAGAGTACTGGTATATCTCAAATATACTCAAGATTATGAACTACATTATTCTAGAGATCCTGCTATTTAGAAGGATTCTTCGATGCCAATAGGATATATGATATTCATGATATCAAAGGCACAAGTGAATATGTTTCACATCAAAGAGCGAAGCAATGTCATGGGATTTCTCAAGACAAACGTTTACAACCATATCCATAATGGAATCTGAGTTTGCAACTCTAGGCAAGTCTAGAGAATAAGCCAAATTGTTTCAAAATTTCTTTGAGGATATTTCTAAATGGCCAATGCCCACAATATGCATATATTGTGATAACAAAGCAACAATTGATAGAGCACGGAGCTTTATGTATAATAGTAAGTCAAGACATATGCATCGTCGACATAATATCATTATATAACTGATCAAATAGAGTTATCTCTGTTGATTTTGTAAGATCAAAGGATAATGTTGTGGATCCGCTAACCAAAGGGTTAAATCGAGATCAAGTTAAGAAAACATCAAAAGGAATATGACTAAAGCTGAGGAAAATTTAAGGCGCTATGTGAAGGAAAACCCTAACTAGTTGATTGGAGATATGAAGATCTAGGTTTAAAGGGACAACCTAATTGCATAGACCTTGTGCGGTCACTATGGGGGTTTTTCTCCGAAGTATTTTCCTATGATGTAAACAGTGATCAAAGTGGAATAGGCTAAGCAAAGATTTTAATGACCATTGTGTGTTTCAGCGAGCCGAACAACATAAGTCACCTATGTGAGAGTGAAGTGGGATCGCTTCAAGGAAACTATTGGGGCATAGTTCTTTCAAACTTTTGCAGAACCAGTGAGATGTTCACCGCCATATGAACATAACCATGAGAACTAAAAACCTTGCCAGAGAGGTAGTTGTGTGAGGTATATCATCGTTCGTAGATTCTATCACCACATCGAGTAAAAATGTTTTTTGATTAAATCATAAATTTCATTCATGTAGGGGATTGTTGAAAAAATTCGATAATTTTAGAGCTTTGAATGAGAAATTGATCCAAACATTATTGAGGAAAATATGGAACCAATTGTGGTTCGTAAATGTGCATACGTGCACGACGTGAGTAACGCAAATGTCGGACTGGTCTGGTCCTCTGTGGACCTACGGATATTTTGACCCAAATTTGAAATATTTTTCCTCAAATAAGAGCATATATTTGCCAAACTCTATTTTGGAATTAAAAAGATAAATATTAAAGTTCCCTTTAATTCATACAGTAATTTTAGAAACTACTATTTAAAGGCTCATTAATTCTCAAAATCATAAATGCCCACTAGGTCAAAAGTTTCCACTTATACCCCTCGTGAAACTCCTATAAATAGGATGTAATCCTTCTAGGTTAAACACAACTCAAAAAAACACAGAGAATTTTCTATTGTTTTACTTCGTGATTTGAAAAGTAGTTTTTGGTTATAGGAGAAGGCATGGTTATAGTTTGTGCTCTTTTTAGTTGTGCCATTGTAGCTGATCATCTAGTTCTTGTATCTTGAGAGACAGACGACCAAAAATCTCAAGCACCAAGGAGTGGCCAAAAATTTGTCTTAAGAAAACTGTGTAGCTACAAGCCTCAACCCATTCCCAATTGGTTTAGTTTTAGAAATGTTGTATCTATATTTCTTGTTTTGTTCGTTCAATATTTCAATATAATATTTGTATTTTGTTGATTTATTATTTCTTGGATTAACGATTTTCTAATAAAGATAAATTAAATAAATGGTGAAAGTAATAAGAATTCAATTGTATTTGTTTAGCCTCAGGCTTTGCTTAGCCTCAATTCCGATCGATCATCGAAATTCATTTTTCCTCTTCAATAGTACGTTGGTTACAGTCTACAGGGACCAACCCCTACATCTAGCTCTTCTCTCTATTAATCTATTCTCTAAGTCCATATCAACGATTTCGATCGTTACCGGTCTAACCACGTCCATCGTCGTTAGGACCACGACATCTTTGAGTTCTAGAAGAGCCCAACTCGAGTTATCACGTCTTCTAAATAATCTAACTCGATCTTGATTCCCCTTAGCGGACCGCCGCTAAGTTTGTTCAAAGGAAGCCAAATTATGACAAACCGACCTGACTTCCAAACTTGGAGACAAAATAACTTTCAAACCAACGACGTCTTTTTGAGTTGAAGATGTTTAACTTTTAAAGGACTAGCCGATTTTCATTCCTAATTTCCTAAGAATCGAAGAATATTATCTTGAAGATTTGAAGTACTTAACTCAATTCTCACGAATTAAAGTTGAGCCATCGCAAAGCTTGAGGCTACTTTGAAGTTTAACTAAGCATGGATTGGATCATGCCTAGCATTTTTATGATTGAAAAATGAAGAAAGTAAAAAATGGAAAAGAAAAGAAACTTCAATTACTGAAATGAAGAGAATACTCAAAATCCAATATGTTTTCAAATGTTGAAACTAAAGGGGTATTTATACCCAAGGATCTTAAAGAGATAAAACAACAAATTAAAGATAAGGATGGGGGTACTTCAAACTAGTGGACTAAATTACCAAGGATTTATCACAAAAGATAAGGATAATTAATTTGAATCATGAGGCTCTTGTTTAAATGTTGCTTTATCTTTTGGATAATCCCATCTTTATCTTTCAAACATTATCTTCTAGATAATCCCAATTTTGACTTCTAGATAATGTTGGCCTATCTTCTAGAATCTATTGATCAAATCCCCAAAATTTGATGCATTAGATTCAGGCCACATCGTGCTTTGGGTCGTGCCCACGATTTGTCCCATGACTTCTAATGATTGTCAAACTTTTTCTTTATCTATTGGTTTTGGGCTAATAAAGTTCCTAACCAAAACAAACCCAAAAGGTGATGAATTAGTAGTATACATGCCAAATATGAGTAACAAAACATATAAAAGTCATGCAATATTTCACACGCATCAAATTCTCTCTCCCTTATTCAATGCTTGTCCTCAAGCATGCATATTTCAAATTTCATTCCCGTCACCTATCCAAAACTTACTCAAAAGTTTTCATTCAAATCCCAAAAGCATGATTGGATTGAAAGAGTTAAACAAGATAATCAAATAAAAGAAGTAAAATGAATCGATAAAAAAAATCAACCGAATGAACAACAATCAACTACACAGAATTTTTATTCATTTGCTTTTGAGGTTGTGACATCATCAAACCAAGATTGGCCTTCTTCCTTGTGGTGGATGATTGTCAGAGTGTGAGTTTTATTTTCCTCTTTTTTATTTTCTTTTGAACTCTGTAACATCGGTTCGTCATTCAAATCCTCTCACAATTCATTCACATTCCCGAGTTACCACTCACAATGCATTGATTGGCGGAGTGTGAGTTACCACTCACAATTTGAATCCTCTTTTTTTCCTCCCCTTTTGTGTCTTTTTTCGCATTTCACTTCACTTATTCATTTTTTAGCCTTTTCTTTCTTATTTTTATTTTTTCATCATTTCTAACTCTATAACATCGGGTCGTCACTCGAATCTTTGTACTGGAAATAAAATGACAACCTAAGCACCTCGCCCCAACCTTCAATCTGGTCACATTCCCGATCTACCACTCACAATCGTCTCACTACAAAACAACACACCTGATGACAATGTCAAACAAAAATTAGCGATACATAACCAAACTCTTATTTAAGCAAGCTAAAATTGTATCACCAAGTTAAAGGCATTCATCAACTTCATTTCATCAACCCCAAATCAATTTATACAAGCATAAAAAGTTCCACTCAAGCATGACAATAAGGGATTGTATCAAAACTCCAAAGTCAGCTAAGATAGGTGATAGTCATAAGCATTAAAATAAACCTTCAAACAAGCATGAACAAGGAGGGTAAAACTTGATTCCACCCCCTAACTTAAAGCGTATTGTCCCTAATGCGAATAAAGGAATGAAAGTGAAAGAAAAAAAAGAAAAGGGATAAAATACTCCTCATGTCTAGTGTCGGCCTCGTTTGCGGCGAGAGTTGTTCTACCGAATGAGGGAAAGGATTCCCTTAACATTTGCATCACATATGCCCATTTAATTCGAACCATAGGAGAAATGTAGAATCCTTGTTGTACCTTTATTTGAAATGATTAAATAATGATAAAAGAGAAAAAAGTAAAAAATAAAAATAACAAAAGAGAAAATAGAAGAAAATGAAAAATGGGTTGCCTACCATATAACACTTTTGTTTAACGTTGTAAACTCGATGACCTGATTGTTAAGTTGTATCAATTTCCTGTAATGATGTATCTGATTTTATCGTCTCAACAGTTTCAACATTCATTTGATCAATAAATGGAGGTGGAAATGATATTCTCTAGTTAAAGCGTTCATCTTCTTGTATTCTTTTAAAAGTTGGACCAAATTCTCGTCCTCCAACTTTGAGAGTTTCTTCAAAATAGTGACTGGCAAGGTATCACCTTCGCCCAAGAATATATACTTCAAATGTTCTGGAAATGGCTTTAGCTCTAATTTTGGTGCCTACAATATAGAGGGTCAAAGTTTAGATTTCGAAGGCATCAAATTTAAATTATTAATTACCTTCTTGCTAAGTGGCTGCGAATCTATGTTAGAAACGACTTCCTGTAGCGATATATTCAATTCCATCACCTCAGCCATTTCATCATCCAAATTCCTGAACGACACAACTTGTAATTCATCAAAAAAATTAGATTCAATATATTCTTCCACAAAAGGTTTAATGATGTCAACATTGCTAACAGTAGACATAGAATTAGCATATTTCATATCTTAGTAAACATCAAATTCCTAAGTGTTCCACTTCGTACGTCGATTTTAGTTTTTGTAGTGCGCAAACATGGTCTTCCAAGAAGGAGGTTAGATGAATTATTGGAGCGATAGTTCTCCATGTTAATGATGTAAAAATCCACTGGAAATATCAACTCATTACTTTTACCATAACATTTTCCAGGACTCCTTTCGGGTAAACGATTGTTCTATCAGCTAAATTTACCTTTTCATTATCAGAGAGTCTCTTTTTTTGTACAAAGGTCTTTCAAAAATCTCGCATACCTCGAGGTTTTTTAATTGCTTCAAGTAATGGTATGTTTATCTCGACCTTTCCGAAGGTGTCTAAAATCTCTTTTTCTTCACTTTTTTAGTGCGCTTGGTAAGCCTTCCTGGAAATAAATGAGGCACAACGTATGGCGATGGTACTATTGCTTTTGTCGGTGATTTTGTTCATCTTTCTATTTTATGCGTCTAGAGTCGACGTCCTTACTGGTACTGGATTCAACAATAGCTTCGCGTTGTAAGGTAATGGCGCACGTATTCTTATGCGGGTTTGGTTTTATTTGAGATGGTATCTTTTCTTGAGACCCAAATAACTTACCGTTTGTGCAAGTTGGCTCATCTATTTGTCGAGTTCTTGGAAGTGTGCCTCAGTTTTATGTCGGAACTTTTCTTTGTTAACTGCCAGTTTTTCTACTATGGCCTCTAGGGATAACTTTTGGGGTTTGTATTGTTATAGCATAGGCAACCTTGGTTGATACGGTTGATTGAACCGAGCATTCGACCCGCAGCTAAGGTTTAGATGGTCTCTCCATCCGGTGTTGTAGGTATTTGAGTTAGGGTCATATTGCCTTTGGAGAGCTCTCGAGAAGTTTCCAACGGTATCTACATGTGTTGTAATGTCATCGTGCATGTACATGTGTCGTAATCTCCTTTTGAAGCATAAGTGAGCTAGACTTGTTTTACCTGCAAGCAAAGTTTGAACTACATAAGTAAGTTTATCAATTTTGCTTCAATAGAAGTACTTATCTCATGAACTCGTCTAGTAGGTTCATTTTTCAGACATAATTGCTATTAGCGGCCATCATTGAAATCAACTCCCTAGCCGCACGGGGAGTCATGTTAACAAGGTCTATTCCACTTTCTGCATCGATCATTTTTATCCCCATTCAGAAGCAACCCTTCATAAAAGTACTACAAGAGGGTTTGTTCCGACAAGCCATGCTATGGACAACTTGCGCACAGCTTCTTGAAACATTCCCAATAATCATACAGTGACTTACTACCCTTTTGTCGAATCTCTACAATGCTTCTTATCTATTCGTTTGCTTTGGTCGTAGGAAAAAACCTATCAAGAAACAAATGAGACATACCAGCCCATGTGTCTATTGAATTTGGCAGTAAGTATAATAGCCAATTTTTAGTTGAATTAGCTAGAGAAAAAAGGAAAGCATGAAGTTTGATTTGATCTTCGAAAACTCCATGTGGTTTCATACTCAAACAGGCCATATGAAACTCTTTGAGATGCTTATGCGAGCTCTCATTTTGCAAACCACGAAAGGTAGAAAAAAGATAAATCAAACCCGCTTTCAACTCGAATAGTATCTCTCCATTTGGAAACGTTATATACAATGGTTGTTGCTCGTAAAGTGCCCTAGTAAGTTCTCGAATAGTTGGATCGATCATGTCTTTTGGTTTGTTATCTTCGAACGAAAAGATGTCTTCAGTGTAAGATCATTCTTCGAACTCAGTTTTGGATTGTCATTGTCTTATTCGTTGAAGGGTTTCTCTCCATAGTCTTCAAGCTAGTACTTTAATTTCTGGTTCATAATTTAGTCCTGCAGGTAACGACCTGGTCATAGATCAAAACAAGAAACGATATCAGTAATTTTAACTGATTTCCTTGGCAATGGCGCCAATTTGAAAACTTGTCAAAATTGTCAAATAAAAATTCTCCTATTCTCTAATAAAAATAAACTGTAGTATAGAGAAGCAGGGGCCGATCCATAAGGACTAAGGAAATATGATAATATTGTATTCTCGCTTCAATCCTTTGATTTAGACTGCAAAAGTAAAGTGGGGTTAGAAAAGATATAAATAATAAAAATAAGATGAAAAGATAAATTAAATGAATGATGAAAGTAACGAAAGAATTCAATTCTATTTGTTTAGCTTCAGGCTTTGCTTAGCCTCAATTCCGATCAATCATCAAAATTCATTTTCCCTCATTGATAGTAGGTTGGTTACAGTCTATAGGGTATTAATCAATTTTCCAAGCCTATTTCGAAGATTTTGATCCTTGCTGGTCTAACTAAGACCATCGCCGTTAGGACCACGATAGCTTTGAGTTCTGGAATAGCCCAACTCAAGTTATCAAGTCTCTTTGAAAATCAAACTCGATCTTGATTCCCTTAGTAGACCACCGCTAAGTTTGTTCACAGGAAGTCGAATTACAACCAACCAACCCGACTTCCAAACTTCAAGCCAAAACAACCTTCAAGCCAACGACGTATTTTTGAGTTGAAGATGTTTTAACATTTAAAGGATTAGCCGATTTCCATTCATAGTTTCCTAAGAATCGAAGAATACTATCTCGAAGATTTAAAGTACTTAACTCAATTCTCACGAATGAGAGTTGAGTTATTGCAAAGCTTGAGGCTAATTTAAAGTTTAGCTAAGCATGGATTGGATCATGCTTAGCATTTTATGATGGAACAATAAATGAAGAAAGTAAGAAAATGGAAATAAAAAGAAACTTCAATTATTGAAATGAAGAGAATATTCAAAATTCAATATGTTTTCAAATGTTGAACCTAAAGGGGTATTTATACCCCAAGGATCCTAAAGAGATAAAACAACAAATTAAAGATAAGATAAGGATAAGGTTCTTCAAACTAGTGGACTAAATTTTAACCAAGGATTTATCACAAAAGATAAGGATAATTAATTTGAGTCATGTGGCTCTCGTTAAAATGATGTTTTATCTCTTGGATAGTCTCATCTTTATCTTTCAAACATTATCTTCTAGATAATTTTGATTTTGACTTCTAGATAATGTTGGCCTATCTTCTAGAATTGTTGATCAAATCCCTGAAATCTGATGCATCGGATTCGGACCGCGTCGTGCCCACAATTTGTGCCATGACTTCTAATGATCATCCAAACTCTTCTTTTATCTGTTGGTTTTGGGCTGATGAAGTTCCTAACCAAAACAATGCCAAAAAGTGATGATTAGTAGTATCTATGCCAAATATGAGTAATAAAACATATAAAAGTCATACAATATTTCACATGTATCAAATATTAAGTTGACAGCCATGTAATAAAAAATGGCGTTGTAATGGAATTGGATTTTATACAAAAATTCAATGATCTTGAGAATTGGATTTTTTAATCCAAAAGGTTGAAATTAAATTCGTAAAAATAAAAGTAGAGGGACTAATTTCAAATGTAAGTAGAGTACAAGGGCTTGGAGCATATTTTAACTTAAACAAAAATATTTTATTATGCAAATTAAGACCCTACTTCAAATTAGTACATGAACTTGAAGAAAATTCTTGAATCAGTAAATAGTGTTGCACGACATTTCAAGACCAATTAGCTTGTAACATGTAACATTTAGTAACATCAAAATTTTGAGTGATCAAGGCCACATCAACAACCTGATTGGTGATTGAAAAATTAAGTTATTACAGACATCGGTTTAAGAAATTTTTTCATGTTTAAATATCAATTCAATTCAAATACAAAGTTTTTAAAAAAATAGATACATAAACCAGATTTTTAAAATCTTTGACCTTTTATTTGAGGCCATGAGAGTGAGACTCGAGGAGAGAATTGATATTATTCAATATTTTGGTGTAGTTTTTTTAACAGAATTGTTGACTTCACTGAAACAAAAGTACAAGATACACAAGAAACAAAGGGTCCAAAGGCAAACCCAGAAAAAATGAACACATCAAGTACAACAATTTAATACATCAGCAAAGCAAGAAGACCATATCTTTCAAAGAGACACAAACAAAAGCACAACCATAGAGAAAAACAGTGGAGAAGATACCAACAAATCTCCAAACCAACAGGAACACCATCGAACCGTCATCACATTGATGATCTTGAAATCGTGATGACTGGTGGAAAATAAAGAAAAAGGCCGAGATCGGAACTCCTAACAAACGGTCTTCCATCGATGAAAAGATGAAACTTTGATCATCGCTGAAAAGAATCGAATAATCCACAAAATAAAAAATGTTAAGAAATTAGAAGGAAAGAAAAGAAATCATCCTCAGATCTTCCTTGACCTGGACCTCCAAGAAGGCTGATTATTCTCCTCGTAAAAAGGCTCTTGCTTGGACCAACACTGTCTGGACGAAGATTTTCGACAGAATCAGTTAGGCGAAAACGACAAAGAAGCATAATAAAAAAATAATAAATAAATTGAAAGAGAGAAAAAGAGATTAGAGGTGCGAGACAGTTGGCTGTCAAAAAAAGAAGGCTATGATTTATTGTTTTTATTAGAAAGAAAGAAGAGTAAAAAAGAAGAAAGAGAAAATTGGAAAATGTTTAATCATGTTAACATTTCGGTGTAGTTAAATGAGTTGCAAGCTAAGTTTAACAATAATCTTACAGGCAGGCACCCCTTAAGGTCTCAACTCAGCTTACAAACTCATTTAACAAAAAAAAAGTATAATAAAGATCATCTGAACTGTGCTAACAAAGTGTAAAAAATTGTGTATATTTAATGCAACAGAGACAGACATACAATTCTCTTGCATCATTGAACAATCCAAACAACAATACACTGAACAGATCTTTGGTGGTTACTGAGATTGCAAGTTTTCAGAAACATAACTTAACACCAATAAATGCATACTTAAATAAAATCTGTGCTCTGTTGTCTGGGATGGAGACTCATTACTCCTCACATGTTTGCAAACAAAATTAATTATTTCAATTATTATTTATATGGACTGGGCCAACCTCCTTCACATCCATATCTACTGTTAATGACTTAAATTGCATGCTAGGTTTGAATGGAGGCGATTCCACTAAATAATTTATTCTTAACCTATTCTCACAATAAATGGATTTTTTATAGCACATGTCCATTTTGATAGTCTATGTTCAGAGTTCGTGGCTCTTCCTTCCAAAAATATTATTTCTAAAGTTTGAAACTGGGTTCTCCCCTCAGGAGAGCAATTGAGAAAAAGTTTGATAAACAGTCCATGTAAATTAAAGTTTACACGTACTTTTCAAATTTAGGGGTTATGAGTTTAGTTTAGGGTTTAAAGTTTAGGGATTTAGGTTGTAAGGTTTAGAATTTAAGATTTAAGGTTAGAGTTTAGGGTTTAGAATCTAGGGTGTTAGGGTTAGCGTTTTAGATTTTGAATTTTATAAAAGGGTTGTGTAAAAATATTTTACACGAACTGTGTATCAAAATAAAACCCTTAAATTATACATTTTTCATATAATAATAGGATTCTTTCAATACTTAATAATTGATATTATATTAATAGATACTCGACAAATAAGTATTTAAATTATACATTTTCTATTTAGATGTCTAAAGTTTTTTTTTAAAATTATGTGTCTAACATTTCATTCGGTTATTATTTTAAGGTCATTTGTCAATGGTCGTTAAAAAATTTGTCACCCAGTAAATACATGACATTTGGCTCAATTATCTTTTTAAAAAATAAAACCATTAATTTCTTATAAAAAAAACCCATGAAATCCTTAAATTCTATAAAAAAAATCCTAAATTTATTTGTACCATTGAATTAAGCACCACCACTCATTCATCTCGTTGACTCTTCGTTGTCGATTACCTCACTCTTCTGCCATCATAAATTAACGGACGAACCACCACGAATGAAAAGGCGAACAAAAAAGACGACAAACGGACGTGTGGTGTCATAAAGAGGGCCTTGCGGGGCGAGGAACAGACTTTATTGTTGCGGCGGCACAATGACATCCAACATCGACAAACAACTAGACGAGTAAAACGTTTTGAGTTTGAGTTTTTTTTTTCTTTGAGAAAATTAAGGATTTTACTGTTTTTATGAGAAACTAGAAAATTTTCGTGAGTTTTTTTCTTTGAAAAGAATAAGAATTTTAGATTGTTTTTAAATATAAAAAAACAGAAACTAAAAAACAGTTATGTTCCAAGCAACGATTAAGTGATAATTATTTTAACGAATCAAAATTTAAAAATTAAAAAAATAGACACATTTTGAAAAAGATAGAAACTTAATATAAATAGATATAATTTACACAGCATTCTACCGTTAATCATGTTAATTATTACTTCTTCATCACATGTATTTGTATCTGCGTATTTTGTGCTCAAGAGCCGAGTGACTTAGCCCCCGAGGCGTTGTTTCGTCCCCAGCTTTCTTTAGAAGTCATTTCGTAAGCAAAACCGAAAAGGAAGGGAAAAGCTCATACAAAGGGAAAAGCCTACTTTAATTTTAATTTTAGAAATTTACTTCTATTGGTGCCAATCCAGACAGAGACAGGCTGGCCCCTTTCTTTTCTGTGTCATAATAACTGAGGTTTGAGTTTCACTCATGTCATGTGAAATTTTGGATTTTGGGTCTATCCACTCATTTTGTTCCACTTTTGTCGGCTTTTTTATTATTCATAAAAAAGGCTGATTTTTCTACTCTTCCAAGTGTTTCTTTCATCTTACGGCAAATTCAAACCTTACCCTTCATCTCCTTATTACCATTAGATACCGAAACTACACTAATTCAGTTTACAACGTCAACCGATCTGGTCCCCTCAATCCTTGCATTGACTATTGGTAAGATTATTCGGGTCAATCTGCTAATTTCAAATTCAACAATAAAGGCACCTTTTAACTTTAGACAAAATGACAAGGACGCCCCCACAGAAGAAAAAAAAAACATGAAGCTCGAAAGTGGAGTCCATCCCAGTCCCACAGAACAAAGCTATGGGGAAGTTCGGGTCTGTCTGTTTGCTTTGACCTCACAGTAAAAAAACAAAAAACAAAAAAAGGGCTCTTAGTCTTAATCACAAGGTCAACCTGAAAGTGAACATAGGATCCAAGCCTTGCCTCAGCCCAGCCCTCAGGTAAATAATATTAATAACAGTATCCTAGGAACCCAACCTGACTCTGACTCCCATTCAAGACCAATATTCCCTTCGAATGTAGCATATAGAGCACAATATGGTAAAAGTAAATTAAAGGATGTAAAAAGGGTGATGAATTAATGATACTGCAACTGTAGTTGCATAAAAGCAGAATCTCATATAAGAAAGCTAAGCTGAACCCAAATTTTACCCCTTCCCTCAAGGGCCATTTCTAGTTATCAACCTTTCTCTTTCTTTTTTGTAACTTTCCAGATATACATAATCATCACATTTGAACCCCCCCCCCCCTCCCCCCAAAAAAAATATATATATATATTATCTAACATCCTTTGAAATTCAAAACCAATTTTGAATTACATTGAACAAGATTTCTCAAAAAGGATCCAAGGCCTGATCCTTACCTTTAGCATGCTGCTCCCCTAAGAGCAACTAACAATGGTATCACAAGGCGCCTTGGTTTGGATTATAACCCGAGCTCCTGAAGCAAGCCTGTTGAGGGAAATCACATGTTAGTCAACCAATGTGAAACAAGAAACATCATATTTATTAGAAATTTTTATCTTCCGTCTTGAAAGTTATAAGGGAGGAATTTATACTTAACTTTCTTCAATTTTTATCACCTGCTCCTCTTCTCTGAATGAATCCAACCTTTTTGATTGCTTGTGATTAACAGACTCGGTCATTCTTCTACTGCTACCAGCGGATGTGTTACTCGATACAGAGAGCGGGTTGTCGATCCCATCAGAGGAGATTCTTGGTTTATCAGAGATAGGAGATCTCATTGACTCGCTCCTTGGCTGCTTGCTTAGTGAAGCTTTGATAGTGCGGGGGATGCATTTTGTGCGTCCTGAATTTGTCTCTTCTTTGTCTTCAGCTGATTCCAGCTCCTTACTAGTCCTATAATTCAACTTAGTTTCATTGGTTTAGCATGAGCTACAACAGAAATGTAGCCGAAGCTACATTATACATATGAACCAAAGCACATTTCATTCTAAAAGAAGCCTAAATCAGTCGGTCAATGTGCCCAATTCTAACCATAGTTATTGCCTCAACTATACCTACTGATATTTCCGGGAAAGAATCAATAATATAGGCACCTAAACAGGGCAATAAAACAGCTACTGTTTCAGACAATTTCTGGCTCAAATCGGACCTAAAGGTACACAAACGGTACAGGTTTACTTAGCAATGAACTCACATGGTTACCTACTGATTTCGCATCAATTTCACAACTTCTAAATGAATATGATTCGAGCCTAACAGCCCTTAAACAGAGCCGCATGTGAGTAAGCTGTTTTGACTGTGATTTGACACCATAATTGACACAAAACAGCCCTTAAACAGGTTTACTAACAAGCTGATTTGAGCATAAATTCGAAACTAATTCAACATCAAAACAGCATAGTCAAGTACAAAACAAGGAAGCATATGTAGCTGTTGTTTCAGACATACAAGTGCAACCATTTAAGGCTCCAATTTAATGAAAAACAATCCCTAGAGCACTGAGTAACAAGAATCATAAACAAGCATGCTTTTAAGTTCCAAGATGACAAGTTATCATATTCATAATTCATTATCATCAAGCATCTAGGAAGTTCAAACATAAACTAGTAGTAAGCTTGCTAATTTACTATACTTATTTAAATCATATCACCCTGTCTAATTCATGCAACTTCATCAATTCACAGGTCACAACGTGACATCAATGTCCTTAATAGAGCAAGAAGAATCTTGTTGCCATGAAAAATATCTCTACATAATTGAAGCACGAAAGCATAAAGTTCAATGCATGGGCTTTTCTACATTCATAGGCATTCAGACTCTCCAATATAAAAGGTATAAAAGATCTAATCTGAAGCACTTGGACTGAATCTTATTGTGCTAAGCTCATAACTATTTTGAATTATGTTCCCATTGCACTACTCTAGGATTGGTGTTGTCACAGCTGTAAACAATTATGATTTATGAGCGCATTTGACCATTAAAATGCTTTGAATTAGTATCAAAATAGTTCATTCATTTAATTCATTCCTTTAATTCACTAATAAACCAACAAGAATAGATTTAAACAAAAACTTACCTATCATCATTATATGAAGAAGACAGCTTCAGAGTGGCATGTCCTTCTCCTTCTTGTTTGAGAACTTTTGTCTCAATCAAGCTACCACTGAAATATTCTTTGTCTTCCAATCTCAGGCCCATCAACCTTGGATTCTCTGATAAGCAGTCAAGCTCTCCCAACATGATTGAAGCAGAGAACCATGGTGATGATAATTTCGAATGCGAAAACCTAGGCCGGTATGTTGGAACAAGGCCAAAACTATGGTCTTTTACAGATATCGACCCACACGAGATCAACTGCATCAACATGCTTGTTGCCTTGAGCTTAGCATTGGTTGGCATTCGGATCTCTTCCTCTTCAAGAATCCTAAAACTGTTGATTTTTGCATCTGCTCGGATTAGAGATTCCAATGTTTCGGTTTTCCCTCCGGTAGATGATGCATTAGACATGGACAGTGGAGAAACTGGATTCTGGCATATCTCTGAATTATCTTTCACACAAGGATTAGGGACTATGTTCTGGAAATTCTCATTGCCTCCGGGTTCTAATGACCCATCTTCAGTTGAAGCACCCCTCGTACAAGTTTCCCGTGTCATAGGTTTGTCTGTGCTTTCCTCAGTCTGTGTTGAAGCATCCGCTGATCCATTACTCTTAGAAACCTTATACTCAGTCAAACTAAGTGAACAACCCCAGGAAGAATTCTTTCCATATCTAGACTCCGGTGATGCACCAGAGGAGCCAGGAGTTGGACGGTTAATTGGAGAAAAGAGTTCATCATCTTTTGTTTTCTTCCCATTCATACTGGAAGACGACGAAGAATCATCTTGGCTCCTAGAAGAAGAAGGTGGTTCAGGTAATTGCTTAAGATTTTGCAATCTACTGCTATTCCCAACTGGACTAAAGTGATCTGAACACAAAAATCACTAGCATTAACCCTTTAGGCTTACATTTCCTTTTTTCTCTTCCTATTAAATATAATAAAAGTAAATCATGAAATGATATTAACCTGAATTAGATTCTTCAAATAGTTCGGAGCCCTTGAGAACGTATTCATTTCCATGTGCAGGAAGTATTAAATCATCTTCAGAAAGATCATGCCATACAAATCCATTCCTATAGCTTCTGCAACAATTAATACTCCAGAAACTAAGGAACCGATTAAAGGGGGGGGGGGAGGCTTCTTTGTTTTTTCATTTACTTTTTTAAGGATTGTCTCTTTATTATTTTCCCGCTGTTTCTCAGCAATCAAAGAGCATTTAATCTTTTTGTAAGTCAATTTTAAAAAAACTTTTGTTACCTCTTGCCAGACCAAGAATACAATGATGCCATTCCTCTGCCTCTGAGATTATTAAGCCTCTCCATCACATCTACAGAGCACAAAAATTACGAAAACAACCAACCAAGAAAAAAAAAGTGGATGAATGAACAAATTTGAAGGTTCAATTAAAATTACCTCTCAAATAGAGTCCATCGGGAGAAGAGAGAGGAACTTCGATGAAATGAGGATGCTCGAGCTGGCGATTTCTACAGAGATAATAAACAACCGGAACTTTCCGATTATGCTGAAAGTACTTGGGGGATTTCTCAGTCCAAACTTTAGCTCTCTCTGGACTCACTTGCCTATATTTCTTCATTCTCGTCTCCATTTCCAATCCTTCGAAAACCCTAAAACCAAACAGCTTGAAATCTCTAAATCAAATAATTGTTTAAAAAATCATATAGTCCTACTTCTTTCTAGTAAGTCAGATCTGTAACGTGAATCAACCAAACAAAAGATAGACAGAGAGAGAAACAGATGGTTTATAACAATGGAAAGGGGGAAGAGAAAAGAGAAAATGAGTTACGGAGAAGGAAAGAAAGGTGACAGACAGTTGCTTTTTGTAAAAAAAAAAGAAGTGGAAGGGAAAGGAGGGAATTAATGCCAAAAAATGTAGTTTGGATGGCAGTGATGGGGTGAAAAGGAAGGCGAAAGGGAAAAACTACGGGGGAGGAAGACCGGAAGAGGACTCAGTTCCATTGGCAGTTTTTGACTGTTTTGGCCGATTCCATGGCAGTTTTGACCGTGAGACCTTAGCTTTACTTTTGGATTTATCCTAGCTTTTGGCTTTGTTCGGTCAGGCACACTAACAACTAGCAAGCAGGCTTCTTTTATACTATTGCTTTAACAGCAAATAGAAGAATAAAGAAGATGCCATTAGACATTAGATTATTTCTAAATGGTGTGGGGGGATCAGGACCGTTTTTTTTTTTTTGTTGCCTTTAGCAATTTAAATAAGTATTTGTTCACTATTTTTTTATTAAATAGTTTTTTTTTTTAATTGTGAACGGATGTAATTTAAATAAGCAATTTATTGTTTTATAATCAAAGAATGGGGGTGAACAACTAATATTTTATGGTTAACGTTTTCTTTTCAAAAAAAAAATGAATAACAATAGTAGAGTATTAGAATTTGGTAGAATGAGTGTAGGATGGCCAGTCGGAATGGGAAATTTTTTTATTTAATTACTGGTATCAAATTTATTGGTTGATTGATTAATTTAGATTGAATTTTGTAAAAATTTATTATAAGAACGATTTTTTTAATTTAATTTTCTTCATTTATAATATCGAAATTCAAATCTCTAATCCAAATCAAATTTTATAAAGTTTTATTACGAAGGTTTTGAATGCAATGACAATATTGAGGACATGATACTAACAATTCCTTATGACCAAGGGAACCACTGCTATCCCTTTCTTTACCTTATTCGGTTCAAATCTGTGTCAAAGGGTGCTGTTATTTGCGGTCCGATCAATTTATTATGCAGCGGATAGAGTTTTCAATGGATTTTTTTTTAATTGGGTCATTTTTTATATTTTTTAAAAATTTTACATATAAATATTAGTATTTACAAATTATAATATCATCTTTCTATGTTATTACGGGTGATAAGCATTCATATTGTTTTTATAAATAAAGAGATATTACCATAGGTCTCGTTAAAAAAACTTCAAGCTTAATTGAAGAAAAAAGTACCTATGGCAGATATTATAGAAAGATGCTACAAGATAACATTCGGTAAAACATTACAAAAATAGACGAGTAGAACAAAACAAAACTCAACACAACCCGGACTTAACTAGCAACAATAATTATCATGTAAAATATTTAACACCTCATTAAAATAGATACTTTTTTGTTTTATTTGATGAAATCGAGAATAAATTAATTAATGGAAAATATTGTTTGTATGATCAACTTAACCCAAGTTAAAGTTGATGGGTATGTAAAAGAATAAAGAATTAGAGATCTAAAATGATAGATTAAGTCCGGAGATGATGGAAAAATTTTAGAGTAAACGTCATGTATTGATATGTATCACTAATTATATGTGTAAGCACTCAAATCCGTCCGGTGCTCCTTTTATTCGATTTTGAAAAAAAATTGGTTTATTTAATTTTGAAAAAAAAAACCCGCCCAGTTTTGAAGTTAAAAATGTGGAGTCGCCACCTATCGTTTAAACAATGGTAGACATGACACCAAAATAAAACCAGAGATTCAAAAATTCGGGTCCGGGAGTCGGTTACTGATAGGGAAGGATTAGCACCCCACACCGCCCAAAATTAGTACCTAGCCGATTATTTAATGTCTTGGTATTGGAAATTGTGGATTCGATTAAAATTTAAAATATGATTCTTAAATGCTGAAAATTTTGAGAGAACCGCATCCTTATGCGCCCGGGACACGATTTCTCGTTTTCTTGAAAAAATTCAAAGAAATCACATCCCTCTTTTTATTCATTTTTTTGTTTTTGTTTTTGTTGTTTTTTTTTCTTTTTACTTTTTTATATACAACATTGACAAAACTTGAAAGTTAGAAAATTTTGACCAAGCTACAACACCAACGAAAAGGCAAGGTCTAAAGTTAGTAATGTTGATCCATCTACGACACCGACGAAGAGACAAGATCAAGAGTTAGTGAATTTGGTCTAGCTACAACACCGATGAAGAGGCAAGACCGAAAGTTAGTAAATTAGGTTCAGCTACAACACCGACGAAGAGGCAAAACCGAAAGTTAGTAAATTAGGTTCAGCTACAACACCGATGAAGAGGCAGAATCGAAAGTTAAATTTGACAAAGCTACAACACCGACGAAGAGGCAAGGTCTGAAGATTTGATCCAGCTACGACTCTGATGAAGAGGCAGGATCAAAGGGTTGGTTTCTTTGCGATCAAGATACGACTCTAACGAAGAGGCATGATCAGAATTTGGCAAATTTGGTTCAGCTACAACACCGACAAAGAGGCAGAACTGAAAGTCAATCAAGTTGGATCTATCCACACCATCAACGGGGGGATAAGATCATATTTTAGCACTTGGACTCCAGTAGACCATCAACGGAGAAGCAGAATCGAATGACATCAATTTGAATCCTACTACGCCATCAACGAAGAAGCAGGACTGGATTTCAACAACTTGGACCCCAGCCACACCATCAATGGAAGGACAGGATCGGATTAGATGGTAATTTGGATTCTACGACGCCATCAACGGAGAAGCAAAACACCAACTTGAACCCTACTACACCATCAACGGATGAGCAAGATTAGATTTCCGCAACTTGGACCCCAGCCACACCATCAACGGAGGGACATGATCGGATGTTAATTTGGATTCTACAACACCATCAACGGAGAAGCAGAACACCAACTTAAACCCTACTACACCATCAACGGAGGAGCAGGATTGGATTTCAGCAACTCGAACCCCAGCTACACCATCAACTGAGGGACAGGATCGGGTGGTAATTTGGATTCTACGACGCCATCAACGGAGAAGTAGAACACCAACTTGAACCCTACTACACCATCAACGGAAGAGTAGGATTGAATTTCAACAACTTGGACCCCAGCCACACTATCAACGGAGGGACATGATCAGATGGTAATTTAGATTCTACAACGCCATCAACGGAGAAGCAAAACACCAACTTGAACCCTACTACACCATTAACGAAGGAGCATGATTGGATTTCAGCAACTTGGACCCCAGCCACACCATCAACGAAAGGACATGATCGTATGGTAATTTGGATTCTATGACGCCATCAACGGAGAAACAGAACACCAACTTGAACCCTACTACACCATCAACAGAGGAGCAGGATTAGATTTCAGCAACTTGGACCCCAACCACACCATCAACGAAGGGACAAGATCAGATAATTTGGCAACTTGAAACTAGCCTTACCATCAACGAAGGGCTAGATCGAATAACAGCAACTTGGATCTTAATACACCATCAACGGAGGAGCAAGTTCGGCGAATAATAGCAACTTGGACCCATCTACACTATCAACGGTGAGACAAGATCGAATAATGAAAGTTGATAAATTTTCTTTTAATTTTTTTTAATTTTTTTGTATTTTTTTAATTTTTATCAACTTTTTGACCTACAACTATAAGGAGGATACAAGATCCGAAGAAAAAAATTAGTCTAGTTGTACCATCAACGGAGAAATGAGACCTTGACAAAAATTTGATTTGTTGCACCATCAACGGAGAAGCGAGATTTAGAAAATGCAAAATTTGCTACATCACTAGTGAAGAGACGAGATTCGAAGGAAAAATTTGATCTGTTGCACCATCAACAGAGAAACGAGATTTTCAAAACATTGATCTACTACACCATCAATGACAATGTGGGATCTAGAAGAAGGTTTGGATCTGTTGCACCATCAACGGAGAAACAAGATCTTTAAAATGTCTAAACTACTACACCATCAGCTGTAAAGCAAAATTTGGAAATGTTGGCCTATCACCAATGACGAAGGTAGAATCCGAAAAAGGTTACTTCTGCTGCTCTACTAGCGGAGAGGTATGACCTAAAAATGGGAAAAAACAATAATTAGTAAATATTCAAAAGTTTTGTTGCTGCTACCTTTTATTTAGATGTTTTAGCATCCTTTTTTGCACGTGTGCTTAGCCTCCTCCAAGACTAAGGTTGGTCATCGTGTTATTGCCCCTATGTTGAGGATGTTCGGTTTCTTCTTCAAACCTGTTTGTAAGCAAAAATGCATGCATGAATTTTATGTCTAAATGTATGTGTCTATCCTAAATGCATGGTGACTTTGGTGTATGCACTTAATCTATATGTATGACGTATGCAAAAATGATTCAATGCAAGATGAATGCAACTAGATGCATAATGTGATATGATTTCTCCGGTCCTCAAAGGGATGCCCTTGACTCCTCACTAGTCCTGTCAGGATCTTGGTCTTTTGTATGTGGTGGTGCCCCAACCTCGTCTTGGGTTCGATTCTTTGAATCTGCTTTCATCTGGCTGCATGCCCCAAAATTTTGTTCGTTCTATTCCATCGTCTGAAATTGCTCTCATAGAGAATTTCAAACTTTGAGTGTGGATTCTGTTGCCCCCTAAGATGGGTTCATAAATTGTGTGTTGGTTCATAACAGCTCATCAATTTTTGGATCAGGTGAAATTTTGCAGACTGTGGTTGATATAGACATTTCAGGGATGCAAGAGTTCGACTCGGAAATGAAGACTAGACCTTGGCAAAGAATGCCCCCAGACTGGGGCCTTGTTAGACGCACAATGTTTGTAAAAGATGTGGAGAGTGCTTTTGGACATGCCTCAAGATCAGACTCTTGTAGAGGTTCTGTAAGGTGCTAGATCGACCAACTTTGTTGTATCTAATGGGATAACCTAGAGACTAATTTCTAAATTTCAAAATGTATGTCTGTAAATGCGAAGTGCAGGTCCTAGATGCGAAAGTATTGATTCAAAAATGGTTCTCGTGGCTCAACTTTCGAACTCACGGGATTCAGTTACAACTTTGAATATTGCTTTGATATCTAGAGTACTATATTTTCTCTCGATGATAATTTTTCAAATTGAAAACCAGTCATGAATCAGCATTTCATACTGGTAAAAATAAAATGAGTGAGTGAACTTAATGTAAATGCAAAGCATTACGTCACATAGTTAACGCAAAGTGAGTGAACTTAATGTAATGCAATCAGAAAAAATGGGTTAGATTATGATTAAAATAATCAAATAAATAAATTAAATGGTAAATAAGGTAAAAATAAAGCAGATAAAAACTGTATATAGAAAAATGCATCAAAACCTAAAGGGTAACAGCTAAACGGGCAGAGTTTCACATGGTTCTAAAATGGTTGGCTCCTACGGCTCACTATATGCGGGTTTTGATTCTAGGGAAAGGTACCCGAATTGTCCTCGCTATCTCTTACTAAAGGTAGCAAGGCCCCTGATCTTCACCCATTATAGGCTTCAAACGGAACAAGTTCAATTCAAGGGATACGTCCCTTATGCGTATACGGAGGTAACCCACACGAAAGCATAAGAAATATATCCCGAAAGCAATTCACCAACCTATACGGTGGTAACCCACACGAAGGCGGTATCACACTTCCACTTAAAAAGGACGGAGCTCCGGTAGAAAGCTCATGGAATACAGTAAAAGTAAATCAGTTATATTTTCAAAAAATAGAATGCATGTCTTATTAAAAACTAGAATCATATTTCAAATTAAAATCGAATTCGCCAATTTCCAACAAGCAAGACTAATAGATAATCGACTTGTGGCTTGACTCTCTTTTTATTTTAAAAGTCCCCAGCGGAGTCACTGGTTGTAAGCACCCAAATCCGTCCGGCACTCCTTTTATTAGATTTTCAAAATTTCTTTTCAGTTTATTTAATTTTGAAAAAAACCCCGCCCGATTTTGAAGTTAAAAATGTGGAGTCGCCGCCGATCATTTAAAAAATGGTAGACCGGACACCAAAATAAAACTAGAGATTCAAAAATTCGGGTCTGAGAGTCGGTTACGGATAGGGAAGGATTAGCACCCCACACCACCCAAAATTGGTACCTAGTCGATTATTTAATGTCTTGGTATTAGAAATTGTGAATTCGATTAAAATTTAAAATACGATTCTTAAATGCTGAAAATTTTGAGAGAACCGCATCCCTATGAGCCCAGGACACAGATTCTCATTTTCTTGAAAAAATTCAAAGAAATCACATCCCTATACGCCCGATATATGATTTATCGAGGTTTTAAAAACATTGATTTAAAGTTCAAAATTTATTTCTTTAAAAACACATTTTTTTCTTTGATTTTAAAAAAACATATATGATGCAAAATTATGAGGTAACATGTAAAAATATATATACTTAAAACTGTAATATTTAATGTAAAATATATTTAATAATTATACTTATAAAAAAACCTATACATATATATTAGTTTAGTAGTTTATACATATATTTGTTTTTTACAAAAATAAGTATTTAGTATTATTTATATACATTATAATTAAATAAAATATTATATATTATTTTAAAATAAACAAAACCTTATATACACATATTTAAAACATAAATATATATATATATAAACATAAAAATATGTACCAAAGGTAAAAACACCTATATATATATCTTATATGATATTAATATATATATATATATAAAAGTAACTACTTGGTATAATAATAATAGTATATTATACACATAATAATAATAATAATAATAATAATAAAAATAATCAAACTAAATATTAAGGACCAAAATGCAACAAGATATAAAATGCATGGCTAGAATAACATAAAAAAGGACTAACATGAAGCAAAATAAAAAATATAGGCTGAAAAGTAAATAATAGTAAATAGAAATGCTGGAAATTAAATAAACCCTAATAGGTGACTAAACAAAACTAAAATTAAAATTACAAGCTTAAATTAAAAGAAAAAAAGCAAAATTAAAAGAGACTAAAAAGGTGGGATCAAAACTGTAATTATCCCCATGATCAGAAAAAATGCGGGAAAGAGTAAAGGGGCCAAGGGCAGAATTTGCCCACTGAAGAGACACGCGAATCCTCTCTCGGGTCGGGTCACCATGCGGGGCGGGACACCAAACGGTGTCGTTTCAATAATGGTTGAATTAAAACATAATGTTTCCTTTTTTTTTCATTTCAAAATGTATAAACAAAAACCCTAAACTAATTCATCCTCTCTTCTCATTTCTAGTCCTAGACGACGGTGGTGGCGCCTCCGTCTTCCCATTAACGCCGTTCACCGACGAAATACCTCGCGGCAGATTCAAGCACGTCAGGGAGATCGGTAAGCTTCGAACCTTCTTTTCCCTTTTTTCTCTTGATTTCAAACTTAGGAACACAAAAAAGATTCGAATAAAATGAAGAAAATATCTCTTTTGTTTTGAAACTTTCGATTTCTTATTGATTCTGAAAATATTTTACAATTTTTTTCAAATCTGGAAATCTCCCAAAAACTCTCTTTTTTTTTTTTTGCTCTTCAGATTGGACTCCCCCCTTTTACAAGATTTTCATTCGGTTCTTATAAGCCAAAAATTACAAAGATCTAACAACTCTCCCCTATTATTTTAATGCTGTAGATCTGATGAGATTCAGACGACCAGATTTTGTGGGATATCAGGGCATGGGTGAAGATTGGTTAGGTTGTAGGGTTGACATAGGTCTGTTGGTTGGATGGTGGCTATTAGGATTTTATTATTTTTAGGGTTTTGGGTTAGGGTTTGGTTTGGTTTAATGGTTAATTTAGTTTAGGGTTATTTAGGGATTTCGGTTTAATTTGGTTTCATGTGGTTGGTGGCTGCGGCGGCGGCTGCGATAGAGGAGGTGGCGGCTAGGGTTAATGACATTAGGGTTAAGTTTTTTTGGTTATTTGGTTTTTAGGGTTTTTTGGTTGGATTTGGCTTATGGGTATTTAGGGTTTGGATATGTAAATGGGTAACCCGGATGAAATGGGTTATTACAATATGTATCGATATGTACTATTAATTATTTTAATAATTTTTAAATTTATGAGACTTAAAACGTGATTATTCCTTTTTTTAGAATAAAATAGGTTTAAACACTTTTTGGGTTATTTTTTTATTTTTCCACTTTTTATTTTAATAACTTTAATATTTTTGAATTAAAAAAATAAAAAATCTTAAAAATGGTACAAAAGTGTTTTAACCCATTTTATTCTAAAAAAAGAATAAGATCCCCATGATTTTAAAAGTTAATAAAATAATTAATGAACTATATCAGTACATATGATTAGTAATATATATCGGTACATGACGTTTACTCTAAACTCATCTACAATGAATATGTTTTTTTTATTAAATAGAGGTATTACATTCTCATGCCGGGATTCGAACTCATACAAGATGGAGCAATATGAGCACCCTTAGTCACTAAGTCAATTAATGGATATCTGAATATATTTTTTTTAACAAACACAATAAATATGTTTAAATATTAATGAAAAATGCGATATTTAATTAAATTTGTCATATGATGATGTATTAGGATTAATTAGACAGAAAGATTGTGGTAATTTAAGAGAGTGGTTTTGGGCGGCATGGAGTGACAACCAACAAACGGCACCTCGAAAATAGCATAGGCATCGGCGATGTTGGCGGGGGTTTGTTGTTAGTTAGGATGGAAAATTTTTGAACCAAAGTTAGGATGGAAAATTAAATGGTAATAAATTAAGTTATAAAGTACATAGGCCAGCCTATTTATTCTTTCATATGTTCTGTTGTCGAGCAAATGCTACGAAATAATAATAAAAAAAGACCTGTAACCGTATGTAATATTTGATTCAGAATTTATAATGGTCTTACCTCGTCGGTGAGGTTCATAAATACAACTACTCCATTTGCACTAACCGTCACATGCTCACAATTCTAACTCGACGAAATCTGGATAATAATTGTTGGAATCCTCTTACAAATGATTTCTTGAAAGTCAATTTTGATGCCAACTTTAACATCTTTGAGAAAAGTTCGACCTCTGGCATTATTAATCGGGATTCAAATGGTCAAGTTATGGCAGCTAGCTCGCACCCACATTTGTTCATCATGGAGCCTGAAATGGCAGAGGCAAAAGCTTGTGAACAAGTTGTCTTTTTGGCTCGTGATCTCGGTTTTAATAAGGTGATTTTTGAAGGAGACGCCCTTAACGTCATAAGCAAGATGAAGAGCACCGCTGAAGAACGTTCGGACATTTGTGCAATTGTTAAAAATGTCCTAGCTGCAATGGAAGATTTCCTTACTTTATCCTTTATGCATGTCCATCGAAAGGGTAACCATGTCGTTCATCTTCTGGGCTTCTGGCTAAGGATTATGGAACTTTATCTGCCCATATGGTGTGGATCGAAGAGGTATCACCGCATGTCGAGGCTGCTGTTGAAGAAGACGGGTGGTGGGTTGAACCACCATAATCTGCAGCTCGGTTCCTCTTTGAACTAGGAGATCATTGTTTCTTTCGCTCCGACTTTCTTCATGGTTGCATCCTTCTACTCCTCATTGTGCTTTGCTTTGTCTCTCTTGAGATGTTTGAAGAAGGAAGCTTGCTGATCTTTTACCTCTTTTTATTTGTTTCCTGATGCTTTGGTTAGGAGACTGATTTTTTAGAGTGGTTCTTCACCCTCTGTTTTCTGTTATGTTTTCCTTTTGTTCTCTGTGAGCTCTCATGGTTTTTTCCCATCGTTTGGACCTGTTTTAATGGTTGTGTTCTGTTTCTCCTTTTCTATTAATGATCAGCATTGTTCGAAAAAAAAAAACTCGACAATGATCTAATAATAAATAATATTATATTCATATCATATGTGTATATACATATGATTAGGATCCACTTATACTATACAAAACTCAATTACTTTTACATATTTTTTAAACGTAGAATGAAAGTAGATAAATGACTAAGATTATTTTATTATTTTTTGTGTAATCTTATTATTTTTTACTATTAGTCTAAACCATTCATTTACCTCTATCAAACTGTTCAAAAAGGCGTAAAACTAAATTAAACAAAAATTACAGTCTCTTAGTGAATAGATTTATTAAAAAGATCTATCTCTTGGTGAACAATTTTATTGAAAAGATCTATCCCTTATAAATATATTCATTAAAAATATCTGTCTCTTTGTTAACAAATTAATTGCTTTTGGTTTAATTTTGTATCCATTTAGTTTTGTGTATTTTTTGTCCAGATTCAGTATTCACTTATATCTATTAATTTTTTATCAATTTTTTTCATTAAAAGGTTTAATCTTTTATCAAACTGTTTAATCTTTTCATTCATTTTCTTTCCTCTATATAAAGGAGAGATTTCCAAAATATTTTTCACAACAAAAACATTATTTACAATATCTAAAATACATGCATAAAAAAATTTTAGTTCGATAATAGATGAATACAAAGTTGTATTCGATGCTCACTACTGTTGTACTATTGTTGTGAACGTTTATTGTTGTATCCTGGTAGATAGACTCTCAACGTTACTCAAGCACTGAGGAGAAGATGAATATATCTTAAGAAAATTGTTTTATACATGCTTCAACAATTTTTTTTTCTAAATTTTAACTATCCAATTTTAAGTTCTATTTTTAATTTATTATTATTTATTTTTGATACAGTATTATATTATATTTAAATTATTACTGTATTATTTTTTACAATTTTAAAATAGATCATAAGTTTTAATTCGAGCGAACAAATTACAATAACTAACAGAATTGAATTTATTAAGTCAAATGCACACATTGACCGTATCTTTGAAACGTAAAGAAAATCTTCTTTCGGGTCAGTAAATCTAAGAGAAGTTACGAACTTATGGAGCGCACACTCAAAATTCCATCTATAAGGATGGACTAAACTATGCTAGTTCGTTTCAAACTATTGCAACCGAACTTTGGGAGCAAGTAATTTCCTCGTTGCTTGTCATGATTGGGTATGTTAACAATTACAGTAGCACACGCTTTCTCCACTTGTTCCTTATTTTCACTTAAGCTCGGTTTGTTTCGCTAAAAATTATTTTTAAAAATAAGTTCTAGAAAATAAATTACATCTTTTGTAAAACTAATTACTGAAATTATTTTTAGGTGTTAGGATAAAATTGTATAAATTATTTTTCGCTGCTGGTAAATTTTACTGAAAATCATTATATATCAATTTTCAGTGAAACAAACACACATTACAGATTTTTATTAATTTTTATCTTTTATTTTTATTGAGTTAATTTTTTTGCTATAAATTAAGTTTTGTAAAATTTTAAATATGTATATTATAATGATTTATTTTTATGAAAGCACTTGTTACTCAATTTTTTTTAAAATTATAGATAATATGAATAACTTATGTTGAATGTGTTATAAATATATTGTTTTGAATTTAAAGTCTTCGTGATACTTTTTTATTGGTATTTTTGACATTATATTTAGATTCTGGTTTCTAATTAATAGTATAATTGGGTTCAATTGATATAAACTTAATGATTGATTGAAAATATTTGTTGCTTCCATAGCTATAAAAAAGGAACAAAGATTGATATTTATTTGTATCATATCACATTAAACAATAATATCATCCAATTACATAATTCGTACTTACTCCATCAAGATTCAATTACATAATTAGTAGTACACTATAATAATACAACGATATTGTCTACTTACATATACACAACAAGGAGAAACCCTTGACTGACAAAAGGATTGTGGGAAGAACCACCTTGATTGATCAAGAAACGGATCACTACACAAGTGATGTTATCTGCACTACCCCTCTGGGATGCCTTTTGCATTAGCTGTTTGCTCAGGATCCTGTATTGGCTACAACCTCCTCCTAATCAAAGGAAAAGATGCAGTTATTAACTACGCTCGTTTTCTTCAAAGTAAAAAAATTTGATACAACATCACATAGTCCATCACTTGCAAGTAAAAGGAACTCAAGAGAGCTGTCAAATTCAAACTCCTAAAAATGAAGCTGTAATGAGCTTGGAATCTACTGGTAAAATTCAAACTCATCGTCCAACCAATATTACCTATGAAAGCTTTCGAAATCGATCTAGTTTTGACTCCTGAACAGAGCACATTTCAACCTTCTGACGACTCTCACAAGCGAAAATTTGACAACAAAACACATCTTTAACATTTCAAGAAATAGCTCTCACACGTCCCCAAACACTTTCTTAAGAAAAGGAGCATTCGTTCCATAAACGAATAAAAATACTTGTAGAAACATAGCATCAGTTCCATAATTACAGAGAGAGATGAACAAGAAAACCCAACCCAAATTGATTGATCAAATCCCATTTAAAGATAGTGTTAATAATTCCCATGAGGTAGCAAGTAACAACCATTGAATGACTTCTCCGCAAAACAAATTTAAAACAAAAAAGAGAGAATAGTTCCATATGTTTGCTTGCAATATAAGATGTAAAAATATCTTTAATTAAGCTAAAGAATCAACATGAAAAACTCTAAAAAGATTGAAATTAAACTTGTAAACCACTAGATCGGAACAAAAGCAAGCATAAAAGGTAAGGAACATAGCCAGATCTTTGAATCTGAAGGATAAATTCTTACTGATTTGCATGGATCTCAGTCAAAAGATGTTGAAAATGAGAATTAACCAGAGACTTAGAATTAAGGGGAAAAGAAAATTCAAGTAATAGAAGGTGGGACCAGGGATTTAAATCTCGGTCGCAGTCGCGTTTTCGGTCGCGTCACGGTTATCGTGTTTTTGGACATAACGGAGGCTATTGCGATCACTGCGGGTGTCGCGGTCGTGAATTTTTTAAATTTTGCAAAATTTCTTGTAAAACATACTAATTATAATTATAATTATAAAAAGTCAATTTTTATGATTTTTAGAGTGTTTTCTAAACGAAAATGGACATATATAATATAATTATGAGAAAAAAGTTTCCTTACAATTTTATCAAACAAATCTTCTATTCTTCTTCACTAACAAGCTCAAGAATAATATATATATTTGTCATACCAATCAATACCTAAAGTTTAAAAAATGATAAGGTAAATATCAACAATGCAATACGAGGTGAATTGTATATTCAATATGAGGTGCCATGCTTCAATTTCAATATAAACTGAAATTTGTATATTCATGAGTCAGGACATAAAATTAAACAAAAATCTAATGTATTTTTTCAACTCAAATTATTATTTAATTATACTAATTTAACATGATAATAAAATTGATAAGCAATACGAAAAAATAAGATTGAATTTGAATGTGAATTGGATAGATTTAAAGAAGATAAAATGACAAAATTAAATAGAATTAAAATAAAAGGACAAAATTTCTACTGAAATTAGGACTATTGAATGAAAAATCAAATATTAAGGCCAAACTGAGAACTTTAAAACGTTTAATGTCACGCCATGTAATTTACCTACTCCCAAAATATTACAACTTCGTCTTCTTCATCGCGCCGCTGCTCCCTATTTCTCTATGTTTCAAAATAGAAATTTTAGTGGACGAAATCAAGCAAAAACGAAGATAACAGCCTGTTATCGCCGTTATCGGCCGTTACTGCTGTGATTGCAGCCGCGAAGAACCTCGATCGGTGTGATTTCGTAGCCCACCGTTATTTTCACCAAAACCGGTTTCGGACGGCTGCATACCGCAATATCTCGGTCGCGATCTCGGTAACGTTCCGAGATTTAAATCCCTTGGTGGGACAGACCTTATCGGCGAACTTGAAGTCATCTGCCATGGATGTGAAGTGCAAACTAAACCGTGAAGCTCCTCACATGCACAAATTTGGATTTTGGAATAAAAAACAGTTTATGGTAATGAAGCTGATTGTAAGAGAGAAAGAAAAAATACAAAAAAGTTGAAAAGAAAATGAAAGGAAGATGCTCACCTGACTAAAAGTCATCGCCGATGAAGAAATGAGGGTACCAATGCCGACAAGGGAGAGTTTCCGATGACAATGACTCCTTTAGGTTGAAGAGGAAGAAACGAAAGTGTTTTATGGAAAATAACTCGATAGTACACTTTACCCAAAAACACAAAGAAAAATGGTTGACCAGAATTAAAACTACGTTGACCATTTTCTTTTACATGAACCAAACACTGTAAAATGCAGAAAATGAATTTCGTAATTACAATTACGGCTATCAAACACAGCCTTATATTCATTTTGAACAATCAAATTAGTTAGACTAAATTAATTTTATAATCTAATATATATATATATATATTAATACAAATCATACTAGCATTATCAATTATATATAACATTATAAAAATGCAGTACTGAACGAACAAACATTCGAATGTTATGCATAGTGATGATGAAAAAGTGAACTTAGAAATTATGTTTCTATCCGTGAGGTCAGATTATTTTGACTTGTTGTATGTTAATTCATGATTTAATATCACTTGGATTTATGTTGACTATTAAAAACAAAGGTTGTACGAATAATTGTTTAAAAAGGCAATATGAGAGTGCATGTCTATGATTGGTTCTTTAAAAGGCCTAATATTTAAGTGTGCCTAGTGCACCACCTCTCTTTCAAGATTACCTACCTGGTGCACTGTTCAATGTTCATTATTGAGACTTTTACTAGACCGTGTTTCGAGTTTTTAGTTTACTAAATCCATGCCATCTAACAAAAGTTAATATTTGTACTTATGTTTTGAATTTTTAATTTTACTAAATTCTTTTCGTTCAACAGAAGTTGATTAATTGTGTTTTTGGTTTTGGTTTTTAGCTACTAATTAAATTCCTGACGATTAATAGATTCATAATTATGCCATGACATTTAGCTCGTGATTTTATCATGACATAATCCAAAAACTCGTCCAATTCTCAATATGATGTTATAGTCACTACTCTAACTCGGGTTTTGAACCAAAGTTCAATGTTGCTAGTAACTATAAGCAACTATAAGCCACAATGAAAAGCTTGTGGAGAGAATTTTAAAACGTGGTAATAGGATAATGTTGTGGTATTTGACCATGTTGTATCTAAAAGATGATCCTCCTATTATTAGAGAGGATGATGTAGATGTTGCTACCACCTTGAATGTTGCCGAGACATGGAAGTACTCATGTTGCTACCACCTTGAACGTTGTCAATACATGGAAACACTATGATTTCCTATACCGTAACTACATTCTCAAAATTGTATATGATGCACATTATAAAGTGCACAATATTATGAGAACGATGAGAAGTTTTGAGTTATCAAAGAACATGGGGGAAGCTATATTATCAATAAATTACCTTTTAAATAAGGTGTCCCACAAGAAAAAAGAAAATACACCATATGAATTATGGAATGGTAGAAAACCTTCATACAACTACTTGAAAGTGTGAGGTGTACTTTGCCAAAGTAATGACTCCTTTACCGAAGCAAATGAAAATAGGTCCTAAAATGTTGGATTGCATTTTCATTGGCTATGTTTCTCATTGTAACACTCCCTACCCGATTTGGAAGATAACCGAGTCAAAGATGTCATTGGTGTAATAACCCATTTCTTCTGGGTTACCAAACTAAACCGACCTGCATCAAAAAGAAAGAAGATCTACTGAAGAAAGAAGACATACGTCAAGAGGAGAAGCTCAGTCGGACAGGATGAAATGGGTTATTTTTAGTCGTTGCTTCGTTGTCGTTACACAACAACGAGTAAAGAGGGGCAACTGTAATAACCCATTTCATTTGGGTTACCAAAATAAACCGACCCGAATCTAATGCTAACCCGACCCGACCTGGAAACTAATAACCCAGAACCCTTCATCTGCCGCCACCATACACCCTTGCCGCCGCTGACATCCATTCCGGCCACCATCGCTGATTGCCCGTTTCAAACCCATCTGAATCCTGAAACCCTAAAATTAAACCCTAAATTAATATTATAGAAACCTTAACTTACCAACCCTAAATAAAACAAAACCAAACCTACCACCCATACCCCTATTCTACCCCAACCGAACCCTCTGCCATACCCATTCCCATAGAATCCGCCCCAAATTTGGCTCTCCCATCACTATCCCTCATTTTGCCCATACCCCATCCCATCTGCAGATTAAAAAATAGAAGGGTGGTTAGGTATTTTATTATAAAAATTTGGTTATAAAACCAAACAAAAGGAAAATCTGAAGAGGGGTTTTTTATTGAAAAAATAGAGAAAAAGGGGTTGTTTTCAGATTCAGAAAAAGGGGAACTTTTGTAACAAATTTCGAAATCAAAAGGGGTAAATTTCTATTCTTTCTTTCGAAATCAAAATTATTTTGATTTTTTTCTCTTTCATTTCGAATAAAAAAGGAGGAAGTATTAGAAGCTTACCTACAGTCGAGATCACCGTCGTTGTCTCTTCCCCTCAGCGAGGCCATCGTGCCGATGACCGGAGTAACAGTGTGGGAGCGCCGCCGCTTTGGTTTAGGTTGAAAGGAGAGGATAAGAATGAAGATTAGGGTTTGTTTAGGTTTTAATCCAGTAAAAAAAATTGTTATAATATGTTTTTTAAACCAGCCATTGTGAAACGGCGTCGTTTCAGACGCTCGACCCGCGCGGTGACCCGATCTTTGGGGAGGATCCGCGTGTTTTAAATGGGTTAATTTCCACATCAATCCCCCAAATGCTACCCCGTTCATGTTTTTTTCTATGGGTTAATTACGCATTTAGTCCTTCTATTTTAATTCTATTTTTATTTTGTGTCAGTAGTCAAAGTACGCCAGTGGTCCCTCTCTTTCTTTCTCGTTTTCGTCCGTGGTTTTATTCTATTTCAGTCCTTATACTTTTTGTGCGTGTTTATTTTTTGCTTTCAGTTTATGTTTCATTTCATTTTAGTCATCTGTTTAGTATTTATTTAATTTTTAGCACTTTTATCTATTGTCATTTAATTTGCGCCCACGTATGTCGCATTTTGTTCACTCCAGTCCCCTTTTTATATTATTTTAAGCTTTGTAATTTAGTATTCATGCATTTTTAGTCCTTAATCATTAATTCTATGGCGTTTAATATGTATTAGTTTAATCATGCATTATTATTGTTATTATCATCATCTTCATTAGTATTATTATTATTGTTATTATTATTATTATTATTATTATTATTATAATTTATGTGTTAGATTCGTTTTATTCATGCGATTGATATTTATGTATTTATATGTTAGATTAGTATTTTATTATGTTAGTATTTATTTATTTTATCGCATTATATTTATTGATTTTTTCTTTTTTAAGGTTGTATTTCAAATATATATTATTGTCAATGTGGTGCCCATTTATTCGAGCGTAAACAAGGCCAGTATTAGGCGTAGTGATGGTTGTTGGGCGTTTACTCTCGGATAACGGGGCTTTTAAAATTTATTTGCACTTATAACCAAATTCTAATTTAATCGTCACTTTAATCCAGAAAGTTTAATATTAATAAAGCAGTAATTATTAAAGTACCAATTTTGGGCGGTGTGGGGGTTATAATCCTTCCCCATCCGTAACCGACTCCTGAACCCGACATTTTTAAAATCTCTGGTTTCTATGGTGTCCGGCCTACCTTAAGTGGCCGGTGGCGACTCCATTTTAAAATATGTTTTTTAAAACCGCACGAAAAATATTTTTAAATACCCAAAAGACACCAAACACCTTAAACCCTCATTTTTTAGATCGCTACAAATGGCGACTCCGCTGGGGACACTTTTTTGGTTTTCAAAAATAAAAGAGAGTCAAGCTTTTAAATAATTACCGCTTTACAAATTCGGAAGTTCCAGATTAAGGTGACTATTAAATTAACATTCGGTTGTAATTGCGCGTTTATTTTAACGCATTTAAAATTTGGCATATAAACCCGTCTTTTTAAGTGGGGGGAAACGCTAATGCTTTCGTGAGGATATCGTTTCTCCGTATGGGCCTAGCAAGTAACTTCGGGGCTCGAGTACCTTATGCTTTCTTGAGGATATCTTTCCTTCGTAGGGGCATAAGTGAATGGGTCCCCCTAAATTGAACCCGATTGAAAGGAGCCTATAATGGGTGATGATCGGGGGCCTTGCTACTCTTAGTAAGGGACAACAAGGACAATTTGGGTACCTTTTAGCACCAAAACTGCATGTAGAGAACATATAGAAACCCACCCCTTTAGAGCCATGCGGATAAGCTAGTTGTTTTAGACGGGATGTTAATAGGGTTGTTTTGTTTGTTTATCGTATTTAATTTGCCCTTTTATTTGTTTATTTATTTTATCCAGTACTGACTCATTTTCTTTTTTGTTTTGCTTTCTTTTTTGCATACATCATTGTATTTGCATTACATAAAGATGTTGGTTCAAGTGGTTTGCCTGATCAGAAAGCTTTCATTATTTACTTTAATTGATCCATTTAATTATTTTAATTCTAAACTGACCCATTTTTTTGACCACATCATAATTAAGTATATTCATCTTTGCATTAACTACATGACATATCATAACATTTTAAGTTTTGAATTCTACTAGCATGAAATGCTAATTCACGATTGGTTCTCAATTTGAAAAATTATCATCGGGAGAAAATCTAGCACTCTAGATGTCAAGGCAACATTCAAAGTTGCAAATGAATCCATTGAGTTCAAAAGTTGAGCTATGGGAACCATTTTTGAATCAGTACTTTCACATCTAGGACATGCGTTCCGCATTTACATGAATACATTTTGAATTTTCGAAATTAGTCCCTGGGTTACCCCATCTGATACAACAAAGTTGGTCGATCTAGCACCTTACAGAACCTCTACAAAAGCCCGATCTTAGGGCATATCCGAAAGCGTCTGCTGCAAACACCATATCTCTGACAAGACTTCAATTTGGGGGCATTCTCCATCAAGGTTCAGAAACAAGCATTCGACAACTACATATCATCACTGCTCCGCATTGATCAGAAAGAGATAAGTTACCCAACACAACAAATTTGTGAACCCGACCTAGGGGCAACACAATATCTTCATGAGGACAATGAAAGCCCTCGGGAAAAAAAGAAAAAGCGAACATACAAGTTTCAAATTTGCTACAAGAGCAGTTTGAGACGATGACATGGAACGAACAAAATGTTGGGGCATGCACCCTGATGAAAGATTCGAAAAAAGGTGATTGAACCCAAGAAGAGGTTGGGGGCATTGTCACATGCAAAAGACCAAGATCCTTACAGGACCAATGAGGAGTCAGGGGCATCCCATTGAGGGCCAAAAAAATTTCATGTCGCATTCATGCATTTAGTTGTATTCATCTTGCATTGAATCATTTTTGTATACGTTGTACATTTAGTTTAAGTGCATACACCAAAATCACCATGCATTTAGGATAGAGACATGCATTTAGGCATAAAATTAGATGCATTCACGCATTTTTGCTTGTACATATAAACAGGTTCCCGAAAGAGACTGGACATCCCCAACATGGGGGTAACGGCATGATGGCCGACCTTATTCATAGAATTGGCCAAACAAAAGATGCTGAAATATCTAAATTAAAGGTACCAGTGACAAATTTTGTGAATATTTACTAATAAATATTTTCTTCTTCTTCTCATTTTCAGGATTTCATTCCTCCGACGATAGTGTGGCGAAAGCCAACATCTTCCAGATTATCACTTCTGCCAACAAAAATTCTTTTCAGATCATGCCCTCTGTCGATAGAGAAACATAGCAAATTTTTTCCAGACATCGTCTCGCCATCAATGGCACAACAATTCAACATCTTGCAAATCATGCCTCCGTCAGTGGTGGTACGCCAACTTAATGTAGATCTTGCCTCCGTCGGTGGTGTTGTGGATCAGATTTTCCATTCGGTCCTACCTCTCCATCGGGGGTGTAGTGGGTCTCACATTTTGCTGATCTAGTCTCTCCGTCAGTGGTAGCAGATCAAAAACTATCCAAATCTCGTATTCGTTGGTGTTGCAGATCGAAGTTTCCATTCGGTCCTACCTCTCCGTCGGTGGTGTAGTGGGTCCCACATTTTGCTGATTTAGTCTCTCCATCAGTGGTGTAACAGATCAAATCCTCTCCAGGTGTTGCCTCTTCGACGGTGTTGCAGTTAGACCTAAATTTTACTCGAAATTTACCTTTTTATTATAGTTGTAGCTAAAAAAAAGCAATCAAAAAAAGAAAAATTTCAAAAAAAGAGAATGAAAAAAATAAAAAAATCAAAAAAAGAAGAAAAGAAAAAGGAAAAAAAAATAAAAGAATCCAAAAAAATTCAAAAAAGAAAAAATCAAATCAAATCAAAAATCAAATCAAGTTGTTATCATTTGCCGATCTTGCTCCTCCGTTGATGGTAAGTAAGATCTGTGTTGTTGAAATCCGATCTTATCCCTCCGTTGATGGTGTGGATAGATCCAACTTTATAAATTTAAGGTTCTGCCTCTTCGTCGGAGTTGCAGCTGAACCAAATTTTCCAAAGTCTGATCATGCCTCTTTGTCAGAGTTGTAGCTTGATCGAAAAGAAGAAAAAGAAAAACCATCTGATTCTGCCTCTTCGTCGGAGTCGTAGCTGAATCAAATCTTCAGACCTTGCCTCTTCGTCGGTGTTGTAGCTTGTTCAAATCCATTTTTTTGGTTTCGCCTCTTCGTCGGTGTTGTAGCTGAACCAAATTTGCCAAATTCCGATCATGCCTCTTCGTTAGAGTCGTAGCTTGATCACAAAGAAACCAACTCTCCGATCCTGCCTCTTCATCATAGTCGTAGCTGGATCAAATCCTCAGACCTTGCCTCTTCGTCGATGTTGTAGCTTCGTCAAATCTAACTTTCAGTTCTGCCTCTTCGTCAGTGTTGTAGCTGAACCTAATTCACTAACTCTTGGTCTTGCCTCTTCGTCGGTGTTGTAGTTAGACCAAATCCACTAACTCTTGATCTCGCATCTTCGTCGGTGTTGTAGCTTGATCAACATTACTAACTTTAGACCACGCATCCTCGTCGGTGTTGTAGCTTGGTCAAAATTTACTAACTTTCTAGTTGTATCAATGTTGCATCTTAAAAAAAAGAAAAAGAAAAAAAAAGAAAAAAAGAAAAAAGAGAAAAAAAAGAAAAAAAGAGAGAAAAAAGAAGGAAAATAAAAAAATATCAAAATGAGCTTTCAATCATTCGATCCTGCATCTTCGTCAAAGTTGTAGCTGGATCAAACATCGGAACTTTCATCCACTAATCCTGCCTTTTTGTCAGAGTTGTAGCTGGATCAAATCTTCAGACATTGCCTCTTCGTTGGTGTTGTAGCTTGGTCAAATCTAACTTTCGGTTCTGCCTCTTCATTGGTGTTGTAGCTGAACCTAATTTACTAACTTTCGGTCTTGCCCCTTCGTCGGTGTTGTAGCTAGACCAAATTCACTAACTCTTGATCTTGCCTCTTCGTCGGTGTTGTAGCTTGATCAACATTACTAATTTTAGACCAAATTTACCAACTTCCAATTATTTATCTTTATTAAAAAATTAAAAAGAAAAAAGAAAAAAATGAAAAATGAAAAAGCAGAAAAACAAAAAAAAAGAAAAAGAAGAAGAAAAATAAGAAGAAGTTTTCAATTTTCTGATACTACATCTTCGTCAGAGTTGTAGCTGGATCAGACATTGGAATTTTCATCCATCGGTCTTGCCTCTTCGTCAGTGTTGCAGCTGGATCGAATTTTGTATACCCTACCTCTTCATCGGTGTTGCAGCTGGGTAAAATTTTCTTTAGTTATTATCGTTGTCAATAACATAGTAAGCCGTACTCATTTTGCTTCCCCAACAAACAACCCCCCCATTTCGAAGGTTTTGCTTTCCCAAGAGTGACAAGGTGGATCAATCAAGACAAGAAAGAAGACCTGCATCAAAGAGAAAGAAGATCTACTGAAGAAAGAAGACATACGTCAAGAGGATAAGCTCAGTCGGACTGGATGAAATGGGTCATTTTTAGTCTTTGCTTTGTTGCCGTTACACAAGAACGAGTAAAGATGGGCAACTGTAATAACCCATTTCATCTAGGTTACCAAACTAAACTGACCTAGATCTAAGGCTAACCCGACTCGACCCGACCCGAAAACTAATAACCCATAACCCTTCATCTGCCGCCGCCATACACCCTTGCCGCTGCTGACATCCATTCCGGCCACCATCACCGATTACCCGTTTCAAACCCATCTGAATCCCAAAACCCTGAAATTAAACCCCAAATTAATATTATATAAAACTTAACTTACCAACCCTAAATAAAACAAAACCAAACCTCCCACCAATACCCCTATTCTACCCCAACCGAACCCTCTGCCATACCCATTCCTATAGAATATGCCCCAAATCCAGCTCTCCCATCACTATCCCTCATTTTGCCCATACCCCATCCCATCTGTAGATTAAAAAATAGAAGGGTGGTTAGGTATTTTATTGTAAAAATTTGGTTATAAAACCAAACAAAAGGAAAATCTGAAGAGGGTTTTTTTTCGATTGAAAAAATAGAGAAAAAAAGGGTTGTTTTCAGATTCAGAAAAATTGTAAAAAAGGGAACTTTTGTAACAAATTTTGAAATCAAAAGGGGTAAATTTCTCTTCTTTCTTTCGAAATCAAAACTATTTTGATTTTTTTCTCTTTCATTTCAAATAAAAAAGGAGGAAGTATTAGAAGCTTACCTACAGTCGAGATCACTGCTGTTGTCTCTTCCCCTCCGCGAGGCCATCATGCCGATAACTGGTGTCACAGTGTGGGAGCGCCGCCGCTTTGGTTTAGGTTGAAAGAAGGAGAGGATAAGAATGAAGATTAGGGTTTGTTTAGGTTTTAATCCAGTAAAAAAATTTCTTATAATCTGTTTTTTAAACCAGCCATTGTGAAACGATGTCGTTTCAGACGCCCGACCTGCACGGTGACCCGATCCATGGGGAGGATCAACGTGTTTTAAATGGGTTAATTGCCACATCAGTCCCCCAAATGCTACCCCGTTCATGTTTTTGTCCATGGGATGATTACACATTTAGTTCTTCTATTTTAATTATATTTTTATTTTGTGTCAATAGTCAAATTATGCCAGTGGTCCCTCGCTTTCTTTCCCGTTTTCACCTTTGTCCGTGGTTTTATTCATTTCAGTCCTAATACTTTTGTGCCTGTTTATTTTTTGCTTTCAATTTATGTTTCATTTCATTTTAGTCATCTGTTTAGTCTTTATTTAATTTTCAGCACTTTTATCTATTGTCATTTAATTTGCGCCCACGTATGTCGCATTTTGTTCACTCCAATCCCCTTTTTATATTATTTTATACTTTGTAATTTAGTATTCATGCATTTTTAGTCCTTAATCATTAATTCTATGGCGTTTAATATGTATTAGTTTAATCATGCATTATTATTGTTATTATCATCATCTTCATTATTATTATTATATTTTATGTGTTAGTTTCCTTTTATTCATGCGATTGATATTTATGTATTTATATGTTAGATTAATATTTTATTATGTTAGTATTTATTTATTTATTTTATCGCATTATATTTATTTATTTTTGCTTTTAAGGTTGCATTTCGGATATATATATTATTGTCAATGCGGTGCCCTTTTATCCGAGCGTAAACAAGACCAGTATCAGGCCTAGTGATGGTGGTTTGGCATTTACTCTCGGATAACGGGGCTTTTAAAATTTATTCGCACTTATAACCAAATTCTAATTTAATCATCACTTTAATATGGAAAGTTTAATATTAATAAACCGGTAATTATTAAAGTACCAATTTTGGACGGTGTGGGGGTGCTAATCCTTCCCCATCCGTAACCGACTCCCGACTCGACATTTTTAAAATCTCTAGTTTCTATGGTGTCCTGCCTACCTTAAGTGGCCGGTGGCGACTCTATTTTAAAATACGTTTTTTAAAACCCCACGACAATATTTTTAAATACCCAAAAGACACCAAACACCTTAAATCCTCGTTTTTTTAGATCGCTACAATTGGTAACCAAATCGAAACATTCAATCATACAATCCAATCAATCAAATGTATAATGTTGCGTGATTTAAGTGCAACGCAAACGGTGCAAGTGAACACGTCGCAAGTAATAGTATAGACGATAAGTCGTATATTTGCATGTATTTCTTATATAATTCCCTATATTTTAGCACACTAATCTATCTACAAGTCTTTGTTTTGGTTCCTATTTGGCTTTAGGGTGTTTTAATGGCTAAATAATATTTCATGCATAAAAAGAGGATATTAGCACAGTTTTTACACTTTGGAGATTGACATGCAAACAAGGGCTGCAACAGATAAGGAAGTAGAGTTGCAAACCAATGCAGACGTGGAAGAGCAAGCAAACACTGAAGGCTGAGTAGGCGAATGCAAGCAAAAGTCCCGAGGACGCCGATGTACACAGATCAAAATGTGAGCGGACATCGAATGTTGAAAGCAAACGCTTACTTAGATAAAGGATTGTGGATGAACACAGTGCAATGATACCAACCGAGAACCTTAGAGCGCGAACGATAGTTGCTTACGCTGGCTACAAACACAGACATGTCCACTAGTGTGAACAATTCAACGGACGTACGCGAAGGAAGCTATGCGAACACTGACGTGTCTAGGAATATGAAGACTAAAAAGTGAAAGGACATCGCAAACTCTGGACGCTGACGTGTACATCAAGCGGACACTGAAGGCAGAAACACAAAGAATCCTATGTTGCTGTGATTGCTTGGAAAAGAAGAAATCCTACATTAATTAGACTTTCACTTTATATTAAATTACATTTAATGTAGGATTAGGGTTTTGTACTTTATTGTAACTCCCTCCCCTACTTGATGTATAATTCCTCATCTATAAATAGGATCATGGAGGAAGAGAGGAGAACATTGATTTATCCTAGAAAACCCTTCTTGTTTCTATCTACTCTATGAGTAGCTAAACCCTTAGTTCTAGTCAAGTTTGTTTCTAGGTTTTCAATACATTTATTAGTGAGACTTCTTGTTCTTAAATATTCTTCATAATTCAAAGTACTTTTGTATCTTCTGGGCTCATTCAATTGTGTGTGTTGGATTATACGGCACAATCAACCGATCATGAATTATTGATACAAGTGGTAAGAAAACCTGGACTATGGTTTTTGAAGGTATGAAATCGTATATTTAACTTTTGTGGATTATCGCTTTTTGAATATATGTTCTTTGGTCTCTTAATCACTTAATGCTATTTGATAGTTGATCTAAAGTGGACTATCTAAGGATTTAACCTAGATAATAAGTGTTAACAACTTATGGACCATTAGGTTATTAACTAAATAAAAGAAGAGAACTCTTATGTTATTTGTGGACTATCATCTAACTTAAGAACTTAGCTACTTGAGTAATTATGCAGGTTATCTTTTGAAGTTTGTGATCTAATACTTGGATTGAAACACCGCGAACAACTTTGCTAGAAATCACTAAACATTCGCACAACCCAACCTTGGTTATTGCTTTGTCTTCGAAAAACTACAAACAAACCCCTTTTTACTTTTCATTCGCACAATTAACCTAGGCTAGTAACTTATGCCTTTGACCACTCTCTGTGGGTACGACCCTACTTGCCACTACTAAAAATCCTTAAGAACAAGTAGGTATTTTATTTTCGACTGATTCGACACTCAATCAAAAATTGGCACCGTTGCCGGGGAGTGGTGCCAAAGAGGTTAAGTTAAATTTATTTTATTTTAGTTTAGTTTTTGTTTATTTTGTTCTTTTTCTTGTTATATGCTTCGATCTTCAAAGAGTTCAGATACATATTTATTATTTGATTCGAATATTGAACATACTCTGTGAAGACTAAAGCGAGAAGCAAAGAAGGGCGAACAATTATCCGAGTTGAACACTATTGACAGTGTCTGCGAACAACCCAGGCGAATGCCCAAGTACAAGAATACCCTGTGAACATCCCCTACGAATGACCAAACGTTCACGAGATGGCTAAACAAACTATTTTCCAACTCACTGCCCCTAAAATTGCTCAACAACCTTTGTGCATTAATTATCAAGACCTCGCGGTCCCTTTCGAACTTAAATCTGGACTAATTCATTTATCACCTACTTTTAGGGGACTTGAGAACGGAAATCCGCACAAGCATCTCAAGGAATTCCATTTAGTATGATCGAGCATGAAGCCGTACAATATAACCATTGATTAGATTAAGCTGCGAGCCTTCCCCTTTTCACTCGCGGATCATGCGAGAGACTGGTTATACTATATGCCGTTTGAATCGGTGGAGACATAGACTGATATGGCAAAGCTTTTCCTTGAATAATAATTTTCAGCTTCGCGAGCCACCGATATCTGCAAGGAAATATGCGGAGCATGTCAACAGGTTAATGAGACGTTATATGCATACTGGGAATGGTTTAAACAACTTTGGCGAGCTGTTTGCAACATGGGGTGTCTGAGCAATTACTCATCCATTATTTTTATGAGGGTTTAACATCCATGAGGTGAAGGATGATGGACGCCGCAAGTGGAGAGCCATAGTGAACAAAACCCCCACCCAAGCTAAGGAGCTATTCAACATCATGACCACAAACTCTCATTAATTCAGCCCACTACAAGACACCGTCTCTCGACTTGTGAATGAGGTAACTGTCTCTTTCCTTGAAGATAAGATTACAAAACTGACCTCTATTGTAGAATGATTAGTTAAGGGTAATACACAAATGGCAAGGGTATGCAGAATTTGCACAAGCCTTGAGCATAAAATAGATGCGTGCCCAACACTCTAGGACAATAGCATAGAGGATGCGAACACCAATGGCAGACCATTCAGCCAAAAAAAGTACAACCCCTACTTGAACACATACAACCTAGGCTAGAAGGACCATCTCAACCTATGTTACGGGCATGAACATCCGCAAGAAGTATACCACCATGCCCAACTGTCAGCACCCGTGAAGCCTCCCTAGGAGGATATCGTGTACGAGCTCGCGCACAACCTTGAGCAATTTTAGTAAGATACCAGTTCCACTATTAAAAATCTCGAGACTCAGGTAGGTCAAATTGCCTCATCTTTTAGCCAGACAGAATTACGAGGAAAGTTGCCTGCTCAAACCGTTATAAATTCTAAGAAAGATGTGAATGTTATTACTCTGCAAAGTGGCAAAGATTTGCAGAGACCCACAAGGCCAACTGCGAACGGTGAACAGAAGGGCACAAAGGTAACAAAACCCTCAATAGATGAGAAAGATATGAACAAAGATCCTGCGGACGATACAGACAGTGAACGAGGAAGTGAAAAGGCTAGCAAGCCTTCTGCGGATGTTGAGAAAGAAAGCACGAAGGAGGATTTGTCCAACGTGAACTGCAAATAAATCGGTGTAAATGCCAGTAGACCATCAAAATTCTGGCTCGCACCCTTCCCTAACAAAGATGGCAGCTCTACACCATTCGAACCTGCAAAGAGAGATGCCCCTACGAAAAGCCCCGTGCCACCGATTGTGATTTAACCACCTTTCCTACAATGATTCGCACAGACAAACAAGGACGAGTAGGAGAGGGAAATCCTTGAAACCTTTTGTAAAGTTGAGGTAAACATTCCACTCATTGATGTGATCAAACAGGTTCCTCGATATGCAAGGTTTCTCAAGGAGCTATGTACGAACAAACGAAAGTTAACCAAAAATAAAAAAGTACACATGGGTGAGAATGTGTTTGCAGTACTAAACGTAAACTCCCACAAAAATGCAAGGATCCATGTATGTTCACCATCCCTTGCCAAATTGGCAATGTTAAAATCGAGAAGGCCATGCTTGACTTAGGAGCTTCCATTAATGTTATGCCTAATTCTATTTATTCTGCTAACAACATGGGTACTCTTAAAAAAATAGGTGTGGTGATACAATTAGCCGATAAGTTGAATGTCTATCTACAAGGGGTTTTAGAGGAAGATTTGGTGCAAGTTAAGGGTATTCCTTGCAGATTTTTACGTTATTGACATGGAAAAAAATGACCTATCCAACCCTAACTTGATCCTGTTGCGGCCACCATTCTTGAAAACTGCTAGGACAAATATAAACGTGCATGACAGAGTCTTAACTATGGAATTCAATAGTGAACGCTTTAAATTTAATATCTATGACACTATTAAATTCCCTAATAACTCATGCTCTTTGTTTGCCATAGATACCCCTAAATGTTCGCACGTACCCATCAATAAGTTTGGTGAACCGAATAGCGAAGAGACAACAGGACAACTCCTAGCGTACAAAGACATCATACCATGGTATGCGAACCTTGCTAACTACCTTGTTACCAATACTCTGCCCACACGCTTATCGCAAGCAGAACGAGACAAGATCAAAAGTGATGCGAAGCATTACATATGGGATAACCCATACCTTTGGAAAATAGGAGCGGACCAAGTCATTCAGAGATGCGTGAATTAACAAGAATCCCACTCAATATTACAGTCTAGCCATACTAAAAATTGCGGCAGACACTTCGCTTCCAAGCGAACAGAGCATAAGGTACTAGTGTAATACCCTAAAATTTGCTATGTTGATTAAGGGTCATTTAGTACTAAGATAAGGGCTTAAAAGCTTACTTAGTGACTAAAATGAAAATTGCAAAAGTTAGGATTTTCTCAATTATGGACTGTAGAAAAGAAATTTCTGAGGTTTTAAGGTGTCATGTGATAAAGAACGAGTAAAATAGGATACTCTCAAATTTTGGTTAAAATCCAAGGAAAAATTTGAATGGGAATTCAATGTTACAATTTAGTGACCAAAATGATAAGTTTTAAAACTTGGATGGTACAAGTTGAAATATCAAAAGTTGAAGGACCAAAGTTGTAATTTCCCAAAGGTTAGGTGTTTTATTTCATAAATAGATAGAGAACCCATTGGTGTGGATCGAATGAGGAATTACTGGTTTGATCCGATATTTCGATTATTAGGAAATCACAGTCAAAGTTTAAGTGGAATTTGGACACCCGAATCGAACTGAAAAATTATGAAATTTTACCATATGATAGAGAAAGTTATAAAAATCATTTTTAAGTGTTGGAAATATATTAGTTTGATTCAGGATGAATCCTATAATTATTTTGATTATGGAATTTAATTAGTAACTAATAAAATTCTCAGCATTTATCGGTAAATCGGATCAAGCTAAAATTTCAGAGATGATTCCATAGACTTTGGAAGAGTTATAACATATTATTTTATGAATATTTGGAGAATTTATCAGTAAATATTTTATACTGTACATAGATTAAACAGATCATGGAGAAAAATTTGATGTAGATCCCGGGAATAAAAATGCAACATAAGATATCGAATTTCGATTGAACTGCAAAGTTAAGTGTGCTCAAGGCATAGGATGGGTGGCCTATTGGGAAGGTCTTATGTCAGTACTTGATACTGATAAAAAGGAATAAGTTCAATTTAATATTATTCGTATGGATATCTGATAAATAATTATTAAGAGAATTTTATCCGATAAAGATTTCGGATAAAATTATCAGTATATTGGATCGAGTCAAAATTTTAAGTTTGACTTCATAAATATGGAATATTTTATTTGATAATATTATTTATTTTTTAGATATGGAAATAAGGAATTTTTTTTAGAATTTATTTGATAGCCCGGTGAAGGGGAATCACAGAAGATGTAGTAAGTGAATAACGGGAAATCGGATCGAATCAAAATTTTATAGGCTGCACCATAAGTCACGAAAAATTCATAAAATATTATTTTATGAATAAATTATTAATTGGTGGATTGTGATCTAACTAGAATAGTTGGATTTTTACAAAATAGCAAAATTAGTGATTTAAGTGACTAGTTTTAGTAATTTGGTAATTTGGTCATAATGGCAATTTTGAAATATTTTGAAAGTATCATGGGTAATATGGTAATTTCCCACGTGAAAGCATTACTCTAGTTTTGTTAGATTTGAATGGAATTTGGTTGGAATTGAACTAGAATGGTAACTTGTAAATTATGATTCAACTGGAGGTTAATTTTGGAAAAAGGACTAAATTGAATAAAAAATTCAATTTATTATTACGTGTGCCATAAATTAAAAAATATGAAAAAAAATGTTCATCTTCCTCCTCTTCAATTCGAAATAATAGAGAAAAATGGGGGGAAAATACACAAAAATTTTTCCTAGGCATTTTGAAGGCTCCCGAACAAGATTCAAGTTTTGATAGAAAGTTGATCGATTTTCAATTATCTTTCATTTGATAGTAATTTTATCAAGAGTTATGAAGATTTGATTATGTTCTTGAAGAGAGAGAAAATAGGGTTTCATGTTTCATGTTTAGATTGAAGCTTGAACTATGCAAATTTAATGTTGTAGAGATGAAATAAAGCTTAGATTGTGATTAATTTCATGTTTAAAGATTAAAAACCCTAACCTTATAATTTGGTATTTTATTTAGGGTTTTCAAATTGATAATGAAAATGAAAGATTGATGATATTAGAAGCTTGATTTTGATTCTAGAATGAAAAATCCTCAACTAGTCCTTTAAGTGACTATTTTGGCATGCTTGGTAAATTAGGGAAAATATTGTGAAAATTATCCTAGTGATGGATTTGAAGATATTATGAATTTAGAAGCTTGATTATGGCATTTGGACTAAAATAAAGTCCGTGAAAAGTTTAGACACTCAAATTTGGCAAGTAGGAATAAATTGGGGATTTAAATGTTAATTCTTGGAAATGAAGAATATAAGTTGGAAAATTTATTTAAGCATGTTAGAATGTTGTTTGGATGAAAAATGAGCCTAGAGAAGCCAAGTGACCAATTCGGCCACATGGAAGAATAATGGGAAAATTTTATGAAAATTATGATTATGAGATTTTATGAATTTGTATGAAGTTAGAATTAAAATTAGAATACATAGGGACCAATTCAGAAAGCTTCAAAGTTAAGGGACCAAATCTAAATTTTATGAAATTGGAGTGGATTTATGTAATTAATGATGTTGGAGATGTGAAATTGATGTTAGAATGCTAAAACGATGTTGAATCAAATTAGTGACCATTTTGACAATTTGTCAAAATCAAGTGACCAAATAGGAAAATGAATTCTTGGATGGGGATTAAATCTGATTTTTTAGATAAAATAATAGAATTAAGGTAGTAATGTTGATTTGAGGACTAAATTGCAAAGTTAAGAAGTTTGAATCCTTACCTTTGCATTTTAGTGACTATTTTGGAAAAGAAAGAAAATTAGAGAGAATTATTTTGAATAACTATTTGATGAAGAAGATGATGAATTGGTGGTTTGAATTAAGTCATGGAATTAAATTGACAAGTAGAAAAATAAGAAGAAATTAGTATAAATTAGAAGTTAATTATGGAAAGCTTTGTAGAAAATTTAATTTTGGCAGTGACTTCAAAAATTCACCATAAATTCTAAAAAAATGTTTAGATGATGAATTTTATATCGATGTAAATATTTGTTCGTCTAGTTTCATTTCCAACAAACGGAAACTGATTTCGAGTTCCGAGTTAAAATATATGAATTTTTATTCGAAGGAAGATCAGAAAATGGAATTTGAAACATTTTGTATCTAAATGTTTGATAACAGGCTCGAAAGAATTATTGTAAGTTCAAAATGGTCATTAAGGACCAAAAAGAATTTTTGGACAATAAAAGGAAAGAAGGAAGATTATGGAAATTTTTATGTTAAATGATCAGATAGCTTGATTGAAATATTGTTAGAAATGAATCTAACAAATGTTTATTTATATTTATGTGGTTAATGAAATCAAATCCGAATCAAAGAAGATTCGAGGTACTATGAAGGAAAGGCTCGAGTAGAATTTAGTAAGGCATGCTAATAAATGGCCCAGGTGAGTGCATTTTTATTTATTTATTATATATGTGATATGAATGAGCGCATTTTTATTTATTATATATATGACATGAGAGAGATTTGAAAGATGTCGATCTTAATATTAATGAAAATGTAAGCTGATCAAAGTTATGTAAATAGCATGAAATATAAAATGGCATATGTGATACACTGATATGGCATACTGATTTATCTAAGATAAATCAAATTTTAGATATTGGGTATGAACTGCCTAATATCGACTATATGATTTACATTGATGCATAATACAGTAATGGCAAGTACATATGAAAAAAATTATGATGAAATATGGGATGTGAATTGCCCGTTTAGATGAGTGATAATGATTGATTGATAATGAAATAAAATGCCCAAGTGTTATGGTATGAGAGTTCATGGTATAGTTATGATATGATTTCATGTTTTGTGACTATTATAGTGTCACTTCCACCTTGGGGACCCAAGCCCTTGGTGTTGCACCCTGGGGATCTAAGCCCATAGTGGTAATGACACTAACGAGGTGCTTTAATGAGGAGCAAAGAGTGTCCTCGAATACGTACTTATCTGTCATGTTCAAGTTAGGCACTACGCCTTGGGGACCCAAGCCCTTGGTGTGCACCCTAGGGATCCAAGCCCACATTGCTAATGGCATTGACGAGGTACTTTTATGAGGAGAAAAGAGCGTCCTCGAGTACATACTCATGTTCGCGTTATGTTAGACACTATGGTGTCTTATCAAGGTGACTCACATACCTTGATCTTATATTATATACTTTGGGCTATCTCTAAAAGAAGGTTATAGTGCAAATGATTACATGATGAAAGCTTGACTACTTGATAACCATGAACCATTGATAACATGATTCTTAAGATAGTCATGATATATGATTATTCCTGCATTACAGATGGCATGAATTTATACTTTGGCTAAAATATTTGAAATGCATTTATGCAAGTAGTTAAGCTAAAAAGCTTAATGTTCACAAGACTGGTAAGACATATCAAATTCCTATGATTTGAATATTATATTGGTTAAATGAACTATACAAGTAAAATAGTTCTATACATGATAAACTGTGGTCAACTGCGATTGGAAATCATTTGCCATTTTACAGAACTGAGTTAATTATAATCATTGTTTTACATTGTTATGTTTATGCCTCACTATGTTATACTTAACGCGTGTTTCGTATCACACGTATGTACTTTGGACTAGATAGAAAAGGAGGAGCTGCACATCGTTGGGTCAAGTTAGCCTATATTATCAGTAAGTATCACCACATCCTAGTCTAGTGGGGCATGTATATAATTTGAATAAGTAGCTATTTTGTATGTCTAAATTTTTGTACGCTACTTATAAGTTAATGTGAATATATGTTCTAGAAATATGATTAAGTTTGAGAAATTAAGAATATTAGAAAAATGCTTCAAATGATTTTAAACTTAGTTGGTTGATTATCGCGTAGCGATTTTAAAATCAAGAAAGGGTCTAGACAGCACACATAGTTTTCACCCTGAATTATATTTTCATTTTAATAACTGCTTAAATTATTTATAAACCAATTCAGGGTCGAAACTAGGTGACTCTAGACAGATTTGTAATTTAATGAAAACTGTGAAAGGGTTGTTTAATCAAATTAGTTTTGCATAAAAAAATTTACAAGTCTGAAAATCAGTATAAAATCAGTTAGTAACATCTTTAATGCGTATTCGAATATAGAATATACGTTAAGGGTGTTACATTTAGTGGTTTCAGAGCAAAGGTTTAGTCGATTCTGAAGGTTAAACCGAGTCCAATATGATTTTGTTAAAGTGTACATGCCCCTAGGATGTGATGTTACTGATGTATTGCTTGCATAACTTGATGTAGCTCCTCAATAGTATGCGTAACACCCCAAAATTGCCCTAATTTTAGAAACCTAATTTGAGAAAAATCCCTAAAGTGAACCGTAATTCAGGAAATTCCTAATTCAAAAACCCTAGAAATTTGAGGATTTTGGTTTGAAAACCCTAATTGAGAATTGGAAATTAAATTGGATGTTCTTTATAATTTTGGTGACCTAATTGAATTAATTTGGAACGTTGTTGTCTAATCTGTAAAGTGGTTTAACCTATGAGCCCTTATGTTGTAATTTACCCAAAATTTAGGTTTTAAACCTAAATTGTTTGAGTTATCAGCTGAGGGTTCTATCTTCATTTGTTTTTGGGTAGCAGCCGGTTCCCCTCTCTCTCATTCTTACTCTCTCTTGATAAATCTCCCCTCTCCTTTTGTTTCTCTATTAAGCCTCCGACAACCCTCCGTTCACTGTCCGTTCTATACGCTGCCACCACCTTCGTGACCCCCATCACCTCTCGAGCAAAGCCCACCCATCAACCTTCTATCGCCGGTTACCATTTGCTCGAAATCGTTAGAAAATCATTCAGTTTTTCCTTCTTCTTGTGCAAGCAAAACCCATCGAGTGAATCACCCTTTCAGTTCGTAAAAAAAAACAACATGGAACCGTTCGTGGGGCTCGATCCTTGTGCTCTACCGATAACTCCCCCCTCTTTAGTGTAGTAACCCATATCGGTGCTCACTCTGCCCTCATCATCATCGAATCCAGTGTTGTGTGCGCTTCGTCCCTGTCGCACCATCACCGTCAATGAGATTTTGGAAACCCTAGCCGTAAGGGGGGTTCTGTTAGCCCTAATTGTGATAGCATGTAAGGGATGTGGGTTGGGGTGTGTGGGTGAGTGTTTGGAAGATGGGCTGTGTGCATGGGATTGTAGTTGGGCTTGCAGGGCTTGTGTGTATGGGTGGTGTGGATTTGGGTTGTGTGTGTGTTGTTTGAGTGGTTGGGTTTGAACCCAAACCATGAGGCCCGGTTGTGCGTGAGTGTGTGGTAAGTGAGGAGCCCAAATTCAAAGAACCCAATAAGCTAAATCGAACCAACCATTGTGAGCCGAACCGACCTTTAGACCTAGACCGAGTGGACCTGTTGACCGGTTTTGACTCGACCGTTGACCGACACGACTGTACCGTTGACCCGGCCTGTTGACCGGATGACGTTAGCGTTGACCAAAGTCGACCATTTTGACATTTGACTTTGATCAATTGGACTTTTAACCTTTGACTAGTTTAACTTTGACCTTGACCTTTGACTTTAACTTTGACCATGACTAAGAGTTGACTTTGACTTTTGACCCGATGTTGACTTTTTTAAAAACCTTTATCTTGACCTTATTCGACGTCCTGAGTCCGAATTTTCTGCCCGTTTTGTCTAATTCGAACCCAGAAGCTCCGTTTTGCTAGTTGCGATCATTTTGTACCTTAGTAATTTTAGAAGAATTGAGTATCGGATTAACCCGAGTTATTCTCGTGATCAGGTATCAACTCTGATGCTGATGAGTTACCACCTTATACTATTCAGATCGATTCTGCACATTCTTCGTGGCTTTTATGTGAGTATACCTTCGGACTAGTTCTTATGTTTATAGTTGGTGGCTTAGTAATATAGAATTCATTTCTCGTAGGTTATAATTCAGCTAGACCTGGACGTGATGCGCGTTCTTCATGGCATTATAGCTACTGTTTGATAAGGTGTGTTTTCTTTTAGTGCTATAAATAAATGATTTTTATATGGTCTTATATCTTGCTTGATTTATTGTCTGATTGATTGTGATTTGAGAATGTTTTGAAAACATCATGCATGGCATATTAAATTGTGTTTTTAAATCAAGCATTGAGTTTTCAAAAAATGAGACTCGTAAGAGTTTGGATTTATGATTTTAGAAATCATATCATGTGACATGGGATCGAAATTGTGTTCAAAAAAAGTGAGGGAAACCTCCACTCTGGCGAGGGCAACCTCCACTCTGTATGCTATCGGATAGTCGGGTATTGAGTCATGCATCAGACATCATAACATTGTGATTTGGATTTATCAGATTTAGTATGCTTTCAGAAAAGACCTTATCGGAAAATAAAATACTGTTTTGTTTTTGTGTTGCTTGCACTTTAGAGACATACTAAGATCTTTAGCTTACACCCATTAGTCACTTCTTTCAAATACTCAGACTGATTAGGCGACTCGATACTTGGAGCTTCTCACATTTTACTCAGATATTTTATTATTCAGTATGAACTCTTTTCAATTATTTCGAATTAATGCTTTAACATATTTTGGAATATTTTGTAATTCAGACATTTAGGACATTTAAATTGAGTTCGAATTGAGGTATTTTACGTTAGTTATTATTATTCAATAATAATTTTGATTTATAAATAAGTAAACCTAAAATGCATTTCTTGAGGGATAAGTTTTTCAAACTTAACTCTCAAGATTTAACCTAAGTAATTAAGTTAAATTTAGGGGGTTACATTTAGTGGTATCAGAGCCTGGTTCAACCCTCGGACTGTGAGGCTCACAACAATTATTTTCAAAATATTTTGACTTTTGCATCCATCTAAATATTTTGAGATAAATGGGAATTTTCTAAAAAATATACTATGATATTATATGATTTTGACTTTACCATTTTCAATTGTTTTAAAATCTGTGACTCCGGTACCGAATTTGAATTTAGGCTCTTACATTTTGTAGATAGTCTACTAAGCCACCACGTAGGGGGTCTAGCTTTGTGAGTGGTCGTGGCTGAGGTTGTACCACCACTTCTGGTAGTGATCGTATGCCTTCTGTTGGTCAAACAGAAAATCAAAATGAGTTATCGAATAATGAGGTCGAGCCAATGGGAGGACATCAGACTCAAGGTAATAACTCTCACGATGTTGAGGACTTGGGGACAGCTCAGTTGGACAGTGCCACGGTGAATCGTGAGTTGCTGCGTTATCTTCGTCAGTCAGAGGGTTCGAGGAAACCCATATCCACAAAGTTTATATTCGCTGGAATAAAATTGTTTAAGGGTAAAACTGGTACTCATCCCGCTGATGCTGAGTATTGGCTAAAGAAGTTTCAAAGGCTATTTGTTGAGATGGATTACCCTGTCAATCAGAAATTGAGAGCCGCTGTATCATTGCTAGAGGGCGAAGCAAAAAATTGGTAAGAGTCAGTGGTAGATACCATTCCCACTAGTCAGATTACGTGGGAGTATTTCAGACATGCATTTTAGGATCGATATGTGGGAGATGAGTTTTTAGCTAAGTGTCGTGATAATTTTATGAATTTAAAACAAAATGATATGTCGGTGAATGAATTTGAGATAGAGTTTCAGAGATTGGCCAAATATGCTCATGGGTTAGTTACGACCGAGAAAGATAGATGTGATTGTTTTTAAAGGGCTTCGTTTACCGCTTCAGAGAGATGTTGCTACGCATCATGATAAGGTGTTCAGTGAGTTGGTTGGTCGAGCTAAGACTGATGAGAGAATAATTGCATATATGGAAAAATAGAAACTTTAGAATGCTAGTCAAGCCGAGAAGTAACCGGACACATCTGCTCAATATAGTTTTGTCAACTTATCTAGAAGGAGGCCTAGAGATGAGTTTGATCCTCATAGTCATCGGAATGTGTGACCTACAGTACTAGCAATTCTGTCTAGTAGCTTGGGTAGTTCAAAAGTTTGTCGACCTATTTCTCTATGTGGTTTTTGCAATAAGAAGCATAACGAGAAGTGCAGATTGATGAATAGAGCGTGTTTTAGATATGGTTCTCAAGATCATTACTTAAACAATTGTCTGCGTGCACCTACTGGTTCATCCGTGCAGAGTTAGGCACATGCATTAGTTCAAACACCTCACAGAGGTATAGAGCAGCCTAGGTCATCTACTTCTGGTACTACTGGCAAGGGTAGACATGCTCAGAGAGGTAGATCAGCTAGAACCTAGGATAGACAACCAGGTTCTGTTTAACGCTCCAGTTTTAGGGCTTAGTGATTTGGTGGTTTATTAGACGGTCTGGTAGACCCGAGTAGAGATTCGAGTTGGTTTCGGGATCATATATTTTGGTGTTGGAAAATTATGGAAAAATGCTTAAAAATCATTATTAATTATATATTTAATAATGGAAGAATCAATATTGAAAAATGGGTTTTGGAAGATGGACATTTTGGTTAGTGACCAAAATGAATGTTTTGAAAACTATGATTTTCTAGTGATTAAAATGAAAAAGGTCAAGTACTTAGAATCTTCAAGGAGCTATTTTACCAATTGGTTTCTGATGATTTCTCCCTTGATTTGACTTATTTTAACTTGTGGTTTAATTAATAATTAAAGAGGATTTTGTTAAAAGGTTAGTTATCTTTTCCAAAACAAAAATCACGTCATTTTCTCTCAACTTTTTTCTCTCCATTCTCTCTCCTCATCAAAACACTCAGTTTTTCATCAAATTTCCAGAGGTGAGGTGGTTTCTAACTTGACTTTACTGTTTCAAATTGTTTTATAAAGATTGTTTATACAAAATCTTACAACAATATTGTGATTTCTTAGCTTTTCACAAATCAATTAAGGGAGAAACTTCACAATAGGGGTAAGGTCCGAGATCTCCTCTATTGTATGGTTCTTTATTGAAATTCCCAAGAATTTGATCCTTGTTTTTGTGTTTCTAATCTGATTTTGATGATTTTCCAATGTTTAATTGAGTTATTTTGGGAAAATAAGTTGATTCGCGAATTGGATATGATTTCCAGTGAGTAAGGTTGCTTTGATTCATATTTTGGATGTTTAATAATGTTGATAAGTGATTTTTATCAATGTAATCCCGAAACTTAAGAATCTTTATTTGTTTAGGTTGTTAGTTTTGAGGTTTTGTGGTGTTTATATGGTTGTAAGGTTGCTGGAGGTGGTAGGTTGTTTTGAATCTGTTTTTAGATGTGTTTTGGTGTTAAAAGTGATGTTATTTTGATAGATGTTGGCTGGGTTGTGAATCGAAGTGTTTTGGTTATGTTTTCGGTTGTTGTGGAGGGTTAATTGTGAAGGTGTTGTGGAAATCCGAGAAGGATTGTAGTTGCTGTGTTTAGAATGCATTATGATGCATTAATCCTCTGTTGTTTTGCGGTAAAAATAGGGGAGGTTGATCCAGAAGTGATTGAAGAAGCATTGGAGGCTTTGGATTCTTGATTTCGAGTCGGCAAATTGAGGTTTCACGTGTCAGAGAGTGAAAACGTGGTTTTAAGCTTTTTGATGTTTTGGGAACAGAGTTTGAGGAGTTAAGGTAGAGCTTGAAATGCTTACCTAGACTCAAAAGTACGTATAAAGTGGTTTTCTCTCTCGGTCGTGCTACTTTGAAATGGTTTTATGCACTTGTTTTAATTTACATGTTACCTACTGTTTAAGCATGTTTTAAAGTATTTGATATACTATTTTTAAGCATGAAATGCCGAAGGATGCACATGGTAAGTGATCCTTGTAAGTATGTGGTTTATACTTGTGTTTTAAAGCATGGTTCTTGCTTTGGGAAATGGCATGGTTTAGTGCTTGTTAAAAAAGTGAGGTAAATGTTATTTGGTTAATTATATTGGCAAGTGATGTGGTTTTAAAAATTTTATCAGATATAGTTGGCCGGCCATAGGATTGAGTGCACTGTAAATAAGTTGCCTTGGATGTTGAGGGTTTATACAGCGTACCGAATACTCTATCCAAGTACCCTAACAATAGAGGGTTTAAACATTATCGAATACTCCCGTTAGTGGATTAAGCGTCTAACCGATGATTGGGGTGGATGTCCCCGTGGGTTGTTATGGTACCCAGTTGTTAATGTACCGTGATTGTGATTGTATAGCTATTTCGGTTGAGATGGCTTGAAGTGTTGAGTTAACACTTGTTGAATCCGTGTATTCGATGAACTCTTTTGTTAATGGACTTGCTATCGATCACTTGAAAGCCAATATAATTGTTAATGTATCATTGAAATGTTATGTTGTATAATGTGGTTTATACATGTTTCTCCTTAAGCTTTGCATTTGGTAGTAATGCATGGGAATGCTTAAGTGGAGGGTTAGCAACGTGATTTGTTGTTGTTTAATGATACATGTAGCATATGGTTTAATACGCTGGTTTTAAATGATGTAAAGTGCATGTTTAAAAAGGGGCATGATGATGATGTTTTAAAGGATGATGTTATGTAAATGGTTTTAAATGCATTGATGGTGTTTTCCTTTTAGCACTCCTCACTAAGCCTTGTGTGCTTACGCTCTCGTTGTCCATAAATTCAGATAATTGAGGTCTTGGAGGCAGCAAGAAGCAAGGGGATCTTGGCAAGACTTGTTTCAAAAGTATGTTTTGTAACACCCTTAACGTATATTCGTAGTTCGAATACACATTAAAGATGTTACAGAGTTATTAAGAAAACTTGGCTTAAATTGTTTTATTACCAAAATTTCCAACCAGTTTTCTAAGTCCATGCTTCAATGACAATTCAAAAATACATTGTAAAATTAAACTTATAAACAATTCACCTTTAGAAATACTACATGCTCACTAGTCTATCAAATTACGGTAAAGATGTACTTACTGAACTTACTGTAGTAACTTGATTTTTCCCAAGTTTCTGCTCCTCCTCGTTAGACAATTCTAGAGAACCTACGTGTGACATAAGACACATGCTAAGTACAAACTTAGTGAGGCAATTAAACTTATTTATTTTAAACATGAAGTGATGCAGTACAATATGTCATATAAAAGTGCATCATATTTTCTCTATAACATGGCAAGTATGTCATAATGTTATCATATCATGTATCGTCTCTATCATGGAAACCATGTGCCATATGTCATATGAATTATGTATCATTATTTTTATGTAAATCATGTAACATATTGTCATATGAATCATGTATCCAATTGCATAACATGTTCTCTATCATGGACATATTTTCCTTATGCAATCATTTGCATAACATATAATCTATCATGATCATGCTTTTATCATGTAATCATCTGCATAACACATGCTCTTTCATGGTTATGCTTTTATCATGCAGTCATTTGCATATTCATAACTTTTTCATTTCATCTTGTTATGATACCGAAGTATCTATTTCATTTAGGCATGATCAGTGCCTGATACGAGGCAAGTCGGTTAGGACTCTATAGCCTCTAATTCGATACAGTAGTATCTAAAATTGAGTACATACTCGAGGACGCTATTTGCTCTTTATATTCACACCTCTTTAGTGCTATCGACACCCAAGGTGTCTACTTGTTTCATTTTAATCTTATCACCATTCATGTAAACATAATGCATCATCATTTATGCAAATAGTAGTTCGTACCTTGTACTCCGTCGAGCTTGCCATGTTGAGTCATGCATCATATCATTTAATAAAACCCAACTGTCTTTCTTAAATTTGGGTCGACTTATCACAAGTCTTCCTTTTTCTAACATAACATGCATATGGTAATGCACTCACCTGGGCCATGTAACAGTTTGCCTCACTAAGTCTTATTCGATCCTTTCCCTCATAGCACCTCGAATCTTCTTTGATTCGTATTCAACTTGATTAACCACATGAATATAAATACCATTTGTCAAATTCATTTCTAACGATATTTTAATCAAAGTATATAATCATTCAACATAAAATTTCTATACATTTCCTTCCGTCCTTATACTGTCCAAAAACTCATTTTGGTTCTTAATAACCTTTTTGAATTTCAAACAATTCTTCCAAGCTTGCTAACTAACATTAGATACAAAGTGTCTCAATTTTCCAACATTATCTCTTCATTTTGGACTAATATCCCTTTAGTTCTTAAACTTTATAAAAGTGACAATTTTGTCACCACATCACTTTTGTACATTAATTCATGTATAATTTAACTTTTCTACTCATTTTCAACATTTCTAAAATTTTCCTTTAACCTTCAACTTTGTCCAACTTAGTCCTTCAAAATTCTTTTATTTCAAAATAGGTCCCTAAATTTTCCTTTCTTGTCATTTTAATCGTGTAACTTTCATAATATGCTTGAAACATCAATTCTATCAAATAATTACTAATTCCAAATCAATCCCTTATTTTTCTTAAATTGCCGAATTGATCCCCCTAATTTCCAAAATTTTGATTTTGGTCCCTAACCATAAATTCAAGCTAAATTCACCATAGTTCATCAATTCTAATTGATAGGATAAAATTTTCAATAATTTCCCCTAATTTCTCATCCAATTCGAAATGATCCGTAAAATTCAACTTGGGGAAATTATTTAGTCTAACATCAAAATTAATCTTCCAACATCAATTTCACACCTCTATCATCATTAATAACATAAATTCACATCAATTTCATAAAATTCAGGTCTAGTCCCTCAACTTTAAAACTTACCGAATTGGTCCTTAAACTTTTAACTTAGGGTTTTGCATCCAATCAACAATTCAAACTTACTAAATCATTAATTCAACATCACAAACACTAAATAGACTTGAATCCATGAATCCTAATCTTCTCCACAATAACCGAAATGTGTAGGGTTTAAATCCCAACTCAATAACGTGATTTTAACATCATACAAACTTGATTTCAACTTGAATTCAATCATAGAATCATAAATTTTCAAAACCCCCAATTTGATTCATAAACCCTAACTTCTTCTCATGTAAAATTCTCATCAATCAAGCATGAAATCCATGAATTATTTACATCAAAAGATAGAGCTTGATGAGTAGAACAACTTTGTAGTTGAGGAGATTACCTGAAAACCGAGTTTCGGGGCTTGAATCGAGCTTGGAAATTTTCTCCCTCTTTTCCCCAATATTTTCAAAAATTGCAAGATGAAGAAGGCTTCATCTTTTGGCCTTTAATTTTGAATTCCTCCAATTATGCCACTTGTAAATATAAATGAATTTTAAATTCATTTAAATAGTAAAATTACTAAAATGCCCTTTTAATCCAATGACCAAGATTCAATCTTATCAAAATTCAATGGCTATGATCTAATCCATGTGTAAAACTCCTTCCAAAATTGCACTCAAAGTTTCAAAATATTTCAAAAATGCCATCCATGGAAAATGTCCAATTTGCCCTCCAACTAGTCTTTATTTACAACAAGTATTGAAAATTGCCATCCCATTAAAATTGAACCAAATTGGTTCCCATCTAACCGACCTTGTCCCAAAATATCTTAGATTTTTATTTATGGCATTTATTCTATCCAAATATTCGAATTTCACTCAATACGATTTCCACATTTTCTTCCTTTGAACTTTAAAACTTTATAGCCACTAACATAAGCCTCGTATGAAAATCCAGGTAACACGAAATTGTCTCTATTGGGGGTGAACTATTCATTTATGGGGTTAAAATACATAACTTTTAAAAATTACACTTTCGTCCCTGAACTTTTCTAAAGTTTATACTTTGGCCATAAAACTTTCAAAATTTCCAATTTGGTCACTAAACTTCAATTCCCATTTCAATTTTCCTTAGATTTTTACCAAACTTTGAAAGTACCCAATTCAGCTCACTTATTCTTTAAATATTATGTTATAACTTTTCCTTGGCTTATTGAACAACCTCTAAAATTTCAATTCCATCCGATCTCCCAATATTCGTAAAATACTTCTACTGTGATTTCACTTTTCCGAACTATCAGATTTATTTCAAAAATTCCATATTTCCATATTTAGGGAAAATGAACACTATCATCTTATAAAGATTTCCTTTCCTAAAGTCTTAGACTGAATTTTCCTAACTCAGTCTACTATTCCGATAATTATTAAAAATCTCCATAAAATTTCTCTTAGAATTCCTTTATCGATAATCCATTCGAATATTCTTTTCCTTTACTGAGTCCAAAATATCGATTAGAAACACTTTTATGGGACCTTCCCAAAGGTCACCCATCCTTATATTTCTCTGGCCTGAGCACGCTTAACAATTTTATTCGATCAATATTCGGTACCTTTTTCTGCATCTTAATTCTTAAATCCGATATCAAGGTACCTATTTCGATCCTATTCACTCTTATACTGAATAAAATTACTTATTTGAGAAATTTACACTTTAGTCCCCAAACTTTTCCAAGTTCACACTTCCACCCCCTAAACTTTCAAAAATTACATTTTAGTCACTAGCCTTAAAATTGGGGTATTACATGTTTGGTTTAGACTATAATGAATAAGGGAAATGGGGTACTTGTCGTGTTTTGGGAGATACTTTGTGGAACTCCCTGTTTGAGCATGTTTCTTTAGTTGCTCTTTGTTTGTAAATGGCCTTTAAGGATTGTTTTTGATGATGGATTACCTTTTGAGATGTTGGTTGGATGCATATTAGGAAGCATGCCTATAGATTTCCTATTTGATGCATGAGTCCTTGTGGTGTTGTTAGATATGTGATGCTAGTTGGCATGAGATATGTTTTGACATATTAGTATTGTGTTTAAAGCATGTTAGAGTGGTTTGAGTATGCTTTTGGGATGAAAAATCAGCCAAATGTGACATTACAGGCCCATGCATACCGATATGCGGGGGACCGTATCTGTACGACTAGGAAATTTCAGGCTTGAGGGATTGGTACGAGTCTTGTGCATTTTGATACGCCTAGGAAAATTTGGCCTGGCGTACCGGTACGGAGATGGGCATCTCCGTACGAGTTTTAGCATCTGGAATTCACTTTTGTAACTCAAACCCACGTACCGAAACACCTAAGGAACTGTATCAATATGGTTTAAAATATTTTAAAAGTTCGGTATTTCAGTTAGGCTATCGAAACGGCTTTGTGGTGTATCGAAACGGTGTGTTTCAAACTGCATAGGTACGAGCTTACCCGTTTCAATACGAATGGCCGTTTTTCTTGTTAATGTTATTTTGGGCAGTTTTGCTTTGATTTTTAGTCCCTAAATCTTGCCAATGCAATTATATGTGGTAGAATGATCATATTGAGCTGAAATTTGAGATGAAGGTTTGGAATTTGAATAATTAAAGATTGGTAACTTAAAAATGAGTTTTAATCCCAAAATTTTCTGTATTTGTAATTTGGTCCCTAATTTGCAAATGTGATCGATTGGATGTCAAATTGATGTCCGATTGAGTTGGGGTTGCACCTAATGTCCGCATGAACATGTAGGGTTAATAATTGGCATCTAGATAAGATAAAAAAGAAAAAATGGACCAGGTTTGGTTATATCTATTCGGTTTGTTACGGTAAACCTAATATAGCCTTCTTGGTTTGGTTGGGCGTCTAGGCCGGGTCAAAGGGGTTACATTTTGTATATTTGACTGGATCTCACGTTAGATATGATGATATTCTCGATGGCTTAGCAAGTACTTTTGATGTGCTTAGTTCTTATCTTCGGTTATGATGTATTATAAATTTAGAATGGAAAAGAACAAGAATGTGTGAGTTAATTTGGGAATCTGTTGTTAAGTCTAAAAAATTTCGTGGATAAATTTCTTTTAAGGAAGGGAGAGTTGTAACAGCCCAAAATTGCCCTAATTTTAGAAAACTAATTTGAGAAAAATCCATAAAGTGAAACCCTAATTTAGGAAATCCCTAATTCAAAAACCCTAGAAATTTTGGGATTTTGGTTTAAACACCCTAATTGAGAATTGGAAATTGAATTGGATGTTCTTTATAATTTTGGTGGCCTAATTGAATTAATTTGGAACGTTGTTGTATAATTTGTAAAGTGGTTTAACCTATGAGCCCTTATGTTGTAATTTACCCAAAATTTAGGTTTTAAACCTATATTGTTTAAGTTATCAGTTGAGGGTTTTATTTCATTTGTTTTTGGGTAGCAGCCGATTCCTCTCTCTCACTCTTACTCTCTCCCGATAACTCTCCCCTCTCCCTTTGTTTCTCCGTTAAGCCTCCGACAACCCTTTGTTCACCGTACGTTCTATATGCTACCACCACCTTCGTGACCCCATTACCACTCGAGCAAAACCCACCCGTCAACCTTCCATCGCCGGTTACCATTTGCTCGAGATCGGTAGGAAACAGTTCAGCTTTTCCTTCTTCTTGAGCTAGCAAAACCCATCGAGTGAATCACCCTTTCCGTTCGTAAAAAAACAAACAACATAGATTCATTCGTGGGGTTTGATCCTTTTGCTCCGCTGTGAACTCCTCTCTTTTTGGCGTGGTAACCCATTTCGGTGCTCACTCCCCCTCATTGTCATCGACTCTAGTGTTGTGTGCGTGTCGTCCCCGCTCTCTCTTCTGCCTGTCGCTGCAGTCCCTATCGCACCGTCACCGTCGGTGAGGATTTTGGAAACCCTAGCCGTAAGGGGGGTTCTGTTAGCCCTAATTGTGATAGCATGTAAGGGATATGGGTTGGGCTGTGTGCATGGGATTGTAGTTGGGCTTGCAGGGCTTGTGTGTGTGAGTGGTGAGGATTTGGGTTGTGTGTGTGTTGTGTGAGTGGTTAGGTTTGAACCCAAACCATGAGGCCCGGTTGTGCGTGAGTGTATGGTAAGTGAGGAGCCCAAATTCAAAGAACCCAATAAGCTAAACTGAACCAACCATGTGAGCTAAACCGGACCTGTTGACCTAGACCGAGTGGACCTGTTGGCCGGTTTTGACCAGACCGACTGACCCGACCCGTCTGTTGACCCGACCCGTTAGCGTTGACCTTGATGATGTCAACATTGACCAAAGTCGACTAGTTTGACCTTTAACTTTGACCAGTTAGACTTTTGACCAGTTTGACTTTGACTTTAACCTTGACCAGGGTTGACTTTGACTTTTGACCTGAAGTTGACTTTTTTAGAAAACCTTCATCTTGACCTTATTCGACGTCTCGAGTTCGAATTCGCTGCCCGTTTTGTCTAATTCAAACCCAGAAGCTCCGTTTTGCTAGTTGCAGTTATTTTGTACCTTAGTAATTTTAGAAGAATTGAGTATCAGATTAACCTGAGTTATTCTCGTGATCAAGTATCAACTCTGAGGCTGACGGTTACCACCTTATACTGTTCAGTTTGATTTTGCACGTTCTTCGAGGCCTTTACGTGAGTATACCTTCGGTCCAGTTCTTATGTTTATAGTTGGTGGCTTAGTAATAGTAATATAGAATTCATTTCTCGTAGGTTTTAATTCAGCTAGACCTAAACGTAAGGCGCGTTCTTCACGGCATTAGAGCTACTTATTGATAAGGTGTGTTATCTTCCGGTGCTATAAATAAATGATTTTTATATGGTTTTATATCTTGCTTGATTTATTGTCTGATTGATTGTGATTTGAGAATGTTTTGAAAACATCATGCATGACATATTAAATTGTGTTTTTAAATCAAGCATCGAATTTTCAGAAAATGAGACACTCGTAAGAGTTTGGATTTATGATTTTACAAATCATATCATGTGACATGGGATCGAAATTATGTTTGGAAAAAGTGAGGGAAACCTCCACTATGGCGAGGGAAACCTCCGCTCTGTATGATATCGGATAGTCGGGTATTGAGTCAAGCATCGGACATCATAACATTATGATTTGGATTTATCAGATTTATTATGCTTTTATAAAAGGCCTTATCGAAAGATAAAATATTGTTTTGTTTTCGTGTTGCTTGTACTTTAGAGACACACTAAGCTCTTTAGCTTACACCCCTTTAGTCTATTCTTTCAGATACTCAGACTGATTAGGCAACTCGGTACATTGCTTCTCGAATTTTACTCAGATATTTTATTATTCATTATGAACTTTTTTCAATTATTTCGAATTAATGTTTTAACATATTTTGGAATATTTTGTAATTCAGACATTTAGGACATTTAAATTGTGATTTTGTTTCTGCACGCGTTTCAGAAATTAATACATATATTTTATTTAAATACTTAGAATTTGTTTTAACGATTGAGTTCGAAATTAATTGATATATTTTATGGTAAATATTATTATTCAATAATAATTTTGATTTATAAATAAGTAAACCTAAAATGAGTTTCTTGAGGGATAAGTTTTTCAAACTTAACTCCCAAGATTTAACCTAAGCAATTAGGTTAAATTTAGGGGGTTACAGTATAGTAAGACTCTAATGGCTATAAGAAAAATAAGATATTGTTAGATTTTGTCAGTTGACGAATTTCGAGAGTTAAGAAAAGATCCATAGTGAATACAACACAGTGAAATAAATATGGTAGTTAACTCCTACCCAAGATGAGTTATCTGTATAATAGAGAACTAGTACAATAATAATTTTCCTCCAGGGATGATCTGGAAAATCCTTCCAGAGGGTAATTAAGACCGTATAATGACAACTAGTTCATAAGAGAAATATTTTGTTAATAACTAAATTTATAACAGTCACCCACACTGCCTATGATAGTGGGGTGAGTTTAATGGATTAAAATAGTATGTAGTTGGTATAATACTGACTGAAGACATTTGATATGATTATCAGTAAACCATTTAGTTACAAAGATAGAGTGATATGAATCAGTAACAACTGCCTATTAGTAAACTAAGGAATAAGAAAATTCCATGGGTCAAAGTCCTTTGGAGGAACAACAAAATGGATGAGGCAACTTGGGAGACCGAGAAGAAAATGAGAGAGCAGTACATGAAACTATTTAAAACAGGTACATTTTGAAAATTCGAGGACGAATTTTCCGAAGAGGGAGAGAATTGTAATACCCCAAAACTTGCTATGTTGATTAAGGGTCATTTAGTACTAAGATAAGGGCTTAAAAGATTACTTAGTGACTAAAATGAAAAAAATGCAAAAGTTAGGGTTTTCTCAATTATGGACTGTAGAAAAGAAATTTATGAGGTTTTAAGGTGTCATGTGATAAAGAACAAGTAAAATAGGACACTCGCAAAATTTGGTTAAAATCTAAGGAAAAATTTGAATGGGAATTCAAGGTTACAGTTTAGTGACCAAAATGATAAGTTTTTAAAACTTGGATGGTACAAGTTGAAATATCAAAAGTTGAAGGTCCAAAGTTGTAATTTCCAAAAAGTTAGGTGTTACCCATTGGTGTGGATCGAATGAGGAATTACTAGTTTGATTTGATATTTCGATTATTGGGAAATCGCAGTCAAAGTATTAGTGGAATTTAGACACTCGGATCGAACTGAAAAATTATGAAATTTTACCATATGATAGATAAATGTTATAAAATTCATTTCCAGGTGTTGGAAATATATTAGTTCGATTCAGGGTGAATCCTATAATTATTTTGATTAAGGAATTTAATTAGTAACCGATAAAATTCTCGTCATTTATCAGTAAATCGGATCAAGCTAAAATTTCGGAGATGATTCCATAGACTTTGGAAGAGTTATAACATATTATTTTATGAATATTTGGAGAATTTATCAGTAATTATTTTATCATGTACATAGATTAAACAGATCATGGAAAAAAAATTGATGTAGATCCCATGAATAAAAATGCAGTATAAGATATCGAATTTCGATTGAACTGCAAAGTTAAGCATGCTCAAGGCATAGGATGGGTGACCTATTGGGAAGGTCTTATGTCAGTACTTGATACTGATAAAAAGGAATCAATTCGAGTTAATATTAATCGTATGGATATCTGATATATAATTATTAAGAGAATTTTTTCGATAAAGATTTCGGGTAAAATTATCAGTATATTGGACCGAGTCAAAAGTTTAAGTTTGACTTCATAAATATGAAATATTTTATTTGATAATATTATTTATTTTTCAGATATGGAAATAAGGAATTTTTTTAGAATTTATTTGATAGCCAGGTGAAGGGGAATCACAGAAGAAGTAGTAAGTGAATAACGGGAAATCGGATTGAATAAATTTTAGAGGCTGCACCATAAGTCACGAAAAATTCATAAAATATTGTTTTATGAATAAATTATTAATTGGTGGATTGTGATCTAAGTAGAATAGTTGGATTTTTACAAAATGGCAAAATTAGTGATTTAAGTGACTAGTTTTGGTAATTTGGTCACAATGGCAATTTTGAAATATTTTTAAAGTATCATGGGTAATATAGTAATTTCCCATTTGATAGGAATACTCTAGTTTGGTTAGAGTTGAATGGAATTTAGTTGGAATTGATCTAGAATGGTAACTTGTAAATTATGATTCAGTTGGAGGTTAATTTTGGAAAAAGGACTAAATTGAATAAAAAATTCAATTTATTATTAGATGTGGCATAAATTAAAAAAAAGATGAACAAAAATGTTCATTTTCTCCTCTTCAATTCGAAATAATAGAGAAAAATGGGGGGGGGGGGAATACACAAAAAATTTTCCTAGGCATTTTGAAGGCTCCCGAACAAGATTCAAGGTATGTTTTTGATAGAACGTCGATCTATTTTCAATTCTCTTTCATTTGATAGTAATTTTATCAAGAGTTATGAAGATTTGATTATGTTCTTGAAGAGAGAGAAAATATGGTTTCATGTTTAGATTGAAGCTTGAACTATGCAAATTTAGTGTTGTAGAGATGAAATCAAACTTAGATTGTGATTAATTTCATGTTTAAGGATAAAAACCCTAACCTTAGAATTTGGGATTTTGTTTAGGGTTTTGAAATTGATAATGAAAATGAAAGGTTGATGATATTAGAAGCTTGATTTTGATGCTAGAATGAAAAATCCTCAACTAGTCCTTTAAGTGACTATTTTGGCATGCTTGGTAAATTAGGGAAAATATTGTGAAAATTATCCTAGTGATGGATTTGAAGAGATTATGAATTTAGAAGCTTGATTATGGCATTTGGTCTAAAATAAAGTCCGTGAAAAGTTTAGACACCCAAATTTGGCAAGTAGGAATAAATTGGGGATTTAAATGTTAATTCTTGGAAATGAAGAATATATGTTGGAAAATTTATTTAAGCATGTTAGAATGTTGTTTGGATGAAAAATGAGCCTAGAGAAGCCAAGTGACCAATTCGGCCACATGGAAGAATAATGAGAAAAATTTATGAAAATTATGATTATGAGATTTGATGAATCGAATATGTTGTATGAAGTTCGAATTAAAATTAGAATACATAAGGAAAAATTCGGCAAGCTTCAAAGTTAAGGGACCAAATCTGAATTTTATGAAATTGGAGTGTATTTATGTATTAATGATGTTGGAGATGTGAAATTGATGTTAGAATGCTAAACCGATGTTGAATCGAATTAGTGACCATTTTGATAATTTGTCAAAATCAAGTGACCAAATAGGAAAATGAATTCTTGGATGGGGATTAAATCTGATTTTTTAGATAAAATAATAGAATTAAGGTAGTAATGTTGATTTGAGGACTAAATTGCAAAGTTAAGAAGTTTGAATCCTTACCTTTTCATTTTAGTGACTATTTTGGCAAAGAAAGAAAATTAGAGAGAATTATTTTTAATAACTATTTGATGAAGAAGATGATGAATTGGTGGTTTGGAGTAAGTATTGGGATTAAATTGACAAGTAGAAAAATAAGAAGAAGTTAGTATAAATTAGAAGTTAATTATGGAAAGTTATGTAGAAAATTTAATTTTGCACTGATTCAAAAATTCACCAAAAATTCTACAAAAATGTTTAGATGATGAATTTTATATTGATGTAAAGATTTGTACGTCTAGTTTCATTTCCAACAAACAGAAACTGATTTCGAGTTCTGAGTTAAAAGATATAAATTTTTAGTCGAATAAAGGTCAGAAAAAGGAATTTGAAACATTTTGTATCTAAATGTTTGATAACAAGCTCGAAAGAATTATTGGAAGTTCAAAATGGTCAATAAGGACCAAAACGAATTTTTGGACAATAAAAGAAAATAAGGAAGATAATGAAATTTTTATGTTAAATGATTAGATAGCTTGATTGAAATATTGTTAGAAATGAATCTAACAAATGTTTGTTTATCTTTAAGTAGTTAATGAAATCAAATCTGAATCAAAGAAGATTTTAGGTACTATGAAGGAAAGGATTGAGTAGAATTTAGTAAGGCATGTGTACAATCTCTGAGTGAAATGCTGAAAAAAGTGGTAGAGAATATGTCTTGGAAAATATAAGAATATGCCAAAAGGAGTCTTTTGCGTGCAAGTATACACGGTCTGCAAGTAATACAGCTGGTAAGCTGAGTATCGATCCCACAGAGATTGACTTGGAATTCAATTGCTTTGATTGTTACTTGCCTTAAGAAAAAGTTGATTTGTTTTGAAGTTGGTTTTGGAAATATTTGAAAAGAAAAGAAATAAAAGTAAAGTAAAGGCGTTGGCAAGGAAGGTGATTTAATGAATGATGAACGTTGGCCGTGCCAGCCTTTAATAAAAACATGTCTTGGCATTGTTTGCCGAGCAGATTCAAAATTAGCAAAGCCTCTCTCGATGGTCATTGCCCTAAATTGATCATGTAAAAACCCCTATATCTCTATAGTGCTTGTTTTTAAATAAACCAATTTGATTAAGATCCAATCTATACACCTAAGGAGTAGATTTCACTCCCGAAGTAAGTTTATCTACTTGAACGACTTCCCTCGAAGCTTCTCTCCTTAGTATTCAACAACTTGATCATTGCCACCCCAAGTTTGCTAAGATATTGAGGAGCAATAGGCCAACAGTGCCAGCTCTTGTTTGGCATAGTATTTGGAAAGCATTAAAGTATGCTGAATAGATAAAACATTGCCAAGGCAGATTTATTATTAAAAACTAAACATGAAAACATCGTTTCAACGCAAACATCCCTCACCAAATATTGAATTAGTTCATGGTGAGGGATATAACCAAAAAACCATAAACATTTTCAAAATACATCATCATTAAAAACTAAAAATAACTAAACAAAGAGAATGGGCAAGAAGGGGGTCTCTCGATGCAGCCCTTCAATGGCTCCAAGCCTTCGGTCTAACAGGTCGAACCTCGCAGCATTCCCTCTTCCGATCACACCCTCTAAGTTCCCCTTAAATGCTTTCTTGATCATTCTTTAAATAGGCATGCGAAGAAGCCTTAGGATAAGCCTTCACGTTTGAAATTTGAATGCACCAAGGGATAAGGGATGTGATCATCTTATCTAGATTTGAAGTGATAAGCTGATTAGGTTTACACTAGGGCTGACATCATATGCTGTCGATCCTTTGGTGGCCGCACTTGGCATCGTTTATCCATCTGTTCCAGACAGACTTGGCATCCTATTTTTTTACCTTCCTATTTTTTCAGAGTTTGATCAAATGCTATTTTTCTGCAGCCTGAGCTGGTCCTATTTTTTCGGGTTGGCATTGCCAAGGGTTCTTGGCATAACTCTTCTTGCATCCTATTGCCAATGGTGCTTGGCATTTCTCTTCTGGTCCTTTGCTGCCAACAGCAACTCGGCATTCTCTCTAGCATTCTTTCATGTGTTTCATTTCTGGGCCAAATACTATGCCAAACCTGCAAAATTGCCAACAAAACAACCATTCACACTAGCATAAACAGAATTTTAAACTCCTTATGCAAATGCATGATTTTAACAACCTTATACAACTAAATGTACCTAAAAACAAGCAAAAACATTGTAAGATTGGCATTAAAAACAATACTTTTAGAGAGGTAACACACCCCAAAACCTAACTCATTGCTTGTCCTCAAGTAATGCAAACAAATAAAAACAAAAACTGTGAAAATGTTACCTCGACAAAATTTTGGTTGGAATGCCAACAAGTGTTGGCAGACAAAATTTGGCTCTATTTCTATCCTCAGGTATCTCAGTGCAAAAATGCCAAGCAGGTAGTAATTCAAATGCAGCAATATTACTCTAGTCTAAGTTTATGAAGAGTGCATGATGTGTAGGCAATATGATCGAGTATCCTTTCACTCCCTTAGACAAATTTACTTCATAAACTCAGATTTTTTTTTCATTTCATTTTTTCATTTTTTTTCTTTTCCAAGGGTTTCTGTTGGCATTAATTTAAGCTTGCTTCATGATACTATTTAGCATGAGAGATAAGAGCGAGCATACCAAGAATCCCTACCTTAATCTAGACATCACTAGGCTTTCTCTTCAACTCATACCCTAAAGTTTTGGACTTGAAAACTAAGAGGGAGCAAACCACGAAGCCCTAAGTAGCTTATTATCCCTAAGGTAGAGGAAAGTTCTATTTTTTCTTGCTTTGGCAGAACATTGCTTCCTTATTAGTTTCTTTTACCCTGGCATCATTCAATGTTTTTTTTAAATCTGAGCATAGTTTCAAAGAGTCTAAGTTTGCTAAGGAACTCGATACATACTACGTGTAAAGTAAAGTTTCAGTCCCCTAAACTAGAGATCAATTGCCAAGCTAACCTGGCATACTACTCTGCTGGCATGGCATGACAACTCAAGATTATAATTTCCTCATTGGACAGACACCTAGATCAAATTAAACTTTCCTAACAAATGTTAACATTTTTCAAAATTAAAGCGAGGCAGAATTTTCTTTTTCTTTTTCTAGTGGTTCAGTATGCATCTCTTTTAAATGACCTAGATGGCATGGCAACAAAAATTAAACATGAAATGCATGGCATAAATGTGAAGAAATGCACACCCCCAAACCCAAGATGTGCATTGTCCTCAATGCATGAAGCAATACATATATACGAAAAAATAGAAAAATAAAATGCATGATAACATAAATGCAATGTAACGAAATGTAAAGGAGTTTAGAAAGAAGATGACTCCCCTTCAAAGACTTCTTTTCGTGTGGCACGTGTCTTTCTTTTCACAAATGTCCCACGATCAGGGGCTATTCGTTTCCTTCCTTTCATTGTTAGTTTTGAAGCGGTAGTGGAGACTTCAACTTCCTCCACTTTCTTGACAGGTTCTGATGTGGCAGGTGCATCGGTGGCATCAGATGGTGTATGTATAGCAGGTGTCACTGGTGATTTGGCTTTGGTTGACTTGGCTTCAAATGAGGATTCAAAACTTGCAGAATCGACTTGAACTGGAGATAATGAGACTATGACATCGGATGGGGTATGAACTGGATTAGCATGTCATTATCCCTGGCAGAGGGCTCGACAGGGAAATCTAGAAATGCTGGCACAAGTCAGGGGATATTTTTTAAGAACCTCCCTAATGATAGCGTCCATCTCCTTTGTGTCGTGCCTTATCTTATCATTGAGTTCCTCGGTTGTCTCTAACTTTTAGAGAATGATCTTCTGGCGATGGTAAATTTGAGACAGTGCTGCCAGTGAACTGGCTGGCATGGTGGCTGGCACAGCCTTTGAAACCTTTGGCTTTGGTGTGGGCACTTTTTCCTTCCCCTTGCCTTTGTCTTTTGGCTCGGCAACGGTGAGGTTTCTCTAAATAGCAGCTGTGATTGTTGTTCCCTTTATCGTTTGACCTTTATCTGTATCAAGCTTTGGCATGCCATGGAGCATACAAATGTTAGAAATTAATAAAGGAAAGAACAATCTGCCACTACCTCTTGATGCACATTTATAAGTTTCATCGATGATGAGCTTGCCAACGTTAATTTTGCACCCTATCATGATGGAGTGCAATAAAATCAGCCTTTCTTTTGAGATGGTCTCATTGTGGGTTGTAGGCATCATATTGGCCTTTAAAAATTGATCCCATCCTCTCGTTTGATGTTTCAATGCCAATCGTTTCACCATTCGGTGGCCCTTCGATGACACTGTCCATGATATGCCAGGCTCACACGAATCTGCCAGCAACTTCTTTCTTTTGGCAGCATTCATCGAATTGGGATACTCAAAATATTCATCCCCTGCACCATCCAAATCAAACATAGTGTTAATATATCCTTCATCAAAACACACACGTACCTCTAATCATGAAGAAGGGTGAATCTTTGGTCACAAGGTTGACATAAAATTCTTGAACAATGGGGGCATTAGACTGGGTCAGTGCGTGGACAGAGTGTGGTCTCGCTGGAATGTCATCCTTGGCAAGGAGGTTTGCAGGGAACATAAAAAATGCTGGCAGTGTGTGGACAGACATTTCCTTATGTGTTTTCTTCATGGCATGGTCCCTAACATGAACATACTACCAAAGCATCGAGTTTCGCTCCTTGGCTTTCTTTAATTTTCGGAGGATGACCTCCTGGCGTTGATATATCTGGGAAAGCATTTCTAATGAACCAGATGACATCGGAGTCTCAGGCACTGCCTTTGGCACACACTCGGCAACCTTTCCCTTGCCTTTCTCCTCGGTAATGAGTTACCTCCACAGGGCAGGAGTGATCATCGTTCCCTTGAGCTCTTGAGCTTTATCTATATAAAACTTTGGCACGCTATGCTGCATGCAAATGTTAGAAATCAATGAAAGGAAACATAAACTCCCATTATCCTTACCGGCGCATTTATAAGTTTCATCAATGATGATACGGCCGATATTGATCTTGGTCCCATGTTGATTGAATGTAACAATGCCAGTCTTTAAATGCCAGCCGCTTCACCGTTCGATGGCATTTTGACGACACGGTCCACTTAGTGACAATTTTGCAAAGTTCCTTCAACATCATCTTCCTCTTGGCATCGTCCAAGGCTTTCACAAACTTGGTGTGTTCATCCTCTACAACAAGTTCATTCTTCGTATTTTGGTCAATCACCCCATGCTAGTCCTTGCCTTGGCAATAAAATCCTGCATTCACTCAAAGGAACCTTTCAAAATAGAAAAAAATAAATAAAAAAACTAAAAATTTAAAACTGAGATATCCTAAGTACTGAAAAAAATAATTCTCCTAAATTATTCACAATGATCAAACTGAGTTGGCAAAGAGTTACTGAATTTTCACATTGAGAATGGTGTCTTTGGCATTATTCCGATTTCCTTCCTAGTAGTGCTTCAGTCTGTGGCAATCTTTTGTTTGAATAACCAACATAGAAAACCAAAGAATTGCTTACCTTTGAGTATGCCGAACTCTAGATTTCTCAACAAGGGAGAATGCTTTGCCATGGGGGTTTTGAATAACCACATCAAAAAACCAAAATACCTCTTCCATGTAGGCCTATCAATTCTTTGATTGAATTCAGCACCTCAGTAGTGCTTAGGCTGTGGTCCTTCTGTTTCGTTTGATGTCAAGGTGTATGTATCCTCAACCGGTTCCAGACATGTCATATCATTCTTAGGTAAATCTTTAATTTCTAGCAGCACCATCTCTGGCATTATTGTCACAGCCAAATTCTATTGCTTTAGCTCTTCATTTTCTGCCATTTGGACTCCACTTTTTCTTCCAGTAACTAGCCATCTAAGCACACCTCGCTTCATGGCATTAGTCTTGACCAGAATTGATCTTTTCCGTCGCTCAATTGTTTTGCCATCGCACTTATGTTTAATGGCATCAGCTTCCATTCCTTTGCAAGTCAATGCCAGGTTCTCATCCAAAATAGATTCCACTGGCTCAACTACATGGCATTATTAAGGTTCATCTGCATACTTAAGAGATTTGTTAACACTAAAAGTGGCATTTATTTGTCTTACCGATGTAGGTTCGGTAATTATTGGCTCCACTGGTTTTGCCGAGATGGTGTTGGCATCAGATTCAGATCTAGCTTCCCTTTTCTTACCTTCTTATGTTTCTTCCACTGGCATTGATTTATTCGCATGGCAAACAATTTGCTCTTCTTCACACGTTAAAATCTTGACTTGGTTACCACTTAGGGGAGTGATAGCTTTATTTTGTTCTCTCTTTTTTTGTCGAGCATCATCCATATCACATGGCAGAGTTTCTGAAGGTCTGGCATCAGACAGTGGTCTGGCAACAGATAGTGCTCTAGCATCAAATAGTGGTATGGCATCATCAGCCTCTGCCTCTTCTTTCTCTACGTCCTTGGGTTCACCTGTTGGCACTGATTTCTCTTCCTGGTAAATAATTGGCAGATTGCCTTCGTCTTCTTGGTTTGGAACTTCAAAATCCCTTTCTATCCTGGCATCAAACTTGGCAACATTTTCCAACTTTGCCTCGATGTTGTTGTGTTCGGGATCCTTGCCCTCAAATTTTTCCTCACACTCTATTACCACTAATGAGTCCAATGTACCTGTTGTGGAATACTCTTCATCAGTATAATCTATTGATTCAAGTGTGTTAGGAAAAACCTGATACTCGTAATGTTGATTCTGAATTCCTAGAGGAGCAGATGGAGGAAGAAAATTGTCAGCTAGTTGATGTAGCGTTGGCATGGCATTCTGATTGTTACCACTAACTGAAGCATTTGCCACCTCTTGCTGCCTTGATGGAAGCTCTATCTCGTTCACTTGAGGCATGCCATTCACAGCATTGGCAAGCTGTTGTGCGTAATAAGTGCTCCGCAATTGTGCAAGTGTACACGTCGCAAGTTATAGTATAAAAGATATCGTCTCCACAGGGATTGGTGCCACTTCAAGAATCTAATCTCTTGCACTATAAAAAGTAAAAACACAAATAGAATATTATAGAAGTTTTAACTAATAACTAATCTAGAAAGCAAATAAGTAAAAGAATGGAAGAGATCAAATGAGAGAGATAGGTCAGGTTATGTTGAGTTGAGGTGTAATAGCCGATTAGATCGTCTTGGTAAAAGAGTGCAAGGGCAACTCAGTTGCCGTGGCAACTTGCACAACAGGGTTGCCTTGGCAACTAATCGATGGTTGCCTAGGCGACTAGTTGGGCAACTACTTGGGTGTCTGGGCAGCAACCTTCAAGGTTCAACAGAGCATTCTTCAATGGTTTCTTCTTATCCCTAAGTCAAAACTGTAGCTATTTGTGCATGCCTTGATAATATATCCATGCGTGAATCAAGGGTGAACAACAACCAATCTTGCGCTCTTCTTAGCCGTTGAAATCCTTAACTTATTCCTAAGCCGGATTAATCTTCACCATCAATAGATTGAATAAAGATCATATTCATTCATTTCTTGAATCTAACTCTCCCGATATTAGATAAATAGATGAAGTCACGAGATCCTCTCCCAATTCACTCGCAAACAAGAATAAGAACCAAGAATGAATAAACCTTGAATAGAAAAGTGCAAACTATTATTACCTAAAACAAATCCAATAGTTTCTCACAACTACAAGACACAATAACCCTAGCCAAATAGATTTAGTTCATGGCTAGGTTCCAAAGAAACACAAGATAAAGAATTCCTAGCATGAACCTAATTGAACAAGAAAGAAAAAGATGAAGAATGGATGGAGCTTTGTCGAAATCCTCCTTGCCCTTGATGCTTGTCGAAAATTCTCTCCTCTATTCCCCCTTGGAGTTGACGGCTTGGTGATCTATTTATAGGGCTAGGTCAAAGTCCTCCTTTGAGGAGGAAGTTAAGTTGGAATTAAATTATCTTTAAAGAATATAATTCTTTATTATAATTATATTCCTTCTAGAACTTCTCCTATCTTCTTGGAATTTAATTCTTCTTTAACCTCTTCATGGAAATCAAACTCTTTTGGGATTAAGCTTTGCTCCACGTCATCTTGGGTTTGTCTAGTCATCAATTTCGACTACCATATCACCTTATTCTTTGTCGACAATTGCCCTGGAAATTGGCTCGGCGTCTCCTTCATGCATTGCCCTGGCAACTAGCTCTAGCCTTGCTTTGGCAAGTGATCCTGCACATACACACAAAACACACCAAAGTAGCATCTTTTCCCACAAAAACTACCAAGTTATGTAATCAAGCTCAACGATGGAAGGAAACATGGATTAATGCATGAATGGCTAATTATGCAACTAATATGAGCCTAAGTCTAACAATAATATGAGTAAAAAGGGTAAGAAAATAGTACTTTTGAACACTTATCATACCCCCAAACTCGAACTATTGCTTGTCCTCAAGCAATGCAAACTAATAGTTACCTGCCAAGACTTCAATTTTGACAAACTTAGTTTTGAACTTGATTTCAATTCTCAGAACCAGGGCACAAAGTATGATTGGCTTTTCATTTTTCGGAAAACTTAGGAGTTACTCGAAATCAAACTATAATGCTTGTGAGTGTGTGCGGAGTTGTGTGCAAGTTAATTTTTCGGATTCTATGCAAACAAGAGGTTTTTAAATTACTTCAGTGGGTTCTTTTAACATGTTTTAACTAGAGCCAATTTCGGGTACCTCTAGTGTTTTGTTTTTAGTTTTCTTAAGTTAATTAATTTATTCAACTAGAGCCGGTTTTGGGCGCCTCTAGCGATCAATTTTTAGCACATACTAGAGCAGGTTTCGGGCACCTCTAGCAATCCATTTTTTAGCACATGCTAGAGCCAATTTTGGGCACCTCTAGCATTCATCCAATTTTTATTCTAATCCCCCAATTTGTTTAATTATCAACCTAAGTTCACTAGAATTCCTTAAATCAATCAAAACACAACAGTGTTTCATCAAATTTAGCATCATAGTAAAATTCTATGTTTTTCCATGGTTATCCTAGAATAAAAATTCTATCAATTAAGTGCATTGGCAAAGTCATCATCGGATATTCATCAAATCTAGGGAATTCTTGTTCAAACTAAAGGCATGGCAAGCAATTTATGTATCCTAAATGCAATACTTAAGATGAATGCAACTAAACATGGTAACTACTAATAACAATCCCCCCAAACTCGAGTGAGGCATTGTCCTCAATGCATGCATTAAAGAGAAATAAAAATAAAGAAAAGTAAAATGCAAACGAGGACTTACTCTGAGAGTTCGTCGTCGTGGATGATTAGTTTCCTTTTGGTTGGTGTCTTGATTCTCTTGCTTGAACGCGATGGTTGTTTCCTTGTTGCCGATGGTGGAATCGATCCTCGTACGGGGTTGTCCTCATCGTCCTCTTCATCAATGTCATTGGCTTTTCGCTTGGAGGATTCGATTGGTGCATTCTTTGTTGGTGCAATGGAGGACTCGTCCGAATCTAAAAAATCAGATAATGATTCCGTAGGAGTTGATTCGAGCATAGGTGCTTTACCTTTGGCTTTTGCAGTGATTTTCGGGACGCCTTTAGCTTTGGTTGCCGTAGCATCTTCAGGGTTGGTTTCCGTGGCATCATCTATTGCGGTTTCCGTGGCGATTGCTTTATTGGTTGTCGGGGCAAGGATCTCGGCAGGAAAGATTGGGAATGGAACGTAGCTGTGCAGGTACTTTTCTAGGATAACTTGGGTGATGGCATTGTTGTGCTCCTTCATGTACCGCATGAACATTAGTTGTCGGTCTTCAATTTGCCTAAGGTTGCTCGCCAATGGTTGGAAGAGTGCTTCAAAGTATCCCGGGGTTGATGGCTGAGTTTCCCGGGCATTAGGTGCTTGGGCATTAGGGGTTGCCGCGGCAATTGGAGGCCTTGAGGATTTTACCAGTGCCTCTCCCATTAGCTTTCGGATTTGTGCTTGATTCCAAACGTACTTTGGTAGGGCCTTTTCATTGGTGCACTCACTTGGGACATGCATCTCCTTGTAAAGATTGAAAATTAAGCAAGGGAAGAAAAGAGAACTCTTATCTTTTGAGCTACATACAAAAATCTCATCACAAATAATTTTTCCAATGTTAATGATGTGATTATGAAAAATAGAATGTATGAGCAAAATACGTGGTATATCAACGGTAGTATTGTGTGTGGTGGGCATTAAAGAAGTTTTAACAAACTTATTCCATAGTTTTGCCTCGGGTTTAAGCCGAAGGCGATTTACCATGCCCTTGTATTTACCGTCGTTCCAATGAGTTCCCAGTAGAGTGAGTTCTTGAAGCACCTTGTCGAGTTGCTTGGGCGTGATTTGATCAAAAAAGGCTTGATGCTCGTCCTTCTCAATGTAAAGCCCGTAAAAGGTGTTGATGTTTTCGGGGCTTATGAGTATGGCCTTGTCACGAACAAAAACATAAGGATTATCCGGGTTAGGTGAGTGAGCATAGAATTCTCTTACCCTTGTGATGTTACCCGGTTCTGATTGATGGCAAAAGGTTTGCCACTTTTGATGTGCAATCCTCTTGAAGATGAATGGTTTAAGGCCGAAATCTTGATGAGAGTTGGAATATTCAAAGCCTTGTTCTTCGTAAATCTTCTGGCTTTCAAACTTGGAGTGAAATCTTTCTTGAACCACCGGTGTCGCAAACTTCTTGTATCTTGGTTCTTCGGAGGAACTTGGATGAACCAAAAATTTAATTTTGGATGCCTTGGATGATCTTGGTTGAGAGTTTTGTAAAAAAAAGAAAAGAAAATAAAAGAAACTAAAGAGTTGCAAGATGAAAAGTAGGAATAAGTTTCTTGGAAGTTAAGGGTGATGGGTTATATAGAAAAGATAGGTAGTAAATATGGTGGGTGGGATTAATTTTGGATAGAGAATAAAGGGGGTTTTGGTTTAGGGGAAGGGTGACGGCAAGGGGGTTTAATAAGGGTAAGTTGGAGGCTTTATATAAGCCTTAGATTCAACCCATTAATTTCCTTGTTGAAGATGTTTTCCTTCTTGGATCAAAATTCCTCTTTATCTTGAACTCTTTTCCTACAATTCAAAGACAAATCAAATAAGGATTAAAATTAAAGATAAACTAATAAAAGAAAATAAATAAAGATGTGTAAAGGGATTCTTAAACTTAAAAAGATAAAAAAGAAAATAAATCTATCCTAAAAATATAATAATAATCGAAAATAAAAAAATAATTAGTTCGAAAAAAAGAAAATAATCGAAAATAATAAAAATAAAAATAAAATATCGAAAGGAGAGCATGCTCATGCATCTCCTAAGGTGCCACTTCTTTGTTACGTTCCACATGGGCACCATTGTAGTGCTTTAATCTTTGTCCATTAACTTTGAATTTATGTTTGTCGGTGATGGACTTGATTATCACGGTACCATGGGAGAATGGTTTGACAACTTGGAATGGTCCCGACCATCTTGATTTCAGCTTTCCCGGGAAAAGTTTTAGCCGAGAATTGAATAAGAGAACTAGTTTCCCTCGTGTGAATTACCGCGGTAATAGTTTCTTGTAATGCCATTGCTTTGTTTTCTCCTTGTAGATTCATGCATTGTTATAGGCGAGTGCACGAAATTCTTCTATCTCATTGAGGTCCAACAAACGCTTTTGTTCGGCACTTTCCCAATCCATATTATTGCCCAATATGCCTTGTGTTCGATTTCCACCGATAGATGGCATGTTTTGCCATAGACAAGTCGTAAGGGTGACATACCTAAGGGTGTTTTGAATGCAGAGCAATATCTCATGTCGTCTAGAGATATTTTGGAGCGGCATCTCATGTCGTCTAGAGATATTTCCTGTCCTCTGGCAATGATCACATTGCTTGTAAAAGTCTTGGGCATCTTTGTACAATGTTGGCCAATACAAACTGGATTGCAAAACTTTGGCCGCGGTATGAGTTCCTCCAAAATGTCCTCCATAAGGTGAAGAATGGCATTGCCATAGTATATTCTGTTGCTCCTCTTCAGGGACACATCGTCGTATAACCTGATATGCACATTGTTTAAATAAAAGAGGCTCGTCCCAAAAGTAATGCTTAGCATCATGGCGGAACCACTTCTTCCCTTGGTGAGTAAGACCATAAGGTAAAATACCACAAACAAGGAAATTAACTAAATCTGCGTACCAGGGTATTGCCGAGGTTGCTGAGGCATGCGCATCAAGGGCTACCGAGGCATCGAGGGTTGCCAAGGCATGCGTATCCATGGTTGCCGAGGTGTGCGTGTCAAGGGCTGCTGCAGTGTTGAGAGTTGCCGAGGTATGAACGTCCATGGTTGTCGAGGTGTCGAGGGTTGCCGAGGCATGCACATCTATGGTTGCCGAGGAAACTAAAAGTTGGTCATCCGAGAATGCATTGTATATCTCTAGATCCGTGTCCTCCTCCCTATTGCGTTCTAAATGTGATAAGTGATCGGCCACTTAATTTTCTGTTCCTTTCCTGTCCTTAATTTCAATATCAAATTCTTGTAAAAGTAATAACGAGGTTTGGCATCCTTTTTAGCAATTTGATTGCCGAATGGTCCATATGAACAATTACCTTTGTACCAATCAAATAGGATCGAACTTGTCAAATGCGAAAGCTACAGCTAGTAACTCTTTCTTCGTTGTTGTGTAATTCACTTGAGCACTATTAAGAGTTTTACTAGTGTAGTATATCACATGAAAGGTCTTACCTGTGCGTTGGCCTAGGACTGCTCCTACCGCGAAATCACTTGCATCACACATGAGCTCAAAAGGTAGCGTCCAATCTGGTGGAACGACAATGGGTGCCGAGGCAAGCTTTTCCTTTAGGGTTTTGAATGCTTGGGGTGCAAGAGTCATCAAAATCGAAGACTTTATCCTGTTCAAGCAAATTGCACAAGGGTTTGGTGATTTTAGAAAAATTATGAATGAACCTCCTGTAAAAACCTGCATGTCCAAGAAAGCTTCGAATTCCTTTAACCAAACTTGGTAGGGGTAATCTCTCGATCACGTCACCTTGGCTTTGTCTACTTCAATTCCCTTGGATGAAATCTTGTGGCCGAGCACTATTCCTTCATCTACCATAAAATGGCACTTCTCCCAATTGAGGACTAAATTAGTTTCTTCACATCTTGCCAACACCTTCTCTAAATTGCCGAGGCAGCTGTCGAAGTCATTACCAAAAACAAAAAAATCATCCATGAAGATCTCAAGGAAGTCTTTGACCATGTCTGAAAAGTGTGCCATCATGCATCTTTGGAAGGTTGTCGGGGCTTTACATAATCCGAAGGGCATCCTTCGGAAAACATAAGTACCGTATGGGCATGTGAAGGTTGTCTTTTCTTGATCTTCTGGTGCTATGGAAATTTGATTATATCCTGAATAACCATCAAGAAAACAATAAAAGGGTTTACCTGCAAGATGGTCAAGCATTTGATCAATAAAGGGTAATGGGAAGTGATCTTTCCTGGTGGCTTTGTTTAGCTTTCGATAATCCATACAAACCCTCCAACCGGTCATAGCCCTGGTTGGAATGAGTTCATTGTTTTCATTATTTACCACCGTTATACCTCCCTTTTTCGGTACACATTGTACCAGACTTACCCATGTACTATCAGAGATAGGGTATATAATGCCGACGTCAAGCCACTTGATGATTTCTTTCATTACAACCCCTTTCATGGCATGATTCAGTCTCCTCTGGGCCTCAATTGAAGGTTTGTGATCATCTTCCAACAAAATCTTTTGCATGCACACTACCGGGCTAATTCCCTTCAAGTCGATAATTGTCCACCTTATTGCCTTCTTGTGTAGCATCAACATTTTGATCAGCTTATTTTCCTGCTCAGGCTATAACTTAGAAGAAATAATTGCAGGCAATGTATTATCGGTTCCTAAGTATGCATATTTTAGTTGCTTTGGCAACTTTTAAAACTCAAGAATCGGTGGTTGTTCAATAAAGGGCTTTTCGAGCTTACCTTCCTTACTTGAGTAATTTAGTGGTTCAAAGTTTGTACCTGGTCGATTAACTAGCCAATTTGCCTCTTCTTGTTGTTCCTCATCGACCGGTTCTTCATACTCCTCAGGTTACTCTTGATCGGCAATGTAGTTGCTGAGGCAACTAAATTCCTCATCGAAGTTAAACTCTGCCGTGGCATGGAGAAGTTGGCATTCTTCTAGATCATCGACATGCCTTAGTGTTTGGAACACATTTAGTTTAACTTGCTGGTCATTCACTCTCATTGTGAGTTCTCCTTTTTCAACATCGATCAAGGTTCTCCCTGTTGCTAGGAATGGTCTCCCGAGAATGACAGGTGCATGCTCATCTGCTTCACAATCCAAAACAATAAAGTCAGTGGGAAAAATAAATTTATTAACTTTTACCAGTATGTCTTTGATTTTTCCCTCTGGATGCACATAGGATCTGTCGGCTAGCTGTAGCATAACTGTTGTAGGTCTTGCCTTCCCGATTCTTTGTTTCTGGAAAACCGATTTAGGAATCAAGTTTATGCTAGCCCCAAGGTCGCATAATGCTTTCCCGACATAGTGGTTTCCAATGGAACATGGTATTGTGAAACTTCTGGGATCCTTCAACTTAGGTGGCATACGATTGTGCAACATGGCCATACATCCCTTTGTTGCGGCATCTGTTTCAAACTCTCCTAGCCTTGTTCTCTTGGACACAATGTCTTTAAGTTGATGTGGACTTGCTTCAGGATATTAAGAAACTTCTTGAATTGATATTCTTGCTTTTGTCGCTTCAACCTTTGTGGGAATGGTAGTGGAAGTCGGGTATCTTCGATCATTTCATTGGTTTGGAACCTGATTGACGGCATTGCCGGGACAACTGGAGTTGCCGAGGCATTATCAACTGGGGTTGCCGAGGTATGCTTATTGCCGGTTGCCACGGCAATTCCTGGTTCAGCATCTGAGGCTTTGTCGCTAGGTTCGTCTTGATCTTTTTGTGGAGTTTTGTTTGATGAGCGGGATTGAGCCTCTTTAAGTTGTTGGCCACTTCTAGTGGTGATCGCCTTACATTGCTCATGGCCAGTTCCTCTTGCGACTTCAGTATCGCTAGGTAAACCTCCTTGCGGTCTAGTATTCAGGTTTTGAGCAAATTGTCCGACTTGATTTTCCAATGATTTGATTGCCGCCTCTTGGTTTTGCAATCTCATCTCGGTCCTGTTAATAAAAGCATCAGTTCTTTTTATGAAGTTACTATTCTCAGCCATATAAGATTCAGTTTTCATCATAAAAGCATTTATAGAATTTTCCAAAGAACTAGATGTTGTCGGTTGTTCTTGCAGCAACTGTTGCTGTGGCATATTCTGCTGGAATCCCGATGCTTGTGCATTCTGATTGTTCTAGTTTAGAGCATTGTTGGGATTACTCCATGAAAAATTTGGCTACTTTTTCCAAGCTGGATTGTATGTATTGGACATCACATTGTTGTTCAGGTTGTAATTCCCCACATAGAAGCTAGATTCCGGATTCTGCATACATTCAGAAGAATCATGGTTACCACCACATAACTCACAAAAAGAATACATTACCTTGACCTTATGTGTGTTGTTTGGTTTCTGAATGTTCTGGACCATCTTGGTTAAAGTGGCCAATTGTGCCGAAATTGAGTCTGATGATCCTAGTTCATGTATTGTGGCTTGGCATCTAACTCCTCCTCTTCTAGTAGAGGGGAATTGATAATCATTCTTGGCCAGCCTGTTTAGAATTTGCATTGCTTCCTCCAGCGACTTATCTAGGAGTATGCCGTTTGCTGAGGCGTCTGGCATCATCCTTGTTGGTGTATTCACGGCGTTGTAAAACATTGTTACTTGTGTCCACACTGGGAATCCGTGTAAGGGGCATTTGTGTAGAAGTTCTCTATATCGCTCCTAAGGCTCGTACATGGATTCATCATCTGCTTGCCGAAAAGAACTGATGTTGTTACGAAGCTTATCAGTTAAATTTGTAGGATTAAACCGAGCAAGGAAATCACGACAAAGATCGGTCCAAGATCCTATTGATCCGGCAGGAATGCTATTCAACCATGCTTTCGCCTTATTCCTCAGTGAATAGGGGAATAATCTTAATCGTAAAACATCGGGGGTGACTCCGTGTATTTTGAACAAGTTGTAAATCTCGAGGAAAGATTTAAGATGTTGTCGTGCATCTTCAGTTGCTGAGCCGCCAAATTGACCAATTGTGTTGATCATATTAAAATCACCAGTTTCAACTCAAAGTGGTCGGCTTCAATTTCAGGTGCGACAACTCTTGGATTAAGTCCATCAATATCTTCTACAAGATAGTCTCGGATAGTTCTTTCGTGAAAGAATCACTCCTCCTCCTGCTGGAACATCTTGATTCATATTGCCGTCTTGATTAGCCATTGCTACTCTTAACTTTCGTCTAAGTCTTTGTAAGGTTCATTCAATTTCTGGATCAAAGGGATATTCTGGTGTAATCGGTCTCGCCTTGGTTATATACCAATGCAAAACCAAAGTTTTTTAGCCATTTGAATCTTAAACAAGAAAAGTAAAAAGAAAGTGCAAGAAAATAAAAACAAAGTCGCTATTGCCAATCCCCGGCAACGGCGCCAAAAACTTGTTACGCGTAATAAGTGCTCCGCAATTGTGCAAGTGTACACGTCGCAAGTTATAGTATAAAAGATATCGTCTCCATAGGGATTGGTGCCACTTCAAGAATCTAATCTCTTGCACTATAAAAAGTAAAAACACAAATAGAAGATTATAGGAGTTTTAACTAATAACTAATCTAGAAAGCAAATAAGTAAAAGAATAGAAGAGATCAAATGAGAGAGATAAGCCAGGTTATCGTGAGTTGAGGTGTTATAGCCGATTGGATCGTATTGGTAAAAGAGTGCAAGGGCAACTCAGTTACCGTGGCAACTTGCACAATGGGATTGCCTTGGCAACTAATTGATGGTTGCCTGGGTGACTGGTTGGGAAACTACTTGGGCGTCTGGGCAGTAACCTTTAAGGTTCGGCAAAGCGTTCTTCAATGGTTTCTTCTTATCCATAAGTCAAAACTCTAGCTACTTGTGCATGCCTTGATAATACATCCCTGCGTGAATCAAGGGTGAACAACAACTAATCTTGCGCTCTTCTTAGCCATTGAAATCCTTAACTTATTCCTAAGTTGGATTAATCTTCACCATCAATAGATTGAATAAAGATCATATTCATTCGTTTCTTGAATCTAACTCTCCCGATATTAGATAAATAGATGAAGTTACGAGATCCTCTCCCAATTCACTCGTAAACAAGAATAAGAACCAATAATGAGTAAACCTTGAATAGAAAAGTGCAAACTCTTATTACCTAAACAAAATCCAATAGTTTCTCACAACCACAAGACACAATAACCTTAGCCAAATAGATTTAGTTCACGGCTAGGTTCCAAAGAAACACAAGATAAAGAATTCCTAACATGAACCTAATTGAACAAGAAAGAAAAAGATGAAGAATGAATAGAGCTTTATCGAAATCCTCCTTGCCCTTGATGCTTGTCGAAAATTCTCTCCTCTCTCCCCCTTGGATTTGACAGCTTGGTAATCTATTTATAGGGCTAAGTCAAAGTCCTCCTTTGAGGAGGAAGTTAAGTTGGAATTAAATTATCTTTAAAGAATATAATTCTTTATTATAATTATATTCCTTCTAGAACTTCTCCTATCTTCTTGGAATTTAATTCTTCTTTAACGTCTTCATGGAAATCAAACTCCTTTGGGATTAAGCTTTGCTCCACGTCATCTTGGGCTTGTCTAGTCATCAATTTCGACTACCATATCACCTTATTCTTTGTCGATAATTGCCCTGGCAACTGGCTCGGCGTCTGCTTCATGCATTGCCCTGGCAACTAGCTCGGCATCTCCTTCATGCATTGCCCTAGCAACTAGCTCTAGCCTTGCTTTGGCAAGTGATCCTACACATACACACAAAACACACCAAAGCAGCATCTTTTCCCACAAAACTACCAAGTTATGTAATCAAGCTCAACGATGGAAGGAAACATGGATTAATGCATGAATGGCTAATTATGCAACTAATATGAGCCTAAGTCTAACAATAATATGAGTAAAAAGGGTAAGAAAAATAGTACTTTTGAACACTTATCAGAAGCCTCCTGACTTGTTCTTCCAAGCTTCTCATAGCATCCATGTCTTCTTCATGTGTGTTTCCAATGTAATTTGTTTGCTCTTGAGGTGGATTGTTGTGCATCGACAGTTCTGAAGGCAATTCTGCCATGCTAATTGATCCGTTAGATCCATAAAGATTTGTCACTGATTTCTCATGAAGAATGCTGCATTGGGATGGCATTTGGTTGAATTTTGGTGGCATAGCAAAGTTGTTAGGTGCATAAAAATAATCGTCGTCTTGATTATTCCAAAAAAGATTCTGCTGCTGGTTCCATACTTGGTTGAAGTTGTAGGAGGAATGGTTGTTCACGTTGCAGTGCCCCGTGTAACAATAGGAATTAGGGTTGAAGGGGCAATTACAAATGATTGGCATCCTCTACAATATGCATAAACAACGGTTGTTGCTTGCTTTTTGCTGAACTTGTTAGGCACTTGCATTGATGTAATCATGTATTTCAGTTCAGAAATCTGTGACGAGATTGTTGTATAGCATCTTCTTCATGCATTTCATATCGTCTTTGCTCATGGACTACTCTTGGAGTTAGATATTGGTAGCCATAAGTGGGAAAAATGTAGTCATCATCATATCATATGTGGCTGCCATACTCTTCTTTGTAGCTTTCCTAAAAAAGAAAAAAATGATCAAAACAAAAAAACAAAGTTAGTAAAATGAAAACAAAAAAACAAGTAAAAATTAAAGCAATAAATTTCGTCGCAATCCCCGGCAACGACACCAAAAACTTGGTGACTCTCTGAGTGAAATGCTGGCAAAAGTGGCAGAGAATATGTCTTGGAAAATATAAGAATATGCCAAAATGAGTCTTTTGCGTTCAAGTATACACGGTCTGCAAGTAATACAGCTGGTAAGCTAAGTATCGATCCCACAGAGATTGACTCGGAATTCAATTGCTTTGATTGTTACTTGCCTTAAGAAAAAGTTGATTTGTTTTGAAGTTGGTTTTGGAAATATTTGAAAAGAAAATAAATAAAAGTAAAGTAAAGACGTTGGCAAGGAAGGTGATTTAATGAATGATGAGCGTTGGCAGGGAATGCCTTGTTTTCACGCTATTCATGCCGTGCCAGCCTTTAATAACAACCTGTCTTGGCATTGTTTGCCTAGTAGATTCAAAATTACCAAAGCCTCCCTCGATGGTCATTGCCCTAAATTGATCATGTAAAAACCCCGATATCTCTATAGTGTATTCTTTTAAATAAACCAATTTGATTAAGATCCAATCTATACTCCTAAGGGGTAGATTTCACTCCCGAAGTAAGTTCATCTACTTGAACGGCTTCTCTCGAAGTTTCTCTCCTTAGTATTCAACAACTTGATCCTTGCCACCCCAAGTCTGTTAAGATATTGAGGAGCAATAGGCCAACAGTTCCAGCTCTCGCTTGGCATAGTATTTAGAAAGCATTAAAGTATGCTGAATAGATAAAACACTGCCAAGGTAGATTTATTAGTAAAAACTAAACATGAAAATAGCATTTCAATGAAAACATCCCCCACCAACTATTGAATTAGTTCATAGTGAGGGATTTAACCGAAAAACCATAAACATTTTCAAAATACATCATCATTAAAAAATAAAAATAACTAAACAAAGAGAATGGGCAAGAAGGGGGTCTCTCGATGCAGCCCTTCAATGTCTCAAAGCCCCAAGTCTAGCTGATCGAACCATGCAGCCTTCCTCTTCTGATCACACCCTCTAAGTTCCCCCCTAAATGATTGCTTGATCGTTCTTTAAATAGGCATGCGAAGAAGTCCTAAGATAAGCCTTCACGTTTGAAATTTGAATGCACCAAGGGATAAGGGATGTGATCATCTTATATAGATTTGAAGTGATAAGGTGATAAGCTGATCATGTTTTCACTAGGGCTGACATCATATGCCGTCGATCCTTTGGCAGCTGCACTTGGCATTGTTTGATATATCTGTGCCAGACAGACTTGGCATCCTATTTTTTTGCCTTTCTATTTTTTGGGAGTTTGATCAAATGCTATTTTTTCACAGCCTGATCTGGTCCTATTTTTTTAGGCTGGCATTGCCAAGGGTTCTTGGCATAACTCTTCTGGCATCCTATTGCCAATGTTGCTTGGCATTTCTCTTCTGGTCCTTCGCTGCCAACAACAACTCGGCATTCTCTCGGCATTCTTTCATGTGTTTCATTTCTGGGCCAAATACTATGCCAAACTTGCAAAATTTCCAACAAAAAAACCATTCACACTAACATAGACAAAATTCTAAACTCCTTATGCAAATGCATGATTTTAACAACCTTATGCAACTACATGTACCTAAAAACAAGCAAAAGCATTGTAAAATTGGCATTAAAAACAATACTTTTGGAGATGTAACAACATGCTAATAAATGGCCCAGGTGAGTGAATTTTTATTTATTTATTTATTTATTTATTATATATGTGATATGAATGAGTGCATTTTTATTTATTTTATATATATGACATGAGAGAGACTTGAAAGAAGTCAATCTTAATATTAATGAAAATGTAAGCTGATTAAAGTTATGCAAATAGCATGAAATATAAAATGACATATGTGATGCACTGATATGGCATAATGATTTATCTAAGATAAATCAGATTTTAGATATTGGGTATGAACTGCCTAATATCGACTATATGATTTACATTGATGCATAATACAGTAATGGCAAGTACATATGAAAAAAATTATGATGAAATATGGGATGTGAATTGCCCGTTTACATGAATGATAATGATTGATTGATAATGAAACGAAATGCCCAAGTATTATGGTATAAGAGTTCATGGTATAGTTATGATATGATTTCATGTTTTGTGACTACTATGGTGTCACTTCCACCTTGGGGACCAAAGCCCTTTGTGTTGCACCCTGGAGATCCAAGCCCATAGTGCTAATGGCACTAACGAGGTGCTTTAATGAGGAGCATAGAGCGTCATTGAGTACGTACTCATCTGTCATGTTCAAGTTAGACACTACGCCTTGGGGACCCAAGCCCTTGGTGTGCACCCTGGGGATCAAAGCCTACATTGCTAATGGCATTGACGAGGTGCTTTTATGAGGAGCAAAGAGCATCCTCGAGTACGTACTCATGTTCACGTTATGTTAGACACTATAATGTCTTATCAAGATGACTCACGTACCTTGATCTCATATTATATACTTTGGGCGATCTCTAAAAGAAGGTTATAGTGCAAATGATTAGATGATGAAAGCATGACTTCTTGATAACCATGGACCATTGATATCATGATTCTTAAGATAGTCATGATATATGATTATTCCTGCATTACAGATGGCATGATTTTATACTTTGGCTAAAATACTTAAAGTGCATTTATGCAAGTAGTTAAGCTAAAAAGCTTAATGTTCACAAGACTGGTAAAACATATCAAATTCCTATGATTTGAATATTATATTGGTTAAATGAACTATACAAGTAAAATAGTTCTATACATGATAAACTGTTGTCAACTGCGATTGGAAATCGCTTGCCATTTTACAGAACTGAGTTAATTATAATCATTGTTTTACATTGTTATGATTATGCCTCACTATGTTATACTTAACGTGTGTTTCGTATCACACGTAGGTACTTCAGACTAGATAGCAAAGGAGGAGCTGCACATCGTTGGATCATGTTAGCCTATATTATCAGTAAGTATCACCACATCCTAGTCTAGTGGGGCATGTATAGAATTTGAATAAGTAGCTATTTTGTATGTCTAAATTTTTGTAGGCTAATTATATGTTAATGTGAACATATGTTCTAGAAATATGACTAACTTTAAGAAATTAAGAATATTAGAAAAAGATGCTTCAAATGATTTTAAACTTAGTTAGTTGATTATCGCTTAGTGATTTTAAAATCAAGAAAGGGTCTAGACCGCACACATAGTTTTCACCTTGAATTATACTTTAATTTTAATAACTTCTTAAAGTATTTTATAAACCAATTCAGGGTCGAAACTAGATGACTCTACACAGATTTGTAATTTGATGAAAGCCGTGAAAGGGTTGTTTAATCAAATTAGTTTTGCATAAAAAAATTTACAAGTATGAGAATCAGTGTAAAATTAGTTAGTAACATCTTTAATGTGTATTCGAATATCAAATATATGTTAAGGGTGTTACAACTAGAGTGTGGATTCTTTTGGCCCACATTATTCAATGATGCATACCTGCTCTATAAAACATGCAAACGATGCGAGCGAACATGTAACACAGGCCGCCGTGACCAAATTCCCCAAACGCTATTATGTTTTGTAAAATTTTTTATGTGTGGAGCATTGATTTCATAGGACCCTTTCCTCCCTTATTCGACAATACTTATATCTTATTAGCCGTTGATTATGTATCGGAATGGGTAGAAGCTAGAGCTACTTGAACTGATGATGCTAAGGTTGTTGTAGATTTCTTCAAAACTAATATATTTTCCAAATTCGGAACACCTAAGGCAATCACCAGCGACCAAGGGACACAATTCTGCAACAACATAATAAACAACTTAATGAAGAAGTATGGTGTGGTCTGTTGAGTATCGACAACATACCATCTGTAGACGAACATGACCTTTAAAGTGAATGGACACAGGCTATAACCATTCTATGAATGTCCTCCTAAAGCAAACGAAGAGGTTCTAATGCTCACAGATCCAAAATATGAACTGAGGGAGTCACGTCTAGCCAAAGACGTTAAAAAAGTGTTGCATAGGAGACAACCCATGATTTAATTTTAAGTTTATTTATAGTTTAATAATAATTTAATTTTTAAGAGCTTTTATATTTTTTTGTTTGTTTTAGGAAATAGGGGTTAGCACTCGTCAACGTAACCTTGACTGCAGACACAAGAGCATCCGCAACAACAAAGGCTCCGAATCAGGCCCTCACAGGAACACGTTCGCAATTTCACATTTGCATCATCAAACAGACACACCCAGATTGTTCGCCTAAGTAATCTGTCCGTACGACATACTGATGTGCCGTATAAGACTACAATGGTTTGTACACGTCCCTTCGCAGACCATGATAGAATCCAAGTGTGGGAACTAGATGCATATCAGGTGTTTTAGTGAGACTAAACTTTCCTAAGCTAGATAACAATTACCAAGCTACTCGACATCACTAACCTGCTAGCATACAATTTCTAAGATCAAATTTCTTCATCGGAAAAGATAAGTCTAGAACAAATTCTACTAAACTAGCAGTATTGGCAAAATTATTAGTACAAAAATTGACTAGGGCTAAGAGAAATTTTTTAGTGGTTTGGTATGCATGCTTCCAAAATGGAAAACTAGTGCAAACAAAATGGAAACTGAAATATAAACATGCATGAATGTCATGGCAATAAATGTGAGGCAACACACCCCCCAAACCAAGGGTGTGCATTGTCCGCAATGCATGAAAACAACACATATATATAAGTGGAACATAAAATGCATGAGTATGTGAATAAAATGAAATAAAATGCAAAGAGTTTAGGTGGAGGAGGACTCCCTTTCGAAGGGTTCTAGCCGTGAGACGTGGGTCTTTCTCTTTACAAAGCTTTCTCTATTGGGAGCCATGCGCTTCTTTTGTTTGATACTGGGCTTTGATGTGGCTGTAGAAGCTCTAATATCATGAAGAACTTCCTCATCAATCTTTACCAACACAGAGGCACACAAAACATCAATGGCAGCAGATGATGCATGTGTGACAGGTTTGGCATGAGCATCACCATTGGACTCTTCGGAGGTGTTAGTTTTGACAGACTCGACTTGAACAGGTGAGACTAGAATTGTGGCATCTGATTGTTGTGTTGGAGTGTAAACAGATTAGGGGCTTGACGACATTCCTTTTTGGGTAGCAAACTCAACTGGAAATTCTAGAAACTTTGGCAATGAATCAGTGGCAATGCCCTCCAGAGTTGTCTTAAGGGCTTGGTCTCTAAAACCAACATATTGCCAGAGCATGAAATTATGTTCCTAAACCCTCTCTAGCTTCTAGAGAATGAGTTCTTGTCGCTGGAAAATCTGGGAAAGTAATGCCAAGGCTTCGGTTGGCATCGTTGCTGGCATCAGTGTCTCCGGTTTTGCCTTGGTTGGTTTGGCAGCAAACATTGGCTTAGTGAAATTTCTTTTACCCTTCTTCTTTGCCTCCTTAGCAATTAATTATTTCCACAATGCAAGGGTGATTGTTCCTTTGTATTTTTGTGTGTTGTATGAATCTAGTCTTGGCACATTGTGGAGCCTGCAAATTTTAGTTGTCAAAGAAGGAAAAACCAAACTACCACTGCCCCTACCAGCACATTTGTAGGTCTCATTCATTATCAATTGACCCACGTTAATTTTTTTGCCTATCATGATGGAATTCATCAGTGCCATCCTTTCCTTATAGACAGTTTCATTGTACGTGGTAGGCATTAGGTTTGCCTTTAGAAAATGGTTCCACCCCCTTGGTTGTGGCTTCAGTGCCAACCTTTTCACAGTCCTATGGCCCTTGGATGAAACAATCTACTTTGTGTCAGGCTCACATAAGTCCTTCAAAATCATATTCCTCTTGCCATCATCTAAAGATTCAGCAAATGCCAAATGTTCTTCTCTTGTTCCATCCGACTCAAACAACCCATTACTATACCCTTCATCAAAATAAACACACTTACCTCTTATACATAGAAAATGATAGTCTATCATAGTCAAGTTGTAATACCCCAAAATGTGGTATAGGAGTATGACACTAATTCGAGTATGTTTTAAATTGATTCGAGAAATTTAAGAAGTAGATAATTAAATAAGTTAAGGACCTACTATGAAATTCGTATAGTTTGTTAGCTAAAATGAAATTACTAACTTGAAAAGTTTTAATTATTGAAACTTTGCATGTAAAAATCAATGCAAGTTAGGGACCTTAATAGGTGTCATTTTGAGGAGGAAAACATGTGGATGAAGGGGAGGTAAGGTTCGGTCATGGGGGGTGTAAAAATAACCAAAACCATGAAGTGTAGAGAGGGAGTTGAGAGAAAGTTGCAAAATAGCTCATCCTAGCTCACTTCTTGAATTTTGTTCAAAAGATTTTAGGAGTAAGGTAACCACATTTCGTTCTTTACTCCATGTTCAAGTAAAATTTGTACTTAATTGTAGATTTTCGAAAATCATGTGATTGCTAGAAATGTCAAAGGACTAAAGTGGTGTTATGCAAAATTTTTGGTACATTGTGTGGTATTATGGTTTTTGTGTTATGTGAAAACATGGATAAAGTACTAAGGACCATTCGAATAAGGTATATATGTATATATTTATGTGTTTTGGACTGCTTAGTATATATGAAAATACATGAGAGACTGTTTTAAGGTATATATGTATATACTTATTATATATGAAAATACATGGGAGACTATTTTAAGGTATATATGAATATTTTATGTGTTTTGGACTGCTTAGTATACATGAAAATACATGGGAGACTGTTTTAAGGTATATATGTATTTCTTAAAACTGTTTAAAGCATGAAAAAAATAAGTAAATGAAAACAGGGCAGATCTGAAGTTATATGAAATTTGGGACTGTTTTGACATGTATAAATAACCATTGGGCTGTTTTGATACATGAATTTGTGTATACAAGAAAATGAAGCTGTTTTTGCATTGATTTGAATGTTGGGGACTGTTTTGATATATTAAAATAAATATGCTAGTGCAGTAGACTAGTTTGGCAAAGAAATTAACATTAGTGAACTATTATAAGTATGAACATGTATGTATTTGAAGATTGGGATTGTTTTATATATATAAACTTAATGGACTGATTTTGATGAATAATTGTATATATATGTTTGGCTGGACAGTTTTGAATATACATGTCTAATTGGACTGATTTGTGTATACATGAAAATATATAGACTGTTTTGATGAGTATTTATGTATACATGTTTTAATTGAATTGATTTGTGTAAACATGAGAATATGTGGGCTGTTTTGGTATGAAATTATGTATACATGTTTTAATTTGATTGATTTGTGTAAACACGAGAATATGTGGGCTGTTTTGGTATGAAACTATGTATACATGTTTTAATTCGATTGATTTGTGTAAATATGAGAAGATGTGGGCTGTTTTGGGATGAATTATGTATACATGTTTAAATTGGATTGATTTGTGTAAAAATGGGAACATGTTGGACTGTTTTGTCTTGATGTAAAAGTTATGTGGGCTATTTTGTAAAATTTAAGTATGTAAGTTAATGTATGGGCCGTTTTAGTCTAATATAAAAAATAGTGAACTGTTTTGTACATCTGAAATTTAGGGTCTGTTTTATAGTAACAAAAATGTCAATAGATTATTAAATGGATATTTATGTGATTATATGTACACTACGGATTGTTTTGCTTGAAAATGAGTCTTAATAGACTGTTTTGTATAAGTTAAGTGATTAATTGTCTAGTTAAAATGTTACATTTATAATCCTGGTGACAATAGTCATCTTTAATCAATAAATTGAACTGGTTTTAACTTATTATTTCGTTTGAGGTACATACTATGATAAGAGGAGTGGAAGAAATAAGTGACTGTGAAGCAATGTGCGGTTGTGGTTCAGGTATTCCATAACTTTGGAATATAAAGTGAACGTAGTTACATTTGTCTCGGATGACACGGTGTCATCACGACCTTCATTTCTATGATGTATATTAATTAATTCATAAGCATGTGCATATGGCTCACATAGAGCATAATGTCTGAATGTATTCATAGCATGGCATCTTTGATAAGTCGTTTGGTTATGTTGCATCACATATGCACCTTGTTCCTTGCTATGCTATGTTTGTAACAGATGATTATGTACACTTTACTATAAAGCTTGAAGCTAACTACTAACCAATAAAGTTTCCAACAAAGGAATTGAATATCAAAGTTATAAAAACATAATTCTAAAGCCTTAAGGAGTTAGAAGCTCAACTTGTGTTATAAGATACTAGAAAGAAGATATAAGTAAGTCTACTTGTAACATAAGAAATCTCTCCTAACATCAAGACATAAGATATTTAAGTTGCATATTCAATGGAAGCCCTTGGACGCATTGGCATAATACATGGTATACTTTGGGACTACGGTCCATGAGCTACAGCTCGGGTGACAACCCATTACATGTGATATATTGGCGACAGTTGGAGGTAACGGGGAAGATGAAGGATATTGGCGACAATTTGGTTGGATAGTGAGAAGTTAGGATTATTATGTTCATACACTAGTCATTGATTAGTGCTTTGTGCTATGTGTAATTCGGACCAATGGTACTTATGTCCAAATGTGATACAAGGCAAATGATTTAAAAGATTTGATAATGGAAACTAAGATTTTGAAATGATCTATGAACATTTAATACATTATTGTTTGAATAAAACAAGAGGGCAAACTTGCTATGTACTATAAAATATGCCTTGGTGGCAAAGTTAATAAGGATATGGAGCAATGCTCATCCTTAAGGAAAACTTCACATGCGGTGAACATATGTATAATATGAAAGGCAAAAAGCTTTGATATGAAACTCAGTTTAAAGCCATAAAGATAATCAGTTAAATTTTGAAGATTATAAACCCCAATAAAGCTTTGTTAAGGTTAAGGTTAAAACAAAAGAATCAAATGCTAACCTAAGCTTGTATTTTTTGAATTTCCTTCCAATATCATTGACATTATGCTTTGATAATTTTGATGTATCTACCTCACTTAGGCTATATCAGCCTAATGCATTCATTGTTCATATACTTGCAGGATTATTTAAAGTTGTGAATTTCTATCATGGACAAAGGTTGCAAGTCACAGCCTAAAGTTTCAAGTAGACTCTAGTCTTCCCTTATTTTAAACTCCATAGATGGTGGCATAGTGATTATAAAGTAACATATAAAACAATGTGTTGTAGTATTATGTTATTCATTGTAAAGCTTATAAATGGCATTTGTATTTCTTGATAGTGTCTAGATAATTATTGTTGGTTTGATCATTTTGGTTAACTATTGTGATAATATCATAGAAAAATGGATGAAATAACCAAAAGTTTCGAATGAGGCTAGTATGCATGTATAAATGGTAACATGATCATGCAGTGATAACTTGTTTGCTTAAGACATCGTTATTTGTAATCCTAAAAGCATTAAGTTGTGAAATAGTAAGCATTAGTTGCTTTTATATTGATTGAATCAGTTTGACATATGATTAAGAAAAGTAATGAACCAATATAGTTCATGTTCGATTTGGGGTCTAGAATGATATCTAAGTAGAATGCATGAAATTTGTGTATGTGTGAAATTGTTTATTTGATTTTTGGGTTGGACACCTGTATGCTATGTGCAATGATAGTTTTTATTATGTCAAAAAAATTGAGAATCTCTAAGTTAAGTGGTTGGTGATGTCAACGTGACTGGGAGTATGTACATTGTTTAAGTGCAATGTAAAGTATGATAAGAAATGAACTGAATTTTTTTTAGTTGGCATTTTGGAATTTATCTAGCAAGTTAATAAGATCTAATGAATTAGATGATGTTTGAGTTACTTCTTGATCGCTTTCAAATGAATAGTGTCTAGTCTTGCTTAGAATTAATATACTAATGAAGTAACAAGAATCATAAAAGCTAAACATGAGTTAATATGAAATATTGATAATAATAAAACATTATTATTGATTGGTCTTAAATCCTTCATGACCTTTGATTCGTAACTATTATTGATTGTTGTTTTAAATAATCTGATTGTCGTTAATGCACATTGGACGGTGATTACCCTTGCATCAATTGCTTTCTAAAGTTTGTTAGTATCTTTATATGGTTTATTAAGTAACTTTTGAGTCTTAAATTTTGTAGTAGTGTTACATTGGAACCATATTATGAATCTATATCTTGTTATGTTGTGATAGAAGTGTCATGTTGGACGGAGAAAATTTATTGTAAAATCGTTTGAATTAATCAAACCATTATTAATGATTTCTGTTTGTGTCTCTTTAACACCTTCGATTCTAGTTTTCTTCTAAACCGGGTTGGGGGTGTTAGAATTTGGTATCAAAGCTTAGTTTTAGCCGATTTTAGGGTTAAACTGAAGTTTATTCTATGTTTGTATTCTGCATATGCCACCTAGGAGTTTAAACTTTTGTTCAGGGTTGATGACTTGCAACTAATACGATTTGTCTACTTAGTTTTGACATTGAAAAAATGTGTAAATACTCTGAGCTTGATAATACAAATTATACGTCGTTAAAGAAATTTAAGGACAAATTTCTTTTAAGGGGAGGAGAATTGTCATACCCCAAAATGGGCATAAAGTCAAAAGTAGCCCCCACGTTTAACCTTTTTGTCACTTTAGCCCTTATTCCTTTTTTGGTCCAAACAACCACCTAACGTTTCTTTTTTGTTCAAATTTCACCCTCGTTGGAGGGAAACTGTTAGTCAACTAACGGTCAATGTCTGAGGCTGATGTGGCATGCTTACATGGCATGGGGCACTGACGTGGCACTTTGCTAACATGGCATCGTGATTTTTTTTTAAAAATAATTATTTTTAGATTAATTTTTAACCAATCAGACGCTACCACGTGGCACCCTCATATGATGACACGTGGCATCATCAGCGTCTGATCAAAGGCATAAGAAAGAAGCAAAATACAATAGGTGCGCTTTGGGGGATTCAAACCTAGGCCATTTGGATGAATAGCTCAACATACAACCACCAAGCCAACCTACTATATTGTTATTTTTCTACCACTTATTTTATTTATTCGTTACTTTATTTGTTTGAAAGTGAAAAAAGATTCATCAAATTATTCACTAATATATCCTAAAACCTAAAACCCTTAAACCCTAAAAAACTAAATCCTAAAAATCAAAATACTAAAAACCTAAATCCATAAACCCAAAATCCTAAACCTAAACCCTAAACTTCTAAAAACATAAACCCTAAAACAATAAACACTAAACTTAAACCTTTAAACCCTAAACACTAAAACTTGAAATCCTAAACCTTAAAACTTGAAACACTAAAAACCTAAACCCATTAAATTGAAACCCAAAACATATAAAACCCTAAACCTTAAACATATAAAACCTTAAACCCTAAACACAAAAACCCTAAACCTATAATAAAAAACAATAAAACCATAAACCCTAAAAAACTAAAACCTTAAACACATAACCTAATGTTCTAAACCTAAATTTAGGGTTTAGGGTGTAGGGTTTATGATTTGATGTTTAAGGTTTAGGTGTTTAAGGTTTAGTGTTTTATGTGTTTATGGTTTTAGTTTTAGGGATTTGGGTTTAGGGTTTAAGGGTTTTAATTTTTAAGGTTTTAGTATTTAGGATTTAAGGTTTATGGTTTATGATTTAAGATTTAGGGTTTAGGGTTTTATGTGTTTAGGGTTTTGGTTTTAGGGATTCAAGTTTAGGGTTTATAGGTTTAGGTTTTTAATGTTTCAATTTTTAGGGTTTGGGCTTTAAGATTTAGTGTTTATGGTTTAAGATTTGAGGTTTAGGTGTTTAGGGTTTTGAGTTTAGGGTTTAATGTTTAAGTTTTATTAATTCAAGTTTAGGGTTTACAGGTCTAGGTTTTTAGTGTTTTAATTTTTAGGGTTTAGGGTTCAGAATTTAAGGTTTATATGTTTTAGTTTAGGGTTTATAGATTTAGGTTTAAGGTTTATGGGTTTAGGTTTTTAGTGTTTTGATTTTTAGGGTTTAGGGTTTATAGTTTAGGATTTTAGGGTTTAATGAATCTTTTTTCACTTTCAAACAAACAAAGTAATGAATAAATAAAATAAGTGGTGGAAAAATAACAACATAGTAGGTTGGCTTGGTGGTTTTGTGTTGAGCTATTCCACCAAATAGCCAAGTTTGAATCCCCCAAAGCACACTTATTGTATTTTGCTTCTTTCTTATGCCTTTAATCAAACACTGCCACATGGCATCATCTGATGATGCCACGTGTCATCATATGAGGGTGCCATGTGGTAGCGTCTGATTGGTTAAATATTAATATAAAAATAATTATTTTTTTAAAGTAATCACGATGCCACGTCAGCGCTCCATGCCATGTAAGAATGCCACGTCAGCCTCAGGCGTTGACCATTAGTTGACTAACGGTTTCCCTCCAACGAGGGTGAAATTTGAACAAAAATGAAATGTTAGGTGGTTGTTTGGACCAAAAAAAAAGAATAAGAGCTAAAGTGACCAAAAAGGTTAAACGTTAGGGGCTACTTTTGACTTTATGCCCCTAAAATGTGGTCTAGGAGTATGACACTAATTCGAGTATGTTTTAAATTGATTCAAGAAATTTTATAAATAGATAATTAAATAAGTTAAGGACCAACTATGAAATTCGAATTGTTTGTTAGCTAAAATGAAATGACTAACTTGAAAGTTTTAATTATTGAAACTCTGGATGTAAATATCAATGCAAGTTAGGGACCTTAATAGATTTTGAGGAGGAAAACATGTGGATGAAGGGGAGGTAAGGTTCGGTCATGGGGGTGTAAAAATAACCAAATTGCTATCATCTTCTCCATCCTCAATAACTGAAACCATGAAGTGTAGAGAGGGAGTTGAGAGAAAGTTGCAAAATAGCTCATCCTAGCTCACTTCTTGAATTTTGTTCGAAAGATTTTAGGAGTAAGGTAACCACATTCTGTTCTTTTCTCCATGTTCAAGTAAAATTTGTACTTAATTGTAGATTTTCAAAAATCATGTGATTGCTAGAAATGTCAAAGGATTAAAGTGGTGTTATGCAAAATTTTTGGTACATTGTGTGGTATTATGGTTGTTGTGTTATGTGAAAACATGGATAAAGTACTAAGGACCATTCGAATAAGGTATATATGTATATATTTATGTGTTTTGGACTGCTTAGTATATATGGAAATACATGAGAGACTGTTTTAAGGTATATATGTATATATTTATGTGTTTTGGACTGCTTATTATATATGAAAATACATGGGAGATTGTTTTAAGGTATATATGTATATATTTATGTGTTTTGGACTGCTTAGTATACATGAAAAATACATGGGAGACTGTTTTAAGGTATATATGTATTTCTTAAAACTGTTTCGAGCACGAAAAAAAATAAGTAAATGAAAATAGGGCAGATCTGAAGTTATATGAAATTTGGGACTGTTTTGACATGTATAAATAACCATTGGGCTGTTTTGATACATGAATTTGTGTATACAAGAAAATGAAGATGTTTTTGCATTGATTTGAATGCTGGGGACTGTTTTGATATATTAAAATAAATATGTTAGTATAGTGGACTAGTTTGGCAAAGAAATTAACATTAGTGAACTATTTTAAGTATGAACATGTATGTATTTGAAGATTGGGATTGTTATATATATATATATATATATATATATAAAACTTAATAGACTGATTTTGATGAATAACTGTATATATATGTTTGGCTGGACAGTTTTGAATATACATGTCTAATTGGACTGATTTGTGTATACATGAAAATATATGGACTGTTTTGATGAGTATTTATGTATACATGTTTTAATTGGATTGATTTGTGTAAACATGAGAATATGTGGGCTGTTTTGGTATGAAATTATGTATACATGTTTTAATTGGATTGGTTTGTGTAAACATGAGAATATGTGGGCTGTTTTGGTATGAAATTATGTATACATGTTTAAATTGGATTGATTTGTGTAAAAATGGGAACATGTTGGACTGTTTTGTCTTGATGTAAAAGTTATGTGGGCTATTTTGTAAAATTTAATTATGTAAGTTAATGTATGGGCTGTTTTACAATAATATAAAAATCAGTGAACTGTTTTGTACATCTGAAATTTAGGGGCTGTTTTATAGTAACAAAAATTTCAATAGATTATTAAATGGATATTTATGTGATTATATGTACACTAAGGATTGTTTTGCTTGAACATGAGTCTTAATAGACTGTTTTGTATAAGTTAAGTGATTAATTGTCTAGTTAAATTGTTACATTTATAATCTTGGTGACAATAGTCATCTTTAATCAATAAATTGAACTGGTTTTAATAACTTATTATTTCATTTGAGGTACATACTATGATAAGAGGAGTAGAAGAAATAAGTGATTGTGCAGCAAGATGTGGTTGTGGTTTAGGTATTCCATAACTTTGGAATATAAAGTGAGCGTAGTTACATTTGTCTCGGATGACACGGTAAAGACTGTAAGGTAAAAGTACCTACAATCACATCGGTGTCATTGCGACCCTCTCGGTGCGCATACACCCTAGCCGGTCCACCTCCCTCAAGCTGGATAGCAACGGTGTGAGCCACAGTCCTTTGACCACCATCTCTGCGCTGAAACGGTCCACGACCACGACCACGACCTCTCTGCGGAACAACAACAAGTGTAGTACCCTGCCCATCTTTAGCCAACAAAGGACAATCATGTCTCATATGGTCGCCGGACCCACAGCTCCAACAAGCATTCGCCGCAACAGGCGCGAGGCCTAACCCTCTTTGGCCAAACATAAACAATCTCGCCTCAAATGATCTTGGGATCCACAAACCCAACAGGTGTTAAATAGAGCTCTAACTTGGGTACCCTACCCCTGGACTCCACATCCAGCAATACCTCCGCCACGCCTCGGCTCTAGGCAAAACCTCTGATCACGGTGTATCTTGGTCTGACCACCGCCACTACTAGAATCAGCCGCCCTTTTACCAGAGCTAAAGCCCCGAGACCTAGAAACCATACCCAGATTATGCTCAACATCCTTAGCTTACGAAACCAACATATTGAAATCTGTGTAATCAGCAGCAAACATGTATGTCTTAACCTCCTACACGAGCCCATAGCAGAAACAATCACATCGCGTAAGCTCATTGGGAACTAACTCAGGTGCATACTAACTCAACCTCACGAACTACACCTCGTACTCCAGAACAGACATACTGTCCTATCGTCCTGATATCAGACTCCCAAGTGCTTCTTCCGAAAAGCACCACAAAAGAACTCCTAGGTCACATCCTTAGTCACCATACCAGATATCGTGGTAGAACACCATGTATACGCATCACCCTGTAATAGGGACACAACACAGCCCAGCTTACGAGCATCAAAATAGCCCATCTAACCCAGTATCCTCTCAGTACTGGCCAACCATTCCCCAAAAGCCTTAGGTGACAAACTTCGAAACTCAACTCCACCCAAACTGCAAAGACGTTCTAGAGGAAAACCCTGCCCAACTACTGGTGGTGTCAGCACATGAACACCCGCAACTACTACCTAAAAAGCACTGATTATGGCCTGTATCAACGGTGCCATATCACCTATCCCTGGCCCAGCTGGCGTAGGTGGTACTTGCTCCACTACCTCAAGTGGATTAGGTGGGGCTGGTGGCAACCCTCCAGGAGGTATAACATGCTCCTCGACTTCCTGCCCAGTGGCAGCAACAATCATACCAAATCGCAACTCTCTCGTCGGTCCCGTCGTGCTAAGAATATATCTAAAGCATGGTAATCATTCAAATACAAAACAATTAGGCAAGCTTCAAGCAAGGATCCAAGAATTCCATTTCAAAATCATAATATTTCAGACTATAATAATAAGACAATGGGTTTCCCAAATTCCCCCAACATGGCATAAAACAGGCACCGTGCATATTACAATCACCGTGCATATCAAAGATCAGATAACAACTCACAATAACATCACAAGAATCAAACAAACTTCCAACCATCGCAAACCTGGCTCTGATACCACCAAATGTAACCCCATTGACCTGGCCTAGTCGCAAGACTGAACCGAGAGAGCTACATTAGGTTTACTGAAGTAATCTGTAAAGAATTAAGCACAAAATCCGACCATTTTTCCTTCTTTTATCTAATCTAGATGCAACATAATTATCTTATATGTGCATATTGATTTTTGGTGAGAACCCCACTCAATCGAGCATCGAATTGACATCCAATCGTCATATATACGATTTAAGGACCAAATTGCAAAATCTAAAAATTACGAGGACTTAGCCAAATTTTAAGTTACCATCCTTTAATTAGACAGGTTACATGCTTACACGTCAAAATTCAGCTCAAAAAGATCATCCAAACTTAATCAATTGCATCCACAACATTCAGGGACCAAAATGTAATAAAACAGAACTTCAAAATATCCCAAATAACTGATTTAACGGTAGCCGTATCGGTACGGTTACTCCCGTTTTGGTATGCCCTTGCTGATTCAAATCCCCACCTTTCTAGGAACCAAAGTTCATTCTGATACACCTCCGCGTATCGAAACACCCCTAAATTTATCACTATACCATATCGAAATAGGTACCCGCATACCGAAATGCTGGCCTAAAATGCCTTGGCCCATACCATGATGATTGCCTTCGTACCGGTACGCTAAGCCTGAAATGGTTACCTGTACCGAAACAGAGACACCTATACCGATACGCCTAGACCTGTAATGTCCATTTTCGCTGGTTTAACATACATTCAGCCATACCAAAACTTCCTAACATGCTCCTAACTCTCAACCAACATAATCAAGAACCAACCCACAACATAACCCCAAAGATTCAACATCATTTCATGACATTTTGAATCAAATGAAAATATATAGGTATGCAACCTAGAAAGCCATACAAGTAGAACATGAAACTCCAAACCATCACCAAAATCAAACCATAAAAGGCCATTTACAACACAAGAGCATCAAAGTAAACTTGCTCAAACAGGGAGTCCAAAAAAACATCTCCCAATTAACAACGAAAACCTCCATTACCCTTATTACCTATAGTCTAACTCAAAACATACTTTAAATTAGCGATACAATCACAATCGCGATACAATTACCTATAGTCTAACCTCCATTACCCTTGCTTCCTGCTGCCTTCTAAGCTTTTAATTCTCTGCATTGATGGACAAAGAGAGCGTAAGCATACTAGGCTTAGTGAGGAGTGCTCAAAAACAACACACCATCAATGCATTAAAACCATTTCTCAACATTACATTATAAACTCATTTCAAACATCCTTTAAAACATTATCATGCCATTAAAAAATGCACTTAACATCTTTAAAACCAGCATATTAAACCATATGCAATATGTATCATTAACCAACAGCAAGTCCCATTGCTCAACCTCAATTTAAGCCTTCCCATGCATAACAACCATATGCAAAGCTTAAAGAGTAAACATGTATAAATCACATTATACAACATAAACTTTTCAATGATACATCAACAATTATATTGGTTCATAAGTGATCATTAACCAAGTTCCTTTACCAAAATAGTTCATCGGATACATGGATTCAACAAGTGATTACCCAACACTTCAAGCCATCTCAACCGAAATTAGCGATACAATCACAATCGCGGTACCTAAACAACCAAGTACACTTTCAACCCACGGGGACACCGACCCCTTACCTCAGTTAGATGCTTAAACCACTAACGGGAGTATATGGTACTGTAAAACCCTCTACCGTTAGGGTACTTGATGGAGTTTTTGGTACACAGATCTAAACCCCTCAACATCCAAGGCGACTTATTATAGTGCACTATCAATCCTATGGCCAGCCAACTATATTTGATAACAATTTTAAAACCACATCACTTGCCAATATAATTAACCGTTTACCATTTACCTTACTATTTTCAACAAGCATTAAACCAAACCATTTTCCAAAGCAACAACCATGCTTTAAACCACAAGTATAAAACACATACTTACAAGGATCACATACCATGTGCATCCTTCAGCATCTCATGCTTAAAAACAGTATCACAAATACTTTAAAACATGCTTAAACTGCAGGCTCAATGTAAATCAACACAAGTGCATAAAAACCATTTCACACTAGCACAATCGAGAGAGAAAAACCACATTTACTTACTTTCGAGTTTAAACCAGCGTATGAAGATAAGTTTAAAATCCCACAAACCACCTTTAAAACATTTCAAAGTTGGAATCAATATTCTCACTCAATGATACACGAAACCTTGATTCGCCGACGCAAAATCAAGTGTTCAAAGCCTCCAAAGCTTCACCGATCACTTTCGGATCAACCACCCCTATTTTAACAATATTACAACAAGGAATAATGCATCTCAATGCATTCAAAACACTGCAATAACACTTCTTCACAGACTTCCACAATCCTCTCAAAATTACCCGACCACAACAACCAAAATCATCACCTAATCCTTTTCCAAAAACAACCCAGCCACAATCTAACAATCTAACACTCCCATAATCATCAATTAAAACTCAAAAATAGGATTAACTTATTCACAAACTTCCAGCATTTAAACAGCCACCACAACTCCACAAAAGCACCAATCTAGCAACCTAAACAACTAGGGATTCAAGAGTTTCAGGATTCCATTGTTAAAGAAAACTTATCAACATAATAATACATCCAAAATATGATTAAAACCAATCTCCAATACTAGAAAACAGATCCAAAATGAAACTTTCACTATTTCATCAATTTCACCCAATTAAATCAATTAATGCAACATAAAAACACAAAATTAGATTAGAAACCATAAATCAAGGATCAAACACTTGGGAATATCAATAAAGACCCATTCAATAGAGGAGATCATGGACCGTACCCCTATTGTATGATTTCTCCCTCAATTGGCTTGTTTAAAGCTAAGAAAACACAAGATTTCAATGAGGTTTTATAAATCAAAGTTAAAAAATCAATTAAAAATCAATAAACTGAGTAAAATGATCTCTCACCTCTGATTTTTGATGAAAACTTGAGTGTTTGGCAGAAGAAAAGTTGAGAGAAAAGTTACGTCAATTTTCTTGAAAATGATAACTAACTTTTTAATATCCAAATCCCTTTTAATTAACTTTTAAAACACATGTTAAAAAAGTTTAATTGATAGAAGAAATCACCTGCAAAAACTTGGTAAAATAGATCCTTAAGGATTCTAAGAGTTTGATCCCTTTCATTTTAGCCACCTTTAAAAACCAGTTTTCAAAAATTGGACCAAAATGTCACACATCCAAATCCTATTTTCCAAATTGTTTTCACCAATATTAATCATATATTAAAATATGATTTTTAACTATTTTCCATTTTTTATCTTACTGTAAAATATTTACTCCTGAATCTTACTCGAATCCCTAACCTGATCCACTAGACCGTCTAACAAGCCACAAAACTGCTAGGCCCAAAACCGGAGAATTACAGCTTTCCAAACACGTTAAGGTCATTATGAGTTTCTTTTGATGCCATTCAGATTAACTAATGCCCATGTCGTATTCATGGACATGATAAATAGGGCGTTCCAACCCTAGCTTGAGCAGTTTGTTGTGGTCTTTATAAATGATATGCTGGTCTATTCTAAATTCTAGGCCAAACATGAAGAACAACTCAAGATTGTATTGTAGACTATGAGGGAGAAACAAGTATATAAAAAATTCAGCAAGTGTGAGTTTTGGCTATCAGAGGTTATGTTTTTGGGATATATAGTTTATGCTAAGTATATTTTCTGATATGAGATGAGAGCATGCTGATATGAATAAATCTATAATTTTTATGTGTTTGTTTGCACTTTAGAGACACACTGAGCCTTATAGCTTACTCTCTTTTAGTTCTTCTGACAAATACTCATATCATAGGCGATATAGTACTTGGAGGATCTCATCATTTCAGACTTTATTTTATTTATCAATATGGACTATATTTCAGTCACTCAGACTTATTTTACTATTTTTGGGTTTTTTTATGTATTATCAGACGGTGAACTATTATTACGTGGAATTACTATTTTAAATGCATTTATGAGCTTATTTTTTGTTATTTTATCGAATTATCGGAACAATGTTTATATGACTACATTTTATAATAAATGAGATTTTATTGAGTTATTCACTTTTAATATTTATTTTGTGTTTTAAAATATTTAAATCTAATATTGTTTTCTTGAGGGGCAAGTTTACAAATGCGACTTCCTAGATTAGACCCATTTCCTCTAGGCCGAGTTTAGGGGGTTACATCATGTTTGAAAGACTTGTTGATGGCCCGAAGGACTTATCTTCATTTTGTTGACATCATGCTAAAAAAACTTACTAATGGACCAGAGGTCTTAAACATCATGCCCGAAGGTTTTATAGATGGACCGAAGGAATTATTATTATACATGAGATCTAAGCAGATCATTTGAAATGAAAAACCTATTTTTCCAAATTATGTAAATCTACTTCTCTTAAATACATCTATATGTAAAAACTAAATGGATGCAATGATGTAAATTTCATGCACACATTTGTAAATTATTAATGAGCATGCTCGCTCTCATGACAATGATAAAGCAAAGATGTTTGAGAAATCTTTCTTTTCATATGCAGCTTGATCTTCATAATTTCATTCTTTTATCAACCTTAGGTCATTATTTTTTGCCCCAGCAAATTCACCCCAGCCCTTCATTTTTCATCTTTTCTTGCCTGATTCTTGATTATGGACTTTTGTGTCATAGTGACCCTTTTAAATTTCAAATAATATTTTTTTATTCTCAATAGAGATTGTCTTTTTTATTTCTCGAAACAAGAAAAGCTAGTTAAAACATTTTTGCAAAATGAAAATATGCCCCACACTCCAGGCTCAAATTAAAACATTTCATAAAATATGAGTTGATTGGATATCGAACCAATCAATTATTCTTTTACTCTTAAAAAACTATAGCTCTTTGTCATGAATTAAGAATATTGGTGATTTTCCAAGTATGAGCTCGTTTGGAAGACAATGTGTTTTGGGATCAACTCTTTTTGAATGAACCATGACTATTCAAATGTTCACTAATCTGTTTAGAAATGACTGAGTGATCTTAGTATCTTGGTGTGGGATTTTTAGATCTATTCATTGAATTCAAACCATTACAAATGCTTTTAGGATGCGTGAAACTTTATCAAACTTCTTGAGAATTGCTTCTCGTGTGCTACTTGGTGTTTGCGTGCCGACACGTTATAAGTGCAAGCATACACTATCGACATAAGTAATAAAGTGGACACACACAATGTGTACCTATGATGGGTTGTCGAATCCCACAAGGATTGTAGTAATTTACAGTTTTATTGATTAATCAAAGGTTGTGTGTGTGGTCATGAATAGAAGTGAGAAATATAGATATTAATTCATAGGGAAACTGAAGATGGGGTCTTGGTACTTCAAGTTGCAACCGATGAGTTTGATCGAACAAGTTTCTAAAATTAACATAGCACTTTATCGGGTTGTTTATCTCTTTGCTATGGTAAGACATAGCTGAAAGGACATGCTCTCTTTACAACAACTATCACCTGGTCTAGGAGAATCGGACCCGAGTGACGGAAGTTATATTGATTGACCGAAGTGAATCTGATATGAACATACAAAAATATGGGTATTTTTCAATCTTTTTCTTGTTGTAGATGCATCATACAGTCCTATGCGATTTAGTTACGTTATGGTTCAAGTTTTATGTCAAAGGTTTACAATTACCCAATCGATTATGTACATCTTACATTTAGGGACTAAAATGTAAAACTATAAATCACATGGATTAACACATTTCTAAAAGCATCTTACTGCAATTAGATACATTATAAGTATGCTTGAAAAATATCAGGTGAAACAGACAGCATGCACTCATTCAATTGATGCATGAACATAGGGTGACCAAAATGCAAAGAATTTAAACTTGGTAAATCTCCATAACTAAAATAACTATCTTCGTACCGATACTCGGGATACCATAGCGGTACAAAAAAACATCAAAGACAAATTCAGAATCGGTATTAAACTCTAAGTGTACCAATACGGGCTTTTCCAAAATGTATTTCAGGGATTCGAATCCCAACCCAAACTTATCCAAAATATTTTCAACAACCTAGTCATGATTCTAAAATTATACAAACATAAAACATGTATGCTCAATTAATTACATGCCATATACCAACACAAATCGTAATAAAACAAGGAATCTAAATGCATGCTTCCTAATAATTCAAAACAATTTCCAATATGCACCAAAAGATAAATACCCCAACATAGACTATAAATCAAATAGCACTATAGACATATGACCGTTCAAACACTAGGGAACTAAGCAATCCATCCAATCATTAGTATCTAAACCATTTTAGAATATTAGATCATAAACATCAAATATATTTAGCATTAAATGATAACCAAATAAACATTATATATTTCCATCGTCAAAAATATAACTTCAACCGTTTTATCAAGCCTTTTACAAAACAACATTCCCAAATATTTATCCCATATTGCCTTATTATAAATAGTGAAAAGACCATAAACGTACTCTTTTATACGCTTGTCTTGTAATCATTTTGTAACACCCCATTCCTAGTCTGGTAGGAATCCGGGTCGGGATGTGTTACCGATGACTAAACGATATTCGACACAGTGTTTTAGCTGATAAATGATAAGTCGGTATTCAAAGTGATACAATGATTAATACATTATTACTGGTAAATTGATACGAAACAATCGTATGTAATTTTGGACAAATTTTAAACTTTTACAAGTTTTAGGGACCAGACTGTAATTTTATTAAATTAAGGATCTAATACTGAATTTAAACATATCACAGTGTAATTCGAACTATAAACAGTGTGTCTGCAAATTTTCATGTCAATTAGACCCCATTAACCAACTCAATCTAAGCTCTTGAATTTTAGTGACAAATCTGCACAATTCTAAATTTTTTTAATCTTTATAACAATTTTTAAGCTACGCATATCGATACACCATAGGGTCGTATTGATACGCCTCTATGTGGTTCGGTAATTCAGTTACAAATTAAGGGTAGTCGTACCGATACGGGTTCTATCTTATCGATACGCCTCTATGTGGCTCGGTAATTCAGTTACAAATTAAGGATGGATGTAAGGTATATGGATATGCGAATTCCTACGCCGCACCGAAAACAATAGTGGTCTAGTACCTCCGCCGCACCAATATGACCAAAACACATCATACCTCTATCGCACCACAGTAAAGGCTATAGCCTAAGGATCGTAGTCCACCCGTACCAATGAGCTCATGAATTCTATGGCATGCAACTATATCCAATCCTGCCCGAATCCAAGGTTCACTAACAATAGTCCTATAACAATAATTTCAATAGCAATGATTTAGTACAATGAGTCGATAGCGTTATTTCCATAACAATAGAACAATAGCAATAGTTCAATAGTCATGTCTTAAACCTAATGAGCAATAACATTAGTTCAATGGCAACATTTCGATTCCAATATTTCATTAGCAATGTTCAATGCTCAATGGCCAATGATCATACATATCAATGCATCAATGATTTCGGTGACAATAACTATGACGCTACGAGCAAAGAATCGATGAAGTACTTACCAATATAGCCATCGATAATGTTTTTATGCAATATCCTTTATACACTAGGTTAGTAATGCAATAATAAATAGTTAAAGGTTCAGGAAAGGCACCTAGCCTACTCTCAAGACTCTGACTACACTCACCTTGATTTTTGAAGCTTCTACATCTCTCAGATTTCCACTCTTTTGTTCCTAGCTTTAGATGGAGATGGTGCCCATTCTTTCTCCAACTCTGGAGCTAGGGAAAAATAATAGAGAGTGTTAAAATCGATACAAAGGTATCGAAGTAAATACTTAAATTTAAGATAGCCATTAGCTTATTAGAAATCTATGGATTTAAGCCTTGAAGATGCATGAGCTTAGTTCAAAGGCTTAATAATTTTAACTTCAAATTAAGCATCAACCATCTAAGGAACTTAACAATTTATTAAGGGTTTATCCTTACCCAGTCAATGGCTATTCAATAGTATCAATGAATCAAAGGAAGCCTAAGTTTAGGAGGTTCAATAAGAGAGGTGTTAGCTTGAGCTTCAAGGAAGAAGACAACAATGGTGATGCTTGCTTGCTCAAAAGTAAAATATGAATACAAAGAGAGAAATGGGTTTCGGTGAGAGTTAAGTGAATCCTAAGTGTAAGAAACACTCAATAAGTTTAGGATATCAACCGATTAAGATTTCCTTCAATGATGGGTAAGCTATAAACAATAATTTCCATCTTTTCATTCTTTTTCCTTAATTCCAGACAATCCATCAATTGCCATCTTTTCTTAAGCAAAGGGAACCAATAGCACGTGGGGTGGAGGCAAATAAGGAGGTGACTCACCTCAAAGTGGGATAATTATGGGAGTGGTCCCTTAACTTTCTAAACTTTACCTTATTTCCCTCAAACTTTAATTTCTTACTATTTAGTCACTAAATTATTTCTAAAGGATTTAATTTGGTCCAACATCTTTAAATTGACTCAATTAGTGTCCAATACAGTATAATTGACTACACTATGTAAAGTTAATGCGAAATTTGGACCTTACATATAGATTTTCTGATCACCAGAACCTAATTTCGACTAGACCGACTTTTAGGGTGTTAAACTATCCCCTTAAGAAAAATTTAACGTTGAATTTTACCTAAACTGAAGAGATGAGGTTATTGCTATTTCATTGTTTCCTCCGGTTCTCAAGTAGCTTCTTCAATAGTATGGATTCTCCAGAGAACTTTAACCAATGGTACAAATTTGTTACCAAGTATTTTAATTTCTCTTGCAAGAATTTGAACCGGTTCCTCTTCGTAGGTCAAATCTGGTTGGATCTATACTGATTTTGGCTCAATAATACGCGAAGGGTCAAAACGGTATTTTTGAAGCATTAAAACATGGAATACATTATGGATTTTGCTCAATTCTGAGGGTAAAGCCAGACGATATGCCATAAGGCCAACTCTCTCGGTAATTTCAAAGGGGCCAATCAATCAGAGACTCAGCTTCCCCTTTTTACCAAATCTCAAAATCTTTTTCCATGGAGAAACTTTAAGAAAGGCTTTCTCACCAGCTTCATACTGTATATCCCTTCTTCTAAGATCAGCATAGGACTTTTGACGGTTGAAGGCAGCCTTTAAAAGATCATAGATGATGGCGACATATTCTTCAATTTTCTGAAGTAAGTCAGGTCCCAACATCTTGCCTTCATCAAGTTCAGACCAACACAAAAGAGTTCTACATCGTCTGCCATACAACTCCTCATACGGGGCCATTTTGATGGAAGCTTGATAACTGTTGTTGTAGGCAAACTCGATAAGAGGTAAGGATTTCTCCCAAGATCCCCCGAAATCAATAATGCACGCTCACAAACATGTCTTACAAAATCTAAATTACCCTTTTTGACTAGCTGTCAGATTGAGGGTGGAAAGCTGTACTACGGTTAACTTTGGTACCCAAAGCCTCCTACAAGGTCCTCTAGAATCGAGATGCAAAATGAGGGTCTCAATCGGAGATGATAGACTTTGGTACTCCATGGAGTCGAATAATTTCCCTGATGTACAAGCTGGCTAATTTAGGAAGCCCATAATCTGTTAAAATGTACTGACTTGGTGAAGCGGTCTATAATGACCCAAATAGCATCGTGTTTTGTGGGACTTAGTGGAAGTCCACTAACAAAATCCATAGTGATCCTCTCCCACTTCCATTGCGGTAACTCGATTGGTTGCAATAACCTAGTGGGGAACGATGCTCAGCTTTGACATATTGACATGTGAGGCATTTAGACACAAAGTTAACTATGGCTTGTTTCATGCCTGGCCACCAATTTAGCTCTCAGAGATCTTTATACATCTTTATAGAGTTCAGGTGTGCAGTGAAGTGCATCGAATGAGCTTCTTTTAGAATGTCGATGCGAAGGGATTCATCATTAGGTACACAGACCTAGTCACGAAAATATAGCAGTCTTGAAGTCAAAATTTTCATCATCATGTAATTTGGACACAATAGTTTGAAGCTCAGGATCTTGATTCTGTAATGTCTTGATTCTCGATACGATGGTAGACTAAACTTGGAGTTCAACTACAAGACATTTGTATTTCCTTAAATGAAGATAAGCGTTAATGGCTCGAGGGGAAGGCAGAGGTTTGCGACTGAGCGTATCAGCTAAAACGTTGGCTTTGCCCAAATGGTAGTCAATGACGAGATCATAACCTTTGAGGAGTTCTATCCATCTCCTTTGTTAGAGATTCAACTCCTTTTGTGTCAGAAGATATTTAAGGCTTTTATGATCTGTAAAGAGGTAACATTTTTCTCCGTAGAGATAATGTCTCCAAATTTTCAATGCAAAAACAACTACAACCAACTCTAAATCATGGGTAAGGTAATTCAGCTTATGCGGCTTGAGTTGCCCCGAAGCATAAGCGATAACCTTACCTTCCTACATCAGAACACATCTTAACCCAAGATACGAGGCATCATTGTATACTATGTAGTCTTTTCCAGACTCAGGTTGGGTTTTGATTAGAGCATGAGTCAAAACTTGCTTTAACTGGTCGAAGCTTCTCTGCTAGTCCTCGGTCCAGTTGAATGGAGTTTCTTTTCTCAACAGCTTAGTCAGAGGAGCTCCTAATATAGAGAATCCTTTAACAAATCTTCTATAATAGGTAGTTAGACCAAGGAAGCTTCTAACTTCTACAACATTTCTCGGTGGCTTCCAATCTAGGATAGCTTGAATTTTTTCGGATCCATCTAGATTCCCGTGGCGGAGACAATATGCCTAAGGAAGGCAACTTTAGATAGCCAATATTCATATTTGGAAAACTTGGCGTATAACTACTTTTCCCATAGGGTTTAAAGGATAATACAAAGGTGAACACGGTGTTTAGCAGCATTCTTAGAATATATTAAAATGTCATCGATGAATACCACTATGAATTTATCCAAATAGGGTCTAAAAAATCGATTCATTAAGTCCATAAAAGCTGTTGGTGCATTGGTTAGCCCAAAGGGCATTATCAAGAATTCGTAGTGGCCGTATTGTGTACGGAAGACAGTTTTGGGTACATCACATTCTTTAACTTTCATGTGGTAGTATCCAGACCTTAAATTGATCTTGGAGAACACAGAGGCATCCTTAAGCTTATCGAACAGGTCATCATATCTTGGCAAGGGATATTTATTCTTAATGGTCACCTTATTCAACTGTCGATAATTAATACACTGTCTCATAGAACCATATTTCTTCTTTACAAAGAGGACCGAAGCTCCCCAAGGTAAGGAACTTGGTCGAATGAAACCTTTATCTAACAACTCCTTAATATGAGTCTTCAGCTCCTTAAGCTCAACTACTGCCATTCGATAAGGTACAATTGAAACTGGGGTTGTTCCAGGTTACACTTCGATGCCAAACTCTACTTCACATGTAGGAAGTAAACTTGAAAGTTCGTCTGGAAAAACGTCAGGGTATTCACACACATATTTTGTAGTTGGGGTTCTTCCTTGGCCTCCAACGACAAAGCATACAACGATGGAGTTCTCAAATTCATTAAAGTGATGCTTTCTTTTCCAAGACCCCGAAGATATAGCTTCTTCTTATAACAATCCACCCAAGCTTGATGTTCACTGAGCCAATCTATACCGTTATAACACCGAATTCATGAATCGGTAACACCAACAAGTTGGCCGGAAAAGGAATCCCTTGAAGCATTAAGGGACAATGTTTGCACACAAGGCTTATGGTGACACAGTCACCTAAGAGATTGGTTACGATGATCTTTGATACAATAGGTTCACAAGATTGTTTGTAATGTTTCACTAACACGATACTTATAAAGGAATGAGTAGATCTAGGATCAAATAATGCATAAACAGAACATGAATATAATTTAATGGTTCCTGCAATGATGTCAGGATCATCTTCCTCTTCCTTGCTTCTCACGTGGTACAACTATATATGAGCCTTAGTTTTAGGTCTATATGATGCCTTAGACGAGCCACTAAGCCTCCTAAAGATCCCTATTTTGTTCCATTGCCTCGGAAGGACTAAGTTGGAGATGAAGGATTAGCCGGTGCAGAAGTGAACTTGATTGTATTCTTGAGACAATCACAAATGAGATGTCATATCTTGCCACAGAAAAATCATGCTCTGGACTTCTTACGTGTAATCACTCATTTTTGTCCAAGTTTTTAGTATTTTTAGTATTATTGTAATAGTAATATTATTAATTTAAAATAAAAAGGTAAAAGAATGAAAATGTGCGTGGAGCACATTTGCCCACGTCACCCCCACCATCCCTTCAATGCCTATATAAAGATATGAAATGGGGAGCAATAGGGGGAGGGATCGGGAAAAGGGCAAGCCCCATAAGAGAGTAGTGCTCTCGGCTAGCCCGGGGCCAAGGGTAGTTCCCTTGGTCCTACCCGATTCGATTAGGTCCTATTTTTGATTCGATCTAGTTAATTTTTTGGGAGGTCATGGTAGATCTCGGTGGGGTTCAGTCGGGGTTCGTCATTCGAGCTCCTAGTTAGGTATATTTTCTTCCTTTTTTATTTGTGTTGTTATTTTTATAATTTAATGAAGTATTAGTTAATTTAAAATAGTGTTCTTTTTTTAGTTTGTATGTTTATTTATATTTCAGATTAGTATTTATTTGTGTTTTAAATGAATGTTTTTATTTATGTTAGATTTGTTTTTATTAGATTAATGTTTATGAATGTTTTAGATTAGTATTTTATTTATGTTAGATTTGTTTTTATTTATGTGTTATAGTATTTTATTTGTGTTAGATTAGTATTTTTATTATGATAGTATTTATTTATATTTTTATCACATTGTATTTAAATTATTTGCCATGTTTTTAAGTTGCATAATGGAATATAAATTGTCAATGCGGTGCCCTTTTATCCGAGCGTAAACGGGGCCAGTATCAGGCATAGTGATGGTGGTTAGGCGTTTACTCTCGGATTACGGGGCCTTTAAAATCTACTCGCACTTATAACCAAATTTTAATTTAATTGTCACTTTAATCTGGAATGTTTAATATTAATAAAGCGGTAATTATTAAAGTACCAATTTTGGACGGTGTTGGGGTGCTAATCCTTCCCCATCCGTAACCGACTCCTAAACCCCATATTTTTAAAATCACTAGTTTTATGGTGTATGGCCTACCTAAGTGGCCTGTGGCGACTCCATTTTAATAAATAAACTACGGTTTTTCTAAAAACCCATGGAAGACATCAATTTCAAAATAAAACAAAATAAAATAAAAAACTCGTTTTTTAGCGCAAATGGACATCGCTAGAGATGGCGAAACCGCTGGGGACCCATTTTTTTGTTTTGTTTTAAAAAAAAACAAAAAAAGAGAGTCAAGCTTTTCAAAATAATTACGGCTTTATTAATATTGGAAGTTTCGAATTAAAGTGACTATTAAATTAACATTTGGTTATAATTGTGCGTTTATTTTAACGAATTTAAAATTTGGCATATAAACCTGTCCTTTTAAGTGGGGGGAAAACGCTAATGCTTTCGTGAGGATATCGTTCCTCCGTGTAGGCCTAGCATGCACCTTCGGGGCTCGAGTACCTTATGATTTCGTAAGGATATCGTTCCTTCGTGTAGGCATAAGCGAATGGGTCCCCCTGAATTGAACCCGGTTGAAATGAGCCTATAATGGGTGATGATCGGGGGCCTTGATACTCTTAGCAGAGGACATCAAGGACAATTTGGGTACCCCTTTATCACCAACACTGCATGTAGAGAACATATAGAAACCCACCCCTTTAGAGCCATGCAGATAACCTAGGTGTTTTAGACAGGATATAAATAGGATTGTCTTGTTTGTTTACCTTATTTAATTTGCCCTTTATTTATGTATTTATTTATTTTATCCAGTACTGACTCGTTTTATTTTTTGCTTTTTTGTATTCATTCTTGCATTTGTTGATTATTGTTATGATTTCTACATTTCGTACATTGCATCACCTCGGAAGCACGTGCATGCATCTCATTTGCATAAAATCACATACCAAAATTCTTTCACAAATTATTTTTAAGAAAAGGTAAATCCTTTTAAGGACATTTTTAAGAATGAACTTTTATATTCTTTCAACCAAATTTCTAAATCCAACCCTTTCATAACGGTGATTAAAAGTTTTAACAAGTTCTTAGATCCAGTCCCTTCACAAGGACATTTTTTAGCTTTTTTTCATCCTCCCACGAGAATAAATATTTTTTTAGCAAAGTTTTTTCAATCATTTCACAAATACACTTGTTCAGTCCTTTCATATGGACATTATTTCAAAAATAATAATAAGAGTTTCTTTTCCGATCCTTTCACAAGGACATCTTTAATATGAGCATTTAATTTAGTCCTTTCATAAGAACATTTTTCAATTAAATCTTTTCATAAGGATATTGTTAAAAAATGGATTTCTCAATTCTTTCCTCTCTTAAGATTTTTCTTTTTATCAAAAAAAGGGGGAAGAATAATTTCTCAATTGATTTTCTCAAACACAAAATTTTTCAATCCTCTCCTTTCTCAAGGATCATTTTTTTCTCTCTCAAAAATTTCTTAAAGATATTTTAATCCTACAATTCTTAAGAACGTTTTTCATAGTTCTTAAGAAGTTTTTTTCTGAATTCTATCTTTTTAAGGATTGTTTTTTCTGAAAATAGGAGAATTCCTTAATTCTATCATTTCTTAAGGATAAAAGAAGAAAAAGATTTTTTTTAAAGTTGATTGTGGGTTTTCATGCTCACAAAACTGGAAAGGGTTCAATAGAGTTTAACAAGTCCGAAAGAAATGTTGGCATAACGTGGTTAAACACGGTAAAGTTTAAGACAATGAATAATTCAAGTATTCATCGAAAAGCCATTTTTACGAATGGTCAAAGGAAAATAAATCTTTTGGAAAAATCCGATTTCATAATTGGTATAAAATGATTGTACTCAGGAGAATAGTACAACTAGCCCGGAGCAAACGGCTACCGGTAAAGGCAACTCAAAACCGTTGATCTCTGTGCATTTGGGAAAAATGTAAAAGAAATCTATAAACAAAGCTGTAAATTAAAATTTCACCAAAAATCCATTTTCGAATGGTCAAAGGAAAATAAATCCTTTGGAAAAGTCCAATGTCATAATTGGTATAAACTGATTGTACCCAGGGGAATGGTACAACTAGCCCAGAGCAAACGGCTACCGGTAAAGGCAATTCAAATCTGTTGATCCCTGTGCATTTGGGAAAAATGCAAAAGAAATCTATAAGCTAAGTCATATTTTTTCAAAATAAAGTTATTTTTGTCGTAAAGAAATTTTTATTTATTCAGAAAGCATATTTGCATTCTTTGTTCATTGTTATGGAATAGTTTTTTCCCATACGCATATACACATATTTTTGAAAAAGCATACATATGTACATACGATTTTTTATTAGGTCATTGCGAATGCAAGTATCTGCTAGTCCATTTAGGTAAATAGAGGAACAAAACCAGTGTGTAGATAATGGGCAGTTCCCATTTTAGGAAATTTTCTTCTCAGACACTTATTGTTTAATTGGTAAAATATCATGCCTTAGTTATATTTCTAGAATGATAGGAATGAGGAGAGAGTTGTGATCTGGTATGATTGCTGCTGCCATTGGGCAGGGAAACGAGGAGGATGTTATACCTCTTGAGGGGTTGCTGTCGCCCCAACTTAATCCACTTGTGGAAGTGGAGCAACTATCACCTGTGCCAACTGGGCCAGGATGAGTGACATGGCGCCGTTGATTCAAACCATGATCGGTATGTTTTAGGCAGTAGTTGTCAGTGTTCATGTGTCGGCACTAGTGGTTGGGCAAACTGGTTTGCCGTTATAGCGTCTTCACAGTCTGGGTAGAGTTGAGTTCTGTAGTCTAACACCAAAGGCTTATGAGGATTTGTTGGCCAGTACAGAGAGGATACTAGGTCAAATGGGCTGTACGGATGCCCATAAGTTGGGTTGTGTTGTGTCCCTGTTGTAGGGTGATGCCTATAGCTGCTGGACCACTATAACAGTTGGGATGGAATCTAAGGATATAACCTGGGAGTTCTTTTATGAAGTTTTTCAAGAAAGGTACCTGAGTGTTCGGTATCTGGACGAGAGGAAGAGAGTTTATGGCTCTTGTGTATGGCAGTATGTATGTTTTTGAGTATAAGGTGCAGTTTGTGAGGTTGAGCCGGTATGCACCTGAGTTGGTTATTGACGAACGATAGCAATGTGATCACTTCCGCTATGGGCTTGTGCAGGAGGTTAAGACATACATTCTTGTTGCTGATTATATAGATTTTGACGTGTTGGTTATGCGAGCCAATGATATCGAGTAGAATCTTGGTTTGGCTTCTAGATCTCGAGGCTTTAGCAATAGTAAGAGGGTGGCAGATCCTAGCTTTGGCGGTGGTTAGGCCAAGAGACACCATGATAGGAGGTATCGCCCTGATCAGAGACACAATGGAGGTGTTGTTGGGCGTGGAGCGCAGGGGCAAGGTACCCAGGTTAGAGCTCCACATAATACCTATTGGGTATGCGGATCACGCGATCATCTGAGGCGAGATTGCCCATGTTTAGCCGGAGAGGGTCAGGCACCTGCGGCTGTTGTGGCCAATGCTTGTTGGAGTTGTGGGTCTGGCGACCATCTGAGACATGATTGTCCTTTGTTAGCTGAAGGTGGGTAGGGTACTGCACTTGTTGTTGCTTCGCAGATAGATCGTGGTCAAGGCTAGTTTCAGCACAGGGATGGTGGGCAGAGGACTGTGGCTCATACAGTTGCTATCCAGCCTGAGAGAGGTGGACCAGCTAGAGTGTATGCGCACCATGAGGGTCGCAATGACTCTGATGTGATTGCAGGTACATTCACTTTAAAGTCTTTACAGTTGTATTCTTTGGTTGATTCTGGTTCTACCCATTCATATATCCTGAGTGAACATGCACAGTCGCTTGATATACATGTTGAAATTCTTAATATGGGTGTTAGAGTGACCAGTTCTCTTGGGGAGACAGTCGTGGTTAGGAAGTTGTATCGTCGATGTTTACTGATGGTTCAGGGATATGTGTTTGACGTGGATTTGATGGAGTTGCCATTCCACAGTTTTGATGTTATTTTAGGGATGGATTGGTTGACTGAGCATAGGGCTGTGGTAGATTTTGAGGCCAAACAGATATCCCTGAGGTTGTTTGATGATTTCGAGGTGGTGGTTGTAGGTGAGAACGCTAAGTTATTGTCTAATGATGTTTCAGCTTTAGAAGCGAGACGAATGATGGATTCCGAATGTGAGGCTTTCTTAGCCTATGATATGAATCTTGGTTTGAAGGAGTTGAGGGTGTAGGATATCCGTATAGTATGTGAGTTTCTGGGTTTTTTTGGCAGAGTTGTCGGGGTTGTCACCAGATAAAGAGGTGCAGTTTGGCATTCAGGTTTATACGGATACGACACCTATGTCAATTGCTCCGTGTCGCATGGCCCCAAAGGAGTTGAAAATGAAACTACAATAGTTGCTTGATCGAGGGTTTGTTAGACCAAGTATTTCACCGTGGGGTGCACCGGTGTTGTTTGTGAAAAAAAGGATGGTACGTTGCGGATTTGTATAGATTATCAGCAATTGAACAAGTTGATGATAAAGAATAAGTATCCTTTGTCGTAGATTGACGATCTATTTAATCAGTTTAGGGGTGCTTTTGTGTTCTCTAAGATAGACTTGAGATCTGGGTACTATCAGTTGAAGGTGAAGGATGTGGATGTGCCCAAGACAACTTTTCATATGAGGTACGAACATTATGAGTTTGGGTGATGTCGTTTGGTTTGACCAATGCACCGACTGCTTTCATGGACATGATGAATTGGGTGTTTCATGATTTTTTCGACCAGTTTGTGGTTGTGTCTATCGATGATATTCTTGTGTACTCTCGTACCGAGGATCATGATAGGCATTTGCGGATTGTGCTTCAGACATTGTTGGCTAATCGGCTTTATGCCAAGTTAAGCAAGTGTGAGTTCTGGCTTAGCGAGGTTGTTTTACTCAGGCATGTGGTGTCGGCCGAGGGGATTCGTGTTGATCTGCACAAAATTGAGGCTGTGATGAGTTGGAAAATGCCTAAGTCTGTGTTAGAGGTTCAAAGTTTCCTAGGGTTGGCCAGTTATTATTGTAGGTTTGTTGAGGGGTTCTCCAGTATAGCTATTTTTTTGACCAAGTTGTTGCAAAAGAACATTCACTTTGAGTGGACGGAGGATAGGCAACAGGCTTTTGATAGGTTGAAGGAAGCTTTAACATGAGCTTCGGTCTTGATTCAACTCGAATCAGGGAAAGAGTTTGTTGTCTACAGTGATGCGTCCTATGTTTGGCTCGGTTGCGTGCTGATGTAGGAGGGTAAGGTAGTTGCCTATGCGTCTAGACAGTTGAAGATGCTTGAGTGTAATTACCCTACTCATGATCTTGAACTCGCCGCAGTTGTTTTTGCCTTGAAAATCTGGAGGCATTACCTTTATGGTGAGAAGTGTGTAGTTTATACGGATCATAAAAGTTTGAAGTATCTTATGTCTCAGAAGGAGTTAAATCTTAGGCAACGAAGATGGTTGGAGTTGCTTAAAGATTATGATCTTACCATCGAGTACCATATGGGTAAAGCTAACGTTGTGGCTGACACTTTGAGTAGAAAAGTTGTTGTTGATTTGAGGGCTATGTTTGCTAGGTTGAGTGTGACTCATGATGGTGGGTTGTTGGCTGAGTTGCAAGTGAAACCGTCCTTGTCACAGGTGATTAAAGAGAAAACAGTCGTATGATGAGAGTTTGGTGGCACATGTGAAGGATATCATGTATGGAAATCCTAGGGATTTTCATTTTAACGATGATGGAGTGTTGTGTTATAAAGGTCGGATGGTGATGTCTGATGATGAAGAGTTAAGGCGTAATATTTTGACTAAAGGGCATGCTGGTCCTTTTGCTATGCATCCCGGTAGTACTAAAATGTATCGGGGTTTGAAGGAAGAGTACTATTGGGTTGGTTTGAAGAAAAATGTTGCTGATTTTATGACTCGATGCATAGTATGTCAGCGAGTAAAGGCTGAGCACTAGTTTTCTTCTGGGTTGTTACAGCCGTTGAGGATACCAGAATGGAAATGGGAAAGAATCACCATGGATTTTGTGTTTGGGTTGCCTTTGACTCTGACCAAAAAGGATTCCATTTGGGTGATTGTTGATCGATTTACGAAGTGTGCACATTTCTTGCCATTGCATACGACGTATACCTTGGATAGGTTGGCAGATCTGGACATCTCTGAGATTGTGTGTTTGCACGAGGTGCCTAAATCTATAGTTTCGGATAGATATTTGCGCTTTACAACAAGGTTTTGGGAGTGTTTGCATCGTGTTTTGGGAACACGGATGAATTTCAATACTTCGTATCATCCTCAAACGGGTGGTCAGTCGGAGCGTGTGATTCAGGTCTTGGAGGATATGTTGCGATGTTGTATCATTGAGTTCCAAGGAACTTGAGAAAAGCAGTAGCCTTTAGTGGAGTTTGCTTATAATAACAGTTATCAGGCTAGTATACATATGGCACCGTCCGAGGCTTTGTATGGTAGGAAGTGTCGTACACCGTTGTGTTAGGCTGAGGTTGAAGAAAAACACATTTCAATGCCTGATGTGTTGAAAGACACCAATGAAAAAGTGAAGTTGGCATGTGAGCGCTTGAGAGCGGTTTCGGATAGTCAGAAATCCTACGCGAATTTTAAGCATAAGGATATAGAGTATGTTGTTGGTGATCGAGTGTTTTTGAAGGTGTCACCTTGGAAGAAGGTGATGCGTTTTGGGAAAAAATTGAAGCTTAGCCCGAGGTTTATTGGACCATACAAGATTGTTGAGCGTGTGGGTCCATTTGCTTATCGTTTGAGGTTAGCTCCTGAGTTGGAGAGGATTCATGATGTGTTTCATGTGTCGATGTTGCGGAGGTACCGGTCGGATCCAACGCATGTTATGCCGGTTGAAGATATTGAGCTAAGGTCAAACTTATCTTATGATGAGGAGCCAGTAGAGATCCTTGATACCAACAGTAAGGTTTTGCGTGGCAAGACGGTTGAGCTTGTTAAGGTGTTGTGGAGGCACTGCGGTGTTGAGAAGGCCACGAGAGAAAGCAAGTTGGATATGTTGAAGCAATTTCCGCATCTGTTTCCTTCAGGTAAATTTTGGGGATGAAATTTCTTAAGTGGGGGAGAGTTGTAACGCCCCGGTTTTGGGCCTAGTAGTTTTAAGGGCTAGTTAGACGGTCTAATGGACCAGGTTAGAGATTCGAGTCGAATTCGGGAATAAATATTTTTGAGTAAGATAAAAATATGGAAAATGGTTAAAATCATATTTAAATAGATGAAAAATATTTGTGAAATCAATTTTGGAAAATTGGATTTAGAAGGGTGACATTTTGGTTGGTGACCAAAATGCAATTTTTGAAAACTGTTCTAAATGGTGACTATTTTGAAAAGGGTCAAATTCTTAGAATCTTTTGGGAGCTATTTTACCCAGTTTTTCCCTCAATTAAGGTTTTTAATATGTGATTTATTAACTAATTAAAAAGAGGTTTTTATAATAAAATGTAGTTATTGGTTTTTATAAGATTTGACGTAAACTTTCTCTTAACTTTTCTCTCCACTTCTTTTCTGCCAAACACTCTTTTTTCCATCAAAATCTAGAGGTGAGAGATCTATTTACATGGATTCTTGTTTTATAATTGATTCTTTATCTTTGATTTACAAAGCCTCGTTGAAATCTTGTGTTTTTCAAGCTTTAATCAATCAATTGAGGGGAAAATCACACAATAGAGGTAAGACTCATTCTTCTCCACTATTGATGGTTCTTTATTGACATTCTCAAGTATTTTATCCTTGATTTATGATTTATAATCTAATTTTATGTTTTTATGATGATTATTTGATTTAATTAGGTTTAATTGATGAAATTGAGGTAGATTCGTATTGAATCCGATTTCCAGTGTTGAGGATTGATTTTAAACATGTATTGGATGTTTTATAATGTGGATAAGTCGTTTTTAACATTAGAATCCCGAATCTCCATGAATCTTTAATTATTTAGGTTGTTAGATTTGTGTTTTTGAGGTGTTGTGGTGGCTGTTTAGTTGCTGGAGATATAAGGATGATGTAATCCTATTTTTGAGTGTTAATTGATGTTTATGAAAGTGTTAGATTGATATATTGTGGCTGGGTTGTGTTTGGAAAGAGTTGGATGATGTTTTCGGTTGTTGTGGTGGGTAATTGTGAAATGATTGTTGATGTTTTGTAAGGAATGTTGCTACAGTGGTTTGTATGCATTGAGATGCATTAATCCTCTGTTGTTATGTTTTAAAAATAGGGGAGGTTCATCCGAAAGCTACCAGTGAAGTTTTGGAAGCTACAGATGCTTGAATTTGCGTCAGCAAATTGAGGTTTCGCGTATCGGTGAGTGAGAACATGGATTTCAGCTTTGAAATGATTTAAAAGTGGTTTATGGGAGTTTAAACTAAGCTTGAAATGCTGGTTTAAACTCGAAAGTAAGTATGAAGTGGTTTTCTCTCTCGATCATACTATTATGAAATGGATTTATGCACTTGTTTTGAATTACATGGTACCTACTGTTTAAGCATGTTTTAAAGTATGTGAGATACTGTTTTTAATCATGAAATGTTGAAGGATGCACATGGTAAGTGATCCTTGTAAGTATGTGTAAATACTTGTTGAAAAGCATGGTTTGTTGCTTTGGAAAAGGGTTTGGCTTAATGCTTGTAAAAATAGTGAGGTGTGTGGTTAATTGTGAATTATATTGGCAAGTGATGTGGTTTAAAAATGTTATCGGATATAGTTGGCTGGCCATAGGATTGATAGTGCACTATAAAAAGTCGCCTTGGATGTCGAGGGGTTTTATACGGTGTACCGAATACTCCATCCATGTGCCCTAACGGTCGAGGGGTTATATGGTACCCTAAACTCCCGTTAGTGGGTTAAACATCTAACCGAGGTTTAGGGTTGGTGTCCCCGTGGGTTGTAAGTGTACCCGGTTGATAATGTACTGTGATTGTGATTGTATCGCTATTTCGGTTGAGATGGCTTGAAGTGTTGCGAAGACACTTGTTGAATCCTTGTATCCGATGAACTATTTTGTTAATGGAACTTGGTTAATGATCACTTGTAATCCAATATAATTGTTGATGTGCCATTTGATGGTTTATGTTGTATAATGTGATTTATACATTTTTAGTATTTAAGCTTTTCATATGGTTTGTTATGCATAGGAAGGCTTAAATTGAGGTTTAGCAATGAAATTTGTTGTTGGTTAATGACACATGTTGCATATGGTTTAATATGCTGTTTTTGAAAGTGTTAAGTGCATGGTTTTCAATGCATGATATTTTGAATGTTGTTTTAAATGATGTTTAAAAGATGATTGAAATGAGATTTCAATGTTTTTGTTGAGAATGGTTTTAAATGCATCGATGGTGTGTTGCTTTGGAGCACTCCTCACTAAGCCTAGTGTGCTTACGGTCTCTTTGTCCATCAATGCAGAGAATTGAAGTGTCGAAGGTAGCGAGGAAGCAAGGAATCGCCAAAGACTTGATACTAAGAGTATGTTTTGAACTAGACTATAAGTAATAAGGGCAATGGGGTTTTCCTTGTTGTTTTGGGAGGTGTTTGTTAAACTCCCTGGTTGAGCAATGTTGTTTGTTGCTTTTGGTTTGTAAATGGCCATTACGGATTGTTGGTTGCTTTGGTTTTGAGATTTGGGTATTGCTTGGTTTGATTTCTAGGAAGCCTGCCGCTAGATTTACATTTGAAGCATGATGCCATGAGACATCCAATTGGGTACAACTACAATTTAGGGACCAAATCGGAATTTCGAAAAGTTACAAGAACATTTCCCATTTTTATGTTACCAACCTTTAATTAGTTAGCTTTCATGCATGCATGTTGAATTTCAGCTCAAAATACTCATCCATACTCATTCAATTGCATCCACAACATTCAGGGACTAAAACACAAGAAAACAGAACTTCAGAACATCCAAATAACTAAATTAACGGCTGGCCGTATTGGTACACTTGCACTGTATCGGTACGATATCGCTATTTCAAAAACACTAATTTCCTATAGACAAATCTCGTTTCGATACGCCCTCGCGTACCGATACGCCGTGCTTGATACACATACCCCGTATCGAAACAGTCCCTCGCGTACCAAAATGCAATACCTGAAAAGGCTTACCCGTGCCGAAACACCTACCCGTGTTTCGATACACTAAGCCTGGAATAGCATACCCGTACCAAAATAGGGATACACGTACCGATACGCCTGGACCTAAAATGTCCTCATTTGCTGGTTTAACTTGCTTTCAAACATACCAATGCACCCTAACATGCTTCTAACATGAATCCTACACATTCAAGAGACAAACCAACACAAAACATCACAGATTCATCAACCTTGATCCTTGAATCGAGTGTTGACCCTAAACTTCTACTCTCTGAATACTACTTTGATATCCATGTATGGGATGATGAATGGCATTCCTTCAACCCCCTTCGCAAATAATAGAAAATATCCATTTGTTGTCCCCCTTTGAGCCTGTTCGTTTCTTTTCATTTGAACCCAAACCAAGGATCACCCCCACACTGGGGCAAATAAGAAGAAGATTTTGTTCAAATCGCCCAGTTTTGACCGCATTACAAAGATGGCACTCCATGAATAAGCGAAAGAAATGAGAATCAATGTTCTAAACGTGAAGACCAAGAGAAATATCAGAATAAGCCAGTAAAAGAAATTTTTGCTCAAAAGAACTGGCTAAACCAAATTGAAAGTGTGCCAACAAGAAGTTTGAAACAATGAAGATTAAAAGCACCATCAGAAAGTGCAATAAACGATAACAAGAGAAGATTCGATTACATGTGAATAAGAAACACATCAACATTCATTCAAGATGCAAGATACATATTCCAAAGCTACAAAGAAAGAAAAAAACTCTAGGGTGAAAACCCAGAAATGGGCAGTCTAGAGCGATCCAAGAAATAAATCAAAGAATTTTTTATTTGAGCACATTCAGATCAACAAACGCATAGAAGATATTTTAACCAGAAGAAATGATCTTCGGTTTCATCACCCTTAAACACTCATTTTGGGCCTATATATCCTTTCTTTCATAACCATGAACCATAGCCTACATTATAAGCCTACAAAGACCATTCAGATCATATGTGGATATCTAAGTTTGATAAGTTTGTCTTCAGATTACATCCCGCCTATAAGGGTTAACCTTTCTTCAAGGAACGTCAAACCTCGAAGTGCCTGATTGACACGCAAATGAGGAGAGGATGAGGGGCATAGTGAGTGGTGATATCAAGAGAGCCACTTTGAATGGGTTAGAAATTAGGTATGGGAAACATTCCTCTCGAAAGCCTAAATGGACTAGGTGAGACCATACATATGCTTATATCGCCAAAATAGGCAAGATTTTCTAAATAGACAAATTTTCTAGTGTATTTGTTATTTTAGGATCGAACATTAATTGACATTTTTGTCGATTCTTTTAATCTTTATTATTTATTCCAAACATTAGTTTTTCGAAAATGTTTGACAGTTTTCAAATTTCAATTTGTTTAATACTTATCGTTTACTCCAAACATTCACTTTTCAAAAATGTTTGGTATTTTCCTCTTTACCATTTCATCTAAACATCAATTTTAAAGATGTTTTGCATTTTTTCCTAAATTTCTCAGTTTATTTCCAAAATACTAACCTTTTTATTATAGGGACCAAGAGTTAGTTCTCGCCGAGGTGTTGCAAGAAGATTAAAGATGAGTTCAGGGCGTGGGGCATTTTGCTAGCCCTAATGATAAGTTATATGAAGACTCATCATTTAGGGTAAAAAAAATGACGATGAGTTGAATCAAGATTGAGTGGGGCATCATTGTCCGTGAAAAATCAAGATATATTACTCACAAAAATCCAAGGCGAGTGGGGCATCATTTCCCATAGAAAAGATATCATGCGTATAGGAGTTCAAATTAGAAAAGATCAGAAGTGACACAGAGATGAAAGGATTTGACTAGTGAAAAAAGTCAAAGGATTTTTCTTAAGCGAAGAGCTGATATCGACCGAGGTCACTTGGTTAGAAGGTTCAAACAGAGAAGGGACAATAAAGTTTTAAAGACAAATTTTATCGAGGCATAAGGATGAGGAATGGTTGTAGTCACAAGATGAAGCCTACCTACCCCGAAGAAAAGAAAGAAGAAGAAGAGAAGAAGAAAAAAGAAGAAAAAGAAATTTCTGCACCTTTGCATCATAAAATGTGCTCATGCATCACTTGTATCATAGGACTTCGAGCACCTTTGTACCTGTTAAGAAGACACGCACTCGAGTGTCAGAAGAAAGAAAAAAGAAAAGAAAGAAAAAGAAAAAGAAAAGGAAGGAAAAAAGAAAGAGAAGAAAAATAAGAAAAAAGAGAGATTATCTCACGATTTCAAATCAAGATTTTGAATTCTCGAACCATCACCTTTGATGGATTTCTTTTGATGTCAAGTCGGATAGAACCTGGGCATCATTTTAAAAGATATTTTTCTTAAAATCAATTTCTTAATTTTATCATTTCATAAGGATATTTTTCTTAAAACCGGTTTATTAATTTAATTTTTTCTTAAGGATGTCTTCTTTAAAATCAATTCCTTAATTTTATCCTTTCATAAGGATGTTTTTCTTAAAACTTAGATTTCTTAATCTAATCCTTTTTAAGGATGTTTTTTTCTTAAAACTTAGATTTCTTAATCCGATCCTTCCATAAGGATTTTTTTCTTAAAACTAAATTTCTCAATTTTATCCTTTCATAAGGATATTTTTCTTAAAACCAGTTTCTTAATTTAATCCTTTTTTAAGGATGATTTGCTTAAAATTGAATTTCTTAATTTTATCCTTTCATAAGGATGTTTTTCTTAAAACTTAGATTTCTTAATATGATCCTTTAATAAGGATGTTTTTTTTTTCTTAAAATTTAGATTTCTTAATCTGATCCCTCCATAAGGATGTTTTTCTTAAAACTAAATTTCTCAATTGTATCCTTCCATAAGGATATTTTGTTAAAACCAGTTTCTTAATTTAATCCTTTCTTAAGGATGTTTTCTTTAAAATCAATTTCTTAATTTTATCATTTCATATGGATGATTTTCTTAAAACTTAGATTTCTTAATCTAATCCTTTCCTAAGGATGTTTTTTCTTAAAGCTTAGATTTCTTAATCTGATCATTTCATAAGGATGTTTTTCTTAAAACTAAATTTCTCAATTTTATCATTTCATAAGGATATTTTTCTTAAAACCAGTTTCTTAATTTAATATTTTCTTAAGGATGTTTTGCTTAAAATTAAATTTCTCAATTTTATCCTTTCATAAGGATGTTTTTCTTAAAACATAGATTTCTCAATCTGATCCTTAAGGATGTTTTTCTTAAACTAAATTTCTCAATTTTATCCTTTCATAAGGATATTTTTCTTAAAACCAGTTTCTTAATTTAATCCTTTCTTAAGGATGTTTTGCTTAAAATTAAATTTCTCAATTTTATCCTTTCATAAGGATGTTTTTCTTAAAACTTAGATTTCTTAATCTGATCTTTTCATAAGGATGTTTTTCTTAAACTAAATTTCTCAATTTTATCCTTTCATAAGGATATTTTTCTTAAAACCAATTTCTTAATTTAATCCTTTCTTAAGGATGTTTTGCTTAAAATTGAATTTCTTAATTTTATCCTTTCATAAGGATGTTTTTCTTAAAACTTAGATTTCTTAATCTGATCTTTTCATAAGGATGTCTTTCTTAAAACTTAGATTTCTTAATCTGATCCTTTCATAAGGATATTTTTCTTAAAACTAAATTTCTCAATTTTATACTTCTATAAGGATGCTTTTTTAAAATCTCTAATTTTATCCTTTCATAAAGATATTTCTCTTAAAATTCAATTTTATTTTTATTATGATCTTTCCATAAGGATGACTTATTTTAAACAAATTTCTTAATATAATCCTTTCGTAAGGATGTCTTCTCAAGACTAATATTTAAGTGCATACAGGTCAAAGAGGTGGTCGAGGAGGAGGGAACAGTTCTAGAAGAGCTCGTGATTCTGAGACCACAAATAGGAAACCCGAAGAATTCATCCGAGGAAGAGCAGAATATTCTAGAAGAACCTGTGATTCCAAAGTCAAGGACGAAGAAATAAGACAAAAATGAGTGCTTTTGATCTTTGCTTTGTTCTCGTTTCACAAGAACAAGCAAAGAGGGACAACAGTAATCACTCATTTTTGTCCGGGTTTTTAGTATTTTTAGTATTATTGTAATAGTAATATTATTAATTTAAAATAAAAAGGGAAAATAATGCAAATGTGCGTGGAGCACATTTGCCCACGTCACCCCCACCCTCCCTTCAATGCCTATATAAAGGCATGAAATGGGGAGCAATGAGGGGAGAGATCGGCAAAAGGGCAGGCCGCATAAGAGAGCAGTGCTCTCGGCTAGCCCGGGGCCAAGGGTAGTTCCCTTGGTCCTACCCGGTTTGATCGGGTCCTATTTTCGATCCGATCTAGTTAATTTTTCGAGAGGTCGTGGTAGATCTCGGTGGGTTCAGTCGGGGTTCGTCATTCGAGCTCCTAGTTAGGTATATTTTCTTCCTTTTTTATTTGTGTTGTAATTTTTATGATTTAATGAAGTATTAGTTAATTTAAAATAGTGTTCGTTTTTTAGTTTGTATGTTTATTTATATTTTAGATTAGTATTTATTTGTGTTTTAAATGGATGTTTTTTTTTATGTTAGATTTGTTTTTATTAGATTAATATTTATGAATGTTTTAGATTAATATTTTATTTATGTTAGATTTGTTTTTATTTATGTGTTAGATTAATATGTATGTATTGTTTTAAATTAGTATTTTATTTGTGTTAGATTAGTATTTTATTATGTTAGTATTTATTTATATTTTTATCACATTGTATTTAAATTATTTTCCATGTTTTTAAGTTGCATAATGGAATATTAATTGTCAATGTAGTGCCCTTTTATTCGAGTGTAAACGGGGCCAGTATCAGGCGTAGTGATGGTGGTTAGGCGTTTAATCTCGGATAACGGGGCCTTTAAAATCTACTCGCACTTATAACTAAATTTTAATTTAATCGTCACTTTAATTCGGAAAGTTTAATATTAATAAAGCGGTAATTGGTAAAGTACCAATTTTTGGCGGTGTGGGGGTGCTAATCCTTCCCCATCCGTAACTGACTCTCGAACCACATATTTTTAAAATCTCTGGTTTTATGGTGTCCGACCTACCTAAGTGGCCGGTGGCGACTCCATTTTAATAAGTAAACTACGGTTTTTTCTAAAAACCACACGGACGACATCATTTTCAAAATAAAACAAAATAAAACAAAATAAAAAACTCATTTTTTAGCGTAAAAGGACATCGCTACATTACGACATTGCCCCATGGGATGCCTATGCTAGCAGAAATTGCAAACTGGAATTGTGTCTCTCGTCTAGAGCTACCAGTGTTGTCGATAGATTTTTTTCCTAGGAAAGGACTAGGTTACTACTTGAGGCCTAGAAATATATCTAGAACAAGAAGGCTGTGAAAACATATTCTGCTTCAGACCCTGGAACTTTTCTTTCTTAGAAGACTTTAGAGGACGAGAATCTTCTCGATATCTCTTATCAGACTTGTTTGATCCACCTACCTTATGGGATTTCTATGCAACTTTAGTAGCTTTAACCCTATTCACCAAGTCTTGGAAATCGGTGATGCCCAATGCTGGAAACATAGGGTGTACGTCATCATTTAGCTTATTGATGAACATTCTACACTTTTCATCCTCTTTCTTGATATATTCGGCTCCATACCTGTAGTACTTGCAGAAATCATGGATGTACTGCTCCACAAGTCGTCCACCTTGCTTCAAATGAAGGAAGATGTCACGCCTCTCAGCGAGGTAATACTCACTAGTTTATTTCTTTCGAAATTCACACATAAAGAACTCTCAAGTCACAGCTTCTTCAAGGACTACAAGAATGGCAGTCTCCTACCAATAAAGCGCTTCATCAGCTAGTAGAGCGAGGGCACACTTAAGCTTGTGTTCATCAGAACACTTTAGTTGCTTCGTCAGGATTCTTAGAGTATTATCCAGCCAATACTCAACAATTTCAGGATCATCGTCATCACGACCGGTAAAAGAGTAGGCCCGATGCTGAGGTATCTTATCGATGAGATCTCGAGCACTCGTGATAGCAATGGTAAGAGGTTGGATGGTCTACTCAGCCTTCATCGAGGTCATAAATACTTTAAACATGTCAGTCATGTTCCTGTAGCATTCAGCTTGAGCAAACTGTACCTCGGGCTCAGGGTCTTGTGATGGAGGATTTTGCAAAATTTAAGGGTCTCCCCCATAATCTCCTCGCCATGAGTTGAGGAGCCGGTGACATGCTCGTCTATACTAGCTTCATTAGAGTCAAACGTCTACAAATAAAGAGATCTAGTTAGTCGGTAAGTCACAATATACAATAAATAACTCATAGGTGGCATAATGGAATGTAAAGACAATACAATAATTTCGGTTTAGTCCTAGAATCAACTAAACTCTAACTCTGATACCACAAATATAACAATCCTTTCCCAGCCTGGTATGAATCTGAATCGGGATGTGTTACCGATGACTAAACGATGTTCGACATAGTATTTTAGTTGATAAACGGTAAGTCAGTATTCAAAGTGATACAATGATTAATACATTATTACTGGTAAATTGATACGAAATAATCTTATGTAATTTTGGATAAATTTTAAACTTTTACAAGTTTTAGGGACCAAACTATAATTTTGATAAACTAAGGATCCAATACTGAATTTAAACATATCACAATGTAATTCAAACTATAAACAGTGTTTGCAAATTTTCATGTCAACCAGACCCCATTGACCCACTCAATCTAAGCTCTTAAGTTTTAGTGACCAGTCAGCACAATTCCAAATTTATTTTAATCTTTATAATAGTTTTTAAGCTACGATTATCGATACGCCATAGGGTCGTATCGATACGCATCTATGAGGTCTGGTAATTCAGTTACAAATTAAGGTAGTCGTGCCGATATGGTCTCTATTGTATCGATATGTTATGCTTAGCAAAAATTAAGGATTTACATATTCAAAAGGTCGTACCGATACGGCTACAACTGCATCAATACGCCTTGATCGAGACCGTTAAAACGGTTAACTATAGTATACCCATACCGATACTTGGTATCGGTAGGCATTTGATAATTATTTAATATAATTAGGTTTTGATAAGGCGTATTGGTACTGAGCTACAATAATTTTCAAAATTTAAAATCTCGTACTGGTACAACTTGAACCGTATCAGTACACCCTTCAACCCAATTCCAAATATGCAAGTCTATACAGATACGCCATCACTTGGATCGGTGCGGTAGGGCCTATAATGTATTTTTTATCTGGTTTATTAGCATTTTACCCCTCCAAACCATGTACAAAATTAATGAAATTTTACCAGCAAGATTATTTAGTCCAACTCTATGAGCATGCAAAGTTTCAAAGCTAATTAAATCCATTTACTATGTTTCCCCTCTTTTAGGCTCACTACGCATTTTTGGTCATTTTAACCATTTTTAGAAGGTCAAACTTTGATTTATAAACCTACACAAGCCAACCATAATATATACATATCAAAAGGGGCAAAAATGACTTGTGCAACACTTATGCCACCATACTAGGAGTTTGTAAGGTTGATATACTTTACTTTAACAATGAGGTAACTTGCCAAAAACCTTTACCAACCCCGATCTCGATCTCAAAATCTTCTTAACCTGAAATGCATGAAAGATGAATGCATTAGGCATACCTTGCCTAGTGAGATAGTCATAAATAATGAACTAACCAAGGTATACATTCTAACATACTTTTGTATTGTCAATGACAATAGAATCGTGACCATATATTTCAATGCCAAGTTTACTCAATATCAATGACTAATGCAACAACATTAATCGATGCAATAACAATGTTAAGTATTAAATCATATTGCATTTTAATAGGTTTCCTTGGATCGATGTAAGGTATATAGATACGCGAATTCCTACGCTGCACTAAAAATAATAGTGGTCTAGTCCCTCCGCCGCACCAATATGACCAAAACACGTAATACCTCCGCCGCACCACAATAAAGGATGTAGCCTAAGGACCGTAGTCCACCCATACCAACGAGCTCATGAATTCTATGGCATGCCAACTGTATCCAATCCTACTCAAATCCAAGGTTCACTAATAATAGTCCGGTAACAATAATTTCAATATCAAGTATTCGGTACAATGAGTCGATAGCATTATTTCCATAACAATAGATCAATAACAATAGTTCAATAGTCATGTCTTAAAGCCGATGAGCAATAACATTAGTTCAATGGCAACATTTCAATTCCAATATTTCATTAGAAATATTCAATGCTCAATGGCCAATGATCTTACATGTCAATGCTTCAATGATATCAGTGACAATAACAGTGATGCTACAGACAAAGAATCGATGGAGTACTTACCAGTACTTACCTATATATCCATCAATAATGTTTTTATGCAATATCTTTAATACACAAGGTTGGTAATGCAATAATCATTATTCAAAGGTTCAGGAAAGGCACCTAGCCTACTCCCCAGACTCTGACTACACTCACACTGATTTTCGAAGCTTCTACAGCTCTTAGATTTCCACTCTTTTGTTCCTAGCTTTAGATGGAGATGGTGCCCTTTCTTTCTCCAATTCTTGAGCTAGGGAAGAATAATAGAGAGTGTTAAAATCGATACAAAGATATCAAAGTAAATACTTAAATTTAATATAGCCATTAACTTATTAGATATCCATGGATTTAAGCCTTGAAGAAGCATGAGCTTAGTTCAAAGGCTTAATAATTTTAACTTCAAATCAAGCATCAACCATCCATGGAACTTAACAATTGATTAAGGGTTTATCCTTACCCAATCAATGGCTATTCAATAGTATCAATGAATCAAAGGAAGCTTGAGTTTATAAGATTCAATAAGAAAGGTGTTAGCTTGAGCTTCAAGGAAGAAGACAACAATGGTGATGCTTGCTTGCTCAAAAGTAAAAGATGGATACAAAGAGAGAAAGGGGTTTCAATGAGAGTTAAGTGAATCCTAAGTGTAAGAAACACTCAATAAGTTTAGGATATCAACTGATTAAGGTTTCCTTCAAAGATGGGTAAGCTATAAACAATAATTTCCATCGTTTCATCTTTTTCCTTAATTCCAGATAATCCATCAATTGTCATCTTTTCTTAAGAAAATGGAACCAAAAGCATGTGGGGAGGAGGCAAGCAAGGAGGTGACTCACTTCAAAGTGGGATAATTACGGTAGTGGTCCCTCAAATTTCTAAACGTCGCCTTATTTCCCCCAAACTTTTATTTTTTGCAATTTAGTCACTAAATTATTTTTAAAGGATTCAATTAGGTCCAACGTCTTTAAATTTACTCAATTAGAGTCCAATATGGTATAATTGAATACACGATTTAAAGTTAATTCAAAATTTGGACCTTTCGATATAGATTTTTTTTATCACCGGAACCTAATTTCGACTAGATCGATTTTTAGGGTGTTACACATTCCTTGCCAGAAACCACGGCCTCGCATTTGATTAATTCACTGCATTGATGAAAGAAAAGAGAACATAAGCATATAATGCCTAGTGAGTGCACTCAAAAAGCAGAATGTCAATGCAGTTTCAAAACTAAAATCAATATTAGAAACCCGCTGTAAAACATTTCAATCTTCATAATTTACCCATCATTCGAAAACCAATGCAATAATCATTTGAAAAGTATATTGAGATTTACTGAGTGTGACTACTCATTATTTAAAAATCATATTTCAATCATAAATCACATCAAATACTAGGATTACGGTGGTGATAGTCTTTCAAACACGTTTTTTAACAGTGGCGATAATCTTTCAATCAACTTTTTAATGGTGGTAATAATCTTTCAATTATCTTTTAATGCTTCCGGCCCGAATAATATTTTTCAATTACCTCAAAACAGTGGTTACCTCTAGGACCGGATAATGTCTTTCAATTACTCAAAGTCGTGGCTACCTCTAGGCCCTGATAATGTCTTTCAATTACCTCAAAGCCGAGGAACGATCGATCAATTAGGCTCTAAGCCCTTTACAATTTATAGTGCACTTTCAATGTTATGGCATGCCAACTATATCCGATATCAAACTTTATTTGTCACAAGTCAATATATCCTTTCAAAATGTGCTTACTATTTTTCTTATGCATTTAACAAATAGGAAACATAATTATATTGTGGTGCTCATAGCAACTTTGCAAATTATATCAGATCATATATGGTGCTCTTTGACACTTCCAAAGGTTGCACTTAGGCACATTCATGCTTGATTAAACAGAGCATATCATATTTTGACGCATAAAAGCAGTAGGTAATTCTACCTCATGCTTTTAAATAAGTCATGTAAATCATGCTTTCATATGACATTTGATAACCAATGACGAAATTAAGAAAATTTACTTACGAGCTTAGCTAAGATAGCTAGGCTTAAATTAAACCCCAAAAGCCATAATTTAAACATCTTTAGTGTACCAAAACGCATTTGCACTCACCAACTCGTTGTCGTCTTGATACCAACGTCTCGACGACAACGCCTCGGTGCCTAACCAAAAATCGTCCAAACACTTGTCAACCTCCAAAAAAAAATGCAAGGGTCAATATAAATTGGACCACACCAAAATAACCACTTTAAAATAATATTTTCCCTTGCGCATTGCACCACAATTATTCGAACCATTCTATTTCCCTATGATGCCTATTTCCTTACACTGTCACGTCACAAGCAGGGAATCGTTTCCCATCTTTTTTCATTCACCTACTTTACTGCTCTGTTCTAATTTCCTTTTCAATTCTTTTTTTTATTAACCTATACTCCCTTTATAAATTAAATGGGCAACAGCCGCCACGTAGGGAATCAATTATTTCCTCCACCTTCGGCATACCACAATACGCACAACAGGGGCAGCAGCACAGCACCCCTGCCTTGGCCATTCTCCCCAATTTTTTAACTTTAACGCTCCTTACAAGCATTTCATCGAACATAATCGATGCACATTAATATGTGGTCAATTAATTCAATTAACCACACCACCGATCACCCTCTTCAGAACACAAATATAAACTTAACCAATTCAATTAACTCCGGTATTAATTGCATAAATTTAAGATTATATTATAGCTAACTCATAAGAATAACTCAAAATCCAATTAAAACATTTAGATTTTCTCTATCAAATCATGATTTACTCTTTAGCATCCAAAAACCAAATTAATCAATTTAAAATTCATTTTAACACTAAAAGACCATAAGATTGATATAAAATCAATATAAAATAATTAGGAGATCAATAGAATATCAAAGCTTACCCGAATGAATTGGAAATTGAAAATAATGATTGCTCCCCAAATTTTCTAACTTGAAATCCATGGAACAAGATGAGAGAAATCAAAATCTCTTGTGTGGTTATTGATTAGAAATAGTTTAGGAAGAAAATGAATAGAAAATGGATGAGAAAATCAAAATGGTATTTGGAAGAATCTTGAGAGAAAAAGAAGAGAAAAATTTAGCTTTGGTTTTCTTTCTTGAGAAATAATAACCGTTGTCATATTTTAGTGGGAAAAAAATTATTTAATAAATGGACCTATGTAATGCCCTAATTCTGGGCCTAGCGGTTTTGTGGCTTGTTAGACGGTCCAGTGGACCGGTTAGGAATTTGAGTCAGATTCGGGAGTAAATATTTTTCGGTAAGATAAAAATGTGAAAAATGGTTAAAAATAATCTTTTAATATAAGGTTAATATTGGTGAAATCAATTTTTGAAAATGAGATTTGGAAGTGTGACATTTTGGTTAGCGACCAAAATACGATTTTTAAAAACTGTTTTTAAAGGTGACTAAAATGAAAAGGATCAAATTCTTAGAATCCTTAAGGAGCTATTTTACCAAGTTTTTGCTGGTGATTTCTCCCTTCAATTAAATCATTTTAACATGTGTTTTAAATGATAATAAAAAGAGATTTTAGATATTACAGTTAGTTATTTGGTTTTAATGAAAGTTGACGTAACTTTTCTCTCCACTTCTTTTCTTCCAATCACTGAAGTTTTCATCAAAAAGAGGATGTGAGAGATCAATTTTACTTAGATTCTTGATCTACAATTGGTTATTTAACTTTGATTTATAAAACTCATTGAAATCTTGTGTTTTCTTAGCTTTAAACAAGCCAATTGAGGGAGAAATCACACAATAGGGGTAAGGTTTGTGATCTCCTCTATTGAATGGTTCTTTATTGATATTCCCAAGTGTTTTATCCTTCATTTATAGTTTATAATCTGATTTTGTGTTTTTATATTGAATTAATTGATTTAATTGGGTGAAATTGATGAAAAAGAGAAAGTTTTGAATTGGATTTATTTTCCAGTGTTGAGGATTGATTTTAAACATATTTTGGATGTATTATAATGTTGATAAGTTGATTCTAACAATGGATTCCTGAAATTCTTGAATCTCTAATTGTGTAGGTTGTTAGAATTGTATTTTTGTGGAGTTGTGGTGGCTGTTGAGTTGCTAGAAGTATTTTGGATGTTTGATCCCGTTTTTAGGTGTTGATTGATGATATTAAAGGAGTTTAATTGTTAGATTATGGTTGGGTTGTGTTTGGAAAAGATTAGATGATGTTTTGGTTGTTGTGGTCGGGTAATTATGGGGAGATTGTAGAAGTTCGTGTGGATTTGTTGTTGCAGTGTTTTGAATGCATTGAGATGCATTAATATTCTGTTGTAATGTGGTTAAAACAGGGGAGATGGAGCTGAAAGTTATCGGTGAAGCTTTGGAGGCTCCAGATGCTTATTTTCGCATCGGCGAATCGAGGTTTCGCGTATTGGTGAGTGAGAACATGGATTCCAGCTTTGGAATGTTTAAAAGGTGGTTTATGGGAGTTTAAATTTAGCTTGATACGTTGGTTTAAACTTGGAAGTAAGTAAATATGGTTTTTCTCATTCGGTCGTGCTAGTGTGAAATGGTTTTTATGCACTTGTGTTGATTTGCATTGAGCCTACTGTTTAAGCATGTTTTGAAGTATTTGTGATACTATTTTTAAGCATGAGATACTGAAGGATGCACATGGTAAGTGATCCTTGTAAGTATGTGGTTTATACTTGTAGTTTAAAGCATGGTTGTTGCTTTGGAAAATGGTTTGGTTTAATGCTTGTTAAAAACAGTAAGGTAAACGGTTAATTATATTGGCAAGTGATGTGGTTTTAAAATTATTATCGGATATAGTTGTCCGGCCATAGGATTGATAGTGCACTACAATAAGTCGCCTTAGATGTTGAGGGGTTTAGATCCATGTACCAAAATCTCCACCCAGGTACCCTAACAGTAGAGGGGTTTTACAGTATCACATGCTCCCGTTAGTGGATTAAGCATCTAACCTAGGTAAGGGGTTGGTGTCCTCGTGGGTTGAATGTTTACCCGGTTGTTTAGGTACCGCGATTGTCATTGTATCGCTATTCCAGTTGAGATTGCTTGAAGTGTTGGGTAAACACTTGTTGAATCTGTGTATCCGATGAACACTTTTGGTAACGGAACTTGGTTAATGGTCACTTGTGAGCCAATATAACTGTTAATGTATCATTGAAAAGTTCATGTTTTATAATGCGATTTATACATGTTTACTCTTTAAGCTTTGTATATGGTTGTTATTCATGGGAAGGCTTAAATTGAGGTTTAGCAATGGGACTTGATTTTGGTTAACGGATACATGATGCGTGTTTACTTTTTAACCTTTTCATATGGCCGTTATGCATGGAAAAGCTTAAATTGAGGTTTAGCAATGGGGTTTCCGTGTTTGTTTTGGGAGATGTTTGTTGAACTCCCTGTTTGAGCAAGTTTGTTTAGATGTTTTTGAGTTGTATGTGGCCTTTATGGGTTGATATTGGTGATGGCTTGAAGTTTCATGTTTTACTTGAATGGTTTTTAGGAAGCATGCCTCTAGACTTACGTTTGAAGTTTGATGCCATAATTTGATGTTGAAGCTAAGTTGTTATGATGTGGTTGGATCTTAGAATATGTTGGATGTATGTTAGAAGCATGCTAGGGTGTTTTGGTAAGTTCGAAAGTATGTAAACTAGCAAGAATGGACATTTCAGGTCCAGGTGTACCGGTACGGGTATCCCTATTTTGGTACGAGTAGGCCATTCCAGGCTTAGCGTACTGGTACACGGGCAGCTATTTTGATACAAGTTAAGGCAAAATAAGCCAGCGTTTTGGTACGCGGGTACCTATTTCGATATGGCTCAGTGTTTTATTTAAGGGTGCTTCGATACGCGGGGGCGTATCAAAACAAATTTTGGCTACTGTAATTTAGGGTGTTAGAGATAATGAAGTCTTATCGATATACGTGTACCTGTACTAATATGGGTGGTAGTTAAGTTGGTTATATGGAATATTTTGAAGTTCTATTTTCTTACGTTTTAGTCCCTGATGTTGTGGGCATAATTAAATGAGTTTGGATGATGGTTTTGAGCTAATTTTTGACATGTAAGCATGAAACCTACTTAATTAAAGGTTGGTAATAGAATAATAAGCTAAGTCTCTTTAGTTTTGGGAAATCGCAATTTGATGCCTAAATTGCGCTTGTGTTCAATTGGTTGTCAATTTGATGCCCAATTGAGTTGAGTTTCACCAGAGAGCAGTATGTACATATAGGGCAATAATTATGCATCTAGATAAGATAAAAAGAAAAAATAGGCACGTTTTGAGTTGTATCTTCACAGTTTACTTCGGTAAACCTAATATAGCTCGCTCAGTTCAGTCTTGCGACTAGGCCGAGTCGAGGGGTTACATTTGGTGGTATTAGAGCTAGGTTTGCGATAGTTGGGAGTTGGTATGTTATTGCAATGTTGTTGTGAGTTATACTCTGTTGCTTGCTATGTACGGTGATTGTAATATGCACGGTGGTTGCTTTATGTCATGTTGGGGGGAAATTGGGAAACCCATTACCTTATTTTTATAGTTTGAAATGTATGGTTTTGAAATGGAAGTCTTGGATCCTTTCTTGAATCTAGCCTGACTATTTTTGTTTTGAAATGATTATCATGCCTTAGAAACTGTGTTATGTTACGACCGAGAGGAGAAATGATAACTAGCGTGATGTTGTTACCTTTGGACAGTGAATTGAGGAGAGTGTTGTGTCTCCTGGGGGTTTGTCACCCAATGCCTTAGATCCTGTACCGGTTGGGCCAGTGTTGGGTGATATGATGCCTTGATATAGGCGATGTTTTGATCTTTTAAGCTGTTATTGCTGGAGTACGTGTGTTTTCACCAGTTGTTGGGCAAATGAGGTTGCCGTTGGAATATCCCTATAGTTTGGGAGGAGAGGAGTACCGTAGGCTGTCACCTGAGGCATCCGAGATATGTATGACAAGTGTTGTTCAAGTTGTGGATTGAATAGGGTGTATTGGCACCCGTAGGTTGGGATGTGTTGAATCCCTATTGCATGATGATGTTTTTAGTTGGTGGACAACTGTATCTACGGGCGTGGAACCCCATGATGTGGATTGGGAGTCTTTCCATGTTGTTTTTAAGAAGAAGTATCTAGGGTTTAGATACTTGTATGATAAGAAACGAGAGTTCATGGCTTGAGTTCAAGGTTGCATGTATATGGCCAAGTTTAGAGTGCAGTTTGTTCAGTTGAGCCAGAATGCTCCTGAACTAGTATCATCAGGGAGGTATCGCTGTGACCGATTCTGTTATGAATTGGTACATGATGTTAAGGTGTACATGTTGGCTTTTGACTACACCATTTTTGACGTGTTAGTACATGGGCGAGGTACATTGAGGAAAACCTGGGTTTATTTGTTTCGTGTGGGAGGTTCTGGCTCTGGCATCAGAATTTGGTTCTGGCATTGATTCAGTTTGAAAAGAAGTGTGATAAAAGATATTGCCCTGAGTTGAGGCGAGGTGATGATAGTGCTGGGTGCGGACTGCGGGGTTAGATTATCCGTATTTGATAGTATTTAATACATGTTGGGTATATGGATCGTGTGATCTAATGGGGTGGGATTATCCGTATTTGATATGTGGAGTGTCAACTCCTGTGCTCGTCGTTGTTAATGTTTGTGGGAATTGTGGTTTGAATGATCGTCTTGTAAGTGTTAGTTGTATGAATGTGGGTGGCTAGTTCCTTTGGTGAGATAGTTGTTGCGAGAAAGATGTTTGAGAATGCCCTTTGGTGGTTTAAATCCTGAGGTTGCGGTTGATTTGTTGGAGTTTTCGCTCCACGGCTTTTGATGTAATCTTGGGTTTGGATTAGTGGTTGGAACACAAAGCTGTTGTTGGTTTTGAATCCTAGCGACTTGTCTTGAAACTTGCTGATTATTATCAGGTGGTAATCACAGGCGAGAATGTTAAATTCTTGTTTAATGTTGTTTTGGCGTTGGAGGCGAGTCGCTTGGTAGATTTTGGTTGCAAGGTATTCCTAGCCTATGTTATGAATCTAGGGTCAAAAGAAGTATGTACTTAAGATATTCATACGGTATGTGAGTTTCTGGTGTTTTTGAGGGAATGGTCGGGTTTGCCATTGGATTGAGAGGTTGAGTTTGGCATTGAGTTGTATGAAAACATAACTTCGGTGTCTATCGCTCTCTATGCGTGGCTCGATAGAGTTGAAGGGGTTAAAGACACAACTTCAGGAGTTTCTTGATCAAGGCTTTACTAGGCTTAGTGTTTCGTCAGGGTTTGCTCCAATGTTGTTGTGGAAAGAAAGGATGGCACGCTGCTGATGTGCATTGGTTTTTGGTAGCTGAACAAGTTGATGTTTTGTTGATCAATTTAAGGATGCTTTAGTGGTTTGTAAGATTGGGTTGAGGTCTAGGTGTGATCTATTGAAGGTAACGGATGTGGTTGTGTTTAGATTTGCCTTTTGTAAGGGGTACGACAGTGTGCGTTCTTGGTTATGTCGTTGGTTTGATCAATGCATAGGTTGCGTTCATAGTTATGATGAGTTGGGTAGTCCATGAGTTTTTGGCTCTGTTAGTTGTTATGCTTATTGATGATTGTTTTGTGTACAGAAGCATCGAGAAGGGTTTTGATCGATAAGTATGGATGGTTTAGTAGATTTTTGGGGAGAAGTGAATGTTGTAAAGAATTCTGGTTCTGAAAATGTTATTGGTAGGTGTGAACAGATAAACATGCACAGTGCAAAAACACTTATATGTATATGTAAATATGTGAGTACATACATACATTTGGGCATGTCATTAGAGGTTTTGCATACATACACATAGATATCTATGAAGACATATAAGTAATCATGCATACATATGTTCACACTTACAGATGACTGATTGGAAATCAATGGAGCGATAGTGTTAGTAAGGTAACGTATGTAGGTAGTTTGGTAATATGGTTCTTGGAGTTCTCAAGGTTTTATGAGGATGTTAAAGATTGATTCTTGGGAGATTGGCTTGTGCTAATTGTAGAGCGACCAAAGTTAGAGTTGGCAGTTTATGGGTTGCTAGATCCAGTTTTTAGCATCGAGGTTTGTTGGGATTGTAGTATTGTAAGTGAAGTTGTGGCTTATGCATCTAAATAGTTAAGGGTGCACGAGAACTTTTGTCCTATGCATGATGTGAAGCTTGCGGCGATGGTGGTTGTTTAAATGTTTTAGGGACACCAATTCTATATTGAGTAGTGTGTTGTGTACGCGGATCATGGTGGTTAGAAAAAAATGAATGATGATTTGAGTCTTTGACAACTTGATTGTTTGGAGTTGTGTAAGAGTTATAGTTTTATGATTGAATATCATCCGAGCTAAGGTTGTAGCCAATTCCTTGTTTATGAGTGTTGTGGTGGAGTTGAGGATGTTGTTTACACGATTGAGTATGATGTATGATAGAGGCTTGATGGCCGAATTGCAAGTGAGGTCATCCGGGCCGTAGTTGATTAGAGAAGGCAACTTTGTGATGATGTATTAGCACCGCATGTTCAGGTTATGAGGGAAGGAAATCTAATGGATTTTCACGTTAATGATGGCAGGGTGTTGTGTTTTAAAGATTGGGAAGTAGTGTCTTTTAATGTTGAGTTGAGGCGTATTGTTTTATCTGAAGCGCATGCCAGTTCTTGTTAGGTTGGTCTAAAGGAAGATGTGGCTGATGTTTTAGATTGATACATGGTATGACAGTGAGTGAAAGTTGAGCATCAGTTTTTTTTCGGGTTGTTGCAACTGTTGAGGATAACAGAATGGATTTGGGAAAGAATCACCATGAATTATGTGTTTGAGTTGCTTTTGACACTGATTGAAAATAATTCCTCGTGGGTGGTTGTTGATTGAATTGCAAAGTGTGAGCACCTTTATGGCTATGCTTGTGATGTATGTTTTGGGATAAGTGGCAGATTTGTATATTACCGGGTTAGTGCGTTTGCACTGTGTGCTTGAGTCCATAGTTTTGGATGGAGATCTGTGGGTTACGGCAAGGTTCTGGGGGTGTTGCTTGAGCTTTAGTGTATGGTTGAGTTACAGTACTTCTTCTCTTTCCCATATGGATGGCTGGTTAGAGCATGGAATTCAGGTTTTGAAAAATAAGTTGGGTAGTGTATCATTGAGTTCCAGGGAGTGTGTGAAAAGAAAATGCCTTTGGTAGAGTTTGTTTTAATAGCAGTTATCAGGCAAGTATGCAGGTGGCACGTGCAAGGTGTTGTGTGGTTGGAAGTTCCATATGCCCGTGTGTTGGGCTGAAATAAGGAAATAGTACATTCTAATGTCTGATGTGTTGAAAGGTACCAGTGAGAAGGTGACGTTGATATATGAGCGCCTGAGAGCGGCTTCAGATCGTCAGAATTTCTATACAGATTTGAAGTGTAGTGTTATAGAGTGTGTTGTTGATGATCGGGTGATCATGTTGTTGTCGTCTTGGAAGAAGGTGGCACAGTTTGGCCAGAAAAGAAAGCTTAGCTGAGGTTTTGTGGACCATATGGGATTGTTGAGCATGTGGGTCTTGTTGCTTATTGTTTGAGGTTATCTCATGTGTTGGAGGGGTTCCACGATGTGTTTCATGTGACAATGTTGCGGAGGTATCGGTTGGATTCCTTGCATATTGTGCCAATGGAAGGCATTGTGTTGAGATTGAATTTATCTTATGATAAGGATCCGGTAGAGATCCTTGATGCCAGTAGTAGGGTTCTGCGTGGTAAGATGGTTGGGCTTGTTTAGGTGTGTGGAGACACCGCAGAGTTAAGAAGCCAATAGTGAATGTAAGTCAGAGATGTTGGAGCAGTTTATGCTTTTATTTCCTCTTGGTACATTTTGGGGACGAAATTTCTTAAGTGGGGGAGAATTGTAACGCCCTAATTTTAGGCCTTGCAGTTTTATGGGTTGTTAGACGGTCTAATGGACAGGGTTAGGAATTAGAGTCAGATTCGGGAGTAAAATTTTTTCGGTAAGATAAAAATGTGGAAAATGGTTAAAAACATCTTTTAATATATGATTAATATTGGAGAAATCAATTTTTGAAAATGAGCTTTGGAAGTGTGACATCTTGGTTAGTGACCAAAATGTAATTTTTGAAAACTATTTTTAAAGGTGACTAAAATGAAAAGGATCAAATTCTTGGAATCCTTAAGGAGCTATATTACCAAGTTTTTTCTGGTGATTTCTCCCTTCAATTAAATCATTTTAACATGTGTTTTAAAGGATAATAAAAAGAGATTTTAGATATTAAAGTTAGTTATTTGGTCTGCCAAACACTCAAGTTTTCATCAAAAACCAGAGGTGAGAGATCAATTTTACTTAGATTCTTGATCTACAATTGATTATTTAACTTTGATTTACAAAACCTCATTGAAATCTTGTGTTTTCTTAGCTTCAAAAAAGCCAATTGAGGGAGAAATCACACAATAGGGGTAAGGTCTATGATCTCCTGCATTGAATGGTTCTTTATTGATATTCCCAAGTGTTTGATCCTTGATTTATAGTTTATAATTTGATTTTATGTTTTTATATTGAATTAATTGATTTAATTGGGTGAAATTGATCAATGGTACATATTTTGGATGTATTATAATGTTGTTAAGTTGATTCTAACAATGGAATCCTGAAACTCTTGATTCTCTAATTGTGTAGGTTGTTAGAATTGTGTTTTTGTGGAGTTGTGGTGGCTGTTGAGTTGCTGGAAGTGTTTTGGATGTTTGATCCTATTTTTAGGTGTTGATTGATGATATTGAAGGAGTTTAATTGTTAAATTATGGCTGGGTTGTGTTTGGAAAAGATTAGATGATGTTTTTGGTTGTTGTGGTTGGGTAATTGTGGCGAGATAGTGGAAGTCCGTGTGGATTTGTTGTTGCAGTGTTTTGAATGCATTTAGATGCATTAATCCTCTGTTGTAATGTGGTTAAAACAAGGGAGACGGAGCCGAAAGTTATCGGTGAAGCTTTGGAGGCTTCGGATGCTTGTTTTCGCATCGGTGAATCGAGGTTTCGCGTATTGGTGAGTGAGAACTTGGATTCCTCTTTGGAATGTTTAAAAGGTGGTTTATGGGAGTTTAAATTTAGCTTGATACGCTGGTTTAAACTCGGAAGTATGTGTTACCTCTCCAAAACTACTGTTTTTGATGCCAATCTTACAATGCTTTTGCTTGTTTTTAGGTACATTTAGTTGCATTAGGATGTTAGAATCATGCATTTGCATAAGGAGTTTAGAGTTTTGTCTATGCTAGTGTGAAGGGTTGTTTTGTTGGCAATTTTGCATGTTTGGCCTAGTATTTGGCCCAGAAAAGCAACACAGGAAGGACTGCCAGAGAGAATGCCGAGTGTTGTTGGCATAGATGGACCAAACAATGCCAAGCACCGGATGACAGAGAAGTGAACTTGATGCCGTGCCAAGAGGCTGTTGGACCCCGAAAAAATAAGACATGATCAGGCTCCAAAAAAATAGCAATTGGAACAATCTTCGAAAAAATAGTAGATAAGATGGTGCCAAGACTTGTTGGCAGACTCATGCCAAGCTTGGATGCCAGGGCAGCGTCGGCAGGATGACATCAACCTTAGCCTGATTAGCTCTCTTTCAAATCTGGATAAGAAGATTATCCCTTATCCTTTGGGTAATTGGAATTTAAAATTTGAAGAGCTAGTTCTATCCCTTCTTTGCACGCCTATTTAAACACCAACCAAGCTAGACTTTAAGGAGAGGAGAAGATTGGCTCGTGAGGAGTTGGTGTGTGTGTGTGATGATTGACGACCAGCTGCACCGTGGAAGGGTTGTCCGACCAACTTGGACGAGAAGCCTGGATCTTGAAGGGCTGCATCGAGAGACCCCTTCTAGCCCATTCTCTCTCTCAAGTTATTTTTTTTTGTTTTTAAGGATGATGTATTCCGAAAACATTTATGGATTTTTGGTTCACTCCCTCACCATGAACTAATTTAATAGTTGGTGGGGGATGTTTGGATTTTATGTTATTTTCATGCTTTAGCTTTTAATAATAAATCTGCCTTGGCAAAGTTTCATCTATTCGACAAACTTTAATATTTCCTAAATACTCTGCCAAGCGAGAGCTGGCACTGTTGGCCTATTGCACCTTAATATATTAACAGACTTGGGGTGGAAACGAATAAGTTGTCGAATACTAAGGAGAGAAGCTACTTCGGGAGTGAAATCTACCCCTTAGGAGTATAGATTAGGTCTTATTCAATTTGGTTTATTTAAAAGCATGCACTATAGAGATATAGGGGTTTTTACATGATCAATTTAGGGCAATGACAATCGAAAGAGGCTTTGCTACTTTTGAATCTGCTCGGAAAACAATGCCAAGATAGGTTGTTGTTAACGGCTAGCACGACATGAATAACGTGAAAACTAGGCATTCCCTGCCAACGCTAATCATTCATTAAAACACCTTCCTTGCCAACGTCTTTACTTTTCTTTCATTTCTTTACTTTTTAATTATTTTCAAAAACCAATTTCAAATCAAATCAACTTTTTCTTAAGGCAAGTAACAATCAAGGCAATTGAATTCCAAGACAATCTCTGTGGGATCGATACTCAGCTTACCAGTTGTATTACTTGCAGACCGTGTATACTTGCACGCAAAAGACTCATTTTGGCACATTCTTATATTTTCCAATACATATTTTCTGCCATTTTTGCCAACATTTCACCTAGAGAGTCTACAGTAAGTAAATGTGGTTTTTCTCTTTCGGTCGTGCTAGTGTGAAATGGTTTTTATGCACTTGTGTTGATTTACATTGAGCCTACTGTTTAAGCATATTTTAAAGTATTTGTGATACTATTTTTAAGCATGAGATGCTGAAGGATGCACATGGTAAGTGATCCTTGTAGGTATGTGGTTTATAGTTGTGGTTTAAAGCATGATTGTTGCTTTGGAAAATGGTTTGGTTTAATGCTTGTTAAAAACAATGAGGTAAACGGTTAATTATATTGGAAAGTGATGTGGTTTTAAAATTGTTATCGGATATAGTTGGCCGGCCATAGGATTGATAGTGCACTATACTAAGTCACTTTGGATGTTGATGGGTTTAGATCCGTGTACCGAAAACTCCATCTAAGTACCCTAATGGTATAGGGGTTTTACAGAACCGTATACTCCCTTTAGTGGATTAAGCATCTAATCGAAGTAAGGGGTTGGTGTCCCCGTGGGTTGAAAGTGTACCCGGTTATTTAGGCACTGCGATTGTGGTTGTATCGCTATTCCGGTTGAGATGGCTTGAAGTGTTGGGCAAACACTTGTTGAACCTGTGTATCCGATGCACACTTTTGGTAAAGGAATTTGGTTAAAGATCACTTGTGAGCCAATATAATTGTTAATGTATCATTGAAAAGTTCATGTTGTATAATGTGATTTATACATGTTTACTCTTTAAGCTTTGCATATGGTTGTTATGCATGGGAAGGCTTAAATTGAGGTTTAGCAATGGAACTTGTTGTTGGTTAATGATACATGATGTGTGTTTACTCTTTAAGCTTTGCATATGGTCATTATGCATGGAAAGGCTTAAATTGAGGTTTAGCAATGGGGTTTTCGTGTTTGTTTTGGGATATGTTTGTTGAACTCCCTGTTTGAGCAAGTTTGTTTAGCTGTTTTTCAGTTGTATGTGGCCTTTATGGGTTGATATTGGTGATGGCTTGAAGTTTCACGTTTTACTTGAATAGTTTATAGGAAGCATACCTCTAGACTTACGTTTGAAGTTGGATACCATAATTTGATGTTGAAACTGAGTTGTTATGATGTGGTAGGATCTTGGAATATGTTGGATGTATGTCAGAAACATGTTAGGGTGTTCTGGTAAGTTCGAAAGTATGTTAAACCAGCAAGAATAGACATTTCAGGTCCATGCGTACCGGTATGGGTGTCCCTATTTCGGTACGAGTAGGCCATTCCAGGCTTAGCGTACCGGTACGCGGGCAGTTGTTTTGATACAGGTTAAGGCCAAATAAGCCAGCGTTTCGGTACGTAGGTACCTGTTTCGATACGGCTCAGTGTTTTATTTAAGGGTGTTTTGATATGCGGGGGCGTATCGAAACAAATTTTGGCTACTGAAATCTGGGGTGTTCAAGATAATGAATCCATTCCGATATGCATGTACCCGTACCGATACGGGTGGCAGTTAAGTTGGTTATATGGAATATTTTGAAGTTCTGTTTTCTTATGTTTTAGTCCCTAAATGTTGTGGGCGTAATTAAATGAGTTTGGATGATGGTTTTGAGCTGATTTTTGACATGTAAGCATGAAACCTACTTAATTATAGGTTGGTAACAAAATAATATGCTAAGTCTCCTTAGTTTTGTGAAATCGTAATTTGGTCCCTAAATTGTACTTATGTTCAATTGGTTGCCAAATTGATGCCCGGTTGAGTTGATTTTTCACCAGAGAGCAGTATGTACATATAGGGCAATAATTATGCATCTAGATAAGATTAAAAGAAAAAAATGGGCGCTTTTTGAGTTGTATCTTCATAGTTTACTTCGGTAAACCTAATGTAGCTAGCTCGGTTCGGTCTTCCGACTAAGCCGGGTCGAGGGGGTTACAACCTATAATTTCATAAAACCATTACTTTATTTCCTTTTACAATATAGTCATTTGAAAACACTTTGCAACTCTTACAAAATAATCACCATTTAAATCAATATTAATTCAAACCATTCAATAATTACCCGAAACTCAATTTCATTATTCAATAAAGTTAAATTTATTTTCAGGAATATTGTCCCTGACAGATTAACAAAAATTAATTTATTCAAACCAAATTATTTATTTTCTGGAATTAATTAATTAGCTAAATTCTAACCAAAATTTCAAACCAGATTCGATAACTAGCTCGAATCTTCTAGCCCGTTTTCTGGGGTGTTACACTCTCGAGACCTCAAGTGAATGTACTTACGCTAGTGCCCCAATGTGTCACACCCAGCCTATTGGTACAAACAACCATTCAGGTGTCGGTACAACCATCATTGGCTAAGCCCTATTTTGTCACTTGACTTAGGCCAGGCATTAACTTTCGTTAATCATGGTGCAAAAACATTTTATATTCTTTTACTAGAATGCTAAACGCATCTACAACACATACATGGGCATATCTATGAAGTAATAAATAAGCACATAGCCACTAACAAAGAACATCGAACCAAGAGTTACTATATTAACAACTGAGTTAAGATCTACAAGGATAAAAGAAATGCTAGTTCAGAAAACACCATAGTTCTTTGATCATGCAAGATCTACGAAAACAAACATATCCATGTTACAAGTACATGAACTTAGATTATCGAGCCTAGCAGTGACCATTGCTACAACTCATTGATCCATGGGGCTTTTCAGCTACTTGATCAGTGAAATGACGTCACACAATTTGTACAAGCGAACACACGTCGATGCAAGTATAGTTGATAGGTAGTTCCTATCAAATATTGATCCCACGAGGATAGGACTCTGGTTGTCTATTAATGTCGATGTAAGCAATACTAAAAGTAAAAATAAATGTGAGTTTAGTTATCAATGCAAAAAAGGATAATATGTATGATATCAAAGATTGTTGTGAGAGGAATAAGAATGAATTCACAAAGGAAATAGATTATCAATAAAGAGACTAGATCCCATCGGTGCAACTCAGCAGACTACCAAATACATGAAGGTAAAACATTAGATCATTTAATCGATAATCAATTTCAAGCTTATTCTACTAACTTTCCTTCAACTCCCAACTATGACTCAAATATGCAATTTTACCACAACTTCTATTGCTCGCCAAAACTACATATCCTCAAACAAGTGGATCAACTTCCGTTGTGATGCTTGTTAATTTGAACTACCACTGCATCTTCCGATGTCAATGGATGCATTAAATACTTTAATGCAAAATAGCATTCTAATCCAACAATTGAAACAAGAAAGAAAACTCATAAAATAAATTGAAGTTAAAAATCCAAAACAACTTCCGTTATTAGGAAAATAAAACAGTAAACCATCATCATTTAATTACAAAGAAACATGTAAAAATAAAGGAAACCTTTATTCCTAGCTTGATTCAGAATGAATCCACACGTTCCCCCTCGCTTAAGCACTTTGATCCTCTTTTTAACTAAGAAATCTACCTCATCTTCACCTTGGTTCTCTAGAAAATAACTTAAACTACCATGAGAGAAGCTTTCAAGCAATAAAAGTTGAAGAAGATGGTCATCTAGATTGCTCTCTCTTTCTCTATCCTCAAAATATTCTTTTTATAGGTTGATCCAAGGAGGATACCTATCCCTTACATGAATTTAGTGAAATAATGCCGTACACAATCTGTTATAACAGACTAGACAACTTGCATCGTCATCCTTATCTTTAAAATTTTGGGCAGCTGGCAGCTATAGTGAAGCATCTGGCTGCAATAAATAAAGTTCCTACGCAGCGACATTAGCGATATAGCAACAAAACATCAAAAAGCAGAATTTAGTATAAAACAAGCAAAGACAACTAAGTTATAAAAATTTTAAATAATAAACTAAAAATGAAAAAAATAAATGTATGAGACAATAATGTGGGGACAAATTAATTGATAAATAAGGAGGAAACATATGCTCTTTAGAGAGCTATCACCACCCTATTACTTCCTTCAGCACCAGGATCTCCAAGCTCTTAAGCTTCCTCAGCAAGAGCCAATTTCTCGGATAAAATTATCTAGTAAAACTCTTTAAACATACCTCTTTTGCTTGTAAATTAGGGGCCCCTATATGTAGGCGGAGGAGGGAAAATCGGCACGCCAATGGGAATGCAACAAGTGTTGGCTCTCTCTTGTGGTCCACCTCGAGAAGTCCTTTTGTCTTGATGCAGCAAGTATACTACGCCTTCAAATATTGTCTGGTACTTCCTTCTTGGGATTTTTCATGATGCAGCTAGCAAACTGTGTCCTCAACCACCAAATTGGTCCCACCTCATATATGCACCATGTGGTTCTCATATTAGCTATAGAGGGGCACTTGTGAAGGCCAGACTGTCTTTTGTGGTCCTGCGTGATCCCAAGCTCTCATATGAACAATTGTGCTTGACTCTTATATTGTAAATGCAACTCCTTTATCCTATATGTTTTCTACACGCACTAGCATATGAGACAGGCAACTCAATCTTGAAGGCAAAAAATATATACAAGAAATACAAAAACTACCCTAAATGCATAAGAAAAGCTACATTAAGGCAAAAAATATATACAAGAAATACAAAAACAAAAGCAAAGTTGGTGCGAAAATATATGTATATCCAAGAGTTATCACTGCTCATGCATAATTGACTTCATATTCGATCCACTTTTGTAAGTTTTCGAATCAAATTCACTATTGATTCAAGAAGACCTTTGCGAGTTTTCATCTTGAACCCTTTGTTTATTCTTTATTTTTTCATTATCTTATCAAGCATTAAAAGATTTAGAAATCCTCTGTAAATAAAAAATTTAAACTCATAAGGCGATATTAGTTCTAAAGAGAAACTCTTTAAACTTAGATATCTATGATCAAGATGGACTTTATAGGCACATAACGTATGCCATGGTTCAAGGTTATGAAATAAAAGATATATTAGCCCAAACAAGTGGAAGCTCATTCCCACATTGCTCCATTTAAATATGTTCATTTCTCATTTTTTTTGGATCGCTCTAGACTGTCTATTTTGTGTTTTCACCTTAGAGTTCATTTTCTTCTTTTTCTTTTTATATTCGAGGATTCATATCCTTTCACGAGTACTAGATCCCGTACTTAGAAGAGGATTGTGTTGCAAGTTTCAACTTGGACATAATTAGACTCAAGAGAGCCATTTTCAATGAGGGACTCCACATGTGTGCTTCTCGTTTTGTTCATTTTAGATTTTCTTTTTTTTTTTGCTTTTCTCTTTTCTTGTTTTCATTCATGAGATTAACATTTTTTTTATTTTGGCACAAGTCACCTCTTGTAGCTGATACACGTCTTCTTGTTCTGTGCCCTTAATTCATAAGTCTTTATCCTCACAGTATGATAAAAAAACAACATTTTTTACTCATGTGAGCAGATATTTCTTTACTTTTGTCCCCCGGTGTAGAGGGTGATTCTCGATAAGGGTTCGTTCCACAGAAAATTATATTAGGCTCAAAGAGAACAACAATGGATAACTTTCTTTTTGTGAAAGGGGAAATGAAAGAATATCAAATGTCATCTCATACATGGATATCCTTGTAAAAGAGATATCCTCAGAAGGATAGATGTTTAGAATTAACTCATTTATTCACAGAATCATCTAAAAGCAAACAATGTATGATAATCTAATCTTTTTCTTTCATTTTTTTATTTCCTTCATGTATGCCACAATTGTTTGAGCTCATTTTCTTAAAACACACGGCATCCCCCACCAGGTCTTCTTATTGGAAGATCCGTACACCAATGAACATCTTGATTTTCATGTCTTCAAAGTGTATGTCAAAAATAATTGACTTTGGGTCAAACTTCTCAAAAAAAAAAAAAAAAGGTGTGACTTCGAATTCCTTTTCCTTCGAAGGCTAATCTTGTAAAGAAAAAGTTGATTTTGGGTCAAACTTTAAAAAAAAAATAAGGGTGAACTCGAAGGTCATCTTCCTTGGAAGGTTAATCTTGAAATCATTATGTTTTTAAAATACTAGTCATAAGGAATTTCTGGTGAAAGATCAAGGTGTCATGTTCTAATTCTGATGGGAATTTGAAATGTTTAATCTTGCCACATGTTAAAGGTATATAACCTTGATTCTCAAAAGAACATTTCATATATTTGATATTCAAAGACTTCAAGATTTATAACTCTTCTTCATTGCTCATAGCCTAGCATTTGAAAGCTCATTTTTAGATTAACAATCGATTTGAGTTTAAAAAAATTCTCATTTATCCATTTATCACGCAAAATTATTTACAAATATTTTCAGAACAAATTCTCAAAACTTCAGAAAAAATTAATATAAATTATGACAAGAGTCTTCATCTTGAGGGCATCAAGACATCGTCCACCTGAGTCTTCTTATTTTCCTCACCATTCGTGTTTGATCACCTACCATGAATATATGCTTCAAGAATGTAACGTTGATGCTTTGATGCAAGAATGCATAGAAACTATCGATATAAAATTAACCCTTCACAGAACAACCTTCATAATTTCGATTACAAAAACCTTTTATTTTGAGTGATTAATCGTATATAACATCTTTTTATTACATCATATGAATACGATGCATGTGAGAAAGAAAATAAGTAAACTATGTTAGCATAAAAAAGGCAAGATAATAAACATGATAAGTCGTAAATAAGTCCTACCCATACATGTTTTCAACCTAACATGCATTATTGAAGATCTTACCCCACATGCTTACTACAGACATGATTGTACAGAAGCAGAAACTAGCATGTTCGAACATAAATCGAAAGAGAGTAAGATAAAAACATTTGTGCAACTCCTAATCAGGTGACTACTAAAAGTTCGAGGCTTGTCACGTATCTAATTGGGTGGGATCTTATGGCTCAGTACATGTGGCTTATGGTTCGAAAGATGGGTGCCCAAACTGTCCTTACAACCTACTAAGGCTAGTAAGAATCTCGATCCTCAACCATTATAGGCTCCTATGGAACAACTCTAGTTTAGGGTGGTCCACTCTCCTCTATGCTTGTACGGAGGTTTAACCTGTCGTAGAAAAATAGTATGTGAACTCGAAAGCAACACATTGTCCTATTCAGAGGTTTTACCTCTCAAGGAGCTAGAGATTGCTCCCCCTAAAGCGAAATGTAGCTTAGGTTGGGAGCTTATGAAATGCTTATGCGTAATGGTACATTGACCACAAGGTGACCACGTATTGAACAATATTCGTAAAATTACAACAACCTTCATTTTTTTGACCAACCATATTTCAAATTCCATTTTTTTCTTTTTAAGACAACATGTACCCTTTTTGTGGCTAGACTCTCCAATGTGGTCCCCAATGGAGTCACAAAACTATCGACATCATTTTCGTCTGAACCAAGATTAATTGGACCTTTGAAGGCTCGAATAGATTGGAGTCATCATCAGTCATTTTGGGTTGGGTACGACCGAAAAGTTAAAAGATTGGCCTGCCTCAACATCGAAATCGTTATCCAGTTTGAGAATCAGTTACGAGTGAGGACGGTTGAAGCACCCCTACTACGCCTATAAATTGGTACCTAAGAGTTTATGATGTCTCAAAAAAAGGTCTCCAAAATGCGGTTAATAGCACAACTAATAAAATAATTAATGATGTTGCTACGTATGTGAAAAATGATACGAAATAATGAATGCAGAAGGAAAAAATGTGACATAAAAAATTAGCAATTCAATAAAAACAAATCAACTTTAACAGATTCACCAATTAAAACAAACTCAAACTTAATCAAACAAATCATTGTTAATTCATTATTCAAGTTCAAATTATGGACCTAGTTAGACTTAATCAATCTTAAGTAAACACTAATTCACAAATTGAATAATAATTAAAGCTAATTTAATCACCAAATTTCAATACAAGGGTTAAATTGAATTAGAGAAAAATCAAAAGGCTTAACTAATTAATCAACTTTATTAAAAAGGGACCTAATTGAACTAAATCTAAACCTAAAAGCATGAACTAATGGCCCAATTAAATGAAAACTAAATCTGATAGTCGATATCGATTAAACTAATTTAAAGTAGGACTATATCGATCTAAATCTAAACCTAAAAGACTTTTCAGGACCTAATTGGGTGAAAATTAAAACATAAAGTGACAAAAGAGGGCCTAAATGAAAGGCTTCTAAAATAGGGATGGACCAAAGCATGAATTACCCTAAAAGCAAGGAAAACATGGGTCACTCCTCTCTTTCTGAACATTGTCGTTTAGTCTAAGTGATGTAAAGGTGTTGTTTAATGCTTTTTTTCATTTGTTATTATTGTAACATCCCGAAACCTGGGTTAGGAGTTTTAGGCAATGAATTGGACCAGTTTAGAAATTAATTGTGGAATTTAACTAATTGATTAATTTCGGTAAATGAATTTGGATTTTTTAGTGATTTTTAATTGGATAAATTGATGTGAAAATAATATGGGCTAGTTAACAAATGTGTTAAATAAAAATGATTTAAATGGCTTATAAAGGATTTTGGTGACTAAAAAAGAAAGAGACATAAAATACGAATCCTTAAGGAACAATCAACCTTTTTTGATTTATTTCTAATTTCCCACTTATTTTACAAAACTAATGACAGTTATTTTTCTCCAGCTGAAATAACATTTCCTCAAGACTTTTCCCATCTTTTCTCTCATTTTCTCCCAAACCACTTCCAAGAAAAACCTTGATTTCTATCTTTTTCTACGTGGATTTCTTCTCGAATGGTTTCTAAGCTCAAGAGAACCAATTGATATCGGTTCTTTTCATTCGTACATCAAATCTCACGTTCTCAACAAGAGGGAATCTCATCTTTGATTGCATTTTTCTATCTACCAAGGTGAGCTAAGATTTTTTATTCAAATTTCACATGTTCTGTGTCTCTAATCTATTGTTTTTAATGGCTTTTGGAATTAAAACGAGATTTAATTGGGTAAATTAGACTTTGATCGATTCAATGGTGGATTGAGTTGTTTTTGATTAAAACCTAAATGTTTCTATTTGGTTTTATATAATCTTAATGGTTGTTGATAATTCAATATCAATTTATTGTGTTTGATCCTAGAATTAAATTAATTGGTTAATTTGGATTGGGTAATCTTGAAGAATTTGTTGGAATCAAGTGTTAATGCATGTGTCAGATTTAACATTCATCCATCCATGCATGTATTTATTCAGTCATTGTATCATCCACCATTCAAGCAAGCGTATAATAGCCCAAACATCTATACAAACGCCTATTCAATCACTCATCCAAACATTCTTCCAAGCATTCATCTAAATATTCATTCAATATTTATCAGCATGTCAAGCATTTTCCTAGGGCTGTACCAAGTTTCTAGGGTGGTTTTAAGTGAGCAAAAGGGGGTTTTACCCGATACCTGACGGTATGGAGGAGAATTTATTTGGAGCAGAGACATTGGGGGGAAACGTTTGTGGAGAGATCAATTAATGCGTAAATTCCCTGATACCTACACACATCGGCAGCTCAAAGGAGAAGGTTACCCTTTAAAACATAAATTTAACATGTACAATTGTTGATGTCTACTCCAAATATATCTAAATAAGGGATCACTCCTAACAGTGGGTGTTAAGTGTGTAAAAGTACTATAATTTCTATTTTTTTACTCATATTATTGTTAGACTTAGGTTTATTTTAGTTGCATACTTAGTCATTTATGCATAGTTTCGTAGTTTCCTTGTCTATCGAGATTGGTGTTACATTTTAATGGTTTTTGTTGAGAAATCGCTGCTGGTTTGCCTTATTTTGTGCAGGACAACTTGCCAAGTCACTTGCAGAGGGATGCTGCGGCAAGTTAGGATAAGGATGAAGGACTTTCCGAACCACTTGCCGAGGGATGTCATAGAAAGTCGCAATAAAAAGCCATTATCTGCAAATTTAATTGAAACACAAAGGATAATTATACCAAATTCAAATCTCCAATCAGTTAGGGATCTGATTACACATATTCTATATGCATTTGGACTCTTTCCTCACCTATTTAAGGAGATCGCAACACACAAACAAGGGAGTCGATTTGGGGGGTAATCAGATCACAAGAGAACTTACGTACAACCTCATTTCCTTCATCTTGTATCGTGTGATCCCATGTTTGGGTTTTATTCCTTTGTATTTTCTTTTTACCCAGCCATGAACTAGTTTAATTTGGCTTGTTGTTATCGGGTTTTGTTGGTGTGTAGAGACAAATGAATGGTTTTTGGTTTTTAATTCAATAAATTTCATTGTTAGTCCATTCTTGGTTCTTGATTTTCACTTTAAGGGACTTGGGAAAGGAACTTGAGTGAATCAATTTATCTAGGCTCGGGAGAGCTAGATTTACAAAATGAATGAGCACGATTTCCATTTAAATGACCGTAGGTGGGAACTAATCCGCCTTAGGAATAAGGTTTGGATTTCGACGGCTAAAAAGAGTGCAAGATCAATGTTTCTCACCCAAGGTTAACGCAGGGATGTATCACCAAGGTTTGTGCAAACATCAGTTCTTCGATTAGGGATAACACGAAGACATTGAGGAACACTCCATCAAACATTGAATGAGGAAACCCAGTTGCTACGACATTCTAGGAAACCTAGTTGCCACGACATTCTAGGAAACCTAGTTGCCAAAACATTCTACTAAACCTAGTTGCCACGACAATTGACTTGCCTCAGTAATTACAAGCCACAACAATTTATTCGACAATTGCACCACTGCTCACGATAACCCAGCCTAATCTTTCATATCGATTACTCTTTTCTATTTTACTTTGCTTAGTTTATTTTACTTATTATTTATCACCACCTATCACTTTCAATATTATTCTCTTTCATTGCAAGAAGCTAGAAGTTAGAGTTTCACCAATCCCTATGGAGACAATCTTAATCTATACTATTACTTGTGACGTGTTCACTTGTACCGTTTACGTTGCACTTAAATCACGTAACAAGTTTTTGGCATTGTTGCCGGGGATTGGCATTAAAGACTTTGTTTTTTATTTATTTTGTTATTTGTTTCAAGGGGCTAACATTTTTGGTTTTGCGTCTGTGTATGACCAGAGTGAGGCCAACATCACAAGACTACCCATTTAAACCTGAGATTGAACGAGTTTTTTGTAGAAGAAGGAGAGAGCTAAGAGCAGTAATAGCAGATCCACCTATTGATCCAGTCGGTAATTTGAATGCCAACGGTAATCAAAATGCCCTCGGTAACCAAAATGTCACGGTAGGAGGCATAACAGCTCTAGTCGAGCAACCTATTTGTGTACGAATTAGACCCAATCGAGATCACTTACTTCCAAACCTTGGTGATCTCAATCCAGGAATTGTCACTCCTAAGATTCAAGCCGCACACTTGAAATTGAAACCAGTGATGTTTAATATGCTCAATTCAATCGGCCAGTTCAGCAGCTCAGCAACTGAAGATGCTAGACAACATCTTAAATCTTTCTTAGAAGTTTGCGATTAATTCAGACAACAGGGAGTCCACAAGGATGTCCTGAGGCTAAAAATATTCCCCTATTCACTAAGGGATAGGGTGAGATCATGGCTGCACAGTATACCATTCAGATCTTTAGATTCCTGGATAGATCTATGTCGAAGTTTTCTTGTTAGATTTAATTTTACAAATATGACTGATAAATTACGTAATGACATTACTTCTTTTCGTCAAGAAAATGACGAGTCAATATACGAGGCTTGGGAGCATTATAAAGAACTTTTACGCAAATGTTCTATGCACATATTTAGAGATTGGACACAAGTAATGATGTTTTACAATAGAGCAAGCACACCAACTAGGATGATGCTAGATTCCTCGGCAAATAGTACCCTCTTAGAGAAGTCACTTGGGGAAGCCTTGAAAATTTTGGACAAACTTGCCAATAATGATTACCAATTCCCAACCACCAGGAGGGAAGCAACGAGGTGAATACCTTGATAATTGAGCTTGATTCATCAGATGCTATCTTAGCACAACTTGCCACATTAACCAACGTGGTTAAGAATTTGGAGCTACCGAGTAACACACAGGAGGTCAAGGTAGTAGAGTCATATTGCGATTCGTGTAATGATAACCATGATTCTTCTAAGTGTCCACAGAACCCAGAGTCCAGTTTTTATGTTAGAAACTACAAACGAAACAACAACCTATATTCCAACACATAAAATCCAGCATAGCGACAACACCCTAATTTTTCATGGGGCAACCAAAATAGTTACAACAATCAGAACTGCTAGAATGCAGAAGCATCGAGATTTCGACAGAACATGCCATGACAATAGTTTCCGCAACAATAATCGTCATTAGCTAGTTCTTTGGAAACTTCTTTAAATGATTTTATACTTAAAACTGAATCTTATATGGCAGAGACTAGAAATTTCATGAAGAAGACTGAGTCTTTTATCAATAGGACTGAGAAGACGATGTAGAATCAAGGAGCAGCACTAAAAGCATTAGAGACACAGGTTGGGCAATTTTCCCAAATCTTGAGTTCAAGGCCACAAGGTAGTCTGCCCAGCGACACTGAGGTTGCATTAGGAACGGGCCATGAACAGTGCAAAGTAATCACCACCCAAAATGGACCAAAGGTAAATGATGATCCTATCCAACCTGAAGAGAATAGTCAGATAGTAGAGTAGTCTCCTATTCAGATCGATGTAGCTCACGGAAATGCCACGGCAATCGTAGATGATGAGCCTTCAGCAGTTGCCACAGCAAGTCCACTTGCCATGGCAAGTTCAACCAACATTGACAAGCCAACAGAGACGAGTAAAGGCAAGGAGATTAGATTGCCACCACCATTCACACAGAGGCTGAAGAGGTAGAAACATGAATACCAATTCAAGAAGTTTCTTGACAACCTAAAGCAAGTTCACATCAACTTGCCACTGGTTGAGGCGATGGAGAAAATGCCAAATTACACTAAGTTCCTTAAAGACATTGTCTCTAAACGAACAAGGATGAGCGAGTTTGAGACAGTTGCCTTGACAGAGGGGTGTATCACAATGTTGCATAATCGATTGCAACCCAAACTAAAAGATTCAGGCATTTTTACAATACATTGTGCCATCGACAATCACTATGTCAGGAAAACCTTATGCAATCTTGGAGCAAGCATAAACCTCATGCCAAAATCTATTTTTCAACAATTAGGCATAGGGGAGGCACGACTTACTACAACCATGCTGCAACTTGTAGGCAGATCTTATGTGCATCCAGAGGGAAAAATCGAAGACATTTTGGTAAGACTAGATAAATTTATTTTTCTCGCTGACTTTATTGTTTTGGATTTTGAAGCAGATGAGTTTGCGCCCATCATTCTTAGGAGACGGTTCCTAGCAACGGGGAGAACTTTGATCGATGTTGGGAGGGGAGAGCTCACTATGCGGGTTAATGAGCAGCAAGTCATGCTCAATGTTTTCAAAACCCTTAAATATGCTGATGATCTAGAAGAATGTCAGACTATTTAGGCCACCACAAAATTTAACTTCGATTTGGAAGAGCATTACCTCGGCAATTGCATTGTCAAGCCTGAAGAACTTGAGGAGCTGAACAACGAGGCACATCAGGAAGTAAAGTGGATTGTAAGATGACTGGGTAGAAATTTTGGAACTCTTGATTACTCAAGTAAGGAATGTAAACCTAAAAAACCTTCTATTGAGCAACCTCTTATTTTATAATTAAAACAATTGTCAGGGGAATAGAAATATGTCTATTTGGGAAAATATAACATCTTACCCTTAATCATCTCTTCTAAGTTGCAGCCTAAACAGGAAAAAAGGTTGATTGACATGTTGGCACAGCACAAAAAGACAATAGGTTGGACAATCGCAGATTTTAAGGGAATCGGCCCGGCAGTGTGTATGCACAAGATTCTGTTAGAGGAAGGCCACAACAATTCCATTAAGGCTCAAATAAGAGTTAACCCGGCTATAAAGTAAGTTGTGATGAAGGAAATCATAAACTGGCTTGACGTCAATATCATATATCCAATCTCTAACAGCTCATGGTTAAGTCTAGTACAATGTGTACCGAAAAAAGAAGGTATGACTGTGGTAAGTAATGAATAAAATGAACTCATTCCAACTAGAACTGTCATTGGTTGGAGAGTTTGCATGGATTACCGTAAATTGAATAAGGCTACCAGGAAAGATTATTTTTCTTTACCTATTATTGACCAATTTATTGACCGTCTTGTAGGAAAAATCTTTTTATTGTTTTCTTGATGGATACTCAGGTTATAACCAAATTGCCAAAGTGGCGAAGGACCAGGAGAAGACCACCTTCAGGTTCCCCTTTGGTACATTTGCATTTCGAAGGATGCCATTCGGATTGTACAATGCTACAGTGACCTTCCAGAGGTGTATGATGGTGATTTTCTTTGATATGGTGGAAGATTTCCTCAAAATCTTTTTGGACAACTTCTCGGTATTTGGAGACAATTTTGACAATTACCTCGGCAAGTTGGAAAAGGTGCTAGCACGATGTGAAGAATCTGATCTAGTTTTAAATTGGGAGAAATGCCACTTTATGGTGGACCATGGTATTGTGCTAGGAAACAATATCTCATCTAAGAGAATCGAAGTAGACAAGGCCAAGGTGGACATGATTAAGAAATTGCCACCACCAAATTCAGTCAAAGGGATCTGATGTTTTCTCAGACACGTAGGTTTTTACAGAAGGTTTATTCATAATTTTTCTAAGATTTCTAAACCCTTGTGTAATTTTCTAGAACAAGACAAGGCCTTCAATTTTGATGATTCTTGTGCCACAACATTTGAAGCTCTGAAGAAGTAAATTGCAACGACACCTATTGTCTTTCCCCTGATTTGTCCATACCTTTCAAGCTCATGTGCAATGCAAGCGATTTTTCTGTAGAAGTTGTCTTAGGCCAGCGGAAAAGTAAAATTCTCCATGTCATATATTATGCTAGCAAAACCCATAATGGCGTTTAATTGAATTACACCACGATTGAAAAAAATTACTAGCGATAGTATTAGCCTTTGACAAGTTTCGTTCTTACTTGATTGGTACAAAGGTAATTATTTACACTGATCATTCAACAATTAAGTATCTAATTGCTAAGAAAGATGCCAAACCTCGTTTAATTTGTTGGATATTACTTTTACAAGAGTTTGACATCAAAATTAAGGACAAGAAAGGAACGGAGAACCAGGTTGCCGATCACTTGTCAAGGCTAGAAGGGGCAGTAAAGATGATGATCCTTTGGAAATCCATTACATATTCCAGAAGAACAATTGCTGGTTACCACGGTAACTCCCTGGTATGCCAATTTAGTAAATTTTTTTGTGAGCAGTATTATACCTTATGACCTTACTCAATTGGGAAAAAAGCGCTTCCTACATGATGCAAAACATTATTGTTGGGAAGAGCCTCTTTTGTTTAAACAATATGTAGATCAGATCATACGATGATGTGTTCCCGAGGAAGAACAACAAGATATGCTTCTATAATGTCACCCATCACCCGATGGAGGCCATTATGGAGGTACTCGTACAACGGCCAAAGTCTTACAATCAGGCTTATATTGGCCAACTCTCTATAAAGATGCCCTTAAATTCTGCAAGAGGTGTGATTGATGTCAATAGACGGGTAATATATTAAGGTGGCATGAGATGCCACTGCAGAACATCCTCGAGGTAGAATTGTTTGATGTATGAGGCATCGATTTTATGGGGACCTTCCCATCATCATTCGGTAACTTATACATTTTACTTGTCATTGACTACGTGTCCAAATGGTTTGATGTAGCTACAGTTCCCAGGAATGATTCCAAGATTGTGCAACAATTTTTGCAAAAAAACATGTTCACATGATTTAGAATGCCGAAGGCAATTATCAACGATGAAGGCAAGTATTTTGACAATAAAGTTATTGCCAAGATGCTATAGCTTTTTTGGAGTGATTCACAAAGTTGCCACGTCATATCACCCATAGACTAACGGGCATGCTAAAATTTCTAACATTGAGTTGAAGATTATCCATGACAAGGTTGTTGATCTTGTAATACCTCAAAATTTTGGCAAGTGACCAAAATGAATAAAATAAAAGTTTGGTGGCTAAAGTATAAACTTAGGAAAAGTTTAGGGATTAAATTGTAATTTTCAAAAGTTTTGTATTTTAGTCCCGTAAATGAATAGTTTACTTCCAAGAATGCCATTTCTATGTTACCCGAATTTTTCATACAGAATTTGTGTTGAAAAGCTATAAAAGGGTTAAGTTCGAGAAAAAATTGGATAATTGGATCGAATCGAATATTTGAGTTATTTTGTTAGGGGATAAGGCAAGATTAATAATATCTTTTCCATTCTTTAATTTGGAAGGATTTAACATGGACCATTGGATTTAAGTTGATTTTCTAGGTTAAATATGAGTCATTAGATGAATAATGGTAAGATTTTAATTTTGGAAAATTAAAAGGGCAAAATTGGTAACTACTAACTTATTGGTTTATTTTTGACCATTGGATGAATATTTTGACAAGTGGTAAGCTTTCGAGCATTGGATATCAATGTAAAATAGTCATTTGACCATTAAGGATATTTTTTTATTAAATATGATTAAATAATGCCATTTGGCATGAAAATAAGAAAAGAAAAGTGTGAAATTTTGGTTCATCTTTCTTCCATTGCTGCGAGGTTTAGAAAAGTGTGAAAGTTGGATTCAAGGTTAGTTCATGAAATATAAATTTGTTCTTCATTGAATTCTCTTTCATTTGGTATAAGAAATTTATGGAATAGTTGAAGATAACTCTTGAATTTTGAGGAGAAATAATTTAGGGTCTAGGGATTCAAATGAATTATGATTGTTATGTGATGTTCTATCATTTCCATGCTTGATTGAAGTTGAAATTGATGTATTCTTGATGGAATATCATTTGATTAACTAGGGTTTAATTTGGGGTTTAAAGATTCAAGTTGAATTTGGAGTATGTTGGAATAATATAATTAAAGGTTAATTTGAGGTGTTGGAATGGTTAAAAGATGCTAAAGATGTGAGTTCTGAAATCTGCCTAGAATTTTAGTCTTTGGCAGTGAGTTTGGAAATTCACCAAAAATTCCATAAAAATGATTAGGAAGTATGCCAAATACCATTGTATTCCTGGTTCAGTCTAGTTTCGTGTAAAACAAATGGTGACTGATTTTGATTGGGATATCAAAAGATATGCATTTTTAAGTGACGAAAGGTCAGAAAACAGAGTAGCAGTCTACTCCGAAATTCAGCACTGGAATTCGACTTTGAAAATTTTTCATAAATCGTATGAGTTGAATTTGGGCTATTAATTTATATGGTTGAACAAATTATCGAATCTAGTTTCTGTCAAAACAAACAGAATCAAATTCTGAGTTGTATATTATTTTATATAAATATTTCTTTGAAGGTAGCGCAGACTGACATATTATAAAATGAGTACCTTATTGGTGTTATTAATTTGTGCATGTAAGGGATGAATGTGAAGCATTCAAGTAAACATGAGAAATCGAAAATTAAGTAGATAAAGCAATGACCAAGCTTGAAGTTCCCTTAATACACGCATTTTAGTTTAGGATAAGAAGTGTCAAGGTGAGTGCATTTATATATTTTAAAACGTATTTAGGAAGACTTGTGACAAGTCAATCTATATAATTTTATCGAATATTAATATTGGTTTTTGTATGAAATATGATATTTTGACAGGCATAAAGTAAATGTTGGTACATGATAGGGTATGAACTGCCCTATTTTGTTTTGCTTATGATAATTTTATTATCATATATCGATAATTATGTTACCGAAGTGATTTATGGTATAATTAATATTGTTTTTTATGTGTGAAATATAGTATTTTCATAAGCAAGAAGAGATGGTTTTGTACATTATAGGGTATGAACTACCTTATTATGTTTTGTTTATGATAATCTTATTATCATACATCAATGATATGTTATAGAATGATTTATGGTATAATGGAGTAAGAACTTCTCTATTATTTTGATTTATCGATGATGAGATTTTTACCATCTATAAAATGATATATTGCAAAGGTAATGGTATTGTTTTATTGTCCAAGATTACCCCGAGAGTTACAGTATAGTGGCATGCCATAAGAGACTAGCAATTTGGGACTATATTGTAGCTACATTTGCCACGTAGTGGCTAGCATTATGGGAATGCATTGATCTTTGCATCTAGTAGTCTGGGACTAGTGTCACTTCTGACTAGTGCTCTGGGAGCACAACGAGCTCATATTAATGTAATGTTGCCTTTCTCTTTAGGGGAAATGGCTAGTACTCTGGGAGTACACGATCTCATATACTTAGTTTCTCTCTATACGTACTTCTTGGGCTATTGGTATAAAAGAACTTTTACAGAATGATTTTTATAAATATTTCATCTTTGCCTTAAAGTAATATTGATTTGAAATAGTTTTATAAGGGAATTGTTTATACTATGTTACACTTAAAGACTGATTATTATTTAATTTATGATTATCTTATAATGCCTCACTAAGTTCGTACATAGCGTGTGTTTTGCCTGTGCACACGTAGGTGGTTTGAGACATTGGGTGTAAGTAAGGCGTTGCATCAAGTTCAGAAAATTTTCATCAAGCTACTTCAGTAATGACATCCTACTTGAGGTTTTTAATTAATTTTAGTGGCATGTATAACTAAGATAAATTTTTGTTTAGAGTATGTTATTTATCAAACAATCAATTTATTTTTCGTAAATGAGCTCTGATTTTGTGTACAAGTTAATTTTAAATATTTTTAAAGGTTTTTAAATTTATAGAATTTTTGAATAAAAAATCATGTTATTGTTCTATGACATCTCTGACTCATATTCGGTAATCGAATACGGAGAATGAGGTGTTACATATCCCTCTCGAAAGGATTGGTCTGTGAGAATTGATGATGCACTTTGGGCCTATCGAACATCATTCAAGATGCCCCTAGACATGTCTCCTTACAGACTTGTCTATGGCAAGACTTGCCACCTACCGGTGGAGATCGAGCATAAGGCCTATTGGGCAATCAAGACCATGAACTTGGACTGGGAAAGAGCAGGACAAAAGAGCTTACTAGACTTGAACGAGATGGAAGAATTCCGTGCATTAGCCTATGACAATGCCAGGAACTATAAAGAAAGACGAAACGATGGCATGACAAGAAACTATTGCCACAACAATTATTGTCTGGGCAACTGGTGTTTCTCTATAATTCTCGCCTTAAACTTTTTCGAGCAAACTGAAGTCAAGATGGTTCGGGCCATTCGAGGTGGTTAAACCATATTCTGATAGGGCAGTTGTGATCAAATCAACTACGGATAGACATGAGTTTAAGGTCAATGGACAGAGATTGAAGCACTAGTTGTTACTTATGTTGAGCACGATAAGAGAGCAGTAACCTTAGAAGATGCATAAGAATGGCCTTTCTAAGTGTTTTTACTTTTATTATTCAATTCTTTTATTTTTTTGTTTATTTTATTTTATTTTTCTTTAAATTTACTCTTTTACTATTTTCTTTTTATTTTTGTTTTAGTTTGATTCAAATTTTTATGTAATGCCCCAGTTTTGGGCCTAGTGGTTTTGAGGCTTCTTAGATGGTCTGGTGGACCGGGTTAGGGATTCGAGTCGAGTTTGAGAATAAATATTTTTGAGTAAGATAAAAATATGTAAAGATGATTAAAAATCATATTTAAATATATGGAAAATATTGGTGAAATCAATTTTGGAAAATGTGATTTGGAAGGGTGACATTTTGGTTAGTGACTAAAATGTAATTTTTGAAAACTATTTTAAAGGTGACTAAACTGTAAAGGATCAAATTCTTAAAATCCATAAGGAGTTATTTTACCAAGTTGTTGATGGTGATTTCTCCCTTCAATTAATACTTTTTAACATGTGTTTTTAAAGGTAATTAAAAGGGATTTTGTTTAAAAAAGTTAGTTATTGTTTTTAAAGAAATTTGACGTAAACTTTTCTCTCAACTTTTTTCTCTACCTCTTTTCTGCCAAACATTCTTGTTTTCATTGAAATCCAGAGGTGAGAGATCTTACTACTTGGATTATTGATTTGTAATTGCTTCTTTACCTTTGATTTACAAAATCTCATTGAAATCTTGTGTTTTCCTAGCTTTAATCAATCAATTGAGGGAGAAATCACACAATAGAAGTAAGGTTCGTTCTTCTCCTCTATTGATGGTTCTTTATTGATATTCCCAAGTATTTTATCCTTGATTTATGATTTATAAACTGATTCTATGTTTTTACAATGTTTAATTGATTTAATTGGGTGAAATTGATGAAATAGTTGAAGATCTGAATTGGATCTATTTTTCAGTGTTGATGATTGATTTTAAACATATTTTGGATGATTTATAGTGTTGATAAGTTGTTTTTAACATTGGAATCCCGAAACTCCTTGAATCCTTGATTATTAGGTTGTTAGATTTGTGTTTTGTGGAGTTGTGGTGGCTGTGTTGTTGCTGGAAGTTTAAGGATGATGTAATCCTATTTTTAGATGTTATTAGATGTTTATTGAAGTGTTAGATTGATAGATTGTGGCTGGGTTGTGTTTGGAAATAGTTAGATGATGATTTCGGTTGTTGTGGATAGGTAATTGTGAAAGGATTGTGAGGTTTTGCAAGGAATTGTTGTTGCAGTGTTTTGAATGCATTGATATGCATTAATCCTATTTTTTAATATGGTCAAAATAGGGGAGGTCGATCCAAAAGCGATCGGTGAAGCTTTGGAGGCTTTAGACGCTTGATTTTGCGTCAGCTAATTGAGGTTTCGTGTATCAGTGGGTGAGAACGTGGATTTCAGCTTTGAAATGATTTAAAGGTGGTTTATGGGAGTTTAAAATAAGCTTGAAATGCTGGTTTAAACTCGGAAGTGAGTATGATGTGGTTTTCTCTCTCGCTCGTGCTATTGTGAAATGGTTTTATGCGCTTGTTTTGATTTACATTGTACCTACTATTTAAACCTATTTTAAAGCATGTCAAATACAATTTTTGATCATGAAATGATGATGGATGCACATGGTAAGTGATCCATGTAAGTATATGGTTTATACTTGAGTTTTAAGCATGTGTTGTTGCTTGGGAAATGATTTGGTTTAATGCTTATAAAAAAGTGAGGTAAATGGTGAATTATATTGGCAAGTGATGTGGTTTAAAAATGTTATCGATATAGTTGGTCAGCCATAGGATCGATAGTGCACTATAATAAGTCACCTTGGATGTCGAGGCGTTTTATACGGTCTACCGAATATTCCATCCAAGTACCCTAACGGTCGAGGGGTTATATGGTACTGGAAACTCCCGTTAGTGGGTTATACATCTACCGATGAGTGGTGTTAAGGGGATTATATGGGGTACCGAATACTCCACCACGGGTGTCACAGTAGTGGAGGGGTTTATGTGTACCGAAAACTCTCGTGTGTGAACCTCGCATTGCTGGTGAGAATGTATGAAGTGTTGGGAGAACACTTGTTTGAATCCCTATATCCGATGAACTATTTTTGGTAAAGGAACTTGGTTATGATCACTCGTAAGCCAATATAATTATTAATGTATCATTGAAAGGTTTATGTTGTATAATGTGACTTATACATGTTTACTCTTTAAGCTTTGCATATGGTTGTTATGCATGGGAAGGCTTAAATTGAGGTTTAGTAATGGGATTTGCTGTTGGTTAACGATATATGTTGCATATGGTTTAATATGCTAGTTTTTAAAGATGTTAAGTGTATGGTTTTCAAGGCATGATGGTTTTAATGTTTTTTAAAAGTGGATTGAAATGAGATTTCAATATGTTGTTGAGAAATGGTTTTTAAATGCATTGATGGTGTGTTGTTTTTGAACACTCCTCACTAAGCCTAGTGTGCTTACGCTCTCTTTGTCCACCAATGCAGAGAATTAAAGTTTGGAAGGCAGCGAGAATCAAGGGATTGACAAAGACTTGATACCAAAAGTATGTTTTTAAGTTAAACTATAAGTAATAAGGGCAAAGGGGTTTCCATTGTTGTTTTGGGAGATATTTTGTTAAACTCCCTGGTTGAGCAATTTTGTTTTGCTGCTCATGGTTTGTAAATGGCCATTTTGGATCGTTTGAGGTGACGGTTTGAGGTTTCATGCTTTGCTTGTTTTGAATTCTAGGAAGCACGCCTCTAGATTTACCTTTGATGCATGATGCCATGAATTGATGTTGAAAATGAGATGTTTTGTTGTGGTATGACCCTTGAATGTGTTGGATGTATGTTAGAAGCATGTTAGGGTGTTTTGGTATGTTCAAAGGCATGTTAAACCAGCAAAAGTGGACATTTCAGGTCCATGCGTACCGGTACGGGTGTCCCTATTTCGATACGAGTAAGCCATTTTAGACTTAGCATACTGGTACTCGGGCAAGCGTTTCGGTACGGGCTTAGGCAAATTTTGGCCAGCGTTTCGGTAAGCGGGGAGCTGTTTCGATACGGTACAGTGTTTTCATGAAGGGTGGTTCGATACGTAAGGGCGTATCGAAACGAATTTTGGCTATTGGAATTTTGGGAGTTTGAATTAACGAAGGCGTATCGATACACCATCTTGCCTGTACCGTTACAGGAGCAGTTAAGTTAGTTATTTGGACTATTCTAAAGTTCTGTTTTCATTAGTTTTAGTCTCTGAATAATGTGAACGCAATTGCTTGAGTATGGAGGATCGATTTGAGCTGAGTTTTGACATGAATGCATGAAATTGAACAAATTAAAGGTTGGTAATAGTAAAAATGGTTAGTCCTTATAGTTTTCCAAAATTGCAATTCGATCCCTAAATTGTGATTGTGTTTAATTGGATGTCGATTGGATGCCCGATTGAGTTGAGTTTTCACCTGTGATCAACATGTACATGTAGGATAATATTTGTGCATCTAGACAAGATAAAAGAAAAAAATGGACATGTTTTGAGTTTTATCTTCATGGTTTACTTCGATAAACCTAATGTAGCTCGCTCGGTTCAGTCTTGTGACTAGGCCGGGTCGAGGGGGTTACATTTTATCTTATTCTTATTTAATATTTATCCTCTTAGTTTTATTTTTGAATTTTAGGATAAGGGTTTCAAAAGAGAAGGAATCGGGCTATGAGATTGAATTTCATTTGAATGAAAATCTATCCCCAAGAAGGTGGAAAGTCGACGGGTCTTAGGGAATTTAGACACCCCTTTGAAATTTTTCACCCAAATTTTCTTTCCCTTTTTTTCTAACCCTAGCTACGCACCCCTCATTTCACCCATCATTGTTTTTCGTTTCCCTATTGGTGATACATCAATCTATCATCTCTACCAACCTTTCACTCCACCTTTAAACCCCCATTATCACCCATCTACTTCATCTTCTTCATTTAATTTCTCTCCATCTATTGAAACTCTTTTAGCTTTTCTTGTTTTCTTCTCTTTTTCAATCATGAACCAACACCATGGCCAAGAATTTGAAAACTATTCCCAGAGCAAATTCTTCACAAGTGATCGAGCCATTTTTCTGTCATTTTTGTTTCATCAGCTATTGAGCATAGATTCAAGAAGAAGTTTTCCATGAGAAAGTTCTAGAAAGAGCAAGGGTTTGCCTATGATCTCTCCAAACTCAAGTATGGTCTTGATTATTCCATCTACACTATTGTTGTGGATCATAAGTGGTAAATCTTTTGGGAACAACTAGCATCAGGGAACATCTCATGTGTAATGGAGTTTTATTCTCATGTTTCTAATTCGGATAATCCTTGTGTCTATGTGCATGGTAGGGTCATTCTTTTTGATGCTTCAGCTATCAACGTACACTATGGGTTGTTTTTCACACATGACGAGCATACCGAGTTTGTGAATAATATCACTGCGGAGGAGGTGGATAAAGTTTTGAAAGATCTCACCATTGAAGGAACTGAATGGAATGATGAAGAATTGAAAGGCAAGGTGAATTGAGCCTCGTTGAAACCTGCGGCCAAGTTATGGAATAACTTCGTCAAAACTCGTTTAATGCCTACAACTCATAGCACTAATATTTCTTACTCTCGTTTATTGTTGATACATTCTATTTGGTATAAGCGCACTATTAACATTAGACAAATTATCGTTGATTATATTTATGCTTGTAGCAAGAAGGATGTGGGGGCACTTTATTTTCCCAATCTAAATTATATCTTATGCGATAAGGAGCACATGTCGACCGAGGCTATAGATGAGAGGCTACCAAGAAAATTGGGTGGACAAGGACTTAATAAATGCGAATGATGTAAGACGGGCCACCAAAAGCACCAATAGTTGTGCAAAAATCCTTTTTTCTAGATTTTGCCCCAGCACCAAATTCTGCCCCAACAAGTGTACATGCCACAGAAAGTGTGCATGCCATGGCCACTATCCCTGGGGTGGCCGATATCCTTTGCCCCTTGATGCAGCGGTTGGATCGAATGGAGGTACGAGAGCTGCTGCTTAGGCGATATATGAAGGACCAAGATATTGCCATCACACAAGTTATCCTAGAGAATTATCCCAATAGTAATGTACCTTTCCCAGTGTTCCCTACCAAGTTACTTGCCCTAAAAACTGATGTTATGCCTGCTACAAGTGGCATTGTTGCGGCAACCACTGTCCCTCGCAAAGGTAAGGAACCTGTTATTGAACTGGAACGTACTAAATCTTTACATGTTTTTTTAGATTTCAAAGACACCGCTTCTACATTATTGAAGTCCCTATCTTCGGCTATGCCATCAATGCGAGCGTCGAAGCGTAAAGCTTCCACACAAAAGGATGTCGAGAATGAGGGTGAGTCGGTTAAAGAGGTAGAGGAAACTATGGTTCATGACCCTGCACCAACTTCATCATAGCAACCACCACGAGCCAGAAAATAGAACAAGCAGATGGCTCGATGAAAACTACAAATTTTAGGTGATGACCTCTCTGATTAGTTCATTTGCATTTTGTTTTTCTTTTATGTTGATTAGTTTTGCATGCATTGAGGACAATGCTTCTCACAAGTTTGGGGGTTTGTTTTTGTTTGTCTCATGATGATTTGCATTCATTTTGTTTTTCTCATGTTATCTTACATGAGTTTCTTTCCATGACAATTACCTGATAAAACTACTGAAACTTGCTGTGATATCCTATGATGAGTTTTGCCATTGCACTTAGATTAGAAAACCTTAGATTTTTTGGATTGGCATAGAGTTTACTTAAATTTTTATTATCGTTTTGCTTATATTAACATTGTTGTTGTAATACCCCTTTCCCGTATTCATAGCTGAATACGAGTCAGAGATATCACAAAACAATTGTAAAACCCTCTACATTTGTAACTTGGTAAAAATTTTGATTCTTCTAAAAATATTACAATATATTTAGTTTCTATTTACAAATGTAGTTAATCGCGTATAGTTTAAATATAATATTTTAATCTTCAAATCGAGTTTAATTTCAGGCAATAACTTATTAATTTAATTTAACTTTATATAACTAATAAAACTGCCTGATTTAAAATTCATCCAGATACCACTGTTAAGTGTCTAAAAGTACTATTTTATTCACCATTTTTATTCATATTATTGCTAGACTTAGGCTCATATTAGTTGCATTATTAGCCATTCATGCATGTTTGCATTGTTTCTTTGGTGGACAAGCTTGATTTCATATTTTGTTTAATTTTGTGGAAAAAAGATACTGCTTTGGTGTGTTTTTGTATGTGTTCAGAATCACTTGCCAAAGCAAGGCTGGAACCAGTTGCCAGGGCAATGCATGAAGGAGATGCCGAGCTAGTTGCCTGGGCAATTTTTGATAAGGAATAAGATGATATGGCAGTCGAAATTGATGACTAGATAAGCCCAAGATGACATAGAGCAAAGTTAAATCCCAAAGGAGTTTGATTTCCATGAATAGTTAAATAGAAATTAAATCCCAAGAAGATAGGAGAAGTTCTTGAAGGAATTTAAACATAAGAAAGAATTATATTCTTTTAAAGTATTTAATTCCAACTTAACTTCCTCCTCAAAAAAGACTTTGACCTAGCCCTATAAATTAAAGAGCAAGCCGTCAACTCCAAGGGGGGAGAGGAGAGAAATTTTGACAAAGAGAGCAAAGGAGATTTCGACAAGAGCTTTGGAGAGATTTCAACAAGGCTTCAACCATTCTTCATCTTTTTTCTTTCTTGTTCAATTAGGTTTATGCTAGGAATTCTTTGTCTTGTGCTTCTTTTGAACCTAGCCATGAACTAAATCTATTTGGCTAAGGTTACTGTGTTTTGTGGTTGTGGGAAACAATTGGATTTTGTTTAGGTAATAAGAGTTTGCACTTTCAATTCAAGGTTTACTCATTCTTGGTTTTTATTCTTGTTTGCGAGTGAATTGGTAGAGGATCTCGTAACTTCATCTATTTATCTAATATCGAGAGAGTTAGATTCAAGAAACGAATGAGTATGGTCTTTATTCAATCTATTGATGGTGAAGATTAATCCATCTTAGGAATAAGTTAAGAATTTCAACGACTAAGAGGAGCGCAAGATTGGTTGTTGTTCACCCTTGATTCACGCAGGGATGTATTATCAAGGTATGCACAAATAGCTGGAGTTTCGACTTAGGGATAAGAAAAAACCATTGAAGAACGCTTCGCCGAACCTTGAAGTTGCTGCCCAGCCGCCCAAGTAGTTGCCCAGGCAACCATCGATTAGTTGCCAAGGGAACCCCACTGTGCAAGTTGCCACGAGAACTGAGTTGCCCTTGCACTCTTTTACCAAGACGATCCAATCGGCTATCACACCTCAACTCACGATAACCTGGCCTATTCTCTCTCATTTGATTACATCTTCTTTGACTTATTTGCTTTCTAGTTTAGTTGTTAGTTAAACTCCTACAATCTTCTACTTGTGTTCTTTTACTTTTTACAGTGCAAGAGATTAGATTCTTGAAGTGGCACCAATCCCTATGGAGATGATATCTTTTATACTATAATTTGCGACGTGTACACTTGAACAATTTCGGAGCACTTATTACGCGCAACAAGTTTTTGGCGCCGCTGCCGGGGATTGGCAATAGCAACTTTGTTTTCATTTTCTTGCACTTTTTATTTTTCTTGATGAAGATTCAAAGGGCTAACAAACTTTGGTTTTGCATTGGTATATGACCAGGGCGAGACCGATTACACCAGATTATCCCTTTGATCCAGAAATCGAACGAACCTTGCAATGACTCAGACAAAGGTTAAAAGTAGCAATGGCTAATCAAGATGGCAATATGAATCAAGATGTTCCAGCAGGAGGAGGAGTGATTCTTGCACGAAATAGAACTATTCGAGACTATCTTGAAGAGGATCTTGAAGGACTTAATCTAGGAGTTGTCACATCTGAAATTGAAGCCGACCACTTTGAATTGAAACCAGTGATGTTTAATATGATCAACACAATTGGTCAATTTGGCAGCTCAGCAACTGAAGATGCACGACAACATCTTAAATCTTTCCTCAAGATTTGCAATTCATTTAAAATACAAGGAGTCACCCCCGATGTTTTACGACTAAGATTATTCCCCTATTCACTGAGGGATAGGGCGAAAGCATGGCTGAATAGTATTCCTGCATGATCAATAGGATCTTGAACCGATCTTTTTCGTGATTTCCTTGCTCGATTTAATCCTACAAATTTGACTGATAAGCTTCGTAACGAAATTACTTCTTTTCGGTAGGCAGATGATGAATACATGTACGAGGCTTGGAAGCGATATCGAGAACTTCTACATAAATGCCCCCTACACGGATTCCCAGTGTGGACACAAGTAACAATGTTTTACAATGTTGTGAATACACCAATAAGGATGATGCTAGATGCCTCGACAAACGGCATACTCCTAGATAAGTCACCGGAGAAAGCAATGCAAATTCTAACCAGGCTTGCCAAGAAGGATTATCAATTCCCATCTGCTAGAAGAGGAGTTAGACGCCAAGCCACAATACATGAACTGGGATCATCAGACTCAATTTCGGCACAATTGGCCACTCTAACCAAGATGGTCCAGAACATGCAGAAACCAAACAACACACACGAGGTCAAGGTAATGAATTCCTTTTGTGAGTTATGTGGTGGTAACCATGATTCTTCTGAATGTATGCAGTATTTGGAATCCGGCTTTTATGTGGGGAATTACAACCGGAACAACAATGTGATGTCCAATACATACAATCCAGCTTGGAATAAGCACCTAAAATTTTCATGGAGTAATCCCAAAATGCTCTAAACCAAAACAATCGGAATGCATAAGCATCAGGATTCCAGTAGAATATGCCACGACAACAGTTGCCGCTGCAACACCCGACAACATCTAGTTCTTTGGAAAATTCTCTCAATGCTTTTATGTTGAAAACTGAATCTTATATGGCTGAGAATAGTAACTTCATAAAAACAACTGATGCTTTTATTAATAGGACCGAGATGAGAATGCAAAACCAAGAGGCGACAATCAAATCATTCGAAAATCAAGTCGGACAATTTGCCCAAAACTTGAATACTAGACCGCAAGAAGGTTTACCTAGCGGTACTAAATTCGCAAGAGGAACTGGCCATGAGCAATGTAAGGCGATCACCACTAGAAGTGGCCAACAACTTAAAGAGGCTCAAGCTCGCTCATCAAACAAAACTCCATAAAAGAACAAGACGAACTCAGCGGCAAAGCCTCAGAAGCTGAACCAGGAATTACCGCGGCAACCAGCGGTAAGAATGCCGCAGAAACCAACGATAGGCACCACGGCAACCCCAGTTGACGATGCCTCGGCAACTCTAGTTGCCCCAAAAATGCCATCAATTAGGTTCCAGACCAATGAAAGGATCGAAGATATCCGACTTCCACCACCATTCCCACAAAGGTTGAAGCGACAAAAGCAAGAATATCAATTCAAGAAGTTTCTTAATATCCTAAAGCAAGTCCACATCAACTTGCCATTGGTTGAGGCAATTGAACAAATACCGAACTATGCCAAGTTTCTTAAAGACATTGTGTCCAAGAGAACATGTCTAGGAGAATTTGAAACAGTAGCCGTAACATAGGGATGCATGGCCATGTTGCACAATCGCATGCCACCCAAGTTGAAGGATCCCAGAAGTTTCACAAAACTTTGTTCCATCGGAGACCACTATGTCGGGAAAGCATTACGTGACCTTGGTGCCAGCATAAACTTGATGCCTAAATCGATTTTTCCAGAAACTAGGAATCGGGAAGGCAAGACCTACAACAATTATGCTACAGCTAGCCGACAAATCCTACGTGCATCCAGAGGGAAAAATCGAAGACATACTGGTAAAAGTTGATAAATTTATTTTTCCCGCTGAATTTATTGTTTTGGACTGTGAAGCAGATGAACATGCACCTATCATTCTAGGGAGACCCGTCCTAGCAACAGGGAGAACCTTGATCGATGTTGAAAAGGGAGAACTCACAATGAGGCTGGATAACTAGCAAGTTAAACTAAATGTGTTCCAAACACTAAGGCATGCTGATGATCCAGAAGAATACCAACTTCTTTATGCCACGGTAGAGTTTAACTTCGACGAGGAATTTAGTTGCCTCGGCAACTACATTGTCGATCAAGAGGAACCTGAGGAGTATGAAGAACCGATCGATAAGGAACAATAAGAAGAGGCAAATTGGTTAGTCAATCGACCATGTACATACTTTGAACTACTGGATTACTCAGGTAAGGAAGGTAAACTCGAAAAACCCTCCATTGAATAACCACCGATTCTTGAGTTGAAACAGTTGCCAGGGCAACTAAAATATGCTTACTTGGGAACCGATAATACATTGCCTGTAATTATTTCCTCTAAGTTACATCCTGAGCAGGAAAAGAAGCTGATCAAAATGTTGATGCTATACAAGAAGGCAATAGGGTGGACAATTTCCGACTTGAAGAGAATTAGCCCGACAGTGTACATGCACAAGATATTGTTGGAAGATGATCACAAACCTTCAATTGAGGCCCAGAGGAGACTGAATCATGCCATGAAAGGGGTTGTAATGAAAGAAATCATCAAGTGGCTTGACGTCGGCATCATACACCCTATCTCTGATAGTACATGGGTAAGTCCGGTATAATGTGTACCGAAAAAGGGAGGTATAACGGTGGTAAGTAATGAAAACAATGAACTCATTCCAACCAAGACTGTGACCAGTTGAAGGGTTTGTATGGATTATCGAAAGCTAAACAAAGGCACTAGGAAAGATCACTTCCCATTACCCTTTATTGATAAAATGCTTGACCGTCTTGTAGGTAAACCCTTTTATTGTTTTCTTGATGGTTATTCAGGTTACAATAAATTTCCATAGCACCAGAAGATCAAGAAAAGACAACGTTCACATGCTCATACGGTACTTATGCTTTCTGAAGGATACTGTTCGGATTGTGTAGTGCCCCGACAACCTCCCAAAGCTACATGATGGCACCCTTTCTAGACATGGTCGAAGACTTCCTTGAGATCTTCATGGATGATTTTTCTATTTTTGGTAATGACTTCGACAGTTGCCTCGACAGTTTAGAGAAGGTGTTGGCAGGATGCGAAGAAACCGATTTAGTCCTTAATTGGGAGAAGTGCCATTTTATGGTAGATGAAGGAATAGTGCTCGGCCACAAGATTTCATCCAAGGGAATTGAAGTAGACAAAGCCAAGGTGGACATGATCGAGAGATTACCCCCACCAAGTTCGGTTAAGGGAATCCAAAGCTTTCTTGGACATGCAGGTTTTTACAGGAGGTTCATTCATAATTTTTTCTAAGATTACTAAACCCTTTTGCAATTTGCTTGAACAGGATAAAGCCTTCAATTTTGACGATTCTTGCACCCAATCATTCGAAACCCTAAAGAAAAAGCTTGCCTCGGCACCCATTGTTGTTCCACCCGATTGGACGCTACCTTTTGAGCTCATGTGTGATGCAAGTGATATCGCGGTAGGAGCAGTCCTAGGCCAACGCACAAGTAAAACCTTTCATGTGATATACTACGCTAGTAAAACTCTTAATAGTGCTCAAGTGAATTACACAACAACGGAGAAAGAGTTACTAGCCGTAGTTTTCGCATTTGACAAGTTTCGATCGCATTTGATTGGTACAAAGTTAATTGTTCATACGAACCATTCAACAATTAAGTATTTTTTTAAAAAGGATGCCAAACCTCGTTTGATTCATTGGATATTGCTTTTACAAGAGTTTGATATTGAAATTAAGGATAGGAAAGGAACAGAAAATCAAGTGGCCGATCACTTATCACGCTTAGAACGCAATGGGAAGGAGGACACGGATTTAGAGATATGCAATGCATTCCTGGATGAGCAACTATTAGTTGCCTCGGCAACCATGGATGCGCACGCCTCGGCAACCCTTGACGCGCATGCCTCGGCAACTTCAGACGCCTCAGCAACCCCAAACACGCATGCCTCGGCAACCCTTGACGCTCACGCCTCGAAAACTCCAGACGCGTATGCCTCGGCAACCACTGATGCGCATGCCTCGACAACCCTTGACGCGCATGTCGCGACAACTCTAGACGCCCACGCCTCGGCAACCTTGGAAGTAGTTGCCACGACAACACATGCCTCGGCAATACCCTGGTGCGCAGATTTAGTTAATTTCCTTGTTTGTGGTATTTTACCTTATGGCCTTACTCACCAAGGGAAGAAGCGGTTCCGCCATGATGCTAAGCATTACTTTTGGGATGAGCCTCTTTTGTTTAAACAATGTGCAGATCAGGTTATATGCCGATGTGTCCATGAACAGGAGGAGCAGAATGTACTCCGGCAATGCCATTCTTCACCCTATGGAGGACATTTTGCAGGAACTCGCACCGCGGCCAAAGTTTTGCAATCCAGTTTATATTGGCCAACACTGTACAAAGATGCCCAAGAGTTTTACAAACAATGTGATCGTTGCTAGAGGACGGGCAATATCTCTAGAAGACATGAGATGCCGCTCCAAAACATCTTTGAGGTGGAATTGTTCGATGTATAGGGGTCATTTTTATGGGATCTTTCCCATCTTTATTTGGCAACCTCTACATTCTACTTGCCGTTGACTATGTGTCTAAATGGGTTGAGGCAGCTGCAGTTCCCACCAACGATTCCAAGACCTTGCAGAAAAATATATTTACACGGTTTGGGATGCCGAGAGCAATTATCAGTGATGAAGGCAAGCACTCTAACAACAAACTCATCGCCAAGATGTTACAACGCTTTGGTGTGTCACACAAACTTGCCATGGAATATCACCCACAAACCAATGGGCAAGCAGAAATTTCCAACCGGGAATTAAAGGGAATACTCGAGAAATTTGTATATCCCTCTAGGAAGGATTGGTTAGTAAGACTAGATAACGCACTTTGGACATATCGCACTACATTCAAAACACCCTTAGGTATGTCTCCCTTCCGACTTGACTATGGCAAAACATGCCATCTACCAGTGGAAAATCAAACACAAGGCATATTGGACAATCAAGACCGTAAATATGGATTGGGAAAGTGCCGGGCAAAAGCGTTTGTTGGACCTCAACGAGATAGAAGAATTCCATGAACTCGCCTATAACAATGCACGAATCTACAAGGAGAAAACAAATCAATGGCATGACAAAAAACTATTGTCGCGGCAATTCATGCCAGGGCAACTAGTTCTCTTATTCAATTCTCAGCTAAAACTTTTCCCGGGAAAACTGAAATCAAGATGGTCAGGACCATTCAAAGTTGTCAAACCATTCTCCCATGGTGCGATGATAATCAAGTCCATCACTGACGAACATGAATTCAACGTCAACGGATAAAGATTGAAGCACTACAATGGTGCCCTTGTGGAACGTAAAAATGAAGTGGTCACCTTAGAAGATGCATGAGCATGCTCTCCTTTCGATATTTTATTTTTCTTTTTTTTTTTTTTTTTGAACTATTTAATTTTTTTATTATTTATTAATTTCGGTTATTTTTTTCTTTTTAGGATAGACTTATTTATTTTCCTCAAGATTATGACTACATCTTTCTTTCATATTTATCTAATTGTTTTTAAATTTGAAGTTTAATAATTTCTTTGCACATCTTTATTTATTTTCTTTTATTAGTTCATTTTTAATTTTAATCCTTATTTTATTTGTTTTTGAATTGTAGGAAAAGAGTTCAAGATAAAAAGGAATTTTGATTCAAGAAGGAAATTTCTTTATTCCAAAATTAATCCCACCCACCATATTTACTACCTATCTTTCCTATTTAACCCATCACCCTTAACTACCAAGAAACCTATTCCTACTTTTCATCTTGCAACTCTTTAGTTTCTTTTGCTTTCTTTTCTTTATTTTTACCAAACTCACAACCAAGATCATCCATGGCATCCAAAATCGAATTTTTGGTTCATCCAAGTTCCTCCAAAGAACCAAGATACAAGAAGTTTGCTACACTGATGGTTCAAGAAAAAATTCACTCCAAGTTTGAAAGCTGAAAGATTTGCGAAGAACAAGGCTTCGAATACTCCAACTCTCATCAAGATTTCATCCTTGAACCATTCATCTTCGAAAGGATTGAACATCAAAAGTGGCAAATCTTTTGCCATCAATCAGAAACGGGTAACATCTCATGGGTGAGAGAATTCTATGCTCACTCACCTAACTCAGATAATCCTTATGTTTTTGTTCGTGACAAGGATATACTCATAAGCCCCAAAAACATCAACACCTTTTACGAGCATCAAGCCTTTGTTGATCAACTCACGCCCAAGCAACAGATGATGCCGCGGCAACCTACACTGCGCCTGCCCAAGCAGTTGCCACTGCAACCAACACTGAAGATGCAGCGGCAACCAAAGCTAAAAACGCCCCGGCAACCACTACAAAAGCCAAAGGTAAAGCACCTATGCCCGAATCAACTCGTACTGAATCATTGTCTGATTTTTTAGATTCGGACGAGTCCTCCATTGCACCAACAAAGACCGCACCAATCGAATCCTCCAAGCCCAAGCGAAAAGCCAATGACATTGATGAAGAGGACGATAAGGACGACCCCGTACGAGGATCGATTCCACCATCGGCAAGAAGGAAGCAACCACCGCGTTCAAGCAAAATAATCAAGACACCGACCAAAAGGAAACTAATCATCCATGACGACGAACTCTCAGAGTAAGTCCTCGTTTACATTTTACTTTTCTTTATTGTTATTGTTATTGTTATTTTTGTTTTTTTCTTTGTTACATGCATTGAGGATAAGGCCTCACTCGAGTTTGGGGGGGATTGTTATTAGTTAGTTACCATGTTTAGTTGCATTCATATTAAGTATTGCATTTAGGATACATAAATTGCTTGCCGTGCCTTTAGCTGGAACAAGAATTGCCTAGATTTGATGAATATCCGATGATGACTTTGCCAATGCACTTAATGGATAGAATTTATTCTAGGATAACCGTGGAAACACTTAGAATCTTACTATGATGCTAAACTTGATTAAACACTGTTGTGGCTTGACTGATTCAAGGAATTCTAGCGAACTTAGGTTGATAATTAAAAAATTGGGGGATTAGAATAAAAATTGGATGAATGCTAGAGGTGCCCGAAATTGGCTCTAGTATGTAATAAAAATTGGATGAATGTTAGAGGTGCCCGAAATTAGCTCTAGTATGTGCTAAAAATTTATAGCTAGAGGTGCCCAAAATTGGCTCTAGTATGTGCTAAATTAATTTAACTTAAGAAAGCTAAAAACAAAGCACTAGAGGTGCCCAAAACCGGCTCTTGTTAAAACATGTTAAAAGAACCCAATGAAGTAATTTGAAAAGCTCTTGTTTGCATAGAATCTGAAAAATCAACTTGCACACAACTCTGCACACACTCACAAGCATTATAGTTTGATTCCAAGAGACTCCTAAGTTTTTCGAAAAATAAAAAGCCAATCATACTTTGTGCCATGGTTTTAAGAATTAAAATCAAGTTCAAAAGCTAAGTTTGTGAAAATTGAAGTCTTGGCGGGTAATTATTAGTTTGCATTGCTTGAGGACAAGCAATAGTTCAAGTTTGGGGGTGTGTTAAGTGTCTAAAAGTACTATTTTATTCACCCTTTTTATTCATATTATTGCTAGACTTAGGCTCATATTAGTTGCATTATTAGCCATTCATGCATGTTTGCATTGTTTCTTTGGTGGACAAGCTTGATTTCATATTTTGCTTAATTTTGTGGAAAAAGATATTGCTTTGGTGTGTTTTTGTATGTGTGTAGAATCACTTGCCAAAGCAAGGCTGGAACCAGTTGCCAGGGCAATGCATGAAGGAGATGTCGAGTTAGTTGCCAGGGCAATGCATGAAGGAGATGCTGAGCTAGTTGCCAGGGCAATTTTCGATAAGGAATAAGATGATATGGCAGTCGAAATTGATGACTAAATAAGACCAAGATGACGTGGAGCAAAGTTAAATCCCAAAGGAGTTTGATTTCCATGAAGAGGTTAATGAGAAATTAAATCCCAAGAAGAAAGGAGAAGTTCTAGAAGGAATTTAAATATAATAAGGAATTATATTCTTTAAAAGTATTTAATTCCAACTTAACTTCCTCCTCAAAAAAGACTTTGACCTAGCCCTATAAATTAAAGAGCAAACTGTCAACTCCAAGGGGGAGATGAGAGAAATTTCGATAAAGAGAGCAAGGGAGATTTCGACAAGAGCTTTGGAGAGATTTCAACAAGGCTTCAACCATTCTTCATCTTTTTTCTTTCTTGTCCAATTAGGTTTATGCTAGGAATTCTTTGTCTTGTGTTTCTTTGGAACCTAGCCATGAACTAAATCTATTTGGTTAAGGTTATTGTGTTTTGTGGTTGTGGGAAACAATTGGATTTTGTTTAGGTAATAAGAGTTTGCACTTTCAATTCAAGGTTTACTCATTCTTGGTTTTTATTCTTGTTTGCGAGTGAATTAGGAGAGTTAGATTCAAGAAACGAATGAGTATGGTCTTTATTCGATCTATTGATGGTGAATATTAATCCGACTTAGGAATAAGTTAAGGATTCCAACTGCTAAGAGGAACACAAGATTAGTTGTTGTTCACCCTTGATTCACGCAGGGATGTATTATCAAGGCATGCACAAATATCTAGAGTTTCGACTTAGGGACGAGAAGAAACCATTGAAGAACGCTTCGCCGAACCTTGAAGTTGCTGCCCAACCACCCAAATAGTTACCCAGGCAACCGTCGATTAGTTGCCAAGGCAACCCCACTGTGCAAGTTGCCACAACAACTGAGTTGTCCTTTCACTCTTTTACCAAGACGATCCAATCGGCTATCACACCTCAACTCACGATAACCTGGCCTATTCTCTCTCATTTGATTACATCTTATTTTACTTATTTGCTTTCTAGTTTAGTTGTTAGTTAAACTCCTATAATCTTCTACTTGTGTTCTTTTACTTTTTACAGTGCAAGAGATTAGATTCTTGAAGTGGCACCAATCCCTGTGGAGACGATATTTCTTATACTATAATTTGCGACGTGTACACTTGCACAATTGTGGAGCACTTATTACGCGCAACAACCACATAAAATACAAATTCTATCAGAGCAGTCATATCATTTTAATATACATGCCAACTAGTAAAATCAAACAGTGTCAAAAGATATCTTACTGATACTGATGTACCTGTTATTGATTGATGAAGTCCGTTTATTCTCCTTACTCCAACCATTTATTCTTTCCTACGTGTAAAACAGTTACACGCTAAGTTTTTACTTAGTGAGGCAATAATTCGAATTCAAGTGCAATTTTCATAAAATCAATATTAATTATTAACAATGTATATGATCACCTTACCATTATATGCTCGTTAACATAAATAAATATGTATATCAAAGTGATAAGATTAGTTCTTACCAATACCGTTTCCATTCCACTCATAAGCTTTCAATGCTTACCAATACCTTTTTCCCATTTCCAACTGCAAGCTTTCAAGCTTATCTTCCAGTTTCTTTTTGATTCTTTCAATTTATTTAGCCCAAGGTATCAAATTAAGAGATTCTATGTACACGAGTCATCCCCCCATACCCAACCTTTCTTGAGTATGTATATTATTTGCACTCTACGGGGAGTGCTTAGCACCAAAGTGCTTCTGTATACTTACCGGAGTAAACAATATATCCCTCATTGAGTTTTTATGAAATTACACCGAAGTGTTTAGCACCGGTAGTAAGTCCGTACACTCAAACCATGCATGAGTATACTCCTCAATGAGTATTTATAATATTTGCACTTTACCTGAAGTGCTTAGAGTATTTATACAACTGTTTACGACCCTATGGATATCCAACTATACCATCGAACCTCTATATCATACATTGGGCTTTATTTCATCATTTAAGTCATCAATGGCAACATATATCAAAATATATCAACATTTAACAGTTCATAGCCGAAATAACATTCATAATATACCATCATCAATAACTAGTGATCAATGCTTTTATTTTCAACCTTTGACATATTTAAAATATGTCAAATATATGACAATGACATAAATATCATGACAATATATAAACCAGGTAGACTCATCGCAAGTCCTACCGGTGATGTATGAAACATCCATGTATAATGTTATGCATGCATTGCACTCACCTGGGCCGTTTATTAGTATGCCTCACTAAGTCATCTTTGATCCTTTCCTTCACTGTACCTCGAACCTCCCTTGATTCAAACTTAACTTCATAATTCAAATAAGTAAAATATTTGTTATATCACAATCTAACAATATCTTAGACATATTGTGCAAAATAATCATTTGAATACAAAATCTCCAAACATTTTCCTTTCTTCCTTGTATTGTTCAAAAATTCATTATGGTCCTTAGTAACCACTTTGAACTTCCATTAACGCCTTTCAAGCTTACTAATCAACCTTAGATACAAAGTGTATCAATTCTCATTTTCTGGTAGTTTGCAGAAACTCCAAAGAAATATTTCTATAAAATAATCTATAACTCGGAATTCGAATCCATTTATTCTGAATGAAACTAGATTCGATAAGCTTTTCAAACACATAAATTAATAGACCAAATTCAGCTCGTACGATTTATGGTGAATTTTCAAAGCCAGTTACAATGCTGAAATTCGGAACAGACTGGTGTTCTGTTTTCTAACCTTTCGTCACTTAAAAATTCATATCTTTTGACTCGAAAATGGAAATCAGATTTAGTTTGTTGGACACAAAACTAGATGAACAAATCTTTACATTGGTATAAAATTCACCATCTAACAATTTTTGTAGAAGTTATGGTGAATTTTCAAAGTTACTGCCATAAACCAGTTTTTCTACACAGCTTCCATAAACAACTTCAACTTTTATACTAACTTCTCCTTACTTTTATACTTTTCAATTTAGTCCAATCACTAGCTTTAAACCGCCAACTCATCACATTCTTCACCAAATAATTATTCACAATAGTTCTCCTTAATTTCCCTTATTTACCGAAATAGTCACTAAAATGCAAAGACAAGGATTCAAGCTTCTTAACTTTGCAATTTGGTCCTCAATTCAGCATTACTACCTTAATTCCATTATTACAAATAAAAATCAGATTTAACCCCCATACAAAACTTCAATTTCGATTTGGTCACTTAACTTTAACAAATTGTCAAAACGGTCACTAATTCAATTCAACATCAATTTGGCATTCTAACTTCATTTTCTTTTCTCTAACATCATTAATAACACAAATACACTCCAAGTTCTAAAAATTCGGATTTGGTCCTTCAACTTTTCAAGTTGCCGAAATGGTCCCTACATAATTTAACTTAGGGTTTTGCTTCCAAACAACAATTCAAGCTTACTAGATCATTATTTCAACATCACAAGCCCTAAATTAAAGTTGAATCCATAAACCCTAATCATCTTCATAGAAATCAAAACATGTAAAACTTAAATCCCAACTCAATATCATGATTTTAACATCATACTAGCTTGATTTCAAATTAAATTCAATCATGGAATCATAAAATCTCAAAAGCCCTAATTTGATGCATAAACCCTAATTTCTTTCTCATGTAAATTCTCATCAATCAAGCATGGATTCCATGAATTATTGATATTAAAATATAGGGCTTGAAGAGTGGAACAACTTTGTAGTTGAAGAGATTACCTGAAAACCGAGTTTCGGAGCTTGAATCGGGCTTGGAAATTTTTTTCTCTTTCTTTCCCTAGCCCTCACGTTTGTTGCTGGAAAAGATGAACAAAATCTCCATCTTTTCACCATTATTTTACACATATATCTATTAAATGAATATTAAATTCATTTAATAGTGAAATTACAATTTTGCCCTTTTTATCCAATGGTTGAGATTGATTTTATCATCAATCAAGGGCCAAGATTTAATGTTCCAGTTTCTCTTTCCAAAATTGCACTTATAACTTTTTAAATATTTCAAAATTGCCATTGGGGCCAAATGACCAATTTGCCTTCCAACTTGTCTTTTTTTACTAGTTTGTTTCCAAATTGTCATTCCATTAAAATCTAACTAGATCTAGTTAGAATTCAACCAACCATAATAAAATATTAATAAATAACATTTTATGACTTTTCCATAGCTTTTAGACCAGTCTCCAAAATTTCTATTCGATCCAATATACCGATAAATAATCCTTTACTCATAAATAAACTATAGGATTCATCTTGAATCAAACTAAAAATATTTCCAGCACTTGGAAATGACTTTTATAACCTTTCTCTATCATATGGCAAAATTTCAAAATTTTCCAGTTCAATCCGGGTATTCGAATTCCACTTAAACTTTAACTGTGATTTTCCCAATAATCGAAGTATCAGATCGAACCAATAATTCCGCATTCGATACACACCCTTAGGTGATCTATTTATTTATGAAATAAAAACCCTTAACTTTTTGGGAAATTACAACTTTAGTCCCCAAACTTTTCCAAAGTTTATACTTTAGCCATAAAATTTTTAAAATTTACATTTTGATCACTACCTTTTTAAACTACAATTCCCATTCCAATTTTCCTTGGAATTCAACCAAACATTAAGAATACCTCATTCAAGTCACTATCTATCACATGAGACCTTTAAACCTTAGAAATTTCCTTTCCAAAACCCATAATTAAAGAAATCCTAACTTTCGCATTTTTGTCATTTTATTCACTAAGTTAGCTTTTAAGCTATTATCTTAGTGCTAAATGACCCTTAATCAACTTAGTAAATTTTGGGGTATTACAATTCTCTCCCCCTTAAAAAATTTGTCCTCGAATTTTCAACATGCACCTGATTCAAAAGGTGAGGAAACTATTTTCTTATATTTTCTTCTTATTTCTCTTAAATCTTTTCTTTAACCTTGTGATTTTTGTCAGAAAACTTTAACAAACGGTATTGGTCTTGTTTTCCTAGTTCTTCGACTCCATGTGCTAGGATCTTTACCAGTTCTTTTTCATACCTTAAATCCGACTGAATCTCTATTTTCTCCAGAGTAACAACATGTGAGGGGTCTCATCAATATTTCCTGAGCATCGATACATTATGAATCTTGTCCATTTCCAAAGATAAAGCTAGCTGATAAGTGTTCAAAAGTACTATTTTTCTTACCCTTTTTACTCATATTATTGTTAGACTTAGGCTCATATTAGTTGCATAATTAGCCATTCATGCATTAATCCATGTTTCCTTCAATCGTTGAGCTTGATTACATAACTTGGTGATTTTTGTGGAAATAGATGCTGCTTTGGTGTGTTTTTGTGTGTGTATGTGCAGGATCACTTGCCAAATCAATGCCGAGCTAGTTGCCAGGGCAATGCATGAAGGATATGCCGAGCTAGTTGCCAGGGCAGTGCATGAAGGAGACGCCGAGCCAGTTGCCATGGCATTTGTCGACAAAGACCAAAAGCAATAGGGATATCGAAATTCATGATTTTACAAGCCCAAGATGACATGGAGCAAGGCCCAAGCCCAAAGGAATTTGATTGCCATGCAGAGATTAAAGAAGAATTAAATTCCAAGAGGATAGGAGAAGTTCTAATAGGAATAAAATTATAATAAAGAATTATATTCTTTAAAGATAATTTAATTCCAACTCAAACTCCTCCTCAAAGAAGGACTTTGGCCTAGCCCTATAAATATCAAGGAGATTTCGACAATTCCAAGGGGAGAGCAAGAGTTAATTTCGACAACTCCAAGAGAGAGAAAGAGGGAAATTTCGGCAAGTCCAAGTAGGGCAAGAGGAGAGAATTTTCTACAAGCATCAAGGGCAAGGAGGATTTCGACAAGCCTCTTCCTTCATCTTTGTTCGATTGGGTTCATGCTAGGGATTAATTATCTTGTGTTTCTTTGGAACCTAGCCATGAACTAAATTTACTTGGCTATGGTTATTGTGTTTTGTGGTTGTGAGAAACTATTGGTTTTTGTTTAGGTAATAAGAGTTTGCACTTTTCTATTTCAAGGTTTATTCATTCTTGATTCTTATTATTGTTTATGCAGTGAATTGGGAGAGGATCTCGTGATTTCATCCATTTATCTAATATCGGGAGAGTTAGATTCAAGAAACGAATGAATATGATCTTTATGCAATCCAATGATGGTGAAGATTAATCCGGCTTAGGAATAAGTTAAGGATTTCAACGGCTAAGAGGAGCGCAAGATTGGTTGTTGTTCACCCTTGATTCACGCAGGATGTATTATCAAGGCATGCACAAGTAGCTAGAGTTTCGACTTAGGGATAAGAAGAAACCATTGAAGAACGCTCCGCCAACCTTGAAGTTGCTGCCCGATCGCCCAAGTAGTTGCCCAACTAGTCGCCCAAGCAACCATCAATTAGTTGCCAAGGCAACCCGTTGTGCAAGTCGCCACGGCAACTGAGTTGCCCATGCACTCTTTTACCAAGACAATCCAATCGGCTATCACACCTCAACTCACGATAACCTAGCCTATCTCTCTCATTCGAATTCATCTTTTCTTTTACTTAATTGCTTTCTAGATTAGTTATTAGTTAAAACTTCTATAATCCTTCACTTGTGTTTTTACTTTTTACAGTGCAAGAGACTAGATTCTTGAAGTGGCACCAATCCCTGTGGAGACGATATCTTTTATACTATAACTTGCGACGTGTATACTTGCACAATTGCGTAGCACTTATTACGCGCAACACTAGCCATTAAGCTTAACTATCAAACTAACTTCTTTCACGATTTCTTATAGCCCAATAAATCTTAAACTTAACTTTCTTTTTATCTAAATCATAACACCTTCTTCCAAGGTGAAACTTTTAAGGAATACTTTATCCTTAACTTCATATTAAATATCTTTTCTTTTAGGGTCAATATATAGTTTCCATCATGGAGATAGAAATTCTTCCTTTATAATACAAATATTTATCAAACCTAACTTCCAAGTTTTCAGTTTCACTCTTCTCCACTTGTTTGAACATTGACAGCATTTCTCATCCTTTCTTTAAAGATATCTTATTTAATCTAATATGGTAAATTTTATTCTTAACTTGACAATCAAAACACCATCTTCTTTTAATGCAAATTTTGCATTCATAGCTCTTAAGACAACGATTGTCTTTCGACTGAGAGCGTCAGCTACCACATTAGCTTTTTTTCGGATGATAGTCAATGACCATATCATAATTCTTAAGAAACTCGATCCAACTTCTTTGCATCAAGTTCAACTCTTCTTTCGTAAGCATATAATTTAAACTTTTATAACCTTAAATATAGCATCGTTCACTGTATAAATAATGATGTTATATCTTTTAAAGCAAAAACGAGCATTGCTAGCTCTAAATCTTAAGTAAGATAATTTCTCTCATATATCTTAAATTCTCTCAAGCATAGACCATTACTTTTCCTTCTTGCCTAAGTACGCATCCCAAACCGTTATAAGTAGCATCGCTATACACCACATAATCTTTACCTGATTCTCGTTGTACTAGTACCGGGGCTTCTATATAGATCTCCTTTAATGTCTCAAAGATTTCTTAGCATTTATCTATTCAACTAAATAGCATTTCTTTCCTCAATAGCTTGGTCAATGAGGAGACAATCATCAAGAAATTTTGAACCTTTAAAACATTCTCCAGAGGTTTCCATTCAGCTATAGTTTGTGCTTTCTTGGGATATACCCTTATCCCCTTTGCCAAATCCACATAACTAATAAAACAGTTTTTGACAACCAAGTTCACACTTTAACAAATTAGCATATAGTTTCTTTTCTCGAAAGGTCTGAAGAACAATGCAAAATGAGCATCTTGTTCTTCATTTTTCTTCGAATAGGCCAAAATATCCTCAATGAACTCTATTTCTTATGTTTTTATCGAGCAATTCCACATGTTACAACCCAACAAATTCGTGACCGCTATATTACTTGAAATGGGTTCTAAAAGGATATCTCGTTCACCACTCAACTTCGTACTTATATAGGAATGTGTAAAGCTAGGACCCATCAACATCAATACAGGTTTATCCAAAAAGATGAGATGTACCTTCTATGATTTTTGAATCAACCCAATCTTTATCAGTCCTGATGTTATAAACTTGGACTGATATGTGCAATCCTGGCTATGAAGCAAATTCAGATGGTTTTCTAATCTAGCTAAAATACCGGAGCAACAAAATAGCTCCATCCAATTTCTCGGTATCCAAATAGTAGAGTCCGTCCAGTGTAATCCTTAGATTATTCAGTTATAAATCAATAATCACTGGACCTTAATCTACTTTTCCTTTCAATTTAGGTGTTTTCTGAACTTTTCAATTCTTTAATCCTGCACAGACACTCCTTGTTGTACCAGTTCCCCTTTCTTGTTCCTATTTATCCGAAGGGTTATCATTAACCTTACTATTGCTACTCTTGATTCCTTCCCAAGCTTCCAATTTATCAATTCATCATACTTTCTTGACTCAAATATTTCTTATAATTCCTCCCAATTTACATTAGTAAGGAGCGACATCAATGGGATCATAAAAACACCAGATCAGTAATATTGATATCCTAGTGGCATGTATACTCTTTTTAACATAAAACCATTTCCATTTAGGCTGAGAATCGGCTAAACCTGCAGCTCTGATACCAATAAATGTAATACCCCTTTCCCATATTCATAGCTGAATACGAGTCAGAGATATCACAAAACATTTGTAAAACCCTATACATTTGTAACTCAGTAAAAAATTTGATTCTTCTAAAAATATTACAATATATTTAGTTTCAATTTACAAATGTAGTTAATCGCGTATAGTTTAAATATAATATTTTAATCTTCAAATCTAGTTTAATTTCAGGCAACAACTTATAAATTTAATTTAACTTTATATAATTAATAAAACTGCCTGATTTAAAATTCATCCAGATAACATATAAAATACAAATTCTATCAGAGCAGTCATATCATTTTAATATACATGCCAACTAGTAAATATCAAATAGTGTCAAAAGATATCTTATTGTTACTGATGTACCTGTTATTGATTGATGATATCCGTTTATGCTCCTCACTCCAACCATTTCTTCTTTCCTACGTGTAAAACAGTTACACGCTAAGTATTTACTTAGTGAGGCAATAATTCGAATTCAAGTGCAATTGTCATAATATCAATATTAACGATTAACAATGCATATGATCACCTTACCATTATATGCTAAATAAATATGTATATCAAAGTGATAGATTAGATCTTACCAATACCATTGCCATTGCATCCGTAAGCTTTCAATGCTTACGAATACCTTTTCCCACTTCTATCCGCAAGCTTTCAAGCTTATCTTCCTGTTTCTTTTTTATTCTTTCAATTTATTTAGCCTAAGGTATCGAATTAAGAGATTTTATGTACATGAGTCATCCCCCCATACCCAACCTTTCTTGAGTATGTATATTATTTGCACTTTACCGGGAGTGCTTAGCACCGAAGTGCTTTTGTATACTTACCGGAGTATACAATATATCGCTCATTGAGTTTTTATGAAATTACACAGAAGTGTTTAGCACCCGTAGTAAGTCTGTATACTCAAACCATGCATGAGTATACTCCTCAATGAGTATTTATAATATTTGCACTTTACATGAAGTGCTTAGAATATTTATACAGCTGTTTACGACCCTATGGATATCCAACTATACCATCGAACCTCTATATCATACATTGGGCTTTATTTCATCATTTAAGTCATCAATGGCAACATATATCAATATATATCAACATTTAACAGTTCATAGCCAAAATAACGTTCATATTATACCATCATCAATAACTAGTGATCAATGCATTTATTTTCAACCTTTGACATATTTAAAATATGTCAAATATATGATAAATGACATAAATATCATGACAATATATAAACCAGATAGACTCATCGCAAGTCCTACCGGTGATGTATGAAACATCCATGTATAATGTTATGTATGCATTGCACTCACCTGGGCCATTTATTAGTATGCCTCACTAAGTCCTCGTTGATCCTTTCCTTCATTGTACCTCGAACCTCCCTTGATTCGAACTTAACTTCATAATTCAAATAAGTAAAATATTTGTTAGATCCCAATCTAACAATATCTTAGACATATTGTCCAAAATAATCATTCGAATACAAAATCTCCAAACATTTTCCTTTCTTCCTTGCATTGTTAAAAAATTCATTATGGTCCTTAGTAACCACTTTGAACTTCCATTAACCCCTTTCAGGCTTACTAATAAACCTTAGATACAAAGTGTATAAATTCTCATTTTCTGGTTGTTTGTAGTACCTCCAAAGAAATATTTCTATAAAATAATATATAACTCGGAATTCAGCTTCATTTGTTCTGAAAGAAACTAGATTCGATAAGCTTTTCAACCATATAAATTAATAGCCCAAATTCAACTTGTACGATTTATGGCGAATTTTCAAAGCCAGTTACAGTGCTGAAATTTGGAACAGACTGGTGTTCTGTTTTCCTACCTTTTGTCACTTAAAAATTCATATCTTTTGACTCGGAACTCGAAATCATATTCCATTTATTGGAAACGAAGCTAGACGAACAAATATTTACAGCGTATAAAATTCACCATCTAACCATTTTTGTAGAATTTATGGTGAATTTTCAAAGTTACTGCCATAAACTAGTTTTTCAACACAGCTTCCATAAACAACTTCAACTTTTATACTAACTTCTCCTTACTTTATGCAATCCAATGATGGTGAAGATTAATCCGGCTTAGGAATAAGTTAAGGATTTCAACGGCTAAGAGGAGCGCAAGATTGGTTGTTGTTCACCCTTGATTCACGCAGGGATGTATTATCAAGGCATGCACAAGTAGCTAGAGTTTCAACTTAGGGATAAGAAGAAACCATTGAAGAACGCTCCGCCGAACCTTGAAGTTGCTGCCCAGTCGCCCAAGTAGTTGCCCAACTAGTCGCCCAAGCAACCATCAATTAGTTGCCAAGGCAACCCCGTTGTGCAAGTCGCCACGGCAACTGAGTTGCCCATGCACTCTTTTACCAAGACAATCCAATCGGCTATCACACCTCAACTCACGATAACCTAGCCTATCTCTCTCATTCGAATTCATCTTTTCTTTTACTTAATCGCTTTCTAGATTAGTTATTAGTTAAAACTTCTATAATCCTTCACTTGTGTTTTTACTTTTTACAGTGCAAGAGACTAGATTCTTGAAGTGGCACCAATCCTCAATGGAGACGATATCTTTTATACTATAACTTGCGACGTGTATACTTGCACAATTGCGTAGCACTTATTACGCGCAACAAGTTTTTGGCGCCGTTGCCGGGGATTGGCAATAGCGACTTTGTTTTTACTCTCTTGCACTTTCTTTTTATTTTCTTGTTTAAAATTCAAAGGGCTAACAAACTTTGGTTTTGCATTGGTATATGACCAGGCGAGACCCGACTTCACCGAATATCCCTTTGATCCGTAAATCGAACGAACCTTACAAAGACTTAGACGAAGGATAAGAGAAGCAATGGCAAATCAAGACGGCAATATTAATCAAGATGTTCGAGCGGAGGAGGAGTGATTCTTGCACGAAACAGAACTATTCGAGACTATCTTGAAGAAGATCTTGATGGACTTAACCCGGAGTTGTCGCACCCGAAATTGAAGCCGACCACTTTGAGTTGAAACCGGTAATGTTTAATATGATCAACACAATAGGTCAATTTGGCGGCTCAAAGAATCAAGATGCACGAAAACATCTGAAATCTTTCCTCGAGATTTGCAACTCGTTCAAGATACACGGAGTTACCCCGATGTCCTACGATTAAGATTATTCCCCTATTCACCGAGGATAGGCGAAAGCATGGCTGAATAGCATTCTGCGGATCCATAGCATCTTGGACTGATCTTTGTCGTGATTTCCTTGCTAGATTTAATCCTACAAATTTGACTGATAAGCTTCGTAACGACATTACTTCTTTTCGGCAGTGCGGATGATGAATCCATGTACGAGGCTTGGGAGCGATATAGAGAACTTCTACACAAATGCCCTCTACACGGATTCGGTGTGGACGCAAGTGAGAATGTTTTACAATGCCGTGAATACACCAACAAGGATGATGCTAGACGCCTCGGCAAACGGCATACTCTTAGATAAGTCGCCGGAGGAAGCAATGCAAATTTTAAACAGGCTGGCCAAGAATGACTATCAATTCCCATCTACTAGAAGAGGAGGAGTTAGACGCCAAGCCACAATACATGAACTAGGATCATCGATTCAATTTCGCACAATTGGCCGCTTTAACCAAGATGGTCCGTAAAATGCAAAAACCAAACAACACACATGAAGTCAAGGTAATGGATTCTTTTTGTGAGTTATGTGGTGATAACCATAATTCTTCTGAATGTATGCAGAATCCGAAATCCAGCTTCTATGTGGGGAATTACAATCGGGGCAACAACATGATGTCAAATACATACAATCCAGCTTGGAAGAAGCACCCGAATTTTTCATGGAGTAATCCCAACAATGCTCTAAACCAGAACAATCATAATGCACAAGCATCGGGATTCCAAAGAGAATATGCCACGGCAACAGGATGCCGCAAAGAACAACCGACAACATCTAGTTCTTTGGAAAATTCTCTAAATGCTTTTATGATGAAAACTGAATCTTATATGGCTGAGAATAGTAATTTCATAAAAAGAACTGATGCTTTTATTAACAGGACCGAGATGAGATTGCAAAACCAAGAGGCGGCAATCAAATCATTGGAAAATCAAGTCGGACAATTTGCTCAAAATCTGAACACTAGACCACAAGGAGGTTTACCTAGCGATACTGAAGTCGCAAGAGGAACTGGCCATGAGCAATGTAAGGCAATCACCACCAGAAGTGGCCAACAACTTAGAGAGGTTCAAACCCGCTCGTCAAACAAAACTCCACAAAAAGATCACGACGAACCTAGCGGCAAAGCCTCAGATGCTGAACCAGGAATTGCTGCGGCAACCGGCAATAAACATGCCTCGACAACCGATGACGCCTCGTCTTCTTGTGATAAGCATGCCTCAGCAACCCCAGTTGATAATGCCTCGGCAACTCTAAATGTCCCTGCAATGCCGTCAATCAAATTTCAAACCAATGAAAGGATCGAAGATATCCGACTTCCACCACCATTCCCACAAAGGTTGAAGCGACAAAAGCAAGAATACCAATTCAAGAAGTTTCTTGATATCCTAAAGCAAGTCCACATCAACTTGCCATTGGTGGAAGCAATTGAACAAATGCCAAACTATGCCAAGTTTCTTAAAGACATTGTGTCCAAGAGAACAAGGCTAGGAGAGTTTGAAACAGTTGCCGCGACAGAGGGATGCATGGCAATGTTGCTGTCGCATGCCGCCCAAGTTGAAGGATCCCGGAAGTTTCACAATACCTGTTCTATTGGAAATCACTATGTCGGGAAAGCACTATGCGACCTAGGGGCTAGCATAAACTTGATGCCTAAATCGGTTTTCAAAAACTAGGAATCTGGAAGGCAAGACCTACAACATTTATGCTGCAGCTAGCCGAGCCGAGATCCTATGTGCATCCGAGGGAAAAATCGAGGACATACTGGTAAAAGTTGATAAATTCATTTTTCCCGCTGACTTTATTGTTTTGGATTGTGAAGCGGATGAGCATGCACCTATCATTCTCGGAGACCATTCCTAGCGGCAGGAGAACTTTGATTGATGTTGAAAAGGAGAACTCACAATGAGGGTGAATGACCAACATGTCAAACTAAATGTATTCCAAACACTAAGGCATGCCGATGATCCGAAAGAATGCCAACTACTTCATGCCACGGGCAGAGTTTAACTTCGATGAGGAATTTAGTTGCCTCGGCAACTACATTGCCGACCACGAGGAACATGAGGAGTATGAAGAACCGGTCAATGAGGAACAACCAGAAGAGGCAAATTGGCTAGTCAATCGACCAGGTACATACTTTGAACCACCGGACTACTCGTAAAGGAAGGTAAGCTCGAAAAACCCTCTATCGAAAATCCACCAATTCTTGAGTTGAAACAATTGCGAGAGCAATCAAAATATGTATACTTAGGGATCGATAATACATTACCTGTAATTATTTCCTCTAAGTTACAGCTGAGAAGAAAAAAGAAGCTGATCAACATGTTGAAGCTACATAAAAAGGCAATAGGGTGGACAATTGCCGACTTGAAGGGAATTAGCCCGGCGGTGTGCATGCACAAGATCTTGTTGGAAGATGATCACAAACCTTCAATTGAGGCCTAGAGAGACTGAATCATGCCATTAAAGGGGTTGTAATGAAAGAAATCATCAAGTGGCTTGACGCCGGCATTATATACCCTATCTTCGATAGTATTGCCGGTACAATGTGTACCGAAAAAGGAGGTATATAATGGTAAGCAATGAAAATAATGAACTTATCCCAACCAGATCAGTGACCGGTTGGAGGGTTTGTATGGACTATCGAAAGCTAAATAAAGCCACTAGGAAAGATCACTTCCCATTACCCTTTATTGATCAAATGCTTGACCGTCTTGCGGGTAAACCCTTTTACTTGCTTTTCTTGATGGTTATTCAGGTTACAATCAGATTGCCATAGCACCGTAAGATCAAGAAAAGACAACCTTCACATGCCCCTACGGTACTTATGCCTTCCGAAGGATGCCGTTCGGATTGTGTAACGCCCCAACAACCTTCCAAAGATGCATGATGGCGCTCTTTTCGTGATACATGGTCGAAGACTTCCTTGAGATCTTCATGGATGATTTTTCGGTTTTTGGTAATGACTTCGGCGGCTGTCTCGGCAATTTAGAGAGGGTGTTGGCAAGATGCGAAGAAACAGATTTAGTCCTCAATTGGGAGAAATACCACTTTATGGTAGATGAAGGAATAGTGCTCGGCCATAAGATTTCATCCAAGGGAATTGAAGTAGACAAAGCCAAGGTGGACGTGATCGAGAGATTACCCCACCAAATTCGGTTAAGGGAATTCAAGTTTTCTCGGACATGCGAGTTTTTTACAGAGGTTCATTCATAATTTTTCTAAAATCACTAAACCTTTGTGTAATCTGCTTGAACAAGATAAAGTCTTCGATTTTGATGATTCTTGCACTCAAGCATTCAAACCCTAAAGAAAAAGCTTGCCTCGGCACCCATTGTCGTTCCACCCAGTTTGACGCTACCTTTTGAGCTCATGTGTGATGCAAGTGATTTCGCGGTAGGAGCAGTCCTAAGCCAACGCACAGTAAAGACCTTCCATGTGATATACTACGCTAGTAAAACTCTTAACGATGCTCAAGTGAATTACACAACAACGGAGAAAGAGTTACTAGCTGTAGTTTTCGCATTTGACAAGTTTCGATCCTATTTAATTGGTACAAAGGTAATTGTTCATACGGACCATTCGGCAATCAAATACTTATTTGCTAAAAAGGATGCTAAACCTCGTTTGATTCGTTGGATATTACTTTTACAAGAATTTGATATTGAAATTAAGGACAGAAAAAGGAACAGAAAAATCAAGTGGCGATCACTTATCACGTTTGGAACGCAATAGGGAGGAGGACGCGGATCTAGAGATATGTGATGCATTCCCGGATGAACAAATTCTAATCGCCTCGGCAACCCTTGACGCCTCGGCAACCCTTGACGCCTCGGCAACCATGGATGCACACGCCTCAGCAATTTTGGGAGCAGACACTACGGCAGCACATGCCTCGGCAATACCCTGGTACGCAGATTTAGTTAACTTCCTTGTTTGTGGTATTTTTCCGTATGACATTACTCACCAAGGGAAGAAGCGGTTCCGCCATGATGCTAAGCATTACTTTTGGGAGGAGCCTCCTTTGTTTAAACAATGTGCAGATCAGGTTATACGCCGATGTGTCCCTGAAGAAGAGCAACAGAATGTACTCCGGCAATGCCATTCTTCACCCTATGGAGGACATTTTGGAGGAACTCGTATCATGACCAAAAGTCTTGCAATCCGGTTTGTATTGGCCAACATTGTACAAAGATGCCCAAGACTTTTACAAGCAATGTGATTGTTGCGGAGGACGGGCAATATCTCTAGACGACATGAGATGCCACTCGAACATCATCATCGAGGTAGAACTGCTTCGATGTATGGGGATCGATTTTATGGGACCTTTCCCATCTTCATTCGTCAACCTCTACATCTTACTCGCCGTCGACTATGTGTCTAAATGGGTAGAGGCAGCTGCAGTTCCCAACGACGATTCCAAGACCGTGCAACGATTCCTGCAGAAAAACATATTTACAAGGTTTGGGATGCCGAGAGCAATTATCAGCGACGGGGGCAAGCATTTTGACAATGGACTAATTGCCAAGATGTTGCAACGCTTGCATATCACACAAGATCGCCATGGCATATCACCCACAAACCAACGGGCAAGCGTAAAATTTCCAACCGGGAGTTGAAGGGAATACTCGAGAAAGTTGTAAATCCTCAAGGAAGGATTGGTCATTAAGACTAGATGACGACATTGGGCATATCGCACCGCATTCAAAACACCATTAGGTATGTCCCCTTCCGGCTTGTCTATGGTAAAACATGTCATTTACCGGTGGAAATCGAGCACAAGGCGTCTTTGGGCAATCAAGACCGTGAATATGGATTGGGGAAGTGCCAGACAAAAGCGCTTGATGGATCTCAATGAGATAGAAGAATTTCGTGCACTCGCCTATAACAATGCACGAATCTACAAGGATAAAACAAAGCGATGGCATGACAAGAAACTATTGCCACGACAATTCACGCCAGGGCAACTAGTTCTCCTATTCAATTCTCGGCTAAAACTTTTCCCGGGAAAGTTGAAATCAAGATGGTCGGGACCATTCAAGTCGTCAAACCATTCTCCCACGGTCTTTGTGATAATCAAGTCCATCTCTGACAACCATGAATTCAAAGTTAATGGACAAAGATTGAAGCACTACAATGGTGCCCATGTGGAACGTAACAAGGAAGTGGTCAATTTAGGAGATGCATGAGCATGCGCTCCCTTTTGATATTTTTATTTTTATTTTTATTTATTTTTGTTTTTGTTTTTGTCGATTATTTAATTATTTATTTTTCATTTTTTTTCCGATTATTATTTTTTATTATTTTATTATTTTGCCGATTATTAGTAGTTTTAGGATAGATTTTTTTTATTCAAGTCTAAGAATCCTATTACACATCTTTATTTATTTTCTTTATTAGTTTATCTTTAATTTTAATCCTTATTTGATTTGTTTTTGAATTGTAGGAAAGGAAGTTCAAGAGAAAGAAGGAATTCTAAACCAAGTAGGAAAACATCTTCAACAAGGAAACTAATGGGCTGAATCTAAGGCTTATATAAAGCCTCCAATTCATCCTAACCAAAACCCCTTTGTCGAAAATCCCTACCAAACCCTAAACCCTTTTTTTTCGATTTCCTTTAATCCCACCCACCTATCTTTTCTATAAAACCCATCACCCTTAACCTATTCCTACTTTCTATCTTGCAACTTTTTAGTTTATTTTCTTTCCTTTTGTTTGTTTTCTTTTTCACAACAAGACTCACAACTACTATGCTAAGGAAATTTACTGCCGAGATCCTTGCTCCGGCAACCAATGAAGAAGATGCCGCGGCAACCTACATCGTGCCTATACAAGCTGATGCCACGGCAACCAACCCTGAAGATGCCACGGCAACCAAAGCTAAAGACATCCCGACAACAAGAAAACAACCATCGCATTCAAGCAAGAGAATCAAGACACCGACCAAAAGGAAACTAATCATCTACGATGACGAACTCTCGGAGTAAGTCCTCGTATGCATTTTTATTTTTATTGTTATTTTTCGTTATTTTTATGCATGCATTGAGGACAATGCCTCACTCGAGTTTGGGGGGGATTGTTATTAGTAATTACCATGTTTAGTTACATTAATCTTAAGCATTACATTTAGGATACATAAATTGCTTGCCATGCCTTTAATTGGAACAAAAATTGCTTAGATTTGATGAATATTCAATGATGACTTTACCAATGCACTTAATTGATAGAATTTTTATTCTAGGATAACCATGAAAAAAAAAAACTTAGAATTTTACTATGATGCTAAATTTGATGAAACACTGTTGTGGTTTGATTGATTTAAGGAGTTCTAGTAAACTTAGGTTGATAATTAACTAATTGGGCGATTAGAATAAAAATTGGATGAATGCTAGAGGTGCCCGAAATTGGCTCTAGCATATGCTAAAAAAATTGATCACTAGAGGTGCCCGAAACTGGCTCTAGGAGGCGTTAAAATTTTGTTAACTAGAGGTGCCCAAACCGCTCTAGTCGATTAAATTAACTTAAGAAAACTAAAAATAAAACACTAGAGGTGCCCGAATTGGCTCTAGTTAAAACATGTTAAAAAGAACCCAATGAAGTAATTTGAAAACCTATTGTTTGCATAGAATCCGAAAAATCAACTTGCACACAACTCCGCACACACTCACAAGCATTATAGTTTGATTCCGAGTAATTCCTCGTTTTTTGAAAAATAAAAAGCCAATCATACTTTGTGCCCGGTTCGAGAGAATTGAAATCAAGTTCAAAGCTAAGTTTGTGAAAATTTGAAGTCTTGCGGTAATTATGAGTTTGCATTGCTTGAGGACAAGCAATAGTTCGAGTTTGGGGGTGTGATAAGTGTTCAAAAGTACTATTTTTCTTACCCTTTTTACTCATATTATTGTTAGACTTAGGCTCATATTAGTTGCATAATTAGCCATTCATGCATTAATCCATGTTTCCTTCAATCGTTGAGCTTGATTACATAACTTGGTGATTTTTGTGGAAATAGATGCTGCTTTGGTGTGTTTTTGTGTGTGTATGTGCAGGATCACTTGCCAAATCAATGCCGAGCTAGTTGCCAGGGCAATGCATGAAGGATATGCCGAGCTAGTTGCCAGGGCAGTGCATGAAGGAGACGCCGAGCCAGTTGCCATGGCATTTGTCGACAAAGACCAAAAGCAATAGGGATATCGAAATTCATGATTTTACAAGCCCAAGATGACATGGAGCAAGGCCCAAGCCCAAAGGAATTTGAATGCCATGCAGAGATTAAAGAAGAATTAAATTCCAAGAGGATAGGAGAAGTTCTAATAGGAATAAAATTATAATAAAGAATTATATTCTTTAAAGATAATTTAATTCCAACTCAAACTCCTCCTCAAAGAAGGACTTTGGCCTAGCCCTATAAATATCAAGGAGATTTCGACAATTCCAAGGGGAGAGCAAGAGTTAATTTCGACAACTCCAAGAGAGAGAAAGAGGGAAATTTCGGCAAGTCCAAGTAGGGCAAGAGGAGAGAATTTTCGACAAGCATCAAGGGCAAGGAGGATTTCGACAAGCCTCTTCCTTCATCTTTGTTCGATTGGGTTCATGCTAGGGATTAATTATCTTGTGTTTCTTTGGAACCTAGCCATGAACTAAATTTACTTGGCTATGGTTATTGTGTTTTGTGGTTGTGAGAAACTATTGGTTTTTGTTTAGGTAATAAGAGTTTGCACTTTTCTATTTCAAGGTTTATTCATTCTTGATTCTTATTATTGTTTGCGAGTGAATTGGGAGAGGATCTCGTGATTTCATCCATTTATCTAATATCGGGAGAGTTAGATTCAAGAAACGAATGAATATGATCTTTATGCAATCCAATGATGGTGAAGATTAATCCGGCTTAGGAATAAGTTAAGGATTTCAACGGCTAAGAGGAGCGCAAGATTGGTTGTTGTTCACCCTTGATTCACGCAGGATGTATTATCAAGGCATGCACAAGTAGCTAGAGTTTCGACTTAGGGATAAGAAGAAACCATTGAAGAACGCTCCGCCGAACCTTGAAGTTGCTGCCCAGTCGCCCAAGTAGTTGCCCAACTAGTCGCCCAAGCAACCATCAATTAGTTTCCAAGGCAACCCCGTTGTGCAAGTCGCCACGGCAACTGAGTTGCCCATGCACTCTTTTACCAAGACAATCCAATCGGCTATCACACCTCAACTCACGATAACCTAGCCTATCTCTCTCATTCGAATTCATCTTTTCTTTTACTTAATTGCTTTCTAGATTAGTTATTAGTTAAAACTTCTATAATCCTTCACTTGTGTTTTTACTTTTTACAATTACAAGAGACTAGATTCTTGAAGTGGCACCAATCCCTGTGGAGACGATATCTTTTATACTATAACTTGCGACGTGTATACTTGCACAATTGCGTAGCACTTATTACGCGCAACACTAGCCATTAAGCTTAACTATCAAACTAACTTCTTTCACGATTTCTTATAGCCCAATAAATCTTAAACTTAACTTTCTTTTTATCTAAATCATAACACCTTCTTCCAAGGTGAAACTTTTAAGGAATACTTTATCCTTAACTTCATATTAAATATCTTTTCTTTTAGGGTCAACATATAGTTTCCATCATGGAGATAGAAATTCTTCCTTTATAATACAAATATTTATCAAACCTAACTTCCAAGTTTTCAGTTTCACTCTTCTCCACTTGTTTGAACATTGACAGCATTTCTCATCCTTTCTTTAAAGATATCTTATTTAATCTAATATGGTAAATTTTATTCTTAACTTGACAATCAAAACACCATCTTCTTTTAATGCAAATTTTGCATTCATAGCTCTTAAGACAACGATTGTCTTTCGACTGAGAGCGTCAGCTACCACATTAGCTTTTTCTGGATGATAGTCAATGACCATATCATAATTCTTAAGAAACTCGATCCAACTTCTTTGCATCAAGTTCAACTCTTCTTTCGTAAGCATATAATTTAAACTTTTATAACCTTAAATATAGCATCGTTCACTGTATAAATAATGATGTTATATCTTTTAAAGCAAAAACGAGCATTGCTAGCTCCAAATCTTAAGTAAGATAATTTCTCTCATATATCTTAAATTCTCTCAAGCATAGACCATTACTTTTCCTTCTTGCCTAAGTACGCATCCCAAACCGTTATAAGTAGCATCGCTATACACCACATAATCTTTACCTGATTCTCGTTGTACTAGTACCGGGGCTTCTATATAGATCTCCTTTAATGTCTCAAAGATTTCTTAGCATTTATCTATTCAACTAAATAGCATTTCTTTCCTCAATAGCTTGGTCAATGAGGAGACAATCATCAAGAAATTTTGAACCTCTAAAACATTCTCCAGAGGTTTCCATTCAGCTATAGTTTGTGCTTTCTTGGGATATACCCTTATCCCCTTTGCCAAATCCACATAACTAATAAAACAGTTTTTGACAACCAAGTTCACACTTTAACAAATTAGCATATAGTTTCTTTTCTCGAAAGGTCTGAAGAACAATGCAAAATGAGCATCTTGTTCTTCATTTTTCTTCGAATAGGCCAAAATATCCTCAATGAACTCTATTTCTTTTGTTTTTATCGAGCAATTCCACATGCTCAGCTCGCCCTTTTATTACAACCCAACAAATTCGTGACCGCTATATTACTTGAAATGGGTTCTAAAAGGATATCTCGTTCACCACTCAACTTCGTACTTATATAGGAATGTGTAAAGCTAGGACCCATCAACATCAATACAGGTTTATCCAAAAAGATGAGATGTACCTTCTATGATTTTTGAATCAACCCAATCTTTATCAGTCCTGATGTTATAAACTTGGACTGATATGTGCAATCCTGGCTATGAAGCAAATTCAGATGGTTTTCTAATCTAGCTAAAATACCGGAGCAACAAAATAGCTCCATCCAATTTCTCGGTATCCAAATAGTAGAATCCGTCCAGTGTAATCCTTAGATTATTCAGTTATAAATCAATAATCACTGGACCTTAATCTACTTTTCCTTTCAATTCAGGTGTTTTCTGAACTTTTCAATTCTTTAATCCTGCACAGACACTCCTTGTTGTACCAGTTCCCCTTTCTTGTTCCTATTTATCCGAAGGGTTATCATTAACCTTACTATTGCTACTCTTGATTCCTTCCCAAGCTTCCAATTTATCAATTCATCATACTTTCTTGACTCAAATATTTCTTATAATTCCTCCCAATTTACATTAGTAAGGAGCAACATCAATGCGATCATAAAAACACCAGATCAGTAATATTGATATCCTAGTGGCATGTATACTCTTTTTAACATAAAACCATTTCCATTTAGGCTGAGAATCGGCTAAACCTGCAGCTCTGATACCAATAAATGTAATACCCCTTTCCCATATTCATAGCTGAATACGAGTCAGAGATATCACAAAACATTTGTAAAACCCTATACATTTGTAACTCAGTAAAAATTTTGATTCTTCTAAAAATATTACAATATATTTAGTTTAAATTTACAAATGTAGTTAATTGCGTATAGTTTAAATATAATATTTTAATCTTCAAATCGAGTTTAATTTCAGGCAACAACTTATTAATTTAATTTAACTTTATATAATTAATAAAACTGCCTGATTTAAAATTCATCCAGATAACATATAAAATACAAATTCTATCAGAGCAGTCATATCATTTTAATATACATGCCAACTAGTAAATATCAAATAGTGTCAAAAGATATCTTATTGTTACTGATGTACCTGTTATTGATTGATGATATCCGTTTATGCTCCTCACTCCAACCATTTCTTCTTTCCTACGTGTAAAACAGTTACACGCTAAGTATTTACTTAGTGAGGCAATAATTCGAATTCAAGTGCAATTGTCATAATATCAATATTAATGATTAACAATGCATATGATCACCTTACCATTATATGCTAAATAAATATGTATATCAAAGTGATAGATTAGATCTTACCAATACCATTGCCATTGCATCCGTAAGCTTTCAATGCTTACGAATACCTTTTTCCCACTTCTATCTGCAAGCTTTCAAGCTTATCTTCCTGTTTCTTTTTTATTCTTTCAATTTATTTAGCCTAAGGTATCGAATTAAGAGATTTTATGTACATGAGTCATCCCCCCATACCCAACCTTTCTTGAGTATGTATATTATTTGCACTTTACCGGGAGTGCTTAGCACCGAAGTGCTTTTGTATACTTACCGGAGTATACAATATATCGCTCATTGAGTTTTTATGAAATTACACAGAAGTGTTTAGCACCCGTAGTAAGTCTGTATACTCAAACCATGCATGAGTATACTCCTCAATGAGTATTTATAATATTTGCACTTTACATGAAGTGCTTAGAATATTTATACAGCTGTTTACGACCCTATGGATATCCAACTATACCATCGAACCTCTATATCATACATTGGGCTTTATTTCATCATTTAAGTCATCAATGGCAACATATATCAATATATATCAACATTTAACAGTTCATAGCCAAAATAACGTTCATATTATACCATCATCAATAACTAGTGATCAATGCATTTATTTTCAACCTTTGACATATTTAAATTATGTCAAATATATGATAAATGACATAAATATCATGACAATATATAAACCAGATAGACTCATCGCAAGTCCTACCGGTGATGTATGAAACATCCATGTATAATGTTATGTATGCATTGCACTCACCTGGGCCATTTATTAGTATGCCTCACTAAGTCCTCGTTGATCCTTTCCTTCATTGTACCTCGAACCTCCCTTGATTCAAACTTAACTTCATAATTCAAATAAGTAAAATATTTGTTAGATCCCAATCTAACAATATCTTAGACATATTGTCCAAAATAATCATTCGAATACAAAATCTCCAAACATTTTCCTTTCTTTCTTGCATTGTTAAAAAATTCATTATGGTCCTTAGTAACCACTTTGAACTTCCATTAACCCCTTTCAGGCTTACTAATAAACCTTAGATACAAAGTGTATAAATTCTCATTTTCTGGTTGTTTGTAGTACCTCCAAAGAAATATTTCTATAAAATAATATATAACTCGAAATTCAGCTTCATTTGTTCTGAAAGAAACTAGATTCGATAAGCTTTTCAACCATATAAATTAATAGCCCAAATTCAACTTGTACGATTTATGGCGAATTTTCAAAGCCAGTTACAGTGCTGAAATTCGGAACAGACTGGTGTTCTGTTTTCTAACCTTTTGTCACTTAAAAATTCATATCTTTTGACTCGGAACTCGAAATCATATTCCATTTATTGGAAACGAAGATAGACGAACAAATATTTACAGCGTATAAAATTCACCATCTAACCATTTTTGTAGAATTTATGGTGAATTTTCAAAGTTACTGCCATAAACTAGTTTTTCAACACAGCTTCCATAAACAACTTCAACTTTTATACTAACTTCTCCTTACTTTTATACTTTTCAATTTAGTCCAATCACTAGCTTCAAACCACCAACTCATCACATTCTTCACCAAATAATTATTCACAATAATTCTCCTTAATTTTCCATCTTTACCGAAATAGTCACTAAAATGCAAAGATAAGGATTCAAGCTTCTTAACTTTGCAATTTGGTCCTCAATTCAACATTACTACCTTAATTCCATTATTACAACTAAAAATCAGATTTAACCCCATACAAAACTTCAATTTTGATTTGGTCACTTAACTTTAACAAATTGTCAAAATGGTCACTAATTCAATTCAACATCAATTTGGCATTCTAACATCATTTTCTTATCTCTAACATCATTAATAACACAAATACACTCCAAATTCTAAAAATTCAGATTTGGTCCTTCAACTTTTCAAGTTGCCAAAATGGTCCCTACACAATTTAACTTAGGGTTTTGCTTCCAAACAATTCAAGCCTACTAGATCATTATTTCAACATCACAAACCCTAATTTAAACTTGAATCCATAAACCCTAATCATCTTCATAGAAATCAAAACATGTAAAACTTAAATCCCAACTCAATATCATGATTTTAACATCATACTAGCTTGATTTCAACTTAAATTCAATCATGGAATCATAAAATCTCAAAAGCCCCAATTTGATCCATAAACCCTAATTTCTTTCTCATGTAAATTCTCATCAATCAAGCATGGATTCCATGATTTATTGATATCAAAATATAGAGCTTGAAGAGTGGAACAACTTTGTAGTTGAAGAGATTACCTGAAAACAGAGTTTCGGAGCTTGAATCGGGCTTGGAAATTTTTTTCTCTTTCTTTCCCTAGCCCTCATGTTTGTTGCTGGAAAAGATGAACAAAATCTTCATCTTTTCACCATTATTTTACACATATATCTATTAAATGAATATTAAATTCATTTAATAGTGAAATTATAATTTTGCCCTCTTTATCCAATGGTTGAGATTGATTTTATCATCAATCAAGGGCCAAGATTTAATGTTCCAGTTTCTCTTTCCAAAATTGACCTTATAACTTTTTAAATATTTCAAAATTGTCATTGGGGCCAAATGACCAATTTGCCCTCCAACTTGTCTTTATTTACTAGTTTGTTTCCAAATTGCCATTCGATTAAAATCTAACTAAATCTAGTTAGAATTCAACCAACAATAATAAAATATTCATAAAATAACATTTTATGACTTTTCCATAGCTTTTGGATCAGTCTCCAAAATTTCCATTCGATCCAATATACCGATAAATAATCTTTTACTCAGAAATAAACTATAGGATTCATCTTGAATCAAACTAAAAATATTTCCAACACTTGGAAATGAATTTTATAACCTTTCTCTATCATATGGAAAAATTTCAAAATTTTCCAGTTCGATCCGAGTATCCGAATTCCACTTAAATTTTAACTGCGATTTTCCCAATAATTGAAGTATTAGATCGAACCAATAATTCCGCATTCGATTCACACCCTTAGGTGATCTGTTTATTTATGAAATAAAAACCCTTAACTTTTGGGAAATTACAACTTTAGTCCCTAACCTTTTCCAAAGTTTATACTTTAGCCATAAAATTTTCAAATTTTACATTTTGGTCACTACCTTTTTAAACTTCAATTCCCATTCCAATTTTCCTTGAATTCAACCACTTTAAGAATAACTTATTCAATTCACTATCTATCACATGAGACCTTTAAACCTTAGAAATTTCCTTTCCAAAACCCATAATTAAAGAAATCCTAACTTTTGCATTTTTGTTATTTTAGTCACTAAGTTAACTTTTAAGCTATTATCTTAGTGCTAAATGACCCTTAATCAACTTATTAGATTTTGGGGTATTACAGTTGTGACTTGTTGATTGAGTGAGACCTAGTAAACTGTAGGTTATTAAAATTGGAAAATGTGCTAGAGGTGTCTAACTGGCTCTAGCCAAAGAAAAAAATGAAATAAAATATGAATAAAGATAATTTCTTACTAGAGGTGCACATCTACCTCTAGTTGTCATGCATTGAGAATCACTAGAGGTGCCCACCTAGCTCTAGCAAATTTAATTGAAAAGAAATTGCCACGATTCTGAGGATTGAAGTCAGCTAAGAAGAGTGTTTTTGGTGGTAAATGCCTTGGTAGGTAATTGTTAGTGTTTTGCATTGCTTGAGTACAAGCAATAGTTCGTGTTTGGGGGTGTTAATTGTGTAAAAGTAATATAATTTCTACCCCTTTTACTCATATTATTGTTAGACTTAGGCTCGTTTTAGTTGCATACTTAGTCATTCATGCATAGTTTTGTAGTTTCCTTGTCAATCGAGATTAGCATTACGTTCTTGATGGTTTTTGTGGAGAAATCGCTTTTGGTTTGCTTTATTTTGTGGAGGACAACTTGCCGAGTCTCTTTCAAAGGATGTAGTGGCAAGTTAGGATAAGGATGAAGGACTTGTCGAACCACTTGCCGAGGGATGCCGCAACAAGTCGCAATAAAAAAGCCATTATCTGCAGAGTTAATTCAAACGCAAAGGATAATTATCCCAAATTCAAAATTCAAATCTCAGATCAATTAGGGATCTGATTACATGGATTCTACACGTATTTGGATTCTCTTTCCTCACCTATTTAAGAAGATCGCAACACACAAATAAGAGAGTCGATTTAGGGGGAGATCAGACCACAAGAGAACTTACGCACAAGCTTTTTTCATATTGCATTGTGTGATCCCATGTATGGGTTTTGTTCCTTTGTATTTTCTTTCTACCCAGCCTTGAACTAGTTTAATTTGGCTTGGGGTTATCGGGTTTTGTTGGTGCGTAGAGACGAATGATTGGTTTTAGGTTTTTAATTTAATAAATTTCATTGTTTGTCCATTCTTGGTTCTTGATTTTCATTTTAAGGGAATTGGGGAAGGAACTTGAGCGAATCAATTTATTTAGGCTCGGGAGATCTAGATTCATGAAATGAGTAGACACGGTTTCTATTTAAATGACTGTTGGTGGGAGCTAATCTGTCTTAGGAATAAGATTCAGATTTCAGCGACTAAGAAGAGTGCAAGATTGATGTTTCTCACCCAAGGTTAACGCAGGGATGTATCACCAAGGCTTGTGCAAATATCAGTTCTTTGGTTATGGATAACACGAAAACATTGAAGAACACTCTGTCGAACATTGGAGGAGGAAACCCAGTTGCTACGACATTCTAATAAACCTAGTTACCACGACATTCTAAGAAACCCAATTGCCACGACATTCTATTAAACCCAGTTGCCATGGCAATTGACTTGCCTCAGCAATTACAAACCACATCAATTTATTTGGCAATTGCACCACTGTTCACGATAACTCGGCCTAATCTGTCATATCGATTACTCTTTTCTATTTTAGTTTGCTTAGTTTATTTTACTTGTTATTTATCACCACCTATCACTTTCAATTTTATTCCCTTTTAGTGCAAGAAGCTAGAATCTAGAGTTTCACCAATCCTTGTGGAGACGATCTTAATCTATACAATTACTTGTGACATGTTCACTTGCATTGTTTACATTGCACTTAAATCACACAATAGTAGGCATTATTTTACAACAAGAAGAAAAACAAAACATTAGCTATAGGTGTCCCTTGTGTGTGGTTGAATGATTGTTTGTCGAGCTTTTGGTTGTGGGTTGAATCCTTGCTATTTTTGCTTACACTTCTTTGCTTTATTTAGGATACGCCCCTATAATATAGGGGGTTCCTTCGGGTGCTGCCTCATGTAGTGATTAGAGATGATATCTTTTGGTGTCCTTTAAGAATGTGTTGACTGATTCATCTCCTATTTGTCTATAAGGGAGCCCCGTGAGCTTTATGCTGGCTTTTGGGGGTTCAGGCTTTTCCAGGGCTACATCTATCGTACGCCACCGTAATCATGAATGAGATATAGTTGTTGGTCTAGTGTGGCTACCGCAATGGAGGAGTGGCTCTATGAGATCTTCCAGTGATGAATAATTTCTTGATGTGATTTTATATATGTGCCTTACAAGGTTCAAGGAGAAGTACAAAAGTCCATTTGATCGAGGCAAGTATTTTATGACCAAGAAGCCCCAAGAAGCTTCTGCATGCTTAATCCGAGATGTTTGCAACAAATTGAGTATTTGAAGGTTCTGATTAATTATGTTCGTGGCAAGCACGGATATGTGAGGTCTTACTTCGACCCTAAGGAACAGCCTCCACAATTGAAGATGTCACATTAATTTAGAGGGAGTTCTTATTACCCACATATTTATATTGTGTTATAATTTCATATATGTTACACCTTTTTCCATTGTTGAGGCATGAACCTTCCTTACACCTTTTCTATTGTTGTGGCAACGATAATGAAAATACAAGGGATATGTCACCAATGGCTATAGCATGAAAGGGTGCATCAAAAGGCATGCTTCTTCCTTCATACCTCTTCACAATGGACGAAAATAATAAAGGGTTTCCATTCAAATTCTTATTGTAATGGCACGTTAATCGAAAAAGTGTAAGGAAGGTTCATGCGTCGGCAATGGAAAAAGTTGTAACATATATGAAATTATAACATAATATAAATATGTGGGTAATAAGAACTCCCTCCAAATCAATGTGACATCTTCAATGGTGGAGGCTCTTCTTGTGTTGAAGTAAGACCTCACATATTCGTGCTTGCTATGAATACAATTAATCAGAACCTTCAGATACACAAACTTGTTGCAAGCATCTCAGATTAAGCTTGCATGAGCTTTTTAAGGCTTCTTGGTCATAGAACACCTGCCTCGATCAAATAGACTTGTACTTCACCTTGAACCTTGTAAGGCTCATATCCAGGATCACATCACTTCTTTAAGATGGCATCTTGTACATCACCGAAAGGTAAATATCCTCTAGTAAATCTAATTAGGCATTGGTGTCCTATTATCTGCATGTCTCTTTCGCCAAATGTGTATGGTGAGAAATTGTTAGCCCATACTTTATGCTTCTTTCTTTTTCATGATAGAAATAGTTCGTGTAACACTCTTGATACGAGCATTATTGCCCAAGATTGAACCCTTGGACATGACGAGTTAATTTTTCCACATGGTCGATTACGAGACAAAAGTCAAGACAACTCAAGACCAAGATACACTCAACAATACAAGACTTTGTGAGCAAGGGTCTACAAGCCTTCTCAAAAAGTCAAGCTGATCATCCTGGACAAGAGGTTGGAGATATTTCGCAAGTTTGGAATGTCATCCAACTTCCAACGACTTTTTGAATGCAATCTGATCGTTTTTGGATCAACATGTATCTTAGAAGTTAACCATCTTTTTCTTATATTTCCAACACATCTTGAAACGCGTCAATCTGATATCGGAAGCTCAAGTTATGATCAATTTAGTGAAGACAACATATGCAAAAAATTTCTACACGCAAATTATGAAGCTTGTTGCCATGAATCCACGTAAAATTCGATCCAAAAGCAATTTATAATGCCTTGGACGAATTTAAACAACCCAATAAGGGGTTTTATAGTCTTTTATTTTTTTATGTCATTGAAATAATCAGAAACAAGGGTTGAATCTGGACCGTTAGATCTTCCTTGTTAGATTAGGTTAATGTTATAGCTTACTTGGCTAGGGTTAGCCACCTATCACCTTTGGTGGTTTAATCTCAACCATTGGATTTAGGTTAAATTATTATTAGGGTTTTCTCCTTACTTCCCCTTAGCCTATAAAAGGGAGGTTTACTCTTCATTGTAATTCAAAACTTTCATTCTTGATTTCAGTCAATAAATGTTTATTGAATAGATTTTTGCAAGTGCTAATACTTGTGTCTTCAAAGCTGATCATCGCTTTCTTGCGACAAGAATCATGGTGAAACCACCTTCAACCTTCTCTTTGCCAAGTTTACTTTTTTAGAAGGGAGATTAGAGCCTTTGACGGAGTTTGCCGAATTAGCCATAATTCGGGGGGTTCCTAGGAAAACATTTTTCTTACTCTATCTTTTTCTTTCTATTTTGATTCACGTTATCAACTTATTTATTCCTTAAGCTTCTCTGGTTTTATTATTTGTTTAAACTTGTTTTGAATTTTTAGAGTTCACCAAGATTGTCGTTCATTCCTTAAAAAGTCTAAAGCCTTTAAGGAATTTTGCAACTTGAGAATCGATCTTCTCCGCTGCCATACGAGTACCGTATCATTTGGTATCAGAGCTGGGAGTTCTTGAGGGTGTTTCTTTTGGATTTCCATCGTTTGATGCTTGTTGGATTCAAAACTATATCTTTGGTATTATATCGTCAATTTGGGTTTGATTCTTCAATTTTTCCTTAACCCATATTGATTATTTCTCTTTTTATTAGTTATCTTCTTGCTTCAAAAAGAAAAAAAGAAAAAAAAGAAAAGAAGAAAAATAGTTTCGAAAACAAGAGAACATAACCGAAAAAATTAAAAAATAGCAAGAGATTTCCGTTTCAGCTCAAAATTTCCATATTTGAGCTACACTATTTGTAGAAGCACTTCACCAAGTTTTTTGATTTTGGATCTCGGGAAGACCTTCAACTATTTCTTCAAGTTGCTGCACAATCGTAGGTTTTGGGACTGTTTTCTATCACTCTCTTTGATTCTTAGTTTTATTGTTTGTTTGTCTTGCTTTTTTTTATTCATATACACTCTCTAACACTTTCTTGTTTCTTGTGTTAGTAGGATTAAAAGTTGCACATCTCCTTTATCCTTGCAACTACGTTCTATTGGTGTCAGATTTTTTTTACCTCTTAGTACTTTGGGTTCATTGCTAGGGTTCTCACCATCAAGGAAGTGTTGCGGATTATGGTGAACCGGTTTTAAAGTATACAAGATCGGCTAACTTGCATCTCTAAGCATTTACTTTCCTTGGAGTGATAAGTGAGGGCTCTTGTTTTATTTTGTTTTGTTTCACTTTAAACTTTGTTTTTTTAGTGTTTTACTTTTCAGGATGTCGTAACAAAATTCTGATGATAAGTCAATGACTCTTGCTGAAGTGGTTCGTGCGACAAGACAAATCCAAAGAGATGTTACAGCGATAACTTCAGTATTAGAAGGATTGAATGTTGGACAAGCTGCACAAGTTCAACAAAATTCAGTCCATGGAAGCAATTCTAATGAAAGTAAGACAATTGAACAACGTCCGAGATGTGGTCACCGACAAAGACAAAACAACGAGCCTAATTTTACCCCAACTAGGCATTGTCCCAGGCCCAATACACGTGCACAACCTTCCATGGCTAAGCCAAAGTTCATTATTCCCCAATTCAAAGGCAAGCATGACCCAGATGCCTATTGTGATTGGGAAAGCAAGCTTGACTTCTTGTTCGACTACTATACGTGTGACGAGGAAGAAAAGGTATCATTAGCTACACTTGAATTTATTGATTATTCTTTGAGTTGGTGGACTCAGCTATTACGACATCAACGATTGCACCATGAGCAAAGGATTGATTCATGGGATGAGTTGAAGTGAGTCATGAGAAAATGATTTGTTCCTTCTCAATATTATCAGGACAAAAAAAGACGCCTCCAACGCCTTACACAAGGTGGTAGAAGTGTAAATGAGTACTTCAAAGACATGGAAATACTGTTGCAGCGGGCAAACATTGAGGAGGATGAAGAAGACACTTTGGCCTATTTTGTTGATGGATTGCATACCGACATTGCTGATGTTTTAGACTTTCAAACATATGTTGACCTTGAAGAGGCAGTACAAAAAGCGATCACCATTGAGCATCGGTTAAAAAAGAAAGCTACCTCTCAATGGCGACAATCTTCCCGATATGAGCGAGGTAAATAACCAACTTTATCTTTTAGGCACTCTAACAACCTGTTGTTTGTTTCAAACAGAGCGACTATAATGCCTAAGGGAAAAGACGATGTACTCTCCAAGCACACTCCTAGTACATCAAAACCACCTCCACCAACCGTTGAGTAAAAAAATCAGAAACAAACTCGTGACATGGAGTGCTTCAGGTGTAGAGGATGTGGTCACTATGGTCGTGACTTGTAATATCCCAATTCTTGCTTAGTGACTAAAATGTAATTTTTGAAAGTTTAGGGGTTAAAGTGTAAACTTTGGAAAAGTTTACTGACAAAAGTGTAATTTTCAAAAGTTATGTAAGTTAACCTCGTAATGAATAGTTCACCCCCAAGAGTGGTATTTATGTGTTACTGGATTTTTCATGCGAGGTTTATATTATTCGAATTTGGATCGAATAAAATTGTTAAGCGTGTTGAGGCCAGAGTAGACTAATAATGGGTGACCTAATGGGAAGGTCCCATATCCAATATTTTAACTGATAAAAAGAATTTAGTTTGAGTTAGTAGTATTCGTAACGGATTGTTAAGTTAAGATTTCTAAGAGGAAATGTATCTGATAAAAATTTTCGGTAATTATCGGTATATCAGATCGAATTGAAATTTTAAAGACAATTTCAAGGATTATGAAAAATTCATAAATATTATTTTATTAATATTTTATTAATGTTGATGGGATTCTAACTATATTTAGTTAGAATATGATGGAGAGGTTATAAAGCTTAAAGAAAGAGAATTTGGAAATCGTATTGAGTGAAATTCGAATAATTAGATCGAATATGATATTTTGGGAAGGAGACTGGTTAGAATGGAACCAATTTGGTTCAATCTTTATGGAATGGCAATTTTTAAGTCTTGTTGTAAATAAAATCTAGTTGGAGGGCAAATTAGTCATTTGCCATGGATGGCATTTTTGAAAAATTTTGGAACTTTGAGGGCAATTTTGAAAGGGAAAATACACATGAATTTATTCATGGCCATTGATTTTTGATAAGATTAAATCATGGCCATTGGATGAAAGGATAAGATGGTAATTTTACTAGTTAAATGAATTTAATATTCATTTAATTAGGACACATGGATTAAAATAATTAAAAGATGAGAAAAAACTTTTCTCATCCTTCATATATGCTGTTCGAAACTCAAGAAAGAAAAGGGGAAAGAAAGTTTTCAAATTTTCAAGCTCAAAATTGGAGAATCAGGACAAGTTTCAAGCAAAATTAATTTAGGTAAATTATTTTACACTTGATTCTCTTCATTTTGATAGTAATATTGCATGATAAATGTCAAGTTTGGTTTATTTTATGGATGGAGATTGATTGTGGGAATTAAAGTAGATCATGAAATTAAGGTTGTTTTGTGTAGAATTAATGTTATAAACATGGAATCAAGCTTGAAATTGGATTAATTCCATGCTTGAAGTTATAAACCCTAACCCTAAGATTGGGGGTTTTGATTAGGAAGTTAAATTAAGGATGAAATTGATTGAATTATGATGTTAGGAGACCTATTTTGATGAAATATTGAATAATTTCCCCAAGTTGTAAATTAGGGGTTATTTCGAATTTATGGAAAATTTAGGGGAAATTATTGTGAATTTTATTTTAGTATGGGAATCATTGAAATATGGTGAAAATAGCTTGAATTGGTGATTAGGGACCAAAATGAAAATTTTTGGAAATTCAAGGACCAATTCAGTAATTTAGTAAAGGTTAGGGATTGGTCTTGAATTTATGGAAAATTGATAGAATTGAAGATTTAAGCATGTTATGAAAGTTGAAGGAGCTATTATTTGGAAATTCAAGTTGCATCAGTAAGTACGGTATGTGCATCTTAAATTATAGGTGAAATTTAGTGGGCTTGTACTTGTATGTATGTGGGTTTAAAAGATGCAAATGTTTTGTAAACTTAAGATATAATGTGTTTACGTATTAATTATGAGTGTAGGGACTCGAAATATGGTTTTACTACAAACGATTAAGATTTCTGAAATAGTTAAATCTAGTTTAACCTTAATCACATAGAAATTTTAAAATCAAGAAAAGGTCTAGGCAGGGTACATAGTTTTCGCCATGAATTATATTTTTATTTCAATAACACATTTATAAATTTTCTAAAACAATTCAATGTTGAAACTAGCTGCTATAGACTGATGTAGTTTTCAATTTAAAACCGAGAAAGGATTAAACAACAAGACAAAGTTTGGTAAAAAAAATTCAAGTCAAGTTTTCTTAATCTTTAGTGTATATTTGATATACGAATATACGTTAAGGGTGTTACAGTTATTGGTATCAGAGCTACAGGTTTAGCCGATTCTGGAGGCTAAATCAAGTTTAATGTGATTTAAAGATAAGTACATGCCTCTAGGATGTCATGTTATTGATGTACTACTGTGTAACTTGATTATGCTCCTCAATAATATGAATAAGATTCAGAAAAAAATAGATGAAGTTAAGAATTGATGGACTGTGATAAATGCTTAATTATGGAAATTGGAGGAAGAAGAATGTTTAAAGCCGAGTATGTTGGCAATTAGTTAAAAGAGAAATGTACATCAGTCCTAAGTTTGAAACAAGGTACTACTGTTTATGAGTACAGGTTAGGTTTTAATAGATGGAGTCGGTACTCGGTTAAATTGATGCCGATTGAAAGGACTCGATGAGAATAGTTTATAAAGAAGCTACGTCCAAGGCCCAAAGAAAGACTTCTATGGAGAAAATTTAGTAAAGTGATTGTCAATAATTTTCTTGGACGAAGTATAAGTAATTAGAATATGCAAGAAAGGTTCATTAAGAATTCAAGGAATTAAGTTTTGGCAGATTTAATGGAACTTCCATTCCATGAATTTGAAGTCATTCTTGGAATGGATTGACTATCTGCATATGATGCATATATGAAGTGTAAGAAGAAAAGGTCGATATTTCAAGGATTCGATGGTTTGAAATAATCTGTGAGGGAAAGAACTGATTGTTTAGAGTCAGTAATTTCTGTAATGATAGCTCAAAGGTTGTTATTCAATAGATGTGAAACATGTTTGGGTTGTATAGAATATACGTAAAAGTTACCTAAAAAGTTTGAAGACATCTTGAATGAAAGGAAATTTCTTGATATATTTCTGGATGAGTTATTAGGATTACCTCTAGATAAGGAAATACAGTTTGAAATTAATGTTTATCTTAGAACTGAGCCGATATCAATGGTACTATATAGGACGACACCAATTGAGTGAAGGGAACTAAAGGCTTAATTACCATAATTGTTAGACCGGGGTTATATTTGACCAAGTGAATTACTATTTTACTATCCCAATTTTTGGCTAGTGACCAAATTGTAAACTTTGAAAGCTTTTGTGGTTAAAGTATAAACTTTGGAAAAGGTTAGGGACTAAAGTGTAAATTTCCCCAATAAGTAATTTTATTCAGTATAAGAGTGAATCAAATAGAAATAGGAACCTTGATATCGGTTTTAAGAATTAAGATGCAGTAAAAGGTACTGAATTTGGATCGAATAAAATTGTTAAACGGGCTCAGGCCAGAGAAACACAAGGATGGTTGACCTTCGGGAAGGTCCCATAAAAGTGTTTATGATCGATATTTTGGACTCAGTAAGAGTAGAGAAAATTCGTATGGATTATCAATAAAGAAATTCTAAGAGGAATTTTATTCTATGAAGATTTTCGATAAGTATCGGGAAAATAGACTAAGTTAAGAAAATTTAGTCTAAGTCCTTGGAAAAGGAAGTTTTTATGGGATAATAGAGTTTATTTCCCGAATATAGAAATATAGAATTTTCAGAATAAATCCAATAGCTCAGAAAAGGTAGAATCGCAGTAGAAGTATTTTAAGAATATCGGGAAATCGGATCAAACTGGAATTTCAGAGGCTGATCCAAAAGCCATGGAAAAGTCATAAAATAATATTTTATGAATATTTGGTTGGATTCTAACTAGACTTAGTTGAATTTTTACAAGAATGGCAAACTAGTAAATAAAAACTAGTTGGAGGGCAAATTGGTCATTTGACCCTAATGGCAATTTTAAAATATTTAAAATGTTATAAGGGAAATTTTAGAAAGATGAAATGGAAGATTAAATCTTCTCCCTTCATTGATGATAAAATCAATCTCAACCATTGGATAAAAGGGCAAATTTGTAATTTCACTATTAAATGAATTTAATATTTATTTAATAGATATATGTGTAAAATAATGGTGAAAAAATGTACAAAAATGTTCATCTTTTCCAACCATAAACATGAGAGTTAGGGAAAGAAAGAGAAAATTTTTCCAAGCTCGATTCAAGCCCCGAAAACTTTGTTTTCAGGCAATCTCTTCAACTGCAAAGTTGTTCTACTCTTCAAGCTCCATATTTTGATGTCAATAATTCATGGAATGCATGCTTGATTGATGAGAATTCACATGAGAAAGAAATTAGGGTTTATGGATCAAATTGGGGGTTTTGAGATTTTATGATTCCATGACTGAATTCAAGTTGAAATCAAGTTAGTATGATGTTAAAATCATGATATTGAGTTGGGATTTAAGTTCTATATGTTTAGATTATTATGAAGATGATTAGGGTTTATGGATTTAAGTTTACTTTAGGGTTTGTGATGTTGAATTAATGATTTAGTAAGCTTGATTTGTTGTTTGGAAGCAAGACCCTAGTTAATTTGATAGGGACCAATTCGAAAATCTAAAAAGTTAGAGGACCAAATCTGTATTTGTATGGATTTGGTGTGTATTTATGTTATTAAAGATGTTGGAGATGTGAAATTGATGTTAGAATGCTAAACCGATGTTAAATTGAATTAGTGACCATTTCGACAATTTGTCAAAGTTAAGTGAACAATTTGGAAATAAGGTTTTGGATAAGGATTAAATCTGAATTTTAGTTGAAATAAAAGAATTAAGGTAGTAATGTTGAATTGAGGACTGATTTGCAAACTTAAGAAGCTTAAATCTTTATCTTTGCATTTTAGTGACTATTTCGGTAAATGAGGAAAATTAAAGGGAATTATTTTAGAATAATTACTTGATGAAGATGGTGATAATTTGGTGGTTTAAAGCAAGTAATTGGACTAAATTGAAAAGTAGAGAAGTAAGGATTGTGTAGTAAGTTCGAAAATTCACCATAAATTCTACATAGATTGTTAGATGGTGAATTTTAGACCGATGTAAAGATTTGTTCGTCTAGTTTTGTTTCCAACAAACGGAAACTGTTTTCAAGTTCCGAATCAAAAGATATGAATTTTTAAGTGATGAAAGTTCAGAAAACAGAACACCAGTATGTTTCAAATTCTAGCATTGTAATTGACTTTGAAAATTTGCCATAAATCGTACAAGTTGAGTTTGGGCTATTAGTTTATATGGTTGAAAAGCTTCATAAATCTAGTTTCTTTCAGAACAAACGGAATCGAATTCCGAGTTTTAGATCACTTTATAGAAATAAATCTTTGAAGGTAGTGCAAGCTGCTAGAAAATGGAAATTGAGACATTTTGTATCTAATGTTAGTTAGCAAGATTGGATGAATTATTTGAAGTTAAAAATGGTCATTAGGGACCAAAAATAAGTTTTGGACAATATAAGAAAGAGAGGAATTTTTTATATTCGAATGATTAGATTTGATAGCATGTTTGAGGAATTGTTAGATTTGAATCTAACAAATGTTGTGTACATTCATGTGATTACTGAAGTTTGGATCCGAATGAAAAGAAGGATCGAGGTACTATGAAAGAAAGATTGAATAGAGATTAGTGACGCAAGCTAATAAATGGCCCAGGTGAGTGCAATTCATGCATATAATAATACATTAATATTTATGTCATTGAACATATGATTGATATAATATGAATATGTCAAGTTTTGGGAAATAAAATGCATTGATCATTTGATTATTATATTGACAAGGTTGATATGAATATGCATAATATTTCCATGGATGAAATGATAATGGAATATGAAATATATGCCCAAGTATGTCATTAAGGGACATGGTATTGTTGGCATGCCGTAGAGTCTTTCAGCATGCTGCATACTCGGTTTAGCACTATAGTGTATATAAAGTACACTTAGTGTATATGGTTAGCACTGTCTTATAAATGTGCGAATGGTCAGCACGATCTTAAGTGCGGATGGTTAGCACAACCTTATGTGCAGATGGTTATCATAGCATTATAAACGTGCTGATGGTTAGCACAACCTTATAAATGTGCGGATGGTTAGAACAACCTTATAAATGTATGATGGTTAGCACGGTCTTACGTGCGGATGGTGGGCACAACCTTATGTGTCTATATGATATCGACACTCATGTGTCTATATGTTACCGGCACTTTATGTGTCTATATGTTACCGGCACTTTATGTGTCTATATGTTTATCGTCACTTCGGTGACTAGTACTCTGGGAGTACCGATCTAGCATACTAAAGTTTCTCTCTCTATATAAAAGTTAATACATTGGCATATATCATGCTATATAAATGTAGCCATAAAGTTTAATAAGTTTAAATTATTATTAATTTTGTTTGTTGCCTCACTAAGTGAAAACTTTGCGCGTGTTTGATTCACACGTAGGTTAAGGAGGAGTACTTGAAGAGGAGTTAAGCATGCTGATCAAGCTTCAATCTGCAAAACATCAGTAAGATATTCTACCTTATGATAATTTCTAGTGGGCATGTAATTATTTAATTCCTAGTAGAGTATGATGCATGAAATTAAACTAAAAATATAGAGATTTAATCAGTTTGATGATGAAATGTATATGGGTAAAACAAGATAAGGCATTAATAATGTGACATCTTTGACTCGTATTCAGTACGAAAAAGGGGTGTTACATTTAATGGTATAAGAGCAAAGGTTTAGCCGGTTCTGGATGCTAAACCAAGTTTCTTTATGATTTTTATCAGTAAATACATGCCCTTAGGATATCATATTACTGATGTGCTGATTGTATGACTTGATGTTGCTCCTCAATAGTATGATATGGAATGAGACTAGAATAAGGAAAGTAAGATGTTGATGTAATTCGTCAGTCTATGAATCTTGGAGGTTAAGAAAGGACTCATAGTGGATATGATACAGTGAAATAAGCGTGAAAGTTAACTCTTGTAGAAGATCTGAGAATTTAAGACCAATTTTAATATAAATTGATTACTTGTGACTAACATAGAAGTAAGATGTAAATGAAAGGTTGATCTTTAGTCAAAATATTATCAATTAAAAGCTAAAGGAATAGAAAATGAGGAAAAGTACCACTTTGAGAGAAGATGATTTGTGCAAGTAAAAAAGGGAAGAACTTGGTTTTAGAATTATTATACCTAAAGGAATTATAAAAGGGTTGTACCAAGGGCATATTAATGGATCTTATCCTCAGAAGTGAGCAAAATTTTATAGTGTATGTATTTATGTTTTGGAGATATTGATTGGATTATTCATGTGTCATCACTATTGAGAAAAAAGAAAGAAAAAATAAGAACATCAATTAGACTTGATACATGAAGAGGTGTTAGTAGAAATATAAGGATGGGTGACCTTCGGGAAGGTCCATAAAAGTGTTTCTGATCGATATTTTGGACTCAGAAGAGTAGAGAAAAAATTCATTATGGATTATCGATAAAGGAATTCTAAGAGGAATTTTATTCTATGAAGATTTTCGATAAGTATCGGGAAAATAGACTAAGTTAAGAAAATTTAGTCTAAGTCATTGGAAAAGGAAATTTTTATGGGATAATAGATTTTATTTCCCGAATTTAGAAATATAGAATTTTTAGAATAAATCCAATAGCTCAGAAAAGGTTAAATCTCAGTAGAAGTATTTTATGAATATTGGGAAATCGGATCGAACTAGAATTTCAGAGGCTAATCCAAAAGCCATGGAAAAGTCATAAAATAATATTTTATGAATATTTTATTATATTTGGTTGGATTCTAACTAGACTTGGTTGAATTTTTACATGAATGGTAAACTAGTAAATAAAAACTAGTTGGAGGGCAAATTGGTCATTTGGCCCCAATGGCAATTTTAAAATATTTAAAGATTTATAAGGGAAATTTTGGAAAGAGGAAATGGAAGATTAAATCTTGGCCCTTGATTGATGATAAAATCAATCTCAACCATTGGATAAAAAGGGCAAAATTGTAAGTTCACTATTAAATGAATTTATCATCACTTCGGTTACTAGTACTCTGGGAGTACCGATCTAGCATACTAAAGTTTCTCTCTCTATATAAAAGTTAATACATTGGCATATATCATGCTATATAAATGTAGCCATAAAGTTTAATAAGTTTAAATTATTATTAATTTTGTTTATTGTCTCACTAAGTGAAAATTTTGCGTGTTTGATTCACACGTAGGTTAAGGTGGAGTACTTGAAGAGGAGTTAAGCATGCTGATCAAACTTCAATTTGCAAAACATCAGTAAGATATTCTAGCTTATGATATTCTTTAGTGGGCATGTAATTATTTGATTACTAGTAGAGTATGATGCATGAAATTACACTAAAAATATAGAGATTTAATCAGTTTGATGATGAAATGTATATGGATAAAACAAGATAAGGCATTAATAATGTGACATCTCTGACTCGTATTCAGTACGGAAAAAGGGTGTTACATTTAATGGTATTAGAGCAAATGTTTAGAAGGTTATGGATGCTAAACAAAGTTTGTATATGATTTTTATCAGTAAATTGATGCCCTGGGATATCATATTTTTGATGTGCTGATTGTATCACTTGATGTTGCTCCTCATTAGTATGATATGGAATGAGACTAGAATAAGGAAAGTAAGACTTTGATGTAATTCGTCAGTCTATGAATCTTGGAGGTTAAGAAAGGACACATAGTGGATATGATACAGTGAAATAAGTGTGAAAGTTAACTCCTGTAGAAGATATGAGAATTAAGACCAATTTTATGATAAATTGGTTACCTATAACTAACATAGAAGTAATATGTAAATGGAAGGTTGATCTTTAGTCAAGATATTATAAATTAAAAGCTAAACAAAGAGAAAAAGAGGAAAAGTACCACTTTGAGAGAAGATGATTTGTGCAAGTCAAAAAGGGAAGAACTTGGTTTCAGAATTATTATACCTCAAGGAATTGTGAAAGAGTTGTACCAAGGGCATATTAATGGATTTTATCCTCATAACTGAGCAAAAGTTTATAGTGTATGTTTTTATGTTTTGGAGATATTGATTGGATTATTCATGTGTCACCACTCTTGAGTAAAAAGAAAAAAAAGAAGAAAAAAAGAAAGAAAAAAATAAGAACTGCAATTAGACTTGATAAATGAAGAGGTGTTAGTAGAAATACTGGTATATGGAGTTAAAGAATTAAGGAATAAGAAAAAAGACATTGGTTAAGGCCCTAAGAAGAAATCACAAGGTCGAAGAAGCCACTTGAGAAATTGAGAAGAAAATGAGGGAGTAATATCTTCAATTGTTTGAAACACGTATGTTTTGAAAATTCGAGGACGGATTTTCTTAAGAGGAAGGAATTGTAATATCCCAATTTTTGGCTAGTGACCAAATTGTAAACATTGAAAGTTTTGGTGGTTCAAGTATAAACTTTGGAAAAGTTTAGGGACTAAAGTGTAAATTTCCCCAATAAGTAATTTTATTCAGTATAAGAGTGAATCAAATCGAAATAGGTACCTTGATATCGGTTTTAAGAATTAAGATGCAGTAAAAGGTACTGAATTTGGATCGAATAAATTGTTAAGTGTGTTTAGGCCAGAGAAATACAAGGATGGGTGACCTTTAGGAAGGTCCCATAAAAGTGTTTCTTATCGATATTTTGTACTCAATAAGAGTAGAGAAAATTCGTATAGATTATCGATAAAGGAATTCTTAGAGGAATTTTATTTTATGAAGATTTTCGATAAGTATCTGGAAAATAGACTGAGTTAAGAAAATTCAGTCTAAGTCCTTGGAAAGGGAAGTTTTTATGGGATGATAGAGTTTATTTCCCGAATATAGAAATATAAAATTTTTAGAATAAATCTAATAGCTCAGAAAAGGTTAAATTGCAGTAGAAGTATTTTATGAATATCGAAAAATCAAATCGAACTAGAATTTTCGAGGCTAATCCAAAAGCCATAGAAAAGTCATAAAATAATATTTTATGAATATTTTATTATATTTGGTTGGATTCTAACTAGACTTAGTTGAATTTTTACAAGAATGGCAAACTAGAAAATAAAAACTAGTTGGAAGGCAAATTGGTCACTTGGCCCCATGGCAATTTTAAAATATTTAAAAAGTTATAAGGGAAATTTTGGAAAGTGGAAATGGAAGATTAAATCTTGGCCCTTGATTGGTGATAAAATCAATCTCAACCATTAGATAAAAAGGACAAAATTGTAATTTCACTATTAAATGAATTTAATATTCATTTAATAGTTATATGTGTAAAATAATGGTGAAAAGATGAACAGAAATGTTCATCTTTTCCAACCATAAACATGAGAGCTAGGGAAAGAAAGAGAAAAATTTTCCAAGCTCGATTCAAGTCCCAAAACTCAGTTTTCATGTAATCTCTTCAACTGCAAAGTTGTTCTACTCTTCAAGCTCTATCTTTTGATGTCAATAATTCATGGAATGCATGCTTGATTGGTGAGAATTTACATGAGAAAGAAATTAGGGTTTATGGATCAAATTGGGGTTTTTGAGATTTTATGATTCCATAATTGAATTCAAGTTGAAATCAAGTTAGTATGATGTTAAAATCATGATATTGAGTTGGGATTTAAGTTCTACATGTTTAGATTATTATGAAGATGATTAGGGTTTATGGATTTAAGTTTACTTTAGGGTTTGTGATGTTGAATTAATGATTTAGTAAGCTTGGTTTGTTGTTTGGAAGCAAGACCCTAAGTTAATTTGATATGGACCAATTCAGAAATCTTAAAAGTTAGAGGACCAAATCTGAATTTGTATGGATTTGGTGTGTATTTATGTTATTAAGGATGCTGGAGATGTGAAATTGATGTTAGGATGCTAAACCGATGTTAAATTGAATTAGTGACCATTTTGACAATTTGTCAAAGTTAAGTGACCAATTTGGAAATAAGGTTTTAGATAAGGATTAAATCTGAATTTTGTTGAAATAATAGAATTAAGGTAGTAATGTTGAATTGAGGACTAATTTGCAAACGTAAGAGGCTTAAATCTTTATCTTTGCATTTTAGTGACTATTTCGGTAAAGGAGGACAATTAAAGGGAATTATTTTACAATAATTACTTGATGAAGATGGTGATAAGTTGGTGGTTTAAAGCAAGTAATTGGTCTAAATTGAAAAGTAGAGAAGTAAGGAGAAGTTAGTATAAAGTTTGGAGTTATTTATGGAAGCAGTGTAGAAAACTGGATTATGGCAGTAAGTTTGAAAATTCACCATAAACTCTACATAGATGGTTAGATGGTGAATTTTATACAGATGTAAATATTTGTTTGTCTAGTTTCGTTTCCAACAAACGGAAACTGATTTCGTGTTCCGAATCAAAAGATATGAATTTTTAAGTGACGAAAGGTCAGAAAACATAACACTAGTATGTTCTGAATTCCTGCATTGTAATTGACTTTGAAAATTCGCCATAAATCGTACAAGTTCAATTTGGGCTATTAGTTTATATGGTTGAAAAGCTTATTAAATCTAGTTTCTTTCAAAACAAACGAAATCGAATTTTGAGTTTTACATCACTTTATAGAAATAAATATTTGAAGGTAGTGCAAGCTGCTAGAAAATGGAAATTGAGACATTTTGTATCTAATGTTAGTTAGCAACTTTGGAGGAATTACTATAAGAAATGGAGGAAATTTGTATATTCGAATGATTAGATTTGATAGCATGTTTGAGGAATTGTTAGATTTGAATCTAACAAATGTTGTTTACATTCATGTGATTAATGAAGTTTGGATCCGAATCAAAAGAAGGTTCGAGGTACTATGAAAGAAAGAATCAAATAGAGCTTAGTGAGGCAAGCTAATAAATGGCCCAGGTGAGTGTAATTGCATGCATATCATAATACATTAATATTTATGTCATTGAACATATGATTGATATAATATAAATATGTCAAGTTTTGGGAAATAAAATGCATTGACATTTCATTATTTTTATTGACAATGTTGATATGCATATGCATAATATTTCGAGTATGAACTGCCAAGTTAAATTATGTTGATATATATATTGCCATGGATGAAATGATTATGGAATATGAAATACATGCCCAAGTATGTCATTGAGGGACATGGTATAGTTGTCATGCCATAGAGTCTAGCACCACGCTGCATACTCGGTTTAGAACTTTAGTGTATATAAAGTACACTTAGTGTATATGGTTAGCACTGTCTTATAAATGTGCGGATGGTTAGCACGATCTTACGTGCGGATGGTTAGCACAACCTTATGTGCAGATGGTTAGCACAACCTTATAAACGTGTGGATGGTTAGCACAGCCTTATAAACATGTGGATGGTTAGCACAGCCTTATAAATGTGCGGATGGTTAGCACTGCCTTATAAATGTACGGATGGTTAGCACGGTCTTATGTGCGGATGGTGGGCATGACCTTATGTGTCTATATGATATCGACACTCATATGTCTATATGATGCCGACACTTATGTGTCTATATGTTACCGGCACTTTATGTGTCTATATGTTTATCGTCACTTTGGTGACCAGTACTCTGGAGTACCGATCTAGGATACTGAAGTTTCTCTCTCTATATAAATGTTAATACATTGGCATATATCATGCTATATAAATGTAGCCATAAAGTTTAATAAGTTTAAATTATTATTAATTTTGTTTATTGCCTCACTAAGTGAAAACTTTGCGTGTGTTTGATTCACACGTAGGTTAAGGTGGAGTACTTGAAGAGGAGTTAAGCATGCTGATCAAGCTTCAATTTGCAAAACATCAGTAAGATATTCTAGCTTATGATAATCTCTAGTGGGCATATAATTATTTGATTACTAGTAGAGTATGATGCATGAAATTAAACTAAAAATATAGAGAATTAATCAGTTTGATGATGAAATGTATATGGATAAAACAAGATAAGGCATTAATAATGTGACATCTCTGACTCGTATTCAGTACGAAAACAGGGTGTTACGTTTAATGGTATCAGAGCAAATGTTTTGCCGGTTCTAGATGCTAAACTAAGTTTGTATGTGATTTTTATCAGTAAATACATGCCACTAGGATATCATATTACTGATGTGCTGATTGTATGACTTGATGTTGCTCCTCATTAGTATGATACAAATGAGACTAGAATAAGGAAAGTAAGACGTTGATGTAATTCGTTAGTCTATGAATCTTGGTGGTTAAGAACGGGCTCGCAGTGGATATGGTACAGTGAAATAAGCGTGAAAGTTAACTCCTGTAGAAGATCTAAGAATTTCACACCAATTTTAAGATAAATTGGTTACCTATGACTAACATAGAAGTGAGATGTAAATGGAAGGTTGATCTTTAGTCAAGATATTATCAATTAAAAGCTAAAGGAAGAGAAAAGGAGGAAAAGTACCACTTTGAGAGAAGATGATTTGTGCAAGTCAAAAAGGGAAGAACTTGGTTTAAAAATTATTATAGTTCAAGGAATTGTGAAAGGGTTGTACCAAGGGCATATTAATGGATCTTATCCTCAGAAGTGAGCAAAAGTTTATAATGTATGTATTTATGTTTTGAAGATATTTATTGGATTATTCATGTGTCATCACTCTTGAGAAAAAAGAATAAAAAAACAAAGAAAAAAAATAAGAACATCAATTAGACTTGATACATGAAGAGGTGTTAGTAGAAATACAAGGATGGGTGACCTTCGGGAAGGTCCATAAAAGTGTTTCTGATCGATATTTTGGACTCAGTAAGAGTAGAGAAAATTCGTATGGATTATCGATAAAGGAATTCTAAGAGGAATTTTATTCTATGAAGATTTTCGATAAGTATCGGGAAAATAGACTAAGTTAAGAAAATTTAGTCTAAGTCATTGGAAAAGGAAGTTTTTATGGGATAATAGATTTTTTTCCCGAATTTAGAAATATAGAATTTTTAGAATAAATCCAATAGCTCAGAAAAGGTGAAATCGCAATAGAAGTATTTTATGAATATTGGGAAATCGGATCGAACTAGAATTTTAGAGGCTAATCCAAAAGCCATGGAAAAGTCATAAAATAATATTTTATGAATATTTTATTATATTTGGTTGGATTCTAACTAGACTTGGTTGAATTTTTACATGAATGGTAAACTAGTAAATAAAAACTAGTTGGAGGGCAAATTGGTCATTTGGCCCCAATGACAATTTTAAAATATTTAAAAATTTATAAGGGAAATTTTGGAAAGAGGAAATGGAAGATTAAATCTTGGCCCTTGATTGATGATAAAATCAATCTCAACCATTGGATAAAAAGGGCAAAATTGTAAGTTCACTTTTAAATGAATTTATCATCACTTCGGTTACTAGTACTCTGGGAGTACCGATCTAGCATACTAAAGTTTCTCTCTCTATATAAAAGTTAATACATTGGCATATATCATACGATATAAATGTAGCCATAAAGTTTAATAAGTTTAAATTATTATTAATTTTGTTTATTCCCTCACTAAGTGAAAAATTTGCGTGTGTTTAATTCACACGTAGGTTAAGGTGGAGTACTTGAAGAGGAGTTAAGCATGCTGATCAAACTTCAATTTGCAAAACATCAGTAAGATATTCTAGCTTATGATATTCTTTAGTGGGCATGTAATTATTTGATTACTAGTAGAGTATGATGCATGAAATTACACTAAAAATATAGAGATTTAATCAGTTTGATGATGAAATGTATATGGATAAAACAAGATAAGGCATTAATAATGTGACAACTCTGACTCGTATTCAGTACAGAAAAAGGGTGTTACATTTAATGGTATCAGAGCAAATGGTTAGAAGGTTATGGATGCTAAACCAAGTTTGTATATTATTTTTATCAGTAAATTGATGCCCTGGGATATCATATTTCTGATGTGCTGAGTGTATCTCTTGATGTTGCTCCTCATTAGTATGATATGGAATGAGACTAGAATAAGGAAAGTAAGACGTTGATGTAATTCGTCAGTCTATGAATCTTGGAGGTTAAGAAATGACACATAGTGGATATGATACAGTGAAATAAGTGTGAAAGTTAACTCCTGTAGAAGATATGAGAATTAAGACCAATTTTATGATAAATTGGTTACCTATAACTAACATAGAAGTAATATGTAAATGGAAGGTTGATCTTTAGTCAAGATATTATAAATTAAAAGCTAAACAAAGAGAAAAAGAGGAAAAGTACCACTTTGAGAGAAGATGATTTGTGCAAGTCAAAAAGGGAAGAACTTGGTTTCAGAATTATTATACCTCAAGGAATTGTGAAAGAGTTGTACCAAGGGCATATTAATGGATTTTATCCTCAGAACTGAGCAAAAGTTTATAGTGTATGTTTTTATGTTTTGGAGATATTGATTGGATTATTCATGTGTCACCTCTCTTGAGAAAAAAGAAAAAAAAAAGAAGAAAAAAAGAAAGAAAAAAATAAGAACTGCAATTAGACTTGATACATGAAGAGGTGTTAGTAGAAATACTGGTATATGGAGTTAAATAAGTAAGGAATAAGAAAAAAGACATTGGTTAAGGCCCTAAGAAGAAATCACAAGGTCGAAGAAGCCACTTGAGAAAGTGAGAAGAAAATGAGGGAGTAATATCTTCAATTGTTTGAAACACGTATGTTTTGAAAATTCGAGGACGAATTTTCTTAAGGGGAAGGAATTGTAATATCCCAATTTTTGGCTAGTGACCAAATTGTAAACATTGAAAGTTTTGGTGGTTCAAGTATAAACTTTGGAAAAGTTTAGGGACTAAAGTGTAAATTTCCCCAATAAGTAATTTTATTCAGTATAAGAGTGAATCAAATCGAAATAGGTACCTTGATATCGGTTTTAAGAATTAAGATGCATAAAGGTCTTGAATTTGGATCGAATAAATTGTTAAGTGTGTTCAGGCCAGAGAAATACAAGGATGGGTGACCTTTAGGAAGGTCCCATAAAAGTGTTTCTTATCGATATTTTGTACTCAATAAGAGTAGAGAAAATTCGTATAGATTATCGATAAAGGAATTCTTAGAGGAATTTTATTTTATGAAGATTTTCAATAAGTATCGGGAAAATAGACTGAGTTAAGAAAATTCAGTCTAAGTCATTGGAAAGGGAAGTTTTTATGGGATGATAGAGTTTATTTCCCGAATATAGAAATATAAAATTTTTAGAATAAATCTAATAGCTCAGAAAAGGTTAAATTGCAGTAGAAGTATTTTATGAATATCGAAAAATCAAATCAGACTAGAATATTCGAGGCTGATCCAAAAGCCATAGAAAAGTCATAAAATAATATTTTATGAATATTTTATTATATTTTGTTGGATTCTAATTAGACTTAGTTGAATTTTTACAAGAATGGCAAACTAGTAAATAAAAACTAGTTGGAAGCCAAATTGGTCACTTGGCTCCAATGGCAATTTTAAAATATTTAAAAGTTATAAGGGAAATTTTGGAAAGTGGAAATGGAAGATTAAATCTTGGCCCTTGATTGATGATAAAATCAATCTCAACCATTAGATAAAAAGGGCAAAATTGTAAATTCATTTAATAGTTATATGTGTAAAATAATGGTGAAAAGATGAACAGAAATGTTCATCTTTTCCAACCATAAACATGAGAGCTAGGGAAAGATAGAGAAAAATTTTCCAAGCTCGATTCAAGCCCCAAAACTCAGTTTTCATGTAATCTCTTCAACTGCAAAGTTGTTCTACTCTTCAAGCTCTATCTTTTGATGTCAATAATTCATGGAATGCATGCTTGATTGGTGAGAATTTACATGAGAAAGAAATTAGGGTTTATGGATCAAATTGGGGTTTTTGAGGTTTTATGATTCCATAATTGAATTCAGGTTGAAATCAAGTTAGTATGATGTTAAAATCATGATATTGAGTTGGGATTTAAGTTCTACATGTTTAGATTATTATGAAGATGATTAGGGTTTATGGATTTAAGTTTACTTTAGGGTCTGTGATGTTGAATTAATGATTTAGTAAGCTTGGTTTGTTGTTTGGAAGCAAGACCCTAAGTTAATTTGATATGGACCAATTCAGAAATCTTAAAAGTTAGAGGACCAAATCTGAATTTGTATGGATTTGGTGTGTATTTATGTTATTAAGGATCTTTGGAGATGTGAAATTGATGTTAGGATGCTAAACCGATGTTAAATTGAATTAGTGACCATTTTGACAATTTGTCAAAGTTAAGTGACCAATTTGGAAATGAGGTTTTAGATAAGGATTAAATCTGAATTTTGTTGAAATAATAGAATTAAGGTAGTAATGTTGAATTGAGGACTAATTTGCAAACTTAAGAGGCTTAAATCTTTATCTTTGCATTTTAGTGACTATTTCGGTAAAGGAGGACAATTAAAGGGAATTATTTTACAATAATTACTTGATGAAGATGGTGATAAGTTGGTGGTTTAAAGCAAGTAATTGGTCTAAATTGAAAAGTAGAGAAGTAAGGAGAAGTTAGTATAAAGTTTGGAGTTATTTATGGAAGTATTGTAGAAAACTGGATTATGGCAGTAAGTTTGAAAATTCACCATAAACTCTACATAGATGGTTAGATGGTGAATTTTATACAGATGTAAATATTTGTTTGTCTAGTTTCGTTTCCAACAAACGGAAACTGATTTCGTGTTCCGAATCAAAAGATATGAATTTTTAAGTGACGAAAGGTCAGAAAACATAACACTAGTATGTTCTGAATTCCTGCATTGTAATTGACTTTGAAAATTCGCCATAAATTGTACAATTTCAATTTGGGCTATTAGTTTATATGGTTGAAAAGCCTATTAAATCTAGTTTCTTTCAAAACAAACGAAATCGAATTTTGATTTTTATATCACTTTATAGAAATAAATATTTGAAGGTAGTGCAAGCTGCTAGAAAATGGAAATTGAGACATTTTGTATCTAATGTTAGTTAGCAACTTTGGAGAAATTATTTAAAGTTCAAAATGGTCATTAGGGACCAAAAATAAGTTTTGGAAACTATAAGAAATGGAGGAAATTTGTATATTCGAATGATTAGATTTGATAGCATGTTTGAGAAATTGTTAGATTTGAATCTAACAAATGTTGTTTACATTCATGTGATTAATGAAATTTGGATCCGAATCAAAAGAAGGTTCGAGGTACTATGAAAGAAAGAATCGAATAGAGCTTAGTGAGGCAAGCTAATAAATGGCCCAGGTGAGTGTAATTGCATGCATATCATAATACATTAATATTTATGTCATTGAACATATGATTGATATAATATGAATATGTCAAGTTTTGGGAAATAAAATGCATTGATCATTTCATTATTTTTATTGACAATGTTAATATGCATATGCATAATATTTCAGTATGAACTGCCAAGTTAAATTATGTTGATATATATATTGCCATGGATGAAATGATTATGGAATATGAAATACATGCCCAAGTATGTCATTGAGGGACATGGTATAGTTGGCATGCCATAGAGTCTAGCACCACGCTGCATACTCGGTTTAGCACTATACTGTATATAAAGTACACTTAGTGTATATGGTTAGCACTTGTCTTATAAATGTGCGGATGGTTTACGTGCGGATGGTTAGCACAACCTTATGTGCATATGGTTAGCACAACCTTCTAAATGTGTGGATGGTTAGCACTGCCTTATAAACGTGTGGATGGTTAGCACAGCCTTATAAATGTGCGGATGGTTAGCACTGCCTTATAAATGTACGGATGGTTAGCACGGTCTTACGTGCGGATGGTGGGCATGACCTTATGTGTCTATATGATATCGACACTCATATGTCTATATGATGCCGACACTTATGTGTTTATATGTTACCGGCACTTTATGTGTCTATATGTTTATCGTCACTTTGGTGACCAGTACTCTGGAGTACCGATCTAGGATACTGAAGTTTCTCTCTCTATATAAATGTTAATACATTGGCATATATCATACTATATAAATGTAGCCATAAAGTTTAATAAGTTTAAATTATTATTAATTTTGTTTATTGCCTCACTAAGTGAAAACTTTGCGTGTGTTTGATTCACACATAGGTTAAGGTGGAGTACTTCAAGAGGAGTTAAGCATGCTGATCAAGCTTCAATTTGCAAAACATCAGTAAGATATTCTAGCTTATGATAATCTCTAGTGGGCATATAATTATTTGATTACTAGTAGAGTATGATGCATGAAATTAAACTAAAAATATAGAGAATTAATCAGTTTGATGATGAAATATATATGGATAAAACAAGATAAGGCATTAATAATGTGACATCTCTGACTCGTATTCAGTACGAAAACAGGGTGTTACGTTTAATGGTATCATAGCAAATGTTTAGCCGGTTCTAGATGCTAAACTAAGTTTGTATGTGATTTTTATCAGTAAATACATGCCACTAGGATATCATATTACTGATTTGCTGATTGTATGACTTGATGTTGCTCCTCATTAGTATGATACAAATGAGACTAGAATAAGGAAAGTAAGACGTTGATGTAATTCGTTAGTCTGTGAATCTTGGTGGTTAAGAACGGGCTCGCAGTGGATATGGTACAGTGAAATAAGCGTGAAAGTTAACTCCTGCAGAAGATCTAAGAATTTAACACCAATTTTAAGATAAATTGGTTACCTATGACTAACATAGAAGTGAGATGTAAATGGAAGGTTGATCTTTAGTCAAGATATTATCAATTAAAATCTAAAGGAAGAGAAAAGGAGGAAAAGTACCACTTTGAGAGAAGATGATTTGTGCAAGTCAAAAAGGGAAGAACTTGGTTTAAAAATTATTATAGTTCAAGGAATTGTGAAAGGGTTGTACCAAGGGCATATTAATGGATCTTATCCTCAGAAGTGAGCAAAAGTTTATAATGTATGTATTTATGTTTTGAAGATATTTATTGGATTATTCATGTGTCATCACTCTTGAGAAAAAGAATAAAAAACAAAGAAAAAAATAAGAACATCAATTAGACTTGATATATGAAGAGGTGTTAGTAGAAATACAAGGATGGGTGACCTTCGGGGAGGTCCCATAAAAGTGTTTCTGATCGATATTTTGGACTTAGTAAGAGTAGAGAAAATTCGTATGGATTATCGATAAAGGAATTCTAAGAGGAATTTTATTCTATGAAGATTTTCGATAAGTATCGGGAAAATAGACTAAGTTAAGAAAATTTAGTCTAAGTCATTGGAAAAGGAAGTTTTTATGGGATAATAAATTTTTTTCATGAATATAGAAATATAGAATTTTTAGAATAAATCCAATAGCTCAGAAAAGGTGAAATCGCAATAGAAGTATTTTATGAATATTGGGAAATCGGATCGAACTAGAATTTTAGAGGCTAATCCAAAAGCCATGGAAAAGTCATAAAATAATATTTTATGAATATTTTATTATATTTGGTTGGATTCTAACTAGACTTAGTTGAATTTTTACATGAATGACAAACTAGTAAATAAAAACTAGTTGGAGGGCAAATTGGTCATTTAGCCCCAATGACAATTTTAAAATATTTAAAAATTTATAAGGGCAATTTTGGAAAGACGAAATGGAAGATTAAATCTTGGCCCTTGATTGATGATAAAATCAATATCAACCATTGGATAAAAGGGCAAAATTGTAATTTCACTTTTAAATGAATTTATCATCACTTGGTTACTAGTACCAGAGAGTACCGATCTAGCATACTAAAGTTTCTCTCTCTATAAAAAGTTAATACATTGGCATATATCATATTATATAAATGTAGCCATAAAGTTTAATAAGTTTAAATTATTATTAATTTTGTTTATTGCCTCACTAAGTGAAAACTTTGCGTGTGTTTGATTCACACGTAGGTTAAGGTGGAGTACTTGAAGAGGAGTTAAGCATGCTGATCAAACTTCAATTTGCAAAACATCAGTAAGATATTCTAGCTTATGATAATCTTTAGTGGGCATGTAATTATTTGATTACTAGTAGAGTATGATGCATGAAATTAAACTAAAAATATAGAGATTTAATCAGTTTGATGATGAAATGTATATGGATAAAACAAGATAAGGCATTAATAATGTGACATCTCTGACTCGTATTCAATACAGAAAAAAGGGTGTTACATTTAATGGTATCGAGCAAATGGTTAGAAGGTTATGGATGCTAAACCAAGTTTGTATATTATTTTTATCAGCAAATGATGCCTCTAGGATATTATATTTACGATGTGCTGATTGTATCTCTTGATGTTGCTCCTCATTAGTATGATATGGAATGAGACTAGAATAAGGAAAGTAAGACGTTGATGTAATTCGTCAGTCTATGAATCTTGGAGGTTAAGAAATGACACATAGTGGATATGATATAGTGAAATAAGTGTGAAAGTTAACTCTTGTAGAAGATATGAGAATTTAAGACCAATTTTATGATAAATTGGTTACCTATAACTAACATAGAAGTAATATGTAAATGGAAGGTTGATCTTTAGTCAAGATATTATAAATTAAAAGCTAAACAAAGAGAAAAAGAGGAAAAGTACCACTTTGAGAGAAGATGATTTGTGCAAGTCAAAAAGGGAAGAACTTGGTTTCAGAATTATTATACCTCAAGGAAATGTGAAAGAGTTGTACCAAGGTCATATTAATGGATTTTATCCTCAAAAAGTGACCAAAAGTTTATAGTGTATGTTTTTATGTTTTGGAGATATTGATTGGATTATTCATGTGTCACCACTCTTGAGAAAAAAAAAAAAAAAAAAAAAAAAAAGAAAAAAATAAGAACTGCAATTAGACTTGATACATGAAGAGGTGTTAGTAGAAATATTGGTATATGGAGTTAAATAAGTAAGGAATAAGAAAAAGACATTGGTTAAGGCCCTAAGAAGAAATCACAAGGTCAAAGAAGCCACTTGAGAAAGTGAGAAGAAAATGAGGAGTAATATCTTCAATTGTTTGAAACATGTATGTTTTGAAAATTCGAGGACGAATTTTCTTAAGGGAAGGAATTGTAATATCCCAATTTTTGGCTAGTGACCAAATTGTAAACATTGAAAGTTTTGGTGGTTCAAGTATAAACTTTGGAAAAGTTTAGGGACTAAAGTGTAAATTTCCCCAATAAGTAATTTTATTTAGTATAAGAGTGAATCAAATTGAAATAGGTACCTTGATATCGGTTTTAAGAATTAAGATGCAATAAAAGGTACTGAATTTGGATCGAATAAATTGTTAAGTGTGTTCAAGCCGAGAGAAATACAAGGATGGGTGACCTTTAGGAAGGTCCCATAAAAGTGTTTTTTATCGATATTTTGTACTCAATAAGAGTAGAGAAAATTACATTATAGATTATCGATAAAGGAATTCTTAGAGGAATTTTATTTTATGAAGATTTTCAATAAGTATCGGGAAAATAGACTAAGTTAAGAAAATTCAGTCTAAGTCATTGGAAAAGGAAGTTTTATGGGATGATAGAGTTTATTTCCCGAATATAGAAATATAAAATTTTTAGAATAAATCTAATAGCTCAGAAAAAAGGTTAAATTGCAGTAGAAGTATTTTATGAATATCGAAAAATCAAATCAACTAGAATATTTGGAGGCTAATCCAAAAGCCATAGAAAAGTCATAAAATAATATTTTATGAATATTTTATTATATTTTGTTGGATTCTAATTAGACTTAGTTGAATTTTTACAAGAATGGCAAACTAGTAAATAAAAACTAGTTGGAAGCCAAATTGGTCATTTGGCTCCAATGGCAATTTTAAAATATTTAAAAGTTATAAGGGAAATTTTGGAAAGTGGAAATGGAAGATTAAATCTTGGCCCTTGATTGATGATAAAATCAATCTCAACCATTAGATAAAAAGGGCAAAATTGTAAATTCATTTTCAATAGTTATATGTTTAAAAATAATGGTGAAAAGATGAACAAAAATGTTCATCTTTTCCAACCATAAATGTGAGAGCTAGGGAAAATAGAGAAAAATTTTTTTCAAGCTCGATTCAAGCCCCAAAACTCAGTTTTCATGTAATCTCTTCAACTGCAAAGTTGTTCTACTCTTCAAGCTCTATCTTTTGATGTCAATAATTCATGGAATGCATGCTTGATTGGTGAGAATTTACATGAGAAAGAAATTAGGGTTTATGGATCAAATTGGGGTTTTTGAGGTTTTATGATTCCATAATTGAATTCAAGTTGAAATCAAGTTAGTATGATGTTAAAATCATGATATTGAGTTGGGATTTAAGTTCTACATGTTTAGATTATTATGAAGATGATTAGGGTTTATGGATTTAAGTTTACTTTAGGGTTTGTGATGTTGAATTAATGATTTAGTAAGCTTGGTTTGTTGTTTGGAAGCAAGACCCTAAGTTAATTTGATATGGACCAATTCAGAAATCTTAAAAGTTAGAGGACCAAATCTGAATTTGTATGGATTTGGTGTGTATTTATGTTATTAAGGATGTTGGAGATGAAATTGATGTTAGGATGCTAAACCGATGTTAAATTGAATTAGTGACCATTTTGACAATTTGTCAAAGTTAAGTGACCAATTTGGAAATGAGGTTTTAGATAAGGATTAAATCTGAATTTTGTTGAAATAATAGAATTAAGGTAGTAATGTTGAATTGAGGACTAATTTGCAAACTTAAGAGGCTTAAATCTTTATCTTTGCATTTTAGTGACTATTTCAAAAAGGAGGACAATTAAAGGGAATTATTTTACAATAATTACTTGATGAAGATGGTGATAAGTTGGTGGTTTAAAGCAAGTAATTGGTCTAAATTGAAAAGTAGAGAAGTAAGGAGAAGTTAGTATAAAGTTTGGAGTTATTTATGGAAGTATTGTAGAAAACTGGATTATGGCAGTAAGTTTGAAAATTCACCATAAACTCTACATAGATGGTTAGATGGTGAATTTTATACAGATGTAAATATTTGTTTGTCTAGTTTCGTTTCCAACAAACGGAAACTGATTTCGTGTTCGAATCAAAAGATATGAATTTTTAAGTGAAAAGGTCATAACACTAGTATGTTCTCAATTCTGCATTGTAATTGACTTTGAAAATTCGCCATAAATTGTACAATTTCAATTTGGGCTATTAGTTTATATGGTTGAAAAGCCTATTAAATCTAGTTTCTTTCAAAACAAACGAAATCAATTTTGATTTTTATATCACTTTATAGAAATAAATATTTGAAGGTAGTGCAAGCTGCTAGAAAATGGAAATTGAGACATTTTGTATCTAATGTTAGTTAGCAACTTTGGAGAAATTATTTAAAGTTCAAAATGGTCATTAGGGACCAAAAATAAGTTTTGGAAACTATAAGAAATGGAGGAAATTTGTATATTCGAATGATTAGATTTGATAGCATGTTTGAGAAATTGTTAGATTTGAATCTAACAAATGTTGTTTACATTCATGTGATTAATGAAATTTGGATCCGAATCAAAAGAAGGTTCGAGGTACTATGAAAGAAAGAATCGAATAGAGCTTAGTGAGGCAAGCTAATAAATGGCCCAGGTGAGTGTAATTGCATGCATATCATAATACATTAATATTTATGTCATTGAACATATGATTGATATAATATGAATATGTCAAGTTTTGGGAAATAAAATGCATTGATCATTTCATTATTTTTATTGACAATGTTAATATGCATATGCATAATATTTCGAGTATGAACTGCCAAGTTAAATTATGTTGATATATATATTGCCATGGATGAAATGATTATGGAATATGAAATACATGCCCAAGTATGTCATTGAGGGACATGGTATAGTTGGCATGCCATAGAGTCTAGCACCACGCTGCATACTCGGTTTAGCACTATACTGTATATAAAGTACACTTAGTGTATATGGTTAGCACTGTCTTATAAATGTGCGGATGGTTTACGTGCGGATGGTTAGCACAACCTTATGTGCATATGGTTAGCACAACCTTCTAAATGTGTGGATGGTTAGCACTGCCTTATAAACGTGTGGATGGTTAGCACAGCCTTATAAATGTGCGGATGGTTAGCACTGCCTTATAAATGTACGGATGGTTAGCACGGTCTTACGTGCGGATGGTGGGCATGACCTTATGTGTCTATATGATATCGACACTCATATGTCTATATGATGCCGACACTTATGTGTTTATATGTTACCGGCACTTTATGTGTCTATATGTTTATCGTCACTTTGGTGACCAGTACTCTGGAGTACCGATCTAGGATACTGAAGTTTCTCTCTCTATATAAATGTTAATACATTGGCATATATCATACTATATAAATGTAGCCATAAAGTTTAATAAGTTTAAATTATTATTAATTTTGTTTATTGCCTCACTAAGTGAAAACTTTGCGTGTGTTTGATTCACACATAGGTTAAGGTGGAGTACTTCAAGAGGAGTTAAGCATGCTGATCAAGCTTCAATTTGCAAAACATCAGTAAGATATTCTAGCTTATGATAATCTCTAGTGGGCATATAATTATTTGATTACTAGTAGAGTATGATGCATGAAATTAAACTAAAAATATAGAGAATTAATCAGTTTGATGATGAAATATATATGGATAAAACAAGATAAGGCATTAATAATGTGACATCTCTGACTCGTATTCAAGATGCAAAACAGGGTTACGTTTAATGGTATCAGAGCAAATGTTTAGCCGGTTCTAGATGCTAAACTAAGTTTGTATGTGATTTTTATCAGTAAATACATGCCACTAGGATATCATATTACTGATTTGCTGATTGTATGACTTGATGTTGCTCCTCATTAGTATGATACAAATGAGACTAGAATAAGGAAAGTAAGACGTTGATGTAATTCGTTAGTCTGTGAATCTTGGTGGTTAAGAACGGGCTCGCAGTGGATATGGTACAGTGAAATAAGCGTGAAAGTTAACTCCTGCAGAAGATCTAAGAATTTAACACCAATTTTAAGATAAATTGGTTACCTATGACTAACATAGAAGTGAGATGTAAATGGAAGGTTGATCTTTAGTCAAGATATTATCAATTAAAATCTAAAGGAAGAGAAAAGGAGGAAAAGTACCACTTTGAGAGAAGATGATTTGTGCAAGTCAAAAAGGGAAGAACTTGGTTTAAAAATTATTATAGTTCAAGGAATTGTGAAAGGGTTGTACCAAGGGCATATTAATGGATCTTATCCTCAGAAGTGAGCAAAAGTTTATAATGTATGTATTTATGTTTTGAAGATATTTATTGGATTATTCATGTGTCATCACTCTTGAGAAAAAAGAATAAAAAAACAAAGAAAAAAAATAAGAACATCAATTAGACTTGATATATGAAGAGGTGTTAGTAGAAATACAAGGATGGGTGACCTTCGGGGAGGTCCCATAAAAGTGTTTCTGATCGATATTTTGGACTTAGTAAGAGTAGAGAAAATTCATATGGATTATCGATAAAGGAATTCTAAGAGGAATTTTATTCTACGAAGATTTTCGATAAGTATCGGGAAAATAGACAGAGTTAAGAAAATTCAGTCTAAGTCCTTGGAAAAGGAAGTTTTTATGGGATAATAAATTTTATTTCATGAATATAGAAATATAGAATTTTCAGAATAAATCCAATAGCTAAGAAAAGGTGAAGTCGCAATAGCAGTATTTTATGAATATCGGGAATGGGATCGAACTAGAATTTTAGAGGCTGATCCAAAAGCAATGGAAAGGTCATAAAATAATATTTTTATGAATATTTTATTATATTTGGTTGGATTCTAACTAGACTTAGTTGAATTTTTACATGAATGACAAACTAGTAAATAAAAACTAGTGGGAGGGCAAATTGGTCATTTAGCCCCAATGGCAATTTTAAAATATTTAAAAAGTTATAAGGGCAATTTTGGAAAGACGAAATGGAAGATTAAATCTTGGCTCTCGATTGATGATAAAATCAATATTAACCATTGGATAAAAGGGCAAAATTGTAATTTCACTATTAAATGAATTTATCATCACTTCGGTGACTAGTACCCTGAGAGTACCGATCTAGCATGCTAAAGTTTCTCTCTCTTTATAAAAGTTAATACATTGGCATAGATCATATTATATAAATGTAGCCATAAAGTTTAATAAGTTTAAATTATTATTAATTTTGTTTATTGCCTCACTAAGTGAAAACTTTGCGTGTGTTTGATTCACACGTAGGTTAAGGTGGAGTACTTGATAGGAGTTAAGCATGCTGATCAAGCTTCAATCTGTAAAATATCAGTAAGATATTCTAGCTTATGATAATCTCTAGTGGGCATGTAATTAATTGATTACTAGTAGAGTATGATGCATGAAATTAAACTAAAAATATAGAGAATTAATCAGTTTGATGATGAAATGTATATGGATAAAAAAGATAAGGCATTAATAATGTGACATCTCTGACTCGTATTCAATACAGAAAAAGGGGTGTTACATTTAATGGTATTAGAGCAAAGGTTTAGCCGGTTATGGATGCTAAACCAAGTTTGTATATGATTTTTATCAGCAAATACATGCCTCTAGGATATTATATTACTGATGTGCTGATTGTATGACTTGATGTTGCTCCTCATTAGTATGCTATGGAATGAGACTAGAATAAGGAAAGTAAGACGTTGATGTAATTCGTCAGTCTATGAATATTGGAGGTTAAGAAAGGACTCGTAGTGGATATGATATAGTGAAATAAGCGTGAAAGTTAACTCTTGTAGAAGATCTGAGAATTTAAGACCAATTTTAAGATAAATTGGTTACCTATGACTAACATAGAAGTAAGATGTAAATGGAAGGTTGATCTTTAGTCAAGATATTATCAATTAAAAGCTAAAGGAAGAGAAAAAGAGGAAAAGTACCACATTGAGAGAAGATGATTTGTGCAAGTCAAAAAGGGAAGAACTTGGTTTCAGAATTATTATACCACAAGGAAATGTGAAAGAGTTGTACCAAGGTCATATTAATGGATCTTATCCTCAAAAGTGACCAAAAGTTTATAGTGTATGTATTTATGTTTTGGAGATATTGATTGGATTATTCATGTGTCGTCACTCTTGAGAAAAAAAGAAAAAAAATAAGAACTACAATTAGACTTGATACATGAAGAGGTGTTAGTAGAAATATTGGTATATGGAGTTAAAGAATTAAGGAATAAGAAAAATTACATTGGTTAAGGCCCTAAGAAGAAATCACAAGGTCAAAGAAGCCACTTGAGAATTTGAGAAGAAAGTGAGGGAGTAATATCTGCAATTGTTTGAAACATGTATGTTTTGAAAATTCGAGGACGAATTTTCTTAAGGGGAAGGAATTGTAATATCCCAATTTTTGGCTAGTGACCAAATTGTAAACTTTGAAAGTTATGGTGGTTGAAGTATAAACTTTGGAAAAGTTTGGGGACTAAAGTGTAATTTTCCCCAAAAAGTAATTTTATTTAGTATAAGAGTGAATCAAATTGAAATAGGTACCTTGATATCAGTTTTAAGAATTAAGATGCAGTAAAAGGTACTGAATTTGGATCGAATAAAATTGTTAAGCGTGTTCAAGCCAGAGAAATACAAGGATGGGTGACCTTCGAGAAGGTCCCATAAAAGTGTTTTTGATCGATATTTTGGACTCAGTAAGAGTAGAGAAAATTCGTATGGATTATCGATAAAGGAATTCTAAGAGGAATTTTATTCTATGAAGATTTTTTATAAGTATCGGGAAAATAGACTAAGTTAAGAAAATTCAGTCTAAGTCATTGGAAAAGGAAGTTTTTATGGGACAATAGAGTTTATTTCCCGAATATAGAAATATAGAATTTTTAGAATAAACACAATAGCTCAGAAAAGGTAAAATCGCAGTATAAGTATTTTATGAATATCGAGAAATCAGATCGAACTGGAATTTTTGGAGGCTAATCCAAAAGCCATGGAAAAGTCATAAAATAATATTTTATGAATATTTTATTAATTTGGTTGGATTCTAACTAGACTTAGTTGAATTTTTACAAGAATGGCAAACTAGAAAATAAAAACTAGTTGGAGGGCAAATTGGTCATTTGGCCCCAATGCCAATTTTAAAATATTTAAAAAGTTATAACGGAAATTCTGGAAAGAGGAAATGTAATATTAAATCTTGGCCCTTGATTGATGATAAAATCAATCTCAACCATTGGATAAAAAGGGCAAAATTGTAATTTCACAATTCAATGAATTTAATATTCATTTAATATATATATGTGTAAAATAATGGTGAAAAGATGAACAAAATTGTTCATCTTCTCCAGTCATAAATGTGAGAGCTAGGGAAAAAAAGAGAATTTTTTCGAGCTCGATTCAAGCCCCAAAACTCAGTTTTCAGGCAATCTCTTCAACTGCAGAGTTGTTTTACTCTTCAAGCTCTATCTTTTGATGTCAATAATTCATGGAATGCATGCTTGATTGATGAGAATTTACATGAGAAAGAAATTAGGGTTTATGGATCAAATTGGGGGTTTTGAGATTTTATGATTCCATGATTGAATTCAAGTTGAAATCAAGTTAGTATGATGTTAAAATCATGATATTGAGTTGGGATTTAAGTTCTACATGTTTAGATTATTATGAAGAAGATTAGGGTTTATGGATTTAAGTTTACTTTAGGGTTTGTGATGTTGAATTAATGATTTAGTAAGCTTGATTTGTTGTTTGGAAGCAAGACCCTAAGTTAATTTGATAGGGACCAATTCGGAAATCTTAAAAGTTAGAGGACCAAATCTGAATTTGTATGGATTTGTGTGTATTTATGTTATTAATGATGTTGGATATGTGAAATTGATGTTAGAATGCTAAACCGATGTTAAATTGAATTAGTGACCATTTTGACAATTTGTCAAAGTTAAGAGACCAATTTGGAAATGAGGTTTTAGATAAGGATTAAATCTGAATTTTGGTTGAAATAATAGAATTAAGGTTGTAATGTTGAATTGAGGACTAATTTGCAACTTAAGAAGCTTAAATCTTTATCTTTGCATTTTAGTGACTATTTCAGTAAAGGAGGAAAATTAAAGGGAATTATTTTAGAATAATTACTTGATGAATATGGTGATAAGTTGGTGGTTTAACGCAAGTAATTGCACTAAATTGAAAAGTAGAGAAGTAAGGAGAAGTTAGTATAAAGTTTGGAGTTATTTATGGAAGCAATGTAGAAAACTGGATTATGGCAGTAAGTTCGAAAATTCACCATGAGTTCTACATAGATGGTTAGATGGTAAATTTTATACCGATGTAAATATTTGTTCGTCTAGTTTCGCTTCCAACAAACGAAAACTGATTTCGAGTTCCGAGTCAAAAGATATAAAATTTTAAGTGACGAAAGGTCAAAAAACAGAACACCAGTATGTTCAGAACAAACGGAATAGAATTCCGAGTTTTAGATCACTTTATAGAAATAAATCTTTGAAGATAGTGCAAGCTACCAGGAAATGGAAATTGAGACATTTTGTATCTAATGTTAGTTAGCAAGCTTGGAGGAATTATTTGAAGTTCAAAATGGTCATTAGGGACCAAAAATAAGTTTTGGACTGTATAAGAAAGGGAGGAAATTTGTATATTCGAATTATTAGATTTGATAGCATGTTTGAGGAATTGTTAGATTTGAATCTAACAAATGTTGTTTACATTCATGTGATTAATGAAGTTTGGATCCGAATCAAAAGAAGGTTCGAGGTACTATAGAAGAAAGAATCGAATAGAGCTTAGTGAGACAAGTTAATAAATGGCCAGGTGAGTGCAATTGCATGCATATCATAATACATTAATATTTATGTCATTGAACATATGATTGATATAATATGAATATGTAAAATTTTGGGAAATAAAATGCATTGATCATTTGATTATTTATACTGACAAGGTTGATATGCTTATGCATAATATTTCGGGTATGAAATGCCCAAGTTGAATTATGTTGATATATATATTGCCATGGATGAAATGATTATGGAATATGAAATACATGCCCAAGTATGTCATAGAGGGACATGGTATAGTTGGCATGCCATTGAGTCTAGCAGCACGTTGCATACTCGATTTAGCACTATAGTGTATATAAAGTACACTTAGTGTATACGGTTAGCACTGCCTTATAAATGTGGGGATGGTTAGTACGATCTTACGTGCGGATGGTTAGCACAACCTTATGAGCATATGGTTAGCACAACCTTATAAACGTGCAGATGGTTAGCACAACCTTATAAATGTGCGGATGGTTAGCACAACCTTATAAATGTGCGGATTGTTACCACGGTCTTACGTGTGGATGGTGGGCACAACCTTATGTGTCTATATGATATCGACACTCATGTGTCTATATGATGCTGACACTTGTGTGTCTATTGTTTCGCGAATTAAGTGCTACACAATTGTGCAAGTATACACGTTGCAAGTTATAGTATAAAAGATATCGTCTCCACAGGGATTGGTGCCACTTCAAGAATCTAGTCTCTTGCACTGTAAAAAGTAAAGACACAAATAAAGGATTATAGGAGTTTAACTAATATCTAATCTAGAAGGCAATAAAGTAAAAAAATAAATGAGATCAAGTGAGAGAGATAGGCCAGGTTATCGTGAGTTGAGGTGTGATAGCCGATTGGATTGTCTTGGTAAAAGAGTGCACGGGCAACTCAATTGCCGTGGCAACTTGCACAACGGGGTTGCCTTGGCAACTAATCGATGGTTGCCTGGGCAACTACTTGGGTGTCTGGGCAGCAACCTTCAAGGTTCGGCAGAGCGTTCTTCAATGGTTTCTTCTTATCCCTAAGTTGAAACTCTAGCTACTTGTGCGGTACTCCGATATTAAATTGTAAAGATGAAAGATGGTTTTTTATGATCATGTATAGATTATCGGTAATGGAATAAAGTAACCATTAAGAATAAGAATTCCCTACCAGGGATTGAGGATTTATTTGATCAGCTTAAAGATGAAGTAGTATTTTCAAAGATATATCTTCGATCATGGTTATTATCAAACTAAGGTTAAGGAGAAAGATATACCAAAGACCGTATTCAGGACTCGTTAAGGACACTACGAGTTTTTGGTGATGTCTTTTTAGATCGACGAATACCTTTGTTGCATTTATGGATATGATAAATACGATATTCCAACCCTATTTTGACCAGTTTATTGTAGTCTTCATAAATGATATTTTGGTTTATTCGAAGACCGAAGTTGAACATGACTACCATCTTCGAGTGGTACTGCAAACTTCAAGAGATAAGCAACTTAATACCAAGTTTCTGAATGCAAGTTCCGGTTGTCAGAAATAACTTTCCTTGGATATGTAGTGCCATTAGAAGGAATAAGGGTTGACCCCAAGAAAATACAAGTTATTCTTGAATAGGAAGAGCCGAAAAATGTCTTGAAAATAGAAGATAAACTGGAAATAGGAAAGTACAGAGCTATGAAATTAAGCCAAGTGATTGATTATGTTACTGAGGTAAAGTATATGTTTCTGTCAATATCTGAAGAGAGAAGATATTAAAGGAGGCCAATTATAGTTTATTAATTATGCACCCAAGGAGTAATAAGATGTATCAAGATTTAAAGATTCGAAACTGTGGCAAAATATTTATGGATTACTTCAGTCTATTTCTACTCCCCAATGAAAGTAGAGATAAGTAACGATGAATTGTATAACGAATTTGTCAGCTACACCAAGTAAAAAGAATTTAATATGGGACATTATGAATCGTCCGACAGAGTTTGATTACCTTATTTCAGTTGAATGGATTATTCACTGGATAAGTATACAGAACTTTATATTTAAGAGACAGTAAGACTACATGGTATCTTAGCATTGATAGTGTCAGGCAGAGACCCAAGATTGATTTCAAGGTATCGGGGTATGTTATTTGAAGCTTTAGGTACTAAATTAAATTTTAGTACAGTTTTTCATTCGCAAACAGATGGGCAATCTAAATGGATCATACATATTTTGGAGGATATGTTACGAGCTTATGTAATTGAGTGTGCGGGATCATGAGAAAAGTACTTGCCTTTGGCTGAATTTGTTTACAATAATAGTTATCAAGCAAGTATCAAGATGGCATATGGAAGAAAATACCGAGTCTCTCTAAATAGGTTCGGTTTACAAGATTGAAATGTTCAGAATAACTCAAACCTTGGAAGAGTAATTCAACATAAGACATGGAGGATAAAGTAAAGATTATTCAGCAAAATTTTAAAGCCATCGTGGATTGACAAAAGACTTATGCAAATAAGAAGAAAAAGGATATTGAATACGATGTTAGAGAAAAAAAGTGTTTTTAAAGATTTTACCTTGAAAGAAGGTGTTACGTTTTGGTTGAAATGGAAAGATTAGTCCCAGATTTACAGAGCCATATGTGATTCTAAAAAGAAAGGAACCAATAGTTTATCAATTGGCTTTACCTCCAGAAGAGAACATGATTCATTGTGTATTTCATGTATTTATATTTTAGAGGTATGGATTGGATTCTTCACATGTATTACCTCTGAGGAGGTTGAACTGCAATCAGATTTGACGTATAAAGAAGAAGAAGTGAAAATCCTAGCATACAAAGATAAAGAATTAAAGGACAAGGAAATTCTACTAATTAAAGTTCTATGGAGAAGTTGAAGAGAGAATGAATAAGCAAAATATTATTTTATGAATATTTTATTAATGTTGATGGTATTCTAACTAGATTTAGTTAGAATATGATGAAGAGGTTATAAAGCTCAAAGAAAGAGAATTTGGAAATCGTATTGAGTGAAATTCGAATAATTAGATCGAATAAATATCATAAATTAAATTTATGATATTTTGGGGAGGAGGATGGTTAGAATGGAACCAATTTGGTTCAATCTTTATGTAATGGCAATTTTTAAGTCTTGTTGTAAATAAAATCTACTTGGAGGGCAAAATGGTCATTGGCCATGGATGGCATTTTTGAAATATTTTGGAACTTTGAGGGCAATTTTGAAAGGGAAAACACACATGAATTTAATCACGGTCGTTTATTTTTGATAAGATTAAATCATGGCCATTGGATGAAAGGATAAAATGGTAATTTTACTAGTTAAATGAAGTTAATATTCATTTCATTAGGACGCATGGATTAAAATAATTAAAAGATGAGAAAAAAATTTCTCATCCTTCATATATTCTGTTCGAAACTCAAGAAAGAAAAGCGGAAAAAGTTTTCAAATTTTCAAGCTCAAAATTGGAGAATAAGACAAGATTCAAGCAAAATTAATTTAGGTAAATTATTCTACACTTGATTCTCTTCATTTTGATAGTAATATTGCATGATAAATGTCAAGTTTGGTTTATTTTATGGATGAAGATTGATTGTGGGAATTAAAGTAGATGATGAAATTAAGGTTGTTTTGTGTAGAATTAATGTTATAAACATGGAATCAAGCTTGAAATTGGATTAATTCCATGCTTGAAGTTATAAACCCTAACCCTAAGATTTGGGGGTTTTGATTAGGAAGTTAAATTAAGGATGAAATTAATTGAATTATGATGTTAGGAGACCTATTTTGATGAAATATTGAATAATTTCCTCAAGTTGTAAATTATCGTGAATTTTATTTTAGCATGGGAATTATTGAAATATGGTGAAAATAGCTCGAATTGGTGATTAGGGACCAAAATGATTTTTTTTGGAAATTCAAGGACCAATTCGATAATTTAGTAAAGGTTAGGGTTTGGTCTTGAATTTATGGAAAATTGATAGAATTGAAGATTTAAGCATGTTATGAAAGTTGAAGGGGCTATTATTTGGAAAGTCAAGTTACATCAGTAAGTACGGTATGTACATCTTAAATTATGGATGAAATCTAGTGGGCATGTACTTGTATGTATGTGGGTTTAAAAGATGCAAATGTTTTGTAAAATTAAGATATAATGTGTTTACGTATTAATTATGAGTGTAGGGACTCAGAATATGGTTTCTATAAATGATTAAGATTTATGACATAGTTAAATCTAGTTTAACCCTAATCACATAGAAATTTTAAAATCAAGAAAGGGTCTAGGCAGGGTACATAGTTTTCTCCCTGAATTATATTTTTATTTCAATAACACATTTATAAATTTTCTAAAAGAATTCAGGGTCAAAACTAGCTGCTATAGACTGATGTAGTTTTCAATTTAAAACCGAGAAAAGGTTATACAACAATACAAAGTTTGGTAAAAAAAAATTCAAGTCAAGTTTTCTTAATAACTCAGTAACATATTTAGTGTATATTCGGTCTATGAATATACGTTAAGGGTGTTACAAGACAGCACTAATTCAAAGGTTTTGATTATTTGTGATGATGGTGCCTTTACATCTGATTCGGAGAATGAACCAGATGATATTTCTACAAAGGAGATCATAGCCCAGTTGACTATGACATTGATTCTCTCGATCCTTGATGCTTGGTCATAAGGTGAACACTCAATATCCAAGCAAAGGAGAAGGAGGATGTTCAAAGGACTAATACATTCCATTCACGTTGCATGGTCAAGGGTAAACTTTCTTCTATTATCATTGAAAGTGGGAGTTGTGCCAACGTTGTCAGCAGCTTTCTTGTTGATGCACTTGACTTACCTTACCAGAGACACCCTAAGCCATATCATCTCTAATGGCTTAATGAGGGATCCGAAGTAAAAGCAACCAAGCAGTCCTTAATTTCTTTTACTATAGGGAAATATTGTAATGACGTTTGGTGTGATGTAGTACCTATGCATGCTGCCCATTTGCTACTTGGGAGACCATGGCAGTATGATTGTGATGTTGTTCACCATGGCAAGTTGAATAGGTACTCTTTAATGTACAATGGAAAAAATACACATTGACTCTGTTGGATCCTAAAGAAGTTTACAAAGATCAAGTCAGAATGCAAAAGTTTTGTGAGGGGATTATGGGTACAAAAAGAATTGATGGTGACACACAAAAGGCTACAAAAAAGAGGCCCTTAACCGAAAAGTCAAACAAATGATGGCCTACGGGTGGTGAGTGAACCTATATGTGAGAAGAAACTAGTGTCTCAAAATATTCATGCAAGGACAAAAGACGTGAGAGAAACCATTTTAGCCACACAACCTTGCATTCTTGTTCGTTTTTATTAAACTTATTTCACTTTATCTACTACGATTGATTTTTTGCCTAGTGTTTTTCTAACTCTTTTGCAGGATTATACTGATGTCTTTGACGATGCACCTAAAGAGTTGCCACCATTTCAGGGTATTGAGCATTAAATTGATATGGTTCTGTGATCCATTATCCCTAACCGTCCAGCCTATAGAAGTACTCTAGAGGAGACAAAGGAGTTACAAAGGCAAGTGGAGGACTTGTTAGCGAAAGGACACATTCGTGAGAGCTCGAGCCCTTGTGATGTTCCGGTCCTTTTGGTTCCCAAGAAAGATGGTACGTTTCATATGTGTGTTGATTACAGGACCATTAATCGTATCACTGTCAAATATAGACATCTGATTCCATGATTGGATGACATGCTGGATAAGCTTTATGGTGCATGCATATTCACCTAGATCGATTTGAAGAGTGGATACCACTAGATCCTTATAAGAGAAGGAGACGAATGGAAGACAGTCTTTAAAACCAAGTTTGGTTTGTATGAATGGTTAGTTACGCCTTTCAGGCTAACAAATGCCCCTAGTACTTTTATGCGCCTTATGAATCATATTTTAAGTCCTTTCGGGCTTACTACTTTAGATGCTAAAGTATTGGGATTTGAACTTATTAAGGAACTTTATTCAAAAGATTCTGATTTCGTAACTATTTATGATAATTGTCGAACTGGTGCTATTAACAAATTTTTTGTGGTAGATGGTTTCTTATTTTGCTTGAACAGGTTGTGTATCCCACAATGTTCGCTTAGGGAATTATTGATTTGAGAGGCATATTTGGGAGGGCTAATGGGACATTTTAGTGTCACCAAGACATTAGATATTCTTCCTGAGCATTTCTAAAAGCCTCATATGCAGAAGAATGTCGAAAAGATATGTGCATCATGCATTGTTTGCAAACAAGCAAAATCAAAGGTATTGCCTCATGGTTTGTACACCCCTTTGCCTACTCCTTCTATTCCATGGGTTGATTTATCAATGGATTTTATCCTCAGACTACCATGCACTAAGAAGGATCGAGTTAGTATCTTTGTTGTTGTGGACATGTTTTCCAAAATGTCTCACTTTATACCTTGCCACAAGACCAATGATGCTACATATGTGGCATACTTATTTTTTAAGGAAGTAGTGTGACTTTATGGGATCCCACGCACAATAGTTTTTGATCATGACGTGAAGTTCTTAAGCCATTTTTGGAAGGTATTATGGGGTAAGATTGGTACTAAACTTCTTTTTTCAACCACTCGTCATCCTAAAACCGACGGACAAATGAAGTAGTGAATCGAATTTTGGGTGCACTACTACGATGTGTTGTAGGTAGGAATGTACGCAATTGGGAAGAGTGTCTATCCTTTGTTGAATTTGCTTACAATATATCCATTCATTCCTTTACTAGATATTATCCATTTGAAATAGTTTATGGTTTTAACCCTTTGACTACTCTTGATCTTGTGCCTTTGCCTATTGAGAACATTTGCAGTTTAGATGGTGAACAGAAAGCTGACTTAGTAAAAACTATTCACACCAAGGTCAAAGAATGAATAGAGAAGATAAACCAATCTAATGCTGCTAAAGCCAACAAAGGGCGTAAACAAGTTTTTTTTGAACCCGGTGATTGGGTTTGGGTCCATATGCGTAAGAAACGATTTCTTAGTAAAAGGAGGACTAAACTTGATCCACGAGGGGATGGACCTTTTCAAGTTCTAGAGCGTATCAATGATAATGATTATCGCATTGATCTACTAGGTGAGTTTAATGTGAGTTCTTCTTTTAATGTTACTGATCTTTCTCCTTTTGATGTTTCAGATTCGAGGATGAATCCTTTTGAGAAAAGGGGGAATGATACGAGCATTAGGGCCCAAGATAAAGCCCTTGGACATGACAAGTTGATTTTTCCACATAGTCCAATTACGAGACAAAATTCAAGACCAAGCTACACTCAACAAGACAAGACTTTGTGAGCAAGGGTCTACAAGCCTTCTCGAAAAGTCAAGCTGATCATCTTGGACAAGAGGTTGGAGATATTTCGCAAGTCTGGAATTTCAGCCAACTTACAATGACTTTTTGAGTGCAATCTGATCATTTTTTGATCAACATGTATCTTATAAGTTAACCATCTATTTCTTAGCTTTCCAGTGCATCTTGAAATGAATCAATCCGACACCAGAAGCTCAAGTTATGATCAATTTAGTGAAGACAACACATGCAGAAATTTCTACTCGCAAATTATGAAGCTCGTTGCCATGAATCCGTGTATAATTCGATCCAAAAGCAATTTATAATGCCTTGGACGAATTTAAGCAGGCCAATAAGGGGATTTATAGTCTTTTATTTTATTTTTAAGCCATTCGAATAATTAGAAACAAGGGTTGAATCTGGACCATTAGATCTTCCTTTTTAGATTAGGTTAATGTTACAGCTTACTTGGCTAGGGTTAGCCACCTATCACCTTTGGTGGTTTAATCTCAACCATTGGATTTAGGTTAAATTATTATTAGGTTTTTCTCCTTACTTCCCTTATTCTATAAAAGGGAGGTTTCCTCTTCAATGTAATTCACAACTTTCATTCTTGATTTTAGTCAATAAATGTTTATTGAGTACATTTTTGCAAGGGCTAATACTTGTGTCTTCGAAGCTGCTCATCGCTTTCTTGTGACAAGAATCGTGGTGAAACCATCTTCAACCTTCTCTTTTCGAAGTTTACTTTCTTGGAAGGGAGATTAAAGCCTTTGACGGAGTTTTCCGTATTAGCCATAATTCGGAGGGTTCCTAGGACAACATTTTTCTCACACTATCTTTTTCTTTATATTTTGATTTACTTTATCAAATTATTTATTCCTTAAGCTTATTTGGTTTTATTATTTTTTAAATTTGTTGTTTTGAAATTTTAGAGTTCACCAAGATTGTCGTTCATTCCTTAAAACGTCTAGAGCCTTTAGGGAATTTTGCAACTTGAAGAATGGATATTTTTCGCTGACATACGAGTACCATATTAACTATGATTTTATAGTTAATAAAAATAAATAATAAATGGGGGAAAGTAAAAAAGGGGCAGAAATGGGTTTGAACCCTTAATTGGTGAGGTCAAGCTTTAACCAACTAAACTAAAGTCATTCTTAGTCTTAGTCTTTACCAAGTTAATCTTAACATGTGCCTGCAAAGTCTGAACTGATATTAATGTCACCAACCAACCTCTAAGTGCATTGAATACCCATTTATCAGATATGAAGAAAATATTTGGTATTCTAGAAACTTCCAAACCTTTTGACTTACCAAAGTTTCGTCTGACCCCGATCTCTGTCATCGCTCAACCGTGGTTGTCACCACCGTTGTATCCCAATCACAACCTCATCAACCACGCCCAGAGTAACATCGACATTCACCGTGAGAAATAGTTTGAAAGATAGGCAAAATCAAAACCCTTCAGCTTTCTATTTTTTGTCAATTCTGTTACCGTATATCATTCGTTCACCACACCGCCACCACCATTAGGTTCCCTGCGTCCAAGAGAGAAAAACTGTACACAATGATTGTCATTCCATTGATGTTTAAGGGTCATCGGAGTAACAAGAAAACATTTTGGTTTTCTTCCGGTCAGTTTTCCCCGCCTCAAGTTGTGGTAAGCCTCTAAAACCTATCCCTTTTAATTTTTTGCATCATATACCATCGTTTTATGGTGTATTTTGACTATTTAGGGTTGTGCTTGGCAAGTATGGGTCGACAATAGGCGATTTCCAACCACCTTTGTTGGTGTCGCTTGAATCGGACCAATTTGACCAATTTTGTACCATTCTAGACTTTGAACTGGGTTGATCTAACCCTCTCTGAACTAGCCCAGTGAGCCATGCCGACCCGATAGCCCAATAGGGCTTGGTGTTATGGTAATTGGGCTAGCCTGTTAAGGCCTAGTAGCCTTTAGCCGACACGATCAAGTCTAGCCCAATTCAAACCCATTTGACCTGACCCAAGTTTGACTCGAACCAAACTGACCGAGTTAACTCGCTTGAGTTAACCCATTTACTATGTTAACGCAACTGAGTCAACTCAACTAAGTCAACCCCATTAATCATTGACTTTGACTTTAATCGTTGACTTTGACCCTGACGTTGACTCGTTGACCAGACCTGTTGACCTTTAACCGTTAACTTTTTGGGTTGACTTTGACCATGAGTTGACTTTTTCAAAAAGTCATATTTTGGGGTTTTCGACATTTTGAGTTCATTTTTGAAGTATGTTTACCGAAATTCTAACCGGAAAGCTTTCGAATCTGACCTTGAGCCCGAGCATGCATATGTGTTTAATTATCCAGTTTAAGATCAATATAAGTGAGTTATGGTCTAATTTTGGAGTATGTTTAATTGAAGGTATTGTATTTCCTTGTTTTCAAAATTTTGAGGGACATCAAGTTCGATTTCAAAAGCGATCGAATAGAGTTTCGAGGTTCGACCGATACAGCTCAAAGTTGAGGTAATACTTTACTACCTATTGCATGCTATTTGGATCTTGTTGGTAATTGGTTAATGCATGAATATGATTGATCATGTGTGACATGATGCTTACAGTAAAAGTATCGTAAATTGGTTAAAATTTTGAATGACTCAAATAAAAAATTTGATGATCGGTGGGAAATTCCAAGTTCAGTGAATAATTGGTAAAGCAGTTATTCTCGAAACTTTCAATTCTGATTATTCTTGACAAAAGATTTAATGCCTGAAATACTCAAGAAATAAAAAAAATACCCTTGGAACATAAAAAGGATATGGATATTACTGATAGCTGAAATGACTTGGTGAAAAATGCTTGACTTGATAGAATTCTAATTCTACCGTTAAATTCCATATCTATTTGAAAAATGCCGATAACATGTTTTTAACATTCGAAGATTTCCTAATTTCTGAGTAAACATCCAAAGACTAATTTACCATAAGTACTCTATATGTTTGGATCGATTGAAATGTCTAAAATATCATTGGGCTCTGAAATGTTTGGAAATACCATTAAGCACTGAAACGACTAAAACACCCTTGGGCACTGAAATGACAGTAATACCTCTGTTGCTTGAAATAAGTGAAAGCCTTTATAATCCTGAAAATTCCAATACAACCCAAATGATTGTAATGCCCTAAGGGTTGAGAAACCTAGCTCAGGTTTGTCTGTCATTCTTGATACTATTACAATACTTGAAGAATACTGCACAAATACATGTTTACTCGGGTACGTACAATGTTGATTTTTTTGAAGATGATCTGTACAACTATACAATACAATTTTTTCTAAGAATTGAATACCCGTGAGGTGTACCTGTCTGAATACTTGGCAAGTATCGCATTGTTGGAATCTGTTTAGTTTGAATGGACTTGAAAGCCTGAAAATTGTTAGAAATATTGAATAATGCTAATCACCACTTTACCATTATTAGGTTGTTTTGCTAAAGTTTCCCCTGGAATGAAAATGACTAAAATGCCCTTGTAGGCTTAATGATGGGATTAATCCTAATATATTTGAATTTTGCTTGATCAAGATAGATCAATTAAAGAATACCTAGGCAGAGTTGTTAGTTATCGAACACATTTTATTAGGGATCCCATTTTTTAAATCAATCTAAATTTCTCAGAAGTTCAATGTTCCCTTTTTCCTGTAATTTACCAAGTGCCTACAAGAATTTAATTGGACAATCTAGTGTGTTCCATGTGCACATGAATATTCTCTCTATTTTGGAACCAAGACTGACTCTCTGATCTGAAGCATGACTCTTATCCTTCTGAAAGTATACCTTATTTTCTGATTTGAAAGCATGCTCTTTGGTTTCTGCCATACTGAAAATACATACATGTCTGATTCTTATTTTTACACTAGTACTACTAACTGCACTAAACTGATTTTTCTTGGGGTACTATCTGGGATATGATAAGAAGTCTCTGCAGGTTCAGCCTTGATCAAGCTGGTAATTCCTTATGGGTCCAGGGGATCCCCTTAGGTAGGTTCATACGCTTCGGCTAGGATAATTACTTATGGACCTAAGGTAACCCCTTAGGTTGGCACCTACGTCCAATGGACCTAGGGTAAGACATTATGGACCTAAGGTATCCCCTTAGGTTGGCTCCTATACCTTAGGGGCCTAGTGTAAGTCCTTATGGATGTAGTTCTAGGGAACTACAATCGGAGTATGGTTGGAGGGTAGTTAGGTGCTTCAAATAAAACTTTCCTTCTTCATTTAAATCTACCCCACTAAATAAATCACTAATGTCTGAAACTCTCTGTATGGTTCCTATCTACGCTTAATGGAACACACTAAACTCTCTAGTTGATTCTCTCGATCGTGAAGATGTTCATGCTCACAACACCAATTGTTGTTGTACAAATGTCAGACACTAAACAAGAAGGTGGGGATAGAGACGAAGATGGGGATAAGGGAGGCAATTGATGGTGGTTCTCCTATTTTAAGGTGGTCGGAGAGCCACTGGTAGGGAGTAGAGAGGGGTGGCGGAGGCTTAGGTGTGGAGAATTCCAATTGGTCATTCCCTTTAGGTCAATGGATATTATAGGTAAATAGTAGTGTTTGGTGGGACTAATCCAGGCCTAGTGACGGCTATTGATGGATTGGATGGATTAAGCCTCAAATTCAGCTGGCAAGCTTTTCAGTCTTGTCATGTGGGTTAATAGGTTAAGCTTAGCTGCCAGATAGTAGACTTGGCTGGTGATTCAAATGGATCTAATGGTTGTCATGTCAAGGACTAGCTGAAGGCCATGAATAAGTAGAGGTGCATCATTTATAGGAAGAGATATGATAGTTGCAGGTGAAGGTATTTACAAAATCGGTGCTATCATTTCATTGCCCTCATCACAAAATCGGTGCTATCAGTTCATTGCCTCAACATGTGTTCCCGCTTTTTGGTGAAAAGGTATTTACAATTCACTATCTTTTTAATTTTTCTTTCAATTTTATCTTAAATGTAGAAATAATCATTTTTATGGTTGTAGATATCGTTCCCTTACTTGGAGAAGTTGTGGTTGAAATTAATTAATTTTACAAGGATATGTCACAAGCAGCTTTCAAGTACATATTTACGTACTTATGAGAAGTTAACAACATTGAAAATCGAGAGTTGTGGAAGCTTAAAACACATGTTCTCATTTTCCTTAGCTAAATGTCTAAAGAATCTCAAAAACTTTGAAATAATTGGGTGCAATTTCTTAAGAGATATCATTTTCATGGAGGGAATAGAAGAAGAAACCCAGGCTACCACAATTTTATCATTATTTTATAAGTTAAAGTCTTTAGAGCTAAAGGATCTTCGGCATTTGATTAGATTTTGATCTAACTCCCAAACTCAAGTTATTTAATTACTAGCCATAAAGTCACTAACAATAGACAACTGTCCAGAATTGGAGGGTTTCATATGTAGATCTTCAACTGAATGAAACCAACAAATCTCTAGTCAAGTTTTGTTCGACAATAAGGTAACTTAATTGTTGGTTTTAGCATTCTTAAATTTCTAATTTAAACAAGTTATTAAATCATAATAAGATACTATTTTTTATAAAAGACAATTAAAATATTTAATTATATTACACTATATATAATTAAAATATTCTTGTTTGACAATAGATGTATATGTAGGAGCAAATGCTAGCTTGTAATTTCATTGTATTGGCATGATGAGTACATGTTGCATTTCCCAATTTGGAGGAAATGAGTATTTCCTACTTGAGAAAGATAAAGATTGTTATACCTCCGCCTACAACTGTCATATTTTCGCTTATAGTTGTCATGCCTCCGTCTATCTATGCCTTTGGAATTCTTAGTATCTGTATCGCGCTTCAGCATGCGAAGCACCATGGTGATGCGAGCTCTTCCTCAAGGTTGAATTCAAGTTGCTTGTGTTCCCAATTGAATTAAGGTGACCCGAAAAAGGTAGTTTTCAACTTGAAAAATCTTATTCTATTGGCGCGGAAGCAAGAAAATGTAGTTGAAAAAATAGGAAAGTTGGGAGATGGATCGAGACCCGCTAACTATAATGATCTAGGAACCTTCGATATAATAAAATGGATGAACGCTACACTCGAAGAGTGATAAGTTCGGTAGAGAGACGCCACAAGCTAGGCTTGATAAGTCCAAGGATAAAATAATTTGACAAACTCAATTGTATTTCAATGTCAAAGGTTTACAAGCTATCTCTGTAACACCCTGAATTTGGCCCTAGATGCTAGGTAGATTGATTAGACGGGTCGGGAGAACCGAATTAGGAGATTCTAGCTAGTTTCGGGAATTAAATTTTAAAGAATTGTTTTTGGCTAAAATAAAATATGAAAAATGCTAGAAAATATTTAATTAATATTCTAAGGGTTTTGGTGAACTCAATCTGAAGGAATTAAATTGGATTTTGGGACATTTTGGTCCGGTGACTAAAATGTAATGTTTTTAAAATTATTTTGGTGACCAAAGTCTTCTATCATATTTTCCCCTTAATTTAGGATATTTTAAAAGGTTTTTAAAAGGTTATTAACTAAAAATAAAATAGAGATGATAAAAAGGATTTTAATTAACCAATTTCATTTTCCTACGTAACTATTTTTGTCTCAACTTTTTCAGCAACCAAACTATCAATTTCATTCCAAAATTTATAGGAATCAATCTCTCTTGATTTCCTTTTGATTTTCTATTTGGTCTCTTGAAGTTTTCATCCAATCTTTGCCACTTAAGGGAGAAATCAGCAATTAGAGGTGATTTTTGTTTCTCTCCTCTAATTAAAGGTTGTTTATTAAAATTCCAAGTTCTTGATCCTTTACAACTGATTTTTGTTATGAAATTATGATTAAATCATGATTATGATATTTAAATTGAGTTTTGATGTGGAAATTGATGGATCTTGATATGGATCTATTTTGTATTGAATCTAATTGATTTAGATCACTTGAAATATTTGTTTTAATGTTAAGAGAAGAGATTAATAAAAGGAGTCCCGAAACTATGTGAATTACTAATTTCTAGGTTGTAAATAGTTAAACTTTGAGGTAATCTTGGTGTTGTTAGGTTGCTGGAGGTATAAGGATGTAATAAAGATGTTTTTGGATGTTAATTGATGTTGTTAAGATGCTAAAATCAATAGGTTTGCATGTGCTTTGTTTAGTTGGAGTTTGGTTGTGATTTTGATTGTTTAAAGGAAGTGTTTGATGGTTTTTAGTGAGGCGGAGTTGTGTTTGATGGTTGGTAGAAATTAGAGATTCATGGAAGTGCATTAATCCTTTGTTTTTGTTTGGGTAAAGTAGGGGAGTTGGATCCTTTTGCTTTTGAAGAGGTTGTGGAAGCTTCGGAAGCGTCATTCTCGCAACAGCAAGAGGGCTTTGTGTTGTTGGTGAGTGGAAATATGATTTATTGCTTTTAAAAGGTTTGAAAGAGAAACACTTGTCTAAGCTTGAAAGTAAGTATCGGATGTTCTCGCTCTCGTTTTCGATTTTGCAAAATACTATATCATGCACACGTTTATGATTTCGATTATCTACTGTTATATGCATGTTTTAGAAATGAAAGATGTTGCAAATGATCATATATGATGATTATTAAGAATGATAAATGATTTATGAAAGAATTTTGAGTACACTAGAATACATGGTTTAATGTATTGGAAATTGATTTGATTTGATGCATATGTAAAACAATGAGGTGATGTGGTTTTACTGAGTATATTGGCAAGTGGTTGAGATTAAATGTTATTGGATATAGTTGGCTAGCCATAGGGTTTAAAATGCACTATAATAAGTCGCCTCATGTGTGTTGAGGGGTCAAGAGTGTGCCAATTCTCCTGCTAGTGGATTTATATGTTATAAACGTTGAGGGTTGCTCCAATTTGAGGATGTATGTGAAGTGGTCGAAGGAACCATTTGGGTTATCCATGTATCTGATGCGTTTTTATAAAATAGAATAGAACTTGGTTTTGAGTCACTTGAATGCCAATATATGAGATAATGTATCATGAGAAATGGATTATGTTTTGTATAATATGGTTTATACATGAGATGCTATTTAAGCTTGCTATTTAGAGATTTTGGAATATGAAGCTTAAATTGAGGTTTATGATAGAAATCCATGATACATGTGTTACAAGTGATCTAATTGTGCATATTTGAAGGGATTATAGAAGCATTAGAAGATTTTGGCATGAGCATTATTAACTTGATTTGAAATAAAATGGTTTTAAATGCATTGATGGGTGTTTTTGAGATTCCCTCACTAAGATTATAGCTTACGCTCTCCTTCCTCATCAATGCAGAGAAATAGGCTCTTTGGGACAGCAAGCAAGCAAGGGCAATCCAAGAGTTAAGTGATTTACAAGTATGGTTTTATAAATACTAAGTAGTAATAAGAGGCAATGTGACCAAGTTGTAATTGGGAGGGTTATTTGGTTACTCCCTGGTTTGTACAAGTTGTATTTGACGTTTTGGATTTGTATGGTGCTTTATATTTTACTTCGAGGGGTTGAGATTCATTTTGCATGCTTGGGTAGAGTTGATATCTATAGGAATTTAGTTTGGATATCCTATGATGTGAATGATCCTCTACCATGCTTATATGATTGTAAATGGATGCTTGAGGTGTTATATGATGATTAGATATTGTCTGAAGCAAGTTAAATTGACCCAAAGAGTCATATGATAGATCAAGAGGTCATTATAGGTTTGTGTGTACCGGTAAAGGTCCTCATGGATCGATGCGCGGGGACTTGTCTCAGCTCAATCTGTACGAAAATGACAAGGCGTACCGATACGCCTAGTAACCGTATCGGCACACATAGTTGAAAAATAGGCCTGGTGTTGGTACACAGGCAACCGTATCGGTACGCCTTTTGGTCACTAGAGTCCCCTACTTTGAATATCGAATACTCGTATCGGTATGCTTGAGGACCATTGTTGCGCGTAATAAGTGCTACGCAAGTGTGCAAGTATACACGTCACAAGTTATAGTATAAAAGATATCGTCTCCACAGGGATTGGTGCTACTTCAAGAATCTAGTCTCTTGCACGGTAAAAAGTAAAAACACAAGTAAAGGATTATAAGAGTTTAATTAATGACTAATCTAGAAAGCAATAAAGTAAATGAAAAGATGAATTCAAATGAGAGAGAGATAGGCCAGGTTATCGTGAGTTGAGGTGTGATAGCCGATTGGATTGTTTTGGTAAAAGAGTGCACGGGCAACTTAGTTGCCGTGGAAACTTGCACAACGGGGTTGCCTTGGCAACTAATCGATGGTTGCCTGGGCAACTAGTTGGGAAACTACTTGGGCTTCTGGGCAGCAACCTTCAAGGTTCGGCAGAGCGTTCTTCAATGGTTTCTTCTTATCCATAAGTCGAAACTCTAGCTACTTGTGCATGCCTTGATAATACATCCCTGCGTGAATCAAGGGTGAACAACAACCAATCTTGCGCTCCTCTTAGCCGTTGCAATCCTTAACTTATTCCTAAGCCGGATTAATCTTCACCATCATTAGATTGAATAAAGATCATATTCATTCGTTTCTTGAATCTAACTCTCCCGATATTAGATAAATAGATGAAATCACGAGATTCTCTCCCAATTCACTCGCAAACAATAATAAGAACCAAGAATGAATAAACCTTGAAATAGAAAAGTGCAAACTCTTATTACCTAAACAAAAACCAATAGTTTCTCGCAACCACAAAACACAATAACCATAGCCAAGTAGATTTAGTTCATGGCTAGGTTCCAAAGAAACACAAGATAAGCAATCCCTAGCATGAGCCCAATCGAACAAGAAAGAAAAGGATGAAGGAGGAGGCTTGTCGAAATCCTCCTTGCCCTTGATTCTTGTCGAAAATTCTCTCCTCTTGCCCTACTTGGACTTGTCGAAATTTCCCTCTTGTTCTCTCTCTTTGGATTGTCGAAATCTCCTTGCTATTTATAGGGCTAGGCCAAAGTCCTTCTTTGAGGAGGAGTTTAAGTTGGAATTAAATTATCTTTAAAGAATATAATTCTTTATTATAATTGTATTCCTACTAGAACTTCTCATATTTTCTTGGAATTTAATTCTTCTTTAATCTCTGCATGGAAATCAAATTCCTTTGGGTTTGGGCTTTGCTCCACGTCATCTTGGGCTTGTTTACTCATCAATTTCGACTACCATATCACCTTTGCTGTTGTTGACAATTGCCATGGCAACTGACTCGGCGTCTCCTTCATGCATTGCCCTGGTAACTAGCTCGGCATTGCTTTGGCAAGTGATCCTGCACATACACACACAAAGCACACCAAAGTAGCATCTTTTCCACAAAAACTACCAAGTTATGTAATCAAGCTCAACGATGGAAGGAAACATGGATTAATGCATGAATGGCTAACTATGCAACTAATATGAGCCTAAGTCTAACAATAATATGAGTAAAAAGGGTAAGAAAAATAGTACTTTTGAACACTTATCACACCCCCAAACTTGAACTATTGCTTGTCCTCAAGCAATGCAAACTCATAATTACCTGCCAAGACTTCAATTTTCACAAACTTAGCTTTGAACTTGATTTCAATTCTATGAACCGGGGCACAAAGTATGATTGGCTTTTTATTTTTCGGAAAAATTAGGAGTTACTCGGAATCAAACTATAATGCTTGTGAGTGTGTGCGGAGTTGTGTGCAAGTTGATTTTTCGGATTCTATGCAAACAATAGGTTTTCAAAATACTTCATTGGGTTCTTTTTAACATGTTTTAACTAGAGCCAGTGTTGGGCACCTTTAGTGTTTTGTTTTTAGTTTTATTAAGTTAATTTATTCGACTAGAGCCAGTTTCGGGCACCTCTAGTTATAAATTTTTTTAACACATACTAGAGCCAGTTTCGGGCACCTCTAGTGAAACATTTTTTTTGCACATGCTAGAGCCAATTTCGGGCACCTCTAACATTCATCCAATTTTTATTCTAATCCCCCAATTTGTTAATTATCAACCTAAGTTTTCTAGAATTCCTTAAATCAATCAAACCACAATAGTGTTTCATCAAAATTAGCATCATAGTAACATTCTAAGTTTTTCCATGGTTATCCTAGAATAAAAATTCTATCAATTAAGTGCATTGGCAAAGTCATCATCGAATATTCATCAAATCTAAGCAATTCTTGTTCCAATTAAAGGCATGGCAAGCAATTTATGTATCCTAAATGTAATACTTAAGATTAATGTAACTAAACATGGTAACTACTAATAACAATCCCCCCCAAACTCGAGTGAGGCATTGTCCTAAATGCATGCATAAAATAACGAGAAAAATAAAAATAAAAATGCATACGAGGACTTACTCCGAGAGTTCATCATCGTAGATGATTAGTTTCCTTCTAGTCGGTGTCTTGATTCTCTTGCTTGAACGCGATGGTTGTTTTCTTATTGCCGATGTGGAATTGATCCTCGTACGGGGTTGTCCTCATCGTCCTCTTTATCAATGTCAATGGCTTTTCGCTTGGAGGATTCAATTGGTGCGGTCTTTATTGGTTCAATGGAGGACTCGTCCGAATCTGAAAAATCAGAAAATGATTCCGTAGGAGTTGATTTGGGCATAGGTGCTTTACCTTTGGCTTTTGCAGTGGTTGTCGGGATGTCTTTAGATTTGGTTGTCGTGGCATCTTCAGGGTTAATTGGCGTGGCGTCAGCTTGTGCATGCACGAAGTAGGTTGCTGCGGCATCTTCTTCATTGGTTGTCGGGGCAAGGATCTCGGCAGTAAATTTCCTTAGCATAGTAGTTGTGAGTCTTGTTGTGAAAAAGAAAACAAAGAAAACCTGAAAACTAAAGATAATGAAAAAAAATAAACTATCTCCTAAAAATAAAAAATGAAAATAAAAAGAAAAAGAAAAAGAAAATATTGAAAGGAGAGCATGCTCATGCATCTCCTAAGTTGACCACTTCTTTGTTACGTTCCACATGGGCACCATTGTAGTGCTTCAATCTTTGTCCATTAACTTTGAATTCATTGTTGTTAGAGATGGACTTGATTATCACAGCACCATGGGAGAATGGTTTGACGACTTCGAATGGTCCCGACCATCTTGATTTCAACTTTCCCGGGAAAAGTTTTAGCCGAGAATTGAATAGGAGAACTAGTTGCCCTGGCATGAATTGCCGTGGCAATAGTTTCTTGTCATGCCATCGCTTTGTTTTCTCCTTGTAGATTCGTGCATTGTTATAGGCGAGTGCACGAAATTCTTCTATCCCGTTGAGATTCATCAAACGCTTTTGTCCGGCACTTTCCCAATCCATGTTCACAGTCTTGATTGCCCAGTACGCCTTGTGCTCGATTTCCACCGATAGATGACATGTTTTACCATAGACAAGTCGGAAGGGGGACATACCTAAGGGTGTTTTGAATGCAGTGTGATATGCCCAAAGTGCGTCATCTAGTCTTAATGACCAATCCTTCCTTGAGGGATTTACAACTTTCTCGAGTATTCCCTTCAACTCCCGGTTGGAAATTTATGCTTTCCCGTTGGTTTGTGGGTGATATGCCGAAGCGTTGCAACATCTTGGCAATTAGTCTGTTGTCAAAATGCTTGCCTTCGTCGCTGATAATTGCTCTCGGCATCCCAAACCGTGTAAATATATTTTTCTGTAGGAATCGTTGCATGGTCTTGGAATCGTTGTTGGGAACTACAGCTGCCTCTACCCATTTAGACACATAGTCGACGACAAGTAAGATGTAGAGGTTGCCGAATGAAGATGGGAAAGGTCCCATAAAGTCGATCCCCCATACATCGAACAGTTCCACCTCGATGATGTTCTGGAGTGGCATCTCATGTCGTCTAAAGATATTGCCCGTCCTCTGGCAACGATCACATTGCTTGTAAAAGTCTTGGGAATCTTTGTACAATGTTGGCCAATACAACCCGGATTGCAAAACTTTGGCCTCGGTACGAGTTCCTCCAAAATGTCCTCCATAGGGTGAAGAATGGCATTGCCGGAGTACATTCTGTTACTCTTCTTCAGGGACACATCGGCATATAACCTGATATGCACATTGTTTAAACAAAAGAGGCTCCTCCCAAAAGTAATGCTTAGCATCATGGAGGAACCGCTTCTTCCCTTGGTGAGTAATGCCATAAGGAAAAATACCACAAAAAAGGAAGTTAACTAAATTCGCGTACTAGGGTATTGCCGAGGCATGTGTTGCCGTGGCGACTGCTCCCAAAATTACCGAGGCGTGTGCGTCAAAGGCTGCTGCAGAATCGAGAGTTGCTGAGGCGTGTGCATCCATGGTTGCTGAGGCGTCGTGGGTTGCCGAGGTGTCTAGGGTTGTCGAGGCGTCGAGGGTTGCTGAGGCAACTAAAATTTGTTCACCCGGGAATGCATCGCATATCTCTAGATCCTCATCCTCCTCCCTATTGCGTTCCAAACGTGATAAATGATCGGCCACTTGATTTTTTGTTCCTTTCTTGTCCTTAATTTCAATATCAAATTCTTGTAAAAGTAATATCCAACGAATCAAACGAGGTTTAGCATCCTTTTTAGCAAATAAGTATTTGATTGCCGAATGGTCCGTATGAACAATTACCTTTGTACCAATTAAATAGGATCAGAACTTGTCAAATGCGAAAACTACAGCTAGTAACTCTTTCTCCGTTGTTGTGTAATTCACTTGAGCACCATTAAGAGTTTTACTAGCGTAGTATATCACATGGAAGGTCTTACCTGTTCGTTGGCCTAGGACTGCTCCTACCGCGAAATCACTTGTATCACACATGAGCTCAAAAGGTAGTGTCCAATCTAGTGGAACGATAATGGGTACCGAGGTAAGCTTTTTCTTTAGGGTTTCGAATGCTTGGGTGCAAGAATCATCAAAGTCGAAGACTTTATCCTGTTCAAGCAGATTACACAAGGGTTTAGTGATTTTAGAAAAATTCTGAATGAACCTCCTGTAAAAACCTGCATATCCGAGAAAACTTCGAATTCCTTTAACCGAACTTGGTGGGGGTAATCTCTCGATCACGTCCACCTTGGCTTTGTCTACTTCAATTCCCTTCGCTGAAATCTTGTGGCCGAGCACTATTTCTTCATCTACCATAAAATGGCATTTCTCCCAATTGAGGACTAAATCTGTTTCTTCGCATCTTGCTAACACTCTCTCTAAATTGCCGAGACAGTCGTCGAAGTCATTACCAAAAACCGAAAAATCATCCATGAAGATCTCAAGGAAGTCTTCGACCATGTCTGAAAAGAGTGCCATCATGCATCTTTGGAAGGTTGCCGGGGCATTACACAATCCGAACGGCATCCTTCGGAAGGCATAAGTACCGTATGGGCATGTGAAGGTTGTCTTTTCTTGATCTTCTGGTGCTATGGCAATCTGATTGTAACCTGAATAACCATCAAGAAAACAATAAAAAGGGTTTACCTGCAAGACGGACAAGCATTTGATCAGTAAAGGGTAATGGGAAGTGATCTTTCCTAGTAGCTTTGTTTAGCTTTCGATAGTCCATACAAACCCTCCAACCGGTCACAGTCCTGGTTCGGATAAGTTCATTATTTTCATTGCTTACCACTGTTATACCTCCCTTTTTCAGTACACATTGTACCGGACTTACCCACGTACTATCAGAGATAGGGTATATAATGCCGGCGTCAATCCACTTGATGATTTCCTTCATTACAACCCCTTTCATGGCATGATTCAGTCTCCTCTGGGCTTCAATTGAATGTTTGTGATCATCTTCCAACAAGATCTTGTGCATGCAAACCGCCGGGCTAATTCCCTTCAAGTCAGCAATTGTCCACCCTATTGCCTTTTTGTGTAGCTTCAACATCTTGATCAGCTTCTTTTCCTGCTCAGGCTGTAACTTAGAAGAAATAATTATAGGCAATGTATTATCGGTCCCTAAGTATACATATTTTAGTCGCTCTGGCAATTGTTTCAACTCAAGAATTGGTGGATGTTCAATAGAGGGTTTTTTGAGCTTACCTTCCTTACCTGAGTAATCCAGTGGTTCAAAGTATGTGCCTGGTCGATTGACTAGCCAATTTGCCTCTTTTGGTTGTTCCTCATTGACCAGTTCTTCATACTCCTCAAGTTTCTCTTGATCGGCAATGTAGTTGCCAAGGTAACTAAATTCCTCGTCGAAGTTAAACTCTGTCGTGGCATGAAGAAGTTGGCATTCTTCTGGATCATCGGCATGCCTTAGTGTTTGGAACACATTTAGTTTAACTTCCTGGTCATTCACCCTCATTGTGAGTTCTCCCTTTTCAACATCAATCAAGGTTCTCCCTGTTGCTAGGAATGGTCTCTCGAGAATGATGGGTGCATGCTCATCTGCTTCACAATCCAAAACAATAAAGTTAGCGGGAAAAATAAATTTATCAACTTTTACCAGTATGTCCTCGATTTTTCCCTCTGGATGCACATAGGATCTGTCGGCTAGCTGCAGCATGACTGTTGTAGGTCTTGCCTTCCTGATTCCTAGTTTCTGGAAAACCGATTTAGGCATCAAGTTTATGCTAGCCCCAAGGTCGCATGCATAATGCTTTCCCGACATAGTGATTTCCAATGGAACAGGGTATTGTGAAACTTTCAGGATCCTTCAACTTGGGTGGCATACGATTGTGCAACACTGCCATGCATCCCTCTGTCGCGGCAACTGTTTCAAACTCTCCTAGCCTTGTTCTTTTGGACACAATGTCTTTAAGAAACTTGGCATAGTTTGGCATTTGTTCAATTGCTTCCACCAATGGCAAGTTGATGTGGACTTGCTTTAGGATATCAAGAAACTTCTTAAATTGGTATTCTTGCTTTTTTCGCTTCAACCTTTGTGGGAATGGTGGTGGAAGTCGGATATCTTCGATCCTTTCATTGGTTTGAAACCTGATTAACGGCATTGCCGGGACATCTGGAGTTGTTGAGGCATTATCAACTGGGGTTGCCGAGGCATGCTTATCGCAAGTTACCGAGGCGTCTTTATCGTCGGTTGCCGAGGCATGCTTATTGTCGGTTGCCGTGGCAATTCCTGGTTCAGCATCTGAGGCTTTTCCGCTAGGTTCGTCTTGATCTTTTTGTGGAGTTTTGTTTGACGAGCGGGTTTGAACCTCTCTAAGTTGTTGGCCACTTCTAGTGGTGATCGCCTTACATTGCTCATGGCCAGTTCCTCTCGCGACTTCAGTATCGCTAGGTAAACCTCCTTGTGGTCTAGTATTCAGATTTTGAGCAAACTGTCTGACTTGATTTTCCAATGATTTGATTGCCGCCTCTTGGTTTTGCAATCTCATCTCGGTCCTGTTAATAAAAGCATCAGTTCTTTTAATGAAATTACTATTCTCAGCCATATAAGATTCATTTCTCATCATAAAAGCATTTAGAGAGTTTTCCAAAGAACTAGATGTTGTCGGTTGTTGCTGCGGCATCTGTTGCCATGGCATATTCTGCTAGAATCCCGATGCTTGTGCATTCTGATTGTTCTGGTTTAGAGAATTGTTGGGATTACTCCATGAAAAATTCGGGTGCTTCTTCCAAGCTGGATTGTATGTATTGGACATCATGTTGTTGCTCCGATTGTAATTCCCCACATAGAAGCTGGATTCCGGATTCTGCATACATTCAGAAGAATTATGGTTATCACCACATAACTCACAAAAATAATCCATTACCTTGACTTCATGTGTGTTGTTTGGTTTTTGCATGTTCTGGACAGTCTTGGTTAAAGCGGCCAATTGTGCCGAAATTGAATCTGATGATCCTATTTCATGTATTGTGGTTTGGCGTCTAACTCCTCATCTTTTAGTAGATGGGAATTGATAATCGTTTTTGGCCAGCCTGTTTAAAATTTGCATTGCTTCCTCCGGCGACTTATCTAAGAGTATGTCGTTTGCCGAGGCATCTAGCATCATCCTTGTTGGTGTATTCACGGCATTGTAAAACATTGTTACTTGAGTCCACACCGGGAATCCGTGTAGGGGCATTTGTGTAGAAGTTCTCTATATCGCTCCCAAGCCTCGTACATGGATTCATCATCTGCCTGCCGAAAAGAAGTAATTTCGTTACGAAGCTTATCAGTCAAATTTTTAGGATTAAATCTAGCAAGGAAATCACGACAAAGATCAGTCCAAGATGCTATGGATCCAGCAGGAATTCTATTCAACCATGCTTTCGCCCTATCCCTCAATGAATAGGGGAATAATCTTAATCGTAAGACATCGGGGGTGACTCCGTGTATCTTGAACGAGTTGCAAATCTCAAGGAAAGATTTCAAATGTTGCCGTGCATCTTCAGTTGCTGAGCCGCCAAATTGACCTATTGTGTTGATCATATTAAACATTACCGGTTTCAACTCAAAGTGGTCGGCTTCAATTTTAGGTGCAACAACTCCTGGGTTAAGTCCATCAAGATCTTCTTCAAAATAGTCTCGAATAGTTCTGTTTCGTGCAAGAATCACTCCTCCTCCTGCTCGAACATCTTGATTCATATTGCCGTCTTGATTTGCCATTGCTTCTCTTATCCTTCGTCTAAGTCTTTGTAAGGTTCGTTCGATTTCTGGATCAAAGGGATATTCTGGTGAAGTCGGTCTCTCCCTGGTCATATACCAATGCAAAACCAAAGTTTGTTAGCCCTTTGAATTTTAAACAAGAAAAATAAAAAGAAAGTGCAAGAAAATAAAAACAAAGTCGCTATTGCCAATCCCCGACAACGGCGCCAAAAACTTGTTGCGCGTAATAAGTGCTACGCAAGTGTGCAAGTATACACGTCGCAAGTTATAGTATAAAAGATATCATCTCCACAGGGATTGGTGCTACTTCAAGAGTCTAGTCTCTTGCACTGTAAAAAGTAAAAACACAAGTAAAGGATTATAGGAGTTTAACTAATGACTAATCTAGAAAGCAATAAAGTAAATGAAAAGATGAATTCAAATGAGAGAGAGATAGGCCAGGTTATCGTGAGTTGAGGTGTGATAGCCGCCGATTGGATCGTTTTGGTAAAAGAGTGCACGGGCAACTCAGTTGTCGTGGCAACTTGCACAACGGGGTTGCCTTGGCAACTAATCGATGGTTGCCTGGGCAACTAGTTGGGAAACTACTTGGGCTTCTGGGCAGCAACCTTCAAGGTTCGGCATAGCGTTCTTCAATGGTTTCTTCTTATCCCTAAGTCAAAACTCTAGCTACTTGTGCATGCCTTGATAATACATCCCTGCGTGAATCAAGGGTGAACAACAACCAATGTTGCGCTCCTCTTAGCCGTTGAAATCCTTAACTTATTCCTAAGCCGGATTAATCTTCACCATCATTAGATTGAATAAAGATCATATTCATTTGTTTCTTGAATCTAACTCTCCGATATTAGATAAATAGATGAAATCACGAGATCCTCTCCCAATTCACTTGCAAACAAGAATAAGAACCAAAAATGAATAAACCTTGAAATAGAAAAGTGCAAACTCTTATTACCTAAACAAAAATCAATAGTTTCTCAGAACCACAAAACACAGTAACCATAGCCAAGTAGATTTAGTTCATGGCTAGGTTCCAAAGAAACACAAGATAAACAATCCCTAACATGAACCCAATCGAAAAAGAAAGAAAAGGATGAAGGAGAAGGCTTGTCGAAATCCTCCTTGCCCTTGATGCTTGTCGAAAATTCTCTCCTCTTGCCCTACTTGGATTTGTCGAAATTTCCCTCTTGCTCTCTCTCTTTGGATTGTCGAAATCTCCTTGCTATTTATAGGGCTAGGCCAAAGTCCTTCTTTGAGGAGGAGTTTAAGTTGGAATTAAATTATCTTTAAAGAATATAATTCTTTATTATAATTGTATTCCTACTAGAACTTCTCCTATTTTCTTGGAATTTAATTCTTCTTTAATCTCTGCATGGAAATCAAATTCCTTTGGGTTTGGGCTTTGCTCCACGTCATCTTGGGCTTGTTTAGTCATCAATTTTGACTACCATATCACCTTTGCTCTTGTCGACAATTGCCATGGCAACTGACTCGGCGTCTTCTTCATGCATTGCCCTGGTAACTAGCTCGACATTGCTTTGGCAAGTGATCCTGCACATACACACACAAAGCACACCAAAGCAACATCTTTTCCACAAAAACTACCAAGTTATGTAATCAAGCTCAACGATGGAAGGAAACATGGATTAATGCATGAATGGCTAACCATGCAACTAATATGAGCCTAAGTCTAATAATAATATGAGTAAAAAGGGTAAGAAAAATAGTACTTTTGAACACTTATCAACTGTACCGATACGCCTTTGAAATTTATAACTGTATCTATACCGGGTGTTAGTGTACTGATACGCAGTTAGTTATTTCCATTAAAATACTTTCTGAAGTTTGAATCTTTGCAGTTTAGTTATTATTCCTTGATCATGCAATTAAATGAGTTTGGATGATTATTTTAAGTTGAAATTTAACTAGTGGGCATGAAACCTGACTAATCAAGGTTTGGTAACTTTAATTTTAAAGATGTCCTCATAATTATCTATAATTTCAATTTGGTCCCTAAAATGCAATCTCGTGCAATTGGATGTCAATTGTGTGTCCGATTGAGTTGTAAATTTCACCGTTGCCAACATGGTCACCTTAAGACTTAATTATGCATTTAGTTAAGATAAAATGAAAAAATATACCGTTTTCTAAGTAATTCTTTTGGGTTTGTCTCGGTAAACCCAATGTAGCTCGCTTGGTTCAGTCTGGTGACTAGACCAGGTTAAGAGAGTTAGATTTGTTGGTATTAGAGCCATGCTTCGATCCTGGGACCTGTGGGTTAGGGTTGTTTGATGTGTTTTTGGTGTATGAATCTATTGTATGGTATGCACGGTGTATGATTTTGTGAGTTTATGTTTGAAATGTGCTATGTTTGGGTGATAACTTGGGGACACATTGCCTTATTACTACTAGTGTAAAATGATTTTTGATTTGAAATGTGAGTACATTGGATTCTTGCTTCAAGTTGGTATAATTATTATTCTGTTATAATTTTTATACTATAATTTCATATTTTTAAGTATGCAATCTGTAACATCCCAAAAATTGGCCTAGAAGTATGCTATCAGTTAGATTGCTAAATTAATCATTTTAAGGTGTCACTAAATTAATCAATTAAGAGAAATAGTGAATAAATAAAATATATATTTTTCTTATGAGTTGGCTACAAATTGATTTCCAGTTCAATTGTTGCAGACTTGTCACTTATTAGATTAAATAAGTGATTTGGGACCAAACTTGAAGCAAGGTAAAGTGGATAGTTTGATTCAAAGCAAAAATTTTGCAAACTTCTAAGTTGCATGCTAAGAAGGAAAATATTCGAGGTCTTGTAGAGGTGTCACATGAGAGATTAGGCAAGTGGAGGGGTTTGGTGGTGGGGGAGAAGAATAAAAAAATTAGGGACTATCTTTGCTTGAATCTTGTTCGAGCTAGCTGGGAGAAAGGTAATTACCTTGCTTTCTCTCCATAATCAAGTGAAAATTATGTACTTGGTTATAGATATGTTAGTAAATCATGAGAATAATTTTTTATGTTAGAGTATTAAGTAAGGGCTGCATTACTCTTGGTGCATTTTGTAGCAAAGACTATAATGTCTGTAAGAGAACCTGGACAACACTTTAAGAAGTATTCAAATATACTAGAAACTGGTTTGTGTCATTGTTTGGTTATACTTTATAAAATTGGATTGCCTTGAACAAGATGCGAAGATATAATGGATGGGTTTGATGTATAAATATATGTGACATTGTGTGCTAAAAGGATCGTTTTGAGTATAAATGAAAACATATGAATTGTTCTGAATATTAAAAATAGGGGAGGGTTGTTAATGTTCTATAGGGGCTATTTGAATGTGTACAAATCAAATCAGGGTTGTCTGGTATTAATTAGGGACCAATTTTGTGTGGTTATGAATTAAGGACTATTTTGGACATTGTGAAAGTAATTGGACTATTTTACAATGAAATTGTGATGTTTTAGGACTGTTTTGCAAATCTGAAAAATAGGGAACTGTTTTGGGAAGTTATAAGGACTGTTTTTATAAGTTTAGGGACCATTCTGCATGTATATAAATGTATTGAAGACTGTTTTGATATATATAATATGTATGTAAATATAATGGACTGATTTGGCATGTATATAAACATTTATGGACTGTTTTGTGCTTATGTGATGGAATGCTTGTATATTACAGATTAAATTGGAAATATATGAATGCTAGAGATTGTTTTGTGTGAACTAAATAACACTTTGAGTTGTGGTGCAAGTTAAAGGTTGTTAGGGATTGATCTAATATATGATTGTACTCTTGTTATGTTTAGACCAAGAAGGAGTGAAGTATAGGACTAAACTGGATCAAATAGTAGATAAATAGAAGTGGATCGTGATTCGGGAACTCAACTAGCTCGGAACAACTTGTGAGTGTAGTTTAAAGTCTAAGGATAGGCTAGAAACCTTCTCGAGCTCCTTTTGTTATCTTAGTTATATTTTCTTATATCTGTGCTAAGCTATGCTTAAATGAGCTTGGATCGAGGTGAGTACCTAAATGGCAAGGTTTATATATGTATATGATGTGTTATGTTTGAATCAATGATATTCTCAAATTGAAAGCTATCCATACTTGAATATGCTTGGTAGTAGTATATGCTATTCGAGTAATATAAATGATGATGTATTGAGAAATTCACATGACTTGAGTACATGCCTAATATGAAAGGGACAATAAGCTTTGTTTATACGATATTCTAATTTAGGAGGTATGCTCATTCTGCCTCTGACATGATAAGTTATAAGCCTTATTTATGTAATCCTATGAACTTGAAACTTTGTTTACCTCTAGTAAATAAGATATGTTTTCTGAATATCAAGTTAAGGAGCTAAGCTCAATTCTAATTCTAATATGAAAGATATAAGTAAAAGCCTTGGTTTCGAGTCAATCTTAGGTATAGTTGGCATGCCATAAAGTCCATAGAGCTTGTGTTTGGGGTGGAATACGGTCCTTATTTGGCAACAGTAGAAGGGAAGTTTGTGGTCACTTGGTGACAGTAGGAGGGATTGACCGATACTTGGAGTACCTTTTTTGGCAACAGTTGGTTGGGGATTCGTGTACCTAGGCTACCTTATTCTCAAGGCTATGTTAAAGACAAAACATGAAATGCAAATTAAACTAATGTATTATTTTGATAACTTATGAGACAAGTAATACATGTTTACAATATGCTATGTCTGGTAGCTTATCAAATAAGTAAATTATGTCTATAATTTTCTATGCTTGATAATTTATATGATAAGTAACATATGTATATGGGATACTATGTTCAAAATAACTAGTGGGTTGTTTTTAATAGAAATGAACATGTTATGGACTGTTGTGAACATATTTATGTATGCACTTGACTAGTGGACTATTTTGAATGTATAATTGTATACATATGATTAGTGGACTGTTTTAGTTAAATTCAAGCATATCTTGGACTGTTTCGAATGTATAATTGTATACATATGATTAGTGGACTGTTTTGGTTAAATTCAAGCATGTCTTGTATTGTTTTGAATGTATAATTGTATACATATGATTTGTGGACTGCTTTGGTTAAATTCAAGCATGTCTTGGACCGTTTTGAATGTATAATTGTATACATATGATTAGTGGACTGTTTTGGTTAAATTCAAGCCTGTCTTGGATGGTTTTGAATGTATAATTGTATACATACGGTTAGTGGACTGTTTTGGTTAAATTTAAGCCTGTCTTGGACTGTTTTGAATGTATAATTGTATACATATGATTAGTGGACTGTTTTGACTGTATGATTGTATACATATGATTAGTGGACTTATTTCGCTAAATTCAAGCATGTCTTGATTGTATACATATGATTAGTGGACTTTTTGGTTAAATTCAAGCATGTCTTGGACTGTTTTGAATGTATAATTGTATATACTTGATACGTGGACTATTTTGGTTAAATTCAAGCATGTCTTTGAGTGTTTTGAACATATATGAGTATCTCATGAATATGACATGATATGTTGTTATCTTATGTGCCAAGTAACTTTCGTGCAAATATGTTAGTCTGATAACGTGGGAGATAAGTAACAATGTTCACGAAATGCTATGTTTGATAACTTATATGAAAAGTAACCATATTCATGATATGCTATGTTAGATATCTTGTGTGACAAGTATCACCTGTCTATGATATGCTATGTTAGATAGCTTGTGTGACAAGTATCACCTGTCTATGATATGCTATGTTAGATAGCTTTTGTGGCAAGTATCACATGTCTATGATATGCTATGTTAGATAGCTTGTGTGACAAGTATCACCTGCTATGATATGCTTTGTTGGATAACTTGTGTGATAAGAAACCATGACCTAGATATGTTACGTGTAATATCTTAAGTGTTAAGTAACTCCTGAATATGATATGTTATACTTATTGTCTTTCTATTGATAATGGAGTATCAAATTGGGTGAATAGATATGATTATTCTAATGCTCATGTATATTTAGGTTCATGCATTATTCGAGAACCACTTTGTATATATAAAAATGCTTTCCTTGGGCAACTATATATATGTATATATATATATATATATATATGCTTTGTGTGAGTAATCAAGTATACTTGTGTATGCTTTGTTTGAACATTATGTGTGTTTATGTTCATGCCTGATTTGAATACCATGTATAAGAATAAATGCTTATTTGTGTGTGTCTTGTCCTAATTTGACTAGCCTCTTGTCCAAGCATAGTATGTGAAAGGACAGATTATTGTTTCATACAAATAGTCACTTTAAGCTATCTCACTAAGCCTATGCTTACTCTACCCTTTTAATGCATTTCAGGATGAACTTGCTTATGAGTACTTTCTGAGCTCGGACGAGATCACGAGTGTCAAGGTGTATGTTATTATTCTCCTTAAGAACTCCTAGATGGTAGCACATAGTTGTTAAGAATGCATTATGCATTACAAATTCTTGTTTGATTAAATATGTTTATAAGCCTTATAAGTATTCAAAGCTTTGTAAGGGGCCTTTAATTATTTCATAGTTGCTTGCTATATGTGTTATAATTGTTAGTATGATTGTATGGTTGTTTAAATATCTATATGTGCCTTAAGTTGTTAGATAACCTTGATGTCATGCATGTATGTGGGCTGATAAATATATTATCATATGTTAAACCCTAAAAAGGTAACGTAGTTTGTATGATTAGATTGATGGTTAAAATAAACAATTGGTAAGTATATTTATGAATATGTATATGATAATGCCATGCGAATGTGATTGGATTCGAATCAGACTAGTGTACGCGAATATATACTTGTTATGATCTTGAGATGGTTGCCCGTATATCTACATATATGGAAATCCTTGTTACGCCTAATTCAAGAATCACATAGTTTAATTAACCTTTAAAAGATATGTTTGTTATAATTGTTTCTCTCTTAACCGTTCAAATGATAAACATGAACTAGATTAGACCTAAAACTTGAATAGCTAAAACTGGTTATTCAAAATTTTAAGATCAGTCTTAACCTTTCTGGATTTTATTTAAGTGTGCTTCATATATTGGGAGTTTATCAAATAAAGTATAAGCTGAGCTATCAAATGACTTGTTTCGTATAATGTGTAAGCATATCTGCTTGAACATGAAATGTAGTGTAGACTTGATCTTTGAAAGTTAGTAAAAAGTTTTAAATCCCCCTGATTTCTAGTTGCATGCTTAGTTGAGATTTGTTAAGACATCTTATGTTTGTTTGGATTTTGTTCAGTAACACTTCTTAAATCGGTTTCCTCCTAGACCGGGTAAGGGGTGTTACATTTATTAGTATCAGAGCTTAGGTTTAGTTGATTCTCGAACTAAACCGGAACTTGTTGCATCATCATAAGTTATTGGGCCACCTAGGAGTTAAAGTTGTTAAGTACTTGTAATCTACGTCTGATAAAAGCTCTCTTTTATGCGTTATTAGCCTTTAGAAATGTATGAGACGTGTTAGGGTCGGGATATTGAGATCCAGGTGGTTCCTCCAATGGAGGAAGAAGAGTAAGAATGAATTGAGATAGAAGATTTCTCATAATGTTGCTAGCTGTAGCAAGAAGCTCCTTCAATTCATCCTGTGTAGTAAGAATGTTTCCTCTGTATAACGAAACATTCAATAAATTTGTTGCTCCTTTGACACAAGATTCCCAAACTCCTCATGTTCTTCCTTTGGTTGTACGACCAAGGACTTCGATAAGATAAGTTAGCTTAGTATCGAAGCTTATACCCTCGTGAGTACGATTGAATCATACTCAAATCTTGTATATGTCTTGTTCAATTCTGAATCAACTCATTCCTTTGTGTGATATGTCCTCATTGAGAAATTCTCAAAATCTAAGGCAACTATATTAGAGCCCTATCCCTATCTACTCACCTTAGGAAATTTGAGAATGAATTTCTTTTAGGGGAGGAGAATTGGACCATCCCAAAAATTGGCCTAGAAGTATGCTATCAGTTAGATTGCTAAATTAATCATTTTAAGGTGTCACTTAATTAATCAATTAAGTGAATTAGTGAATAAATAAAATATAAATTCGGCTTAGGAGTTTGCTTCAAATTGATTTCCAGTTCAATTGTTGAAGACTTGTCACTTATTAGATTAAATAAGTGATTTGGGACCAAACTTGAAGCAAGGAAAAGTAGATAGCTCGATTCAATGTGACTAAACCAAAAATTTTGTAAACTTCTAAGTTGCATGCTAAGAAGGAAAATATTCAAGGTCTTGTAGGGGTGTCACATGAGAGATTAGGCAAGTGGAGTGGTTTGGTGGTGGGGGAGAAGAATAACAAAAAACAAATGAATTCATCATCTTCTTTTTCCCCTTAGTAAACCGAAGCCTTTAGAAGAGAGAGAGTTGAGAGAAAGCTTGCTCAAAGCTTAATCCATCATACATCTTTGCTTGAATATTGTTCAAACTAGCTGGGAGAAAGGTAATTACCTTGCTCCCTCTCCATAATCAAGTGAAAATTATGTTAGTAGATATGTTAGTAAATCATCATAATTGTTTGTTATGTTAGAGTATTAAGTAAGGGCTGCATTACTCTTGGTTTATTTTGTAGGAATGACTATAATGTTTGTAAGAGAAACTGGGTAGCACTTTAAGAAGTATTCGAATATACTTGAAACCAGTTTGTGTCATTGTTTTGTTATACTTTATAAAATTGGATTGCCTTGAAAAAGATATGAAGATATAATAGATGGTTTTGATGTATAAATATATGTGAACATGTGTGCTAAAAAGATCTTTTTGAGTATAAATGAAAAAATATGAATTGTTCTGAATATTAAAATAGGGGAGTGGCTGTTAATGTTCCATAGGGGCTGTTTCGAATGTGTACAAAACGAATCAGGGTTGTCTTATATTAATTAGGGACTATTTTTGTGTGCTTATGAATTAAGGACTGTTTTGGACATTGTGAAATTAATTGGACTGTTTTGTAATGAAAGTATGATGTTTAGGACTATTTTGCAAATTTAAAAAATAGGGGACAGATTTGGGAAGTTATAAGGACTATTTTATAAGTTTAGGGACCATTCTGCAATTATATAAATGTATTGACGACTGTTATGATATATATAATATGTATGTAAATATAATGGACTTATTTGGCATGTATATAAACATTTATGTATTGTTTTGTGCTTATGTGATTGTATGCTTGTATATTAAGGGTTAAATTGGAGATATATGAATGCTAAAGATTGTTTTGTGTGAACTAAATGACAATTTGAGTTGCGTTGCAAGTGAAAAGTTGTTAGGGATTTATCTAATATATGATTGCACTCTCGTTATGTTTAGACCAAGAAGGAGTGAATAGTAGGACTAAAGTGGATCAAATAGTAGGTAAACAAAAGTGGATTGTGATTCGGGAGCAAATCTAGCTCGGAACAACTTGTGAGTGTAGTTTAAAGTCTTGAGATAGGCTAGAAACCTTCCCGAGCACCTTTTGTTGTCTTAGTTATATTTTCATTTATTTGTGCTAAGCTACGCTTAAATGAGCTTAGATCGAGGTGAGTACCTAAATGGTAAGGTTTATATATGTATATGATGTGTTATGTTTGAATCAATGATATTCTCAAATTGAAAACTATCCATACTTGTATATGCTTGGTAGTAGTATATGCTATTCGAGTAATATGAATGATGATGTATTGAGAAATTCACATGACTTGAATACATGCCTATGTGAGTTATCCGAGAGAAATTTCAGTGTTTGTAAATAATGTAGTAATTATCCTAATTAAAGTTTATCTCCCTAATAGATTAGATTTTATCCTTAGTAGGACTCCTTATTGTAGTTAGAGTCTATCAACTTAGTAGATTAGAACTAGAAGTTATCTTAAGAAGGTCTTCTTAATGTACTAAAAGACCTAGAGCCTATATAAGTGTGTATCGAGAGATGTAAAATATTATTGAGCAATAGCAGAAAAATTCTGCATTCTTTTCTGCATTCTGTTTTTTCCTTTTAAGCAGAAACTTCAATTCTGTTTTTCTGCATTCATCAACATGGTATCAGTCTAAAATACGATCCTAATAGCAAATTTCAGTGGCGATTTCTTGTTTTCGGTCACGATGCCCTCCGCCTTTGGTTACTCAATTTCTTCTTCTCAATGATGAGGAGAGGTAAACTGGTCTGTGTTTTTTTTGCAAAGAGGTCGATCATTCCAAGGATAAATGCTGGAAAATTCATGGTCGACCAGCGGATGGAAACCTACAGCATCCAAGATATCCAGGCCATCATACCCTCTTTGCCGCACAAAAGTTTAATTCTGTTGGTGCAGGAAATTTTGCTATGGTGAAAACTGCAGGTAATATAGATGTTTTTTTGCCGATTGCTCTTGTTTCTACCCGATCTGCAAAATTGGATTATTGATTACGGGGCCTCCGACCACATGACTGGTAATAGGGCTTTATTCTCTGTTTTTAAAAAGTCTTCTTCTCAAGCTTCCATTATAACTGCAGATGGTTCTCTATCTCCTATCAAAGGGACGGGCTCTGTTTCGTTAGATGGTAATTTGATCCTTAAGGATGTGTTATTTGTCCCTGACCTCGCATGCAACTTGATATCAGTGAGCAAAATTTCTAAAGACTTGAAGTGCTCCTTAAGGTTTACTGATTCTACATGTTTTTTTTGCAGAGCACTTGGATTCGAGGAAAATAATTGGCAGTGCTAGCTTGCAACATGGTCTTTATATCCTTCATGGAAAATATCCATCTTCTATTTCAAATTCTCCTTCTTGCTTTACTTCTTTAGGACGATTAGACACTATAATGTTATGGCATTTTCGGTTAGGTCACCCCAATTTTCACTATCTTAGAAAAATGTTTCCTGATTTGTTTGTTAATAAAGATCCAAATTCTTTTAAATGCCATATTTGTCCACTTGCAAAACAAACCAAATCTTTATATTTACCATCTGTTCATAAACCCTCTAAACCATTCACACTCATTCATAGTGATGTTTGGGGTCCTTCTCGAGTGAAGAATATTACAGGGAGTAGGTGGTTTGTGACTTTTATTGATGACCATAGCAGACTTACTTGGACCTACCTTCTTAAAGAAAAATATGACGTTGTTTCTATTTTTGCAAGGTTTTATGAAATGGTGGTTACTTAGTTTCATAGCAAAATAAAAATGTTTCACTCTGACAATGGGGGAGAGTTTTTCACTACTGCCTTAGGAGATTTTTTTCGGACTAAAGGTATAATACATCTTAGTTCTTGTGTAGATACCCCACAACAAAATGGGATTGCTTAACGTAAAAATAGGGATTTATTAGAGGTTACCCGAGCCTTATTATTCACCCATGTTGTTCCAAAATATTTGTGGGGGGAAGCCTTATTAACGGCTACATATCTTATAAATAGAATGCCTAGCAAAGTCTTGCATTTCAGAACTCCTAGAGATGTTTTCTTGGAAAATTATCCTACTTTTAAACCTATGTCATCTAATCTTCCCTTAAAGACGTTTGGGTGTACTGTTTTTCTAAAATCCACAGATCCTTCAAGTTCCAAACTAGATCCTAGGGCTTTGCAGTGTGTTTTCGTTGGATATTCTTCACTTAAGAAGGGCTACAAATGTTATCACCCTCCTTCTCGTAAGTTTTTTGTCTCTTTGGATCTCACTTTTTTTGAACAGTACCTTATTTTCCTAAGACTGAAAAAATCGGGGGAGTGTTGGGATAATTTCAGTCTCTAACAAATCAGTTCCTTCTTTTTCACCTTCTTTACCTATAGCTCCTTTGTTTGTGAAGCCTCGGAATTTTTTAAAACCTGATACCCCTGTTTACGACACTACACCTCTACATACTTCACCTAATATTACTCCTATCGCTCCTCATTATTCACCTAAATCAACTGCTCAGCCCACTAGCCGATTCTGGTATATACCAGAAAAAGAAAGCCATTCCAGAGACTGTTGCAATCGACACTGCGAGAATTGGACTTTAGTCCAGTGCTGTGAGGATAAAGGAGGTAATGATGTTGAAATTTCTCCTCATTTACTTGAACCTGAAATTCTGCCTATTGCTAAAAGGAAAGGGGTAAGACAGTGTACAAAGCATCCTATTCAGAGATATGTTGCTTATAGCAATCTGATGCCCTCTTTTAAAGCTTTTACAGCTTGTCTAGATGAAGAACAGATTCCCAAGACTATTGAAGAAGCCTTAAGAGACTCCAAGTGGAAGAAAGCTGTTGAGGAGGAGATTACAGCACTAGAAAAAATGGCACTTGGACCATAACTGATCTTCCACAAGGCAAGAAACCAGTGGGATGCAAATGGGTGTTTGCTATCAAATACAATTCGGATGGGAGTGTGCACAGGTACAAAGCAAGATTGGTGGCCAAGGGTTTTACACAGACCTTTGGAATAGACTATAAGGAAACTTTTGCTCCGGTTGCTAAGTTGAACACCGCCGAGTCCTGTTGAGTTTGGCTGTTAATTGTACTGAAACTTCATCAACTTGACATTAAGAATGCATTTCTTAATGGGAAACTAGAAGAAGAAGTTTTTATGAAGATTCCTCCCGGTTTAGAGACCAAGAGAATAGGCGAAAAAGTTTGCAAGCTGGACAGATCACTTTATGGGTTAAAGCAATCACCAAGAGCCTGGTTTGATAGGTTCACTAGAGTAATTCGGAAAATGGATACAAACAGTCTCTAGCAGATCATACCTTGTTTTCTAAGGTAACTCCCAAAAAACAGAAAAGTTCTTTTGATAGTATACGTGGATGACATTATTGTGACAGAGATGATGAAGAAGAAATAAGCCACTTAAAATCTCTTTTGAATAAAGAATTGAGATGAAGGACCTAGGAAAGCTTAGATATTTCCTAGGCATGGAGGTGGCTAGATCAAGCAAAGGTCTGGTAATCAACCAAAGGAAGTATGTTCTTGACTTACTCACAGAGACGGGAATGTTGGGCTGTAAACCAACTGATACTCCTATGGACACAGGCCTAAAGTTTAGCAAAGATGGGTCTAGTCCAAAGGCAGACAAGGGACTTTTTCAGAGATTAGTTGGAAAATTGATTTATCTATCCCCACCGGGCCGGATATAACCTTTGCTTTGTGAATATCATCACCAAAGACATGACAAATCCGAGACAAGAGCATATGGAAGCAGCTACCAGGATACTAAGGTATCTAAAGGGTACACCAGGACATGGTTTAATATTTAAAAAGACCCTTGATAAAACAGTCAAGGTTTATTCAGACTCCAGCTGGGCAAGTGAGTTGACTGATAGAAGGTCAACAAGTGGTTACTGTTCTTTTGTGTGGGGTAATCTTGTGACTTGGAAGAGCAAAAAGCAAACTGTTGTATCAAGGAGTAGTGCAGAAGCAGAATACAGAGCTTTAGCTCTTGGAATTTGTGAAGGAATCTGGCTAATGAAGCTTCTAAAAGAGCTAGGCATGGTTCAAAACGAGAAGTTTGAAGTGTTTTGTGATAAGCAATCTACAATTCAGATTGCCAGAAATCCAATTCAACATGACAGGACCAAGCATGTTGAGATCGACAGACACTTTATTGCAGAAAAGCTTACAAGTGGGTAGCTTTTTAACCTATGTTCCTCTGAAGAAGAACAAGTGGCGAGACATCCTTACGAAAGCCCTGCCAAAAGCTCTCTTTGATAAGTTCTTATTCAAGCTGGGACTATACAATGTATATTCTCCAGCTTGAGGGGGAGTGTGAGTTATCCGAGAGAAATTTCAGTGTTTGTAAATAATGTAGTAATTATCCTAATTAAAGTTTATCTCCCTAATAGATTAGATTTTATCCTTAGTAGGACTCCTTATTGTAGTTAGAGTCTATCAACTTAGTAGATTAGAACTAGAAGTTATCTTAAGAAGGTCTTCTTAATGTACTAAAAGACCTAGAGCCTATATAAGTGTGTATCGAGAGATGTAAAATATTATTGAGCAATAGCAGAAAAATTCTGCATTCTTTTCTGCATTCTGTTTTTTCCTTTTAAGCAGAAACTTCAATTCTGTTTTTCTGCATTCATCAACAGCCTAATATGAAAGGGATAATAAGCTTTGTTTATACAATATTCTAATTAAGGAGCTATGCTCATTCTACCCCTGACATGGTAAGTTATAAGCCTTACTTATGTAATCCTATTAACTTGAAACTTTGTTTACCTTTGGTAAATAAGATATGTTTTTCGAATATCAAGTTAAGGAGCTAAGCTCAATTCCGATTCTATTATGAAAGATATAAGTAAAATCCTTGGTTTCGAGTTAGTCTTAGGTATAGTTGGCATGCCATAGTGTAACCCCCTCGACCCGGCCTAGTCGCAAGACTGAACCGAACAAGCTACATTAGGTTTACCGAAGTAAACTAGAAAGATTAAACCTAAGATATGTCCATTTTTTCCTTTTATCTTATCTAGATACATTTATACTTTCCTACATGGTCATACTATTCATAGGTGAGCACTTATCTTAATCGGGCATCATAACAATATCCAATTGGCCACAAACACGAGATAGGGACCAAAACATAATTTTAGCAAAATAAAAGGCTTTTCCACTTTTTAAGTTACCAACCTTTAATTAGCTTCATTTCATGCTTGTATGTCAAATATCAGCCTCAAAGATCACCCATGCTTAAATAATTGACAAAGCAAGATTCAGGGACTAAAATGAAAGAAAATAGAACTTCACTATGACCATTAACCAACTTAACTGCCATAGGTATCGGTATGCCCTTTCCATTTCGAATTCCAAAAATTCCAGTAGCCAACTTTCGTACCGGTATGACCCTGCGTACCGATACGCCTTACCAAAACCAAAGGCTCGTATCGATCCTCAAACATGTGGATTGAACCCCCAAGCCAAACTCAGCCTTCCCATACCGATACGCAAACCCGTGTATCGGTATGCTACTCTAAAGATACATTATCATATCGCAATGCCTAGCCTGCGTACTTGTACCACGAGCCTGAAATGGCTTCCCGTACCGATACGTGAACACGCATACCGATATGCCTAGGCTTGAATGGTCACAAATGGCTGATTTCACAAGCTGATTTCAAAACTAAACCATTACATCATGCCGCAAACTCTCATACAACACTACCTAGATGCAATAGCAACCTAAACATCATAAGCTCAACAACCAATTGGCATTCATACATCTCATGATATTCTAAAGGCATGCTTCCTAAAAACAGTTTGCCAAACATCCCAAACTACACAAATAAGCCATTCTCATCATAAGCATCATAACAACACAAACCACACCAAATAATAAACTTGCTCAAACCATCTCAACAAGGCAATCATCAAGGAATCTCTAGAGGCATACCTAAGCCACCAATCATCTACAACTACAAACAAGTATTAACATCAAGCTTAGCAACATCAACCATCCACAAAATCCAACATAGAAACATACTCAAAATCCATAAGAAAACCGAGTTCATACTCAAAAGTAGTTTGTCCCTTGGATCCTTGCAAACCTTGCCTTTGCAGCCCGTACTTTAATGTTCTACATTATTAGGAAAAAGAGAGCGTAAGCACACATGCTTAGTGAGGAGGTTCATAAACAATGATGCATTAAGATTCATTTAAAAACCACATGCTTGCTTTTTCCAATACATGCTTACTATCAAAGCATTTTCTCATGATTCCAACCGAATCAAAATATAATAATCTCCATATAACATCATAAATATTTCATGCTTAAATCCCAAAGCATTTCATACAAGATTCAACACATGATCTTTCTCATATATTGGCATTTATAGTGACCCGGATAGACTACCTCTATCCTATACACTATCGGATACACAAATCTCTCATACCATGTCTAGTTAGACCGCATGGTATCACAAACCTTGGCTACTTAAACTACAAGATTTGACACCCTCGCCTAGTTAAATCGCAAGATCTCACCCTTTCCTAATTAAACTGCAAGTATACCGACCTTGCCTAGTTAATCCGCAAGATCACCATCAATTTGGGTTGCCTAGTTAAACTACAAATCCCCAAATATGGTTCACAACAGTCTGAGTGGCCTCGTTATACCACCTTACCTCAAGGATCCATGGCCACAATCAATTTTGTTTATATTTTATAGTACACTTTTAATCCTATGGTATGCCAACTATATCCGATTATTTTCTCATCTTGTCACATAGCCAATATATCATTTACATAACCATTTACTTACTGTTTTACAATGCTTTTCATAAAACACCACATATGCAAATCTCATTGCCAATGCAATAACACCATTCCCAACCGGAATGAAAACCAATACTCAATAGCAATTAATATACTTTCAAACCTCTACTTATGTACTCAAAATCAAGCATTACCAGTAAGTAAATCATACCATGTTTATCACCAAAACATGCAAACAACATGCTCGTATCTAAGCCGATATTCAAGAGCAAAATAAGGGAAACTTACTTCCGAGCTTAGTTAAGTGTCTCGTGCATACCTTAAGCTCCCAACAACCTTTAAAAACTTTTGTAAAGCATTAAAACCAGTTTCCACTCACCCATAAGCCTCGCCTTCCTTGCCAACACAAAACAAGCTCCGAGCAAGCAACCAAACAACTTCAAACTTCGTCGCCTTGATTATCCCCTGTTTTAAACACATAAAACCAGAGGATAAATGCATTAAAATGCATTCAAACCATTGCCTAACAGCAATCTCCCGTAACTCCCAAGTTGCCCACTCAAAAACCATCTGAAACATACCGAATTCATCCTCAAACATTTCTGAAACTTAACGCAATCATAAAACAACCATTCAAGCCATCAGTCAACATCTAATAACATCCAAAATCCCTTTCCTAACATCCTTTTATCTCTAGCAAAGATTAAACTCGAGTATCACCACAACAACTCAAAACTAACAACCTAAATAATTAGAGATTCAATAGTTTCAGGATTCTATTGATAGAAACAACTTATCAACATCAAAACACATCCAAAACCTATATTAAATCAATCTCAATTACTAGAAATCACATCCACTTCAAAAATCACCATGTTTCATCAATATTTCCAAAACAACTCAATTTAACATGGATAAAACATTAAAATCACATTACAACTTATAAATCAAGGATCAAATACTCGGGAATATCAATAAAGAACCATTTAACAGAGGAGATCACGAACCTTACCCCTGTTATGTGATTTATCCCTCATTGGCTTGTTTAAAGCTAGGAAAACATAAAATTCCAATGAGATTTTGCAAAACAAAGTTAAGAAATCGAATTAAAATCAATAATCTGAGTGAAAATAGTTCCTTACCTCTAGATTTGATGAAATTCTGAGTGTTTGGAAGAAACGAAGTTGAGAGAAAAGGTTTAGGAAAAAGTTAACTGAATTTCTTTTAAAAGCTAATAACTAACTTTAGATATTTAATCCTTATTAAAACTCTTTTAAAACACATGTTTAAAATGATTTAATTGAAGGGAGAAACCACCAGCAAACACTTGGTAGATTAGCTCCTTAAGGATTCTAAGGATTTGACCCTTTTGATTTTAGTCACCTAAAACAGTTTTCCAAAAACCACATTTTGGTCACTAACCCAAAATGTCATATTTCCAAATTCCTTTTCCCAAAATTGATTCCACAAAAAATCAATATATATTAAAAGATGATTTTTCACTATTTTCCATATTTTTATCTTACCGAAAAATATATGGTCCTGAATCTGACTCGAATCTCTAACTCGATCCACCGGACCGTCTAATAAACTCAAAATCGCTAGGCCCAAAATTGGGGTGTTACACATAAAGTCCATAGAGCTCGTGTTTGGGGTGGACTATGGTCCTTATTTGGAGACAGTAGAAGGGAAGTTTTGTAGTCACTTGGCGACAGTAGGAGGGATTGACCTGTACTTTGAGTACCTTTTGTTTGGCGACAGTTGCTTGGGGATTCTTGCACCTAGGCTACTTGATTCTCAAGGCTATGTAAAGACAAAACATGAAAATGAAAATTAAACTAATGTATTAGTTTGATAACTTATGAGACAATTAATACATGTTTACAATATGCTATGTTTGATACCTTATATGATAAGTAAATCATGTCTGTAATATGCTATGCTTGACAATTTATATGACAAGTAACATATGTATATGGGATACTATGTTCGAAATGACTAGTGGGCCGTTTTGATTAGAAATGAACATGTTATGGACTGTTGTGAACATATATATGTATGCACTTGACTAGTGGGCTATTTTGAATTTATAATTGAATACATGTGATTAGTGGACTATTTTGGTTAAATTCAAGCATGTCTTAGACTATTTTGAATGTATAATTGTATACATCTGATTAGTAGACTGTTTTGGTTAAATTCAAGCATGTCTTAGACTATTTTGAATGTATAATTGTATGCATCTGATTAGTGGACTGTTTTGGTTAATGTATAACTGTAACACCCTTAACATATACTCGTAGTACGAATACACATTAAGGATGTTAAAATATTATTTAACAGAGTTCTAGACTTGTAATAATTTTTTTACATCTGGCATAAAACTAGTTTATAAAATAACCCTTTCTCGACTTTCTAAGTATTCATAGCCTATTTGCATATTTCTAGTTTTGACCCTGAATTGATTTATAAAACATGTTAGTCAGTTATTCAAATAATATGTAACTCAGGGTGAAAACTCGATGCACTGCCTAGGCCCTTTCTTGAATTTAAAATCGTTACACGATAAACGATAAATAAATTTTACCCGATTAAGTATCATCGCCAAAAATTCCTTAACCATATAAATAATTCATATTTATCTGACTATTAATCAAACTTATACCTTTAAAACAACTAATGAATAAATTGATACATGCCCACTAGAGAATTTCATAAATTAGAATGTTTTACTGATGTTTGGCAGATTGTAGCTTGATCCACATACTTGACTCCTTTTCCGGTAAGTTTCCAATAACCTACGTGTGAAACAATACACACTAAGTATTCATTTAGTGAGACAACTATAAATTAAAGTAAAGCATTTCAATGTATAGAAATAACATAAGTAAACAAATTACTGTGTATACTATATAAAAATATAGAATCGTATAAAATTGACTTATCAAAGTCATTCCTCTGTCATGTAACAGTGCAATACAGTTCCTACAAAATGGCAAGCGAGTCCCAATTGCAGTTTATATCATATCATCAAACCTATATTTTATTAATCAAATATACGTTAAGCTTTTTAACTTAACTGCCTGCATAAATGCATTTCATGTATTATAGCCCCAAGTACAATATAATGTGATACTTTGGTACATGAGTCATCATAACCGACATCGCAGTGTCTACAACGCCGTAGCGTCTAATGATGAGTACGTACTCTAAGACGCCCTTTGCTCCGCATACTCGAACATTTTGTGCTATGTAACACCGTAGTGTTTGAACCGACTCCGTAGAGTCTAACTCAACTCCGTAGAGTCTATCTCAACCCTGAAGAGTCTATCTCGCATCGTAGTGCTATGGCGCAGCTGCTAGGACTCTATGGATATCCAACTATACCAAAGACTTCACAATAGTACTTGGGCAAAATCAACATTATAATCAACAGTCCATGTTCAAAGCATCAATATAAATCATAATTGCATGTATGTATATATATCCAAAGTCATAATATCGTTCTTACTCTATCATTAGGAAATACGATAGTCTTACTGGCCTATCCACCTGTATAAAAGCATTTCATGAATTATAGCCCAAACTACAATTTCATGTGAACCTATGGTATACGAGTCATCATAACGACACCGTAGTGTCTGCAACGCCGTAGCGTCTGATGTCAACACCGAACTATCTAAACAACATCATAGTGTCTGTAACACCGTAGCATCTTATGTCAACACTGAAGTGTCTAAACGGCACCGTAGTGTCTGGAATGCAGTTACTAAGACTCTATGGATATCTAATTATACCAAATACTCCCACACTCATACTCGGGCATTACAAGATAATACTTTCACATTCAATATCCAATCCATCAATACTATAATTCATAGTTCAATATTGGGCAGTTCATGCCCAAAATCTAAAATCCGATTTATCTTAGATAAATCATTATGCCATATCAATGTATCACATATGTCATTTAATATTTCATGCCATTTGCATAACTTTGATCAACATACATTTTTATTAATATCAAGGTCGACTTATCGCAAGTCTTCCTCGTATCACATATAAAAAATAGATAAAAATGCCCTCACCTTGGCCACTTAACACAATACCTCACTAAGTCCTAGTTCGATCCTTTCTTTCATAGTACCTCGAACCTTCTTTGATTCAGACTTGACTTCATTAATGACATGAATAAAATAAAATATTTGTTAGATTCAAATCTAACAATACCTTAAACATGTTGTGTAATATAATCATTCAAATATAAAATTTCCAAATATTTTCCTTTCTTCCTTGTACTGTTCAAGAACTCATTATGGTCCTTAGTGACCAATTTGAACTTCCAATGATTCTTCCGAGTTTGCTAACTAACATTTAAATACAAAATGCTTCAAATTCCATTTTCTGACAGCTTGCGCTACCTTCAAAGATTTACTTATACAGGGCAGAATACATAGTGGATCTTAATTTTCTTCATACTAGAGAAACTAGATTCAATAACGGTTCTAACGGTATAATCCACATAAATTAATAGAATCTAAAAAAATTATGAAAAATCATTGAATTCAAGACACAAACTGTCCAAGCAGAAAACTGTCTAAATTTTTCTGACCTTCATTCGAATAAAAATTCATATCTTTTGACTCGAAACATGAAATTAGTTTCGTTTGTTGGAAACGAAACTAGACTAAGAAATCTTTACAATGGTATACAATTCATCATCTAACTATTTTTGTAGAATTTATGCCAAATTTTTAAACTTACTGCCATAATTCAAATTCCAACTCTTTACTTCTAGTTCCTTAAATAACTTCTATTTTACACCAACTTCTCCCTATTTCTCTACTTGTCAATTTAGTCCCATCACTTTACTTCAAATGACCAGAATAAAGCTTGTATTCATATGTTCTCTTTACATCCTTCATCAAAATAGGCCCAGACCTTTACATCTCTAATTTCTCTTGATTTGTCGAGATGGTCACCAAATTTCAATATAAGGATTCAAGCTTCTTAACTTTGTAAATTAGTCCTCTAATCAACATTACTATCTTAATTCCATCATTTTAACTAAAAATCAGATTTACTCATTCTACATATCCTCTTTGCCGAATAGACCATTCAAGTTTGACAAATTGTCAAAATGGTCACTAATGTGATTAATCGTCGGTTTAGCATTCTAACTTCATTTTCATGTCTCTAACATCATTAATAATATAAATACATATCAAATTCATAAAAATCAGATCTGGTCCCTTAATTTTGAAGCTTGTCGAAATGGTCCCTATGTATTTAACTTAGGGTTTTGCTTCCAAACAACAAATCAAGCTTACTAGATCATTAATCCAACATCACAAAACCTAGGTTAGACTTGAATCCATAAACCCTAATCTTCTCTATACAAACCAAAATATGTAGGTTTTAAATCCTAACTCAATAACATGATTCTAACATCATACAAGCATGATTGTAACTTAAAACCAACCATGGATTCATAAAATAATAAAAGCCCCAATTTGTTCAAAACCCCAATTTCTTCCTCATGTCAAATCTCATTAACTAAGCAAGTATTCTATGAATTATTTACATCAAAAGATAGATCTCGAAGAGTAGAACAACTTTGTAGTTCGGAAAATTACCTGAAAACCGAGATTCGAGGCTTAAATTGAGCTTGTAAAATTTTTCTCTTCACCAACGTTCTGGAAAGTATTTTGTTGATAATTCCTTCATATTTCATGTATTTAAGACACTTTTATTATGAAAAAAATGAATTTTTAATTCAATAAATTCCATTTTCCAAAAATACCCTTCAACGAGATCTATATTTCTAATTTGCCATTTTTTAACATTCCAACTAGGCTTAGTTGGATTCTAATCAGCCACTATTCATCAATAAAAGAAATTTCAAAATTCCCTCCATGTCCATTTTGGGAAAAATGACCAAAATGCCCTTAATTGATCAACTTATTCACAAAATTGCCATTTCGTGCCATTTCAATCGATTTAAATTTTTCTTGACCTTTTTAACATCCAAATACCCATAAAATGATATTTTATGACTCTTCTAAGGTTCATGGAACTATCTCTAAAATTTTAGCTCGATCTAATTTGCCGATGATTCTTAGAACTTTTATTACGATTTCTCGATATTCGAATTATTGAATTGAATTTGTGACTTCATATTATTCCATCATATAATAAAATTTCATGTATATCCACTCATCCATAAAAATATGGGACCTTCCCAGATGGTCATCCATCCTAAGGCCTGAGCACACTTAACTACGAAGTTCAATCAAAATTCGGTATCTTGAACTGCATTTTTCTTCCTAAAACTTTTATCATATTTCGTATCATATCCTATCTTATCCAGATACATAATAAAAATAATGACCGAATAATTTTTTTTATTTGAGTCATATATTCGGGCATCCCCTAATTATTCGACTGAGAATAACTTTTTGCATAATTCTCATACGAGTTCGGGTAGTGCCAAAATACACATTCTAACCCGATCTAACCATCCATGGAATAAAAATTCTTAATGGTAAAATTCTTCATTAGGGGCTCATATTTTTCACATCTTTATTCCCTAAACACCAACTTTTGAAAAGCTATCATTTTGGTCACTAAATTTTAAACTTCAATTCTCATTCCAATTTTCCTCAGATTTCGACCAAACTTTGCAAGTACCCTAATTAGCTTGCCCTCTATCATCTGATGCTTTCAAATATCAGAAATTCCTTTTCCATAACCTATAATTGAAGAAATCCTAACTTTTGCATTTTTGTCATTTTGGTTACTAAGCTAGCTTTTAAGCTACTAACTTAGTAACAAATGGCCTTAATACCGTTTAACGAAATTTTGGGTGCTACAATTCTCTCCCCCTTTAAGAAAATTCGTCCTCGAATTTTCAACTCATGTCTGATCCATTGTTACAAGTACTACTTCTTCAGTTTTTCCTTGATCCTTCTAATAACTTATTTTATCTTACATTTCCTTGAGAAAACACTATTAATGAAATCTTCAAATTTTTTAATTCTTGGTCTCTATTAATCAAGTTGGCTATCCATTTAGAGAAAGTTTGCTTTACCTTCTCACTTGTATAAAATATTCTGAGAGATACCCTCTTATTACTTGACTATTCTTAGTATTGTATGTCAATTTAGCCACTGGCAAATATTTCTAATCTGTCTTCCAAAGTTTGAGTATTCCCTTCCAAATGTCCACCAGTTTGTGGAGGAAGAACAAGACTGTATCTTAATTCAATATTCTAAACCTCATGTAAATAATTCATAATTCTTGGAATAATCTTTAGACCTTTATTGGATACAACAAGTACCATGACACCATGTAGTTCTAACTATCTCTTCTTAAAATACATGTCTATACACTTATTTAGCTTTACAAGCTGAGATAAAATGTGCAGGTTTAATCTAACTGTCCACAAACACCCAGATTGAATTCTTTCAGTTCAAATTTACTAGCAATCCTCTTATGAAATCCATTGTACTTATTTATGTATTCCTACTAATCCAGAAAGTACTTAGTACCCTGTGTTGTCTCTTTCTAATCAAATTTGCAACTCTTGATACTTTTGGTTATTTCCAAGATGTATAATTAACAGGCTACATTGATATTCTGTGAATAGCTTTTCTTTCAAGTCACTATCACTAGAAATATAAATTCTTCTTTATTAATATCAGTAATTATCAATCTCAATCTCATGTTCTAATTTTCATCTAATTAGTTTGCTTTTCATCAAACATTATTTCTTTACCAGATTAAGTATAATTTTTGTCTCATAACTTCCTACTACTAAGTTTTCCAGCTTTCTTTCTCATAACTTAATCAATGTTGTCTTATGGAGTGCCATATTTGACCCTAAATCATATATATTTCCCAAGTAAAGATACTTCTTCTTATTCTTACTTTTTCATATCTTAATATCATTTAATCACAAACTTACAGTCCTACGACTGCCTTTTTACCTTGAAATGTGAGCCCTTACTATCTAAATTTCCTTGTAGCCTATGTTGTTATAAACATAAGTTCATATATAGATGTTAAGGACTAACATCTTATAATTACTGCATTAGCTCCTTACAATGCAGGTAACTCAACTCAAACTAAAGTTGATTACAATACTTATTTCACTTCATTGTACTTGCTATGAATCTTTTCTTGACCTCTGAGGTTCATCGATTGACGAAATTCGGTAGCATCTTACTTTTCTTACTACAATCTTATTCTATCTTATGCTAATCAGGAGCAGCTTCAAGTCATACAATCAACCCATCAGTAATATGACATCCTAGGGGCATGTATTTACTGACAAACTTATAACAAACTCAGTTTAGCATCCAGAACCGGGTAAACCTGTAGCTCTAATACCATTAAATGTAACACCCTTAACATATACTCGTAGTACGAATACACATTAAGGATGACACAATATTATTTAATAGAGTTCTAGACTTGTAATAATTTTTTTTACATCTGACATAAAACTAGTTTATAAAATAACCCTTTCTCGACTTTTGAAGTATTCATAGCCTATTTCTAGATTGCTAGTTTTGACCCTGAATTGGTTTATAAAACATGTTAGTCAGTTATTAAAATAAATATGTAACTCAGGGTGAAAACTAGGTGCACTGCCTAGGCCGTTTCTTGAATTTAAAATCATTACACGATAAACGATAAATGATAAATAAAATTTTACCCGATTAAATATCATCACCAGAAATTCCTTAACCATGCGAATAATTTATATTTATCTGACTATTAACCAAACTTATACCTTTAAAACAACTAACGAATAAATTGATACATGCCCACTAGAGAATATCATAAATTAGAATGTCTTACTAATGTTTGGCAGATTGTAGCTTGATCAACATGCTTGCTCCTTTTCCGGTAAGATTCCAATAACCTACGTGTGAAAAACACACGTTAAGTATTCACTTAGTGAGGCAACTATAAATTAAGGTAAATCATTTCAATGTATAGAAATAACATAAATAAACAAATTATTGTGTATATTATGTAAAAATATAGAATCATATAAAACTGACTTATCAAAGTCATTCCTCTGTCATGTAACAGTGCAATACAGTTCCTGCAAAATGGCAAGTGAGTCACAATTACAGTTTATATCATATCATCAAACCTTTATTTTATTAATCAAATATACGTTAAGTTTTTAACTTAACTGCCTGCATAAATGCATTTCATGTATTATAGCCCCAAGTACAATATAATGTGATACTTTGGTACATGAGTCATCATAACCGACACCGTAATGTCTACAACGCCGTAGCGTCTAATGATGACGTACTCGAGGACGCCCTTTGCTCCTTATACTCGCACATTTTGTGCTATGTAACACCATAGTGTTTGAACCGACTCCGTAGAGTCTATCTTGACCCTGAAGAGTATATCTCGCGCCGTAGTGCTATGACACAGCTGCTAGGACTCTATGGATATCCAACTATACCAAAGACTTCACAATAGTACTTGGGCAAAATCAACATTATAATTGACATTCCATGTTCAAAGCATCAATATAAATAATAATTGTATGTATATATATCCAAAGTCATAACATCGTTCTTACTTTATTAGTAGGAAATACGATAGCCTTACTGGCCTATCCACCTGTATAAAAGCATCTCATGAATTATAGCCCAAAGTATAATTTCATGTGAACCTATGCTATACGAGTCATCATAACGAGACCGTAGTGTCTGCAATGCTGTAGCGTCTGATGTCAACACCGAAGTGTTTAAACAACACCATAGTGTCTGATGTCAACACCGAAGTGTCTAAACAACACCGTAGTGTCTGGAACGCACCGTAGTCCTGAAACACAGTTACTAAGACTCTATGGATATCCAATTATACCAAAGACTCTAACACTAGTACTTAGGTATAACAATATAATACTTTCGCATTCAATAACCAATCCATCAATACTATCATTCATAGTTCGATATTGGGCAGTTCATACCCAAAATCTAAAATTTGATTTATCTTAGATAAATCATCATGCCATATCAATGTATCACATATGCCATTTAATATTTCATGCCATTTGCATAACTTTGATAAGCATACATTTTCATTAATATCAAGGTCGACTTATCGCAAGTCTTCCTCGTATCACATATATAAAATAGATAAAAATGCACTTACCTTGGCCAGTTAACACAATATCTCACTAAGTCCTAGTTCGATCCTTTCTTTCATAGTACCTCGAACCTTTTTTGATTCGGACTTGACTTCATTAATCACATGAATAAAATAAAATATTTGTTAGATTCAAATCTAACAATACCTTAAACATGTTGTCTAATATAATCATTCGAATTTAAAATTTCCATATATTTCCCTTTCTTTCTTGTACTGTTCAAAAATTCATTACGGTCCTTAGTCGCTAATTTGAACTTTCAATAATTCTTCTGAGCTTGCTAACTAGCATTTAAATACAAAATGTTTCAAATTCTATTTTCTGACAGCTTGCGCTACCTTCAAATATTTACTTATACAGGGCCAAATACATACTGGATCTTAATTTTCTTTATACTAGAGAAACTATATTCGATAACGATTCTAACTGTAATATCCCAAATTTTTTCTAGTGACCAAAATGTAAAGTTTGAAAGTTTTGGGGTTAAAGTATAAACTTTGGAAAAGTTTGGGGACTAAAGTGTAAATTTCCCCAACAAGTACTTTTATTCAGTATAAGAGTAAATCGTATTAAAATAGGTACCTTGATATCGGTTTTAAGAATTAAGATGCAGAAAAAGGTACCAAATTTGGATCAAATGAAATTGTTAAGCGTGCTCAGGCCAGATAAATACAAGGATGGGTGACCTTCGGGAAGGTCCCATCAAAGTGTTTCTGATCGATATTTTGGACTCAGTAAGAGTAGAGAAAATTCGTATGGATTGTCGATAAAGGAATTCTAAGAGAAATTTTAATCTACGAACATTTTCGATAAGTATTAGGAAAATAGACTAAGTTAAGAAAATTCAGTCTAAGTCCTTGGAAAATGAAGTCTTTATAGGATAATAGAGTTCATTTCACGAATATGGAAATATAGAATTTTCAGAATAAATTCAATAGCACGGAAAAAGGTAAAATCGCAGTAGAAGTATTTTATGAACATCGAGAAAATCGGATCGAACTGGAATTTCAAAGACTGATCCAAAAGCCATGGAAAAGTCATAAAATACTATTTTATGAATATTTTATTAGAATTGGTTGGATTCCAACTAGATTTAGTTGAATTTTTACAAGAATGGAAAACTAGTAAATAAAAACTACTTGGAGGGTAAATTGGTTATTTGGCCCCAATGGCAATTTTGAAATATTTAAAACGTTATAAAGGAAAATTTTGGAAAGAGGAAATGGGAGATTTAATCTTGGCCCTTGATTGATGATAAGATCAATCTCAACCATTGGATTAAAAGGGCATTTTAGTAATTTTGCTATCTAAATGAATTTAAAATTCATTTATACAAGACATGTGGCCATATTGGATGAAAAATAAAAGATGAAGACCATTATTCATCTTAAAATTTCGAAATATGAGGGGGAGAAAGAAAGAAAAATGGAGAAAAATTTTCCAAGTTCGATTCAAGCCCCGAAACTCGATTTTCAGGTAATCTCATCAACTACAAAGTTGTTATACTCTTCAAGCTCTATCTTTTGGTGTAACTAATTCATGAAATATATGCTTGATTGATGAGAATTTTCATGAGAAAGAAATTAGGGTTTATGGACTAAATTGGGGGTTTTGAGATTTTATGATTTCATGATGAAATTCAAGTTGAAACCAAGTTTGTGTGATGTTAAAATCATGTTATTGTGTTGGGATTTAAACCCTACATATTTTAGTTTGTATGAAGATGATTAGGGTTTATGGATTCAAGTTTGATTTAGGGTTTGTGATGTTGGATAAATGATATAGTAGGCTTGAATTTGTTATTTGGAAGCAAAACCCTAAATTAAAGGTATAGGGACCATTTTGGCAATTCTGAAAGTTAAAGGAATAATTTTAATTTTTATGATTTTGAAGTGTATTTATGTTATTATTGAAGTTGGAGATGTGAAATTGAAGTTAGAATGCACAACCGATGTTAAATCGAGTTAGTGACCATTTTGATAAATTGTCAAAGTTAAGTGACCAATCCATAGATGAGGTTTTTGATAATGATTAAATCTGATTTTTAGTTGAAATAATAGAATTCAAGTAGTAATGTTGATTTGAGGACTGATTTGCAAAGTTAAGAAGTTTGAATCCTTACCTTTGCATTTTTAGTGACTATTTCGGAAAGAACGAAAAATTTAAGGAAATTATTTTTTAATATTTATTTGATGAAGAAAGTGATACATTAGTGGTTTGAAGCAAGTGATGAGACTAAATTGACAAGAAGAAAAATAAGAATAAATTAGTATAAATTAGAAGTTTATTATGGAAAGCTATGTAGAAGAATGGTTTTGGTAGTAAGTTTGAAAATTCACCATAAATTCTACAAAAATGTTTAGAAGGTAAATTTTATACCGATGTAAAGATTTGTTTGTCTAGTTTCTCCTCCAACAAATGGAAACTGATTTCGAGTTCCGAGTCAAAAGATATGAATTTTTAAGTGATGAAAGGTCAGAAAATAGGGCACCAGTCTGTTCCGAATTCCAGCATTGTAATTTTGAGTTTTAGAATATTTTGTAGAAATATTTCTTTGAAGGTAATGCAATCTGTCAAAAAATGAGAATTGATGCATTTTGTATCTAAGGTTAATTAGTAAGATTGAAAGGGGTTAATGGAAGTTCTAAATGGTCATTAAAGACCAAAAATGGGTTTTGGACAGTATAAGGAAGGAAGGAAGGAAAAACTTTTGGAAATTTTGTATATTCGAATGACTATATTCGATAGCATGTTTAAAGTATTGTTAGATTTGAATCTAACGAATGTTATTCGTATTTATATGATCAATGAAGTTTGATTCGGATCAAAAGAAGGGTCGAGGTATTATGAAGGAAAGGAACGAGTAGAGCTTAGTGAGGCAAGCTAATAAATGGTTCAGGTGAGTGAATTTTACATATTTTATATATATAATATGAGAAAGAAATATAATATGTCAACCTAGAATTATTTGAAAGAAAAAGAATTTGAATCGTAAATTGATATATTTTACAATATTTTTTAAATGGTTTATAATGATCTTTACAAGATATTGATGTTAAAAGCCATTTGTATGATTATTGAGATTCTTGGTATAATTGGCATGCCAATGAGGTGGAGTATAGTGATATGGTGATACAGTGATGTTGTGTTCTACAGCTATGACCTAGTGATACAGTGATGTTGTATAAGTGTACAACAGTTATATAGTGAAACAGTGATGCTGTGTTTCTACAGCTATGACCTAGTGATACAGTGATGTTGTATAAGTTTATAGCAGTTATAAAGTGATAGAGTGATACAGTGTTTTATTATGGCACAATATATTAGTTGATGTCACACATGTGCATACTCAATAGTGACTCGCATACCATGCATTCTCAATTACATTACATTGGGCTATGAAATGAATAAAAAGTAACAAGTACAAGTGATCTAAAGGAAAGTGAAAAGTGAAAGTGATACGATTCAAATGAAAATAAGTGATTTACTAGATATTTGATTTGACATGACATTGCCTTATATATGTATATGAGATGTTGATTGTTACAGGTTACATGACTGAGGAACGACTTCGATAAGTCATTCTATACGATTCTAAATTCTTATATGTTATATTCAGTATTTTATTTATTATGCAATTTTTATTAAAATTAAAGCGCTTTACTTTGATTTATAAGTTTTACCTCACTAAGTTCGTACTTAGCGTGTGTTTGTTTCACACGTAGGTTAAGATGGAGTATTTGAAGAGGAGTTGAGCATGCTAATCAAGCTTCAATCTGCAAAACATCAGTAAGATATTCTACCTTATGATAATCTCTAGTGGGCTTGTAATTATTTAATTGCTAGTAGAGTATGATGCATTAAATTAGACTAAATGATAGATAAGTAATCAGTTTTGATGATGAATCGTATATGGATAAAGCAAAATAAGACATTAGCATTGTGACAGAGTAAAGCTAAGGTAGAAAGGATAATTACTTTGCTAATAAGAATAATTGGTAATCGCATAAAGATGTTAAAGTCAAGAAATGGCCTAGATAGCGAACCTAGTTTTCACCCTGAATTGGACTGTTGCTTTTAATAATTGCCAAATATGTTTGAAAATAATTAATTCAGGGTTGAAACTAGCTAACTGCACATGGGTTGTGTTTTCAAGAAAACCGAGAAAGGGTTAGATTTATAAACTAAAATTTGTAAATACTTGTAAAAATAAATTTATAAGTCGAGATTTCTTTAAACGACTCCGTAACATCTTTATATATATTTGATTTACGAGTATACATTAAGGGTGTTATATTTAATGGTATCAGAGTAAAGGTTTAGCCGGTTATGGATGCTAAACCAAGTTTGTATATGATTTTTATCAGTAAATACATGCCCCTAGGATATCATATTACTAATGTGCTGATTGTATGACTTGATATTGCTCCTCATTAGTACGATATGGAACGAGACTAGAATAAGGAAAGTAAGATGATGATGTAATTCGCCAGTCTACGAATCTTGGAGGCTAAGAAAGGACTCATAGTGGATATGATATAGTGAAATAAGCATGAAAGTTAACTCCTGTAGAAGATCTGAAAATATAAGACCAATTTTAAGAAAAATTGGTTACATATGACTAACATACAAGTAAGATGTAAATGGAAGGTTGATCTTTAGTCAAGATAGTATCAGTTAAAAGCTAAAGGAAGAGAAAAAAATGGAAAAGTACCACTTTGAGAGAAGATGATTTGTGCAAGTCAAAAAGGGAAAAACTTGGTTTCAGAATTATTATACCTCAAGGAATCGTGAAAGAGTTGTACCAAGGGCATATTAATGGATCTTATCCTCAGAAGTGAGCAAAAGTTTATAGTATATGTATTTATGTTTTGGAGATATTGATTGGATTATTCATGTGTCATATAACACCCCCTTCCCGTACCCACCCGTACACAGGATACGAGTCGGAAATGTTATGACTTCTTTATTCAAAGATCAGGGTAATTTAAAACATTCATAAAACTTCTTCATGGTCAGCCATCCTAAAATTTCTCCAGCCCAAGCACGCTTAACTTTATTTAAAATCGGCATAACTTATTTATCTGAGCTTCAAATCATAAATCAACTATCTTAGCAGACAACTCATCACCTAAGGTTATTCTTGACCTTGAATCTTTCCAGAAATGCCAATTATCATGAACTCATAACGAACTTTAAAGACCAAACACAACTCAAGTAGGTTTAGCAAGTATACATGCCACTACAAAAATCAAACCTCAATTAGGATGTCATTACTGTGATTACCTGTTGAGCTTTCCAATATTGATGCAATGCTCTTCTCACTTTCATCTTGATTTACCTACGTGTGCAAAATCAACACACGCTAAGTACGAACTTAGTGAGGCATAAGATGAGAACATATATAAAATACTTTACAGTGCATAATACTATTAAAAGCATGATATCCTTTTAAACGTGTAATCTGTTATGCAGAAATGTCTACATAAAAACATACTGTAAACTTTATACTTTAAAAGCATATATTCATCTTGTAAAGTCATATATGTACTATAAAAGTACTATTCTTCTTTATGAGCATCGTAACTGCCAGGGTTTTAAATCGCGGTCGCGATCGCGGTTGCAGCGTTATATTGCGGTTTTGGACAAAAACGGCTGATTTGTGGCGATCGCGGACCGTTTTTATCCCAATCACCTATTCAGACGGCGGCGCAACCTCTATATCGCGACCGATATCACGGTCGCGGTCTACTTTTGAAATCCCTGGTAACTTCCAACTCAAAAGGTTGGATCTCGACACCATATGGTATCGTCATAACTGCCAACTCAAAAGGTTGGATTTCGACACTATAAAGCATCGTAACTGCCAACTTATAAGTTGGATTTCAACACCATAAGGTATCATCATAACTACCAACTCAAAGGTTTGATTTCGAGACCATAAGGTATCGTCATAACTGTCAACTCAAAGGTTGGATTTTGACACTATAAAGCATCGTAGCTGCCAACTCATAGGTTGGATTTCGACACCATAAGGTATCATCATAAATGCCAACTCAAAGATTGGATTCCACACTATAAAGCATCGTACCTGTCATTCTCATATTATACTTCCAAGGCAACTTTAAAACAATTCTTGCAATATGACAAGTAATAAATACCACATATACATTTCACATCATGTAAAATATCTTCATAGTGGAGCAGTTCATACTCCAATATGTTCATCAACTTTTCATGGTATAAACCATTTGTAAACATAAAATTATACCATAATCTTTAAAATCATTAAAATAATATATCATGCAAAAACATGCAGGCACTCACCTGAGCCATATATTAGCAAGCCTTACTAAATTCTACTTGATCCTTTCCTTTACCTTCTTTGATTCGGACTTGACTTGATTTATCACATGAATAAGATAAAATATTTGTTAGATTCAAATCTAAAATAACCATAAACATGTTGTCTTAATATAATCATTCGAATATAATATTTCTAAATATTTTTCCTTTCTTCCTTGTACTGTTCAGAAACTCATTTTGGGTCCTTCATGATCATTCTGAACTTCCAATAATTCTTCCGAGCTTGTTATCAAACATTTAGATACACAAAGTATCAATTTCTATTTTCTGGCAACTTGCGCTACCTTCAAAAATTTACTTACACCGGGCAGAATACATGCTGGATATTAATTTCCTTTATAATGGAGAAACTAGATCCGATAACGATTCTAACAGTGTAAGCCAAATAAATTAACAAAATCTACAAAAATTATGAAAATTCTTCAAACTCCCGACACAGACTGTCCAGACCCAAAACCGCTCTGTAAATTTTTTGACCTTCATTCGATTAAAAAATCATATCTTTTAACTTGGTACTCAAAATCAATTTCCGTTTTTGGGAAACGAAACTAGACGAACACATATTTACAACGGTATAAAATTCACCATCTAACCATTTTTTTATAGAATTTATGGTGAATTTTCAAAGCCGCTATCAGATTTCATTCTTCTACATAGCTTTCCATAACAAACTTCTAATTTATACTAACTTCTTCTTATTTTTCCACTTGTCAATTTAGTCCCATCCCTTGCTTTAAACCATCAATTCATCATCTCCTTCATCAAATAATTATTCAAAATAATTCTCTCTAATTTTCTTTCTTTGCCAAATGGTCACTTAACTTTGACTAATTGTCAAAATGGTCTCTAATTTAATTCAACATCGATTTAGCATTCTAACATCAATTTCACATCTTCAAAATCATTAATTACATAAATACACCCCAATTTTATGAAATTGAGATTCGGTCCCTTAACTTTAAAGCTTGCCGAATTGGTCCCTAAAATTTTAACATAGGGTTTTGCTTCCAAATAATAAATCAAGCTTCCTAGATTGTTAATCCTACATGACAAACCCTAAATTAAAATTATACCCATAAACCCTAATCATATTCATAATAATCAAAATAATGTAGAGTTAAAATCGTAACTCAAAAACATGATTTTAACATCATACTAGCTTGTTTTCAACTTGAATTCAACCATGGAATCATAAAATCTCAAAAGCCCCAATTTTTTTCCTAAACCCTAATTTCTTTCTCATGTAAATTCTCATCAATCAAGCATGGATTCCATGAATTATTGATATCGAAAGATAGAGCTTGAAGAGTAGAACAACTCTGTAGTTGAAGAGATTACCTGAAAACTGAGTTTCGGGGCTTGAATCGAGCATGGAAAAATTTTCTCTTTCTTTCCCTAGCTCTAATGTTTTTGGGCTGGAAAAGATGAATATTTTGTTCATATTTTCACCGTTAAATTACCCTTGTAATAAATAAATGAATTTTAAATTCATTTAAATAGGGAAATTACCAAAGTGCCCTTTTATACAACGGTTGAGATTGATTTATCATCAATCAAGGGCCAAGATTTAAATCATCAATTTCTTCTTCCAAAAATAAGCATTGTAACTTCAAATATTTCAAAATTGTCATCCTTGCCAAATAACCAACTTGCCCTCCAACTATTCTTTATTTACTAGTTTGCCATTCTTGTAAAAATCTAACTGAGTCTAGTTGGAATCCAACCAACTACAATAAAGTACTCATAAAATAGTATTTTATAACTTTTCCATAAATTTGGACATGTCTTTAAAATGCCAATTCGATCCAACTACGATTTCCAAATTTTTGAACTTTATTGCTTTATAGCCATTAATACAAACTCCGTACGAAAATCTGGGTAACATGGAAAGGTCACTCTTGGGGGTAAACTATTCATTTATAGGGTTAAATACACAACTTTTGAAAATTACACTTTGGTCCTTGAACTTTTCCAAAGTTTACACTTTAACCCCTGAACTTTCAAAATTTTCATTTTGGTCACTAGCCAAAAAGTGGGATATTACAATTCTCCCCCTTAAGAAAATTCGTCCTCTAATTTTCACCACATACCTGATTCAAAAACAATGAGAAAATTGTTTTCTCATATACTTTTCTCTTTCCCTAGTCACTTTTTCGACTTCATAATTTCTTTCAAAGAACTTTAACAAGCGAGATCATCTTATTTCTTAATTCTTTGACTCCATGTGCCAATATCTTTACTGATTCTTCCTCATAAATCAAATCTAGTTGAATCTTTATTCTCTTCGAAGTAATGATATGAAAAAGGGTATGATCGATACTTCTTGAGCATCGATATATAAAATATACTGTGAATCTTTTCTATTTCCGGAGGTAAGGCTTGCGAATAAGCAATCGGACCAACTCTTTTCATAATCTTATGTAGTCCAATAAATCTCAGACTCAACTTCCCTTTTTGTCCAAACCATAACACCTCCTTCCAATGTGAAACTTTTAAGGAATACTTTATCCTTAACTTCATATAAATATCTTTTCTGAAAATCTATTGTGTCAAAACTCTCAATTCTTTTGCAATCTATGCCTAAGCAGGCTGATCCATAATCTCATCTAATGTCTGGAAGAAAAACTCTTAATCCAGAACATACATATCATATTACTCTAGTGCCTCTGCACCATGCTAAACTGAGGGTAGAACATTATTATTAACCTCATCACTCTCGTGAATCTCTTATTGATCCACTAGTCTAAACACCTGACATGATTCTTTTACCCTCACACATTGGAATTTTAACATTATTATCACAATGAAGGAAGCAATTGCATCCATTCAAACAAGTAAAATCATCAGATAATTTCGCATCCTAGTAGCATGTATACACTTTTGACCTTTACCATACTTCGTTTAGCTCTAGAATCGGCTAAACTCAGCTATGATACTAATAAATGTAACACCCCCTTCCCGTACCCGTACACCGATACGAGTCGGAAATGTTTTGACTTCTTTATTCAATGATCAGGGTAATTTAAAACTTTCATAAAACTTCTTCATGGTCACCCATCCTAAAATTTCTCCAACCCAAGCAAGCTTAACTTTATTTAAAACCGGCATAACTTATTTATCTGAGCTTCAAATCATAAATCAACTATCTTAGCAGACAACTCATCGCCTAAGGTTATTCTTAACCTTGAATCTTTCCAAAAATGCCAATTATCATGAACTCATAACGAACTTTAAAGACCAAACACAACTCAAGTAGGTTTAGCAAGTATACATGCCACTACAAAAATCAAACCTTAATTATGATGTCATTCTTTGTGATTACTTGTTGAGCTTTCCAATATTGATGCAATGCTCTTCTCACTTTCATCTTGATTTACCTATTTGTGCAAAATCAACACACGCTAAGTACGAACTTAGTGAGGCATAAGATGAGAACATATATAAAATACTTTATAGTGCATAATACTATTAAAAGCATGATATCCTTTTAAACATGTAATCTGTTATGCAGAAATGTCTATGCATAAAAACATACTGTAAACTTTATACTTTAAAAGCATATATTCATCTTGTAAAGTCATATATGTACTATAAAAGTACTATTCTTCTTTATGAGCATCGTGAATTTAAATCGCGGTCGCGATCGCGTTTGCAGCCAACTCAAAAACGGCTGATTGGATCTCGGACATCCCAATCACCTATTCACGGCGTCGCGACATATCACTACTTTTGAAATCAAAAAGTTGGATTTCGACACTATAAAGCATTGTCAAAAGGTTGGACCAACTATAAAGCATCGGTTAGATAAGTTGGATTTCAACACCATAAGGTATCACATCATAACTACCAACTCAAAGGTTTGATTTCGAGACCATAAGGTATCGTCATAATCAAACTCAAAGGTTGGATTTTGACACTATAAAGCATCGTAGCTGCCAACTCATAGGTTGGATTTTGACACCATAAGGTATCATCATAAATGCCAACTCAAAGGTTTGATTCCACACTATAAAGCATCGAACTGTCATTCTCATATTATACTTCCAAGGCAACTTTAAAACAATTCTTGCAATATGAAAAGTAATAAATACCACATATACATTTCACATCATGTAAAATATCTTCATAGTGGAGCAGTTCATACTCCAATATGTTCATCAACTTTTCATGGTATAAACCATTTGTAAACATAAATTTATACCATAATCTTTAAAATCATTAAAATAATATATCATGCAAAAACATGTATCCACTCACCTGAGCCATTTATTAGCAAGTCCTTACTAAATTCTACTTGATCCTTTCCTTTACCTTCTTTGATTCGGACTTGACTTGATTTATCACATGAATAAGATAAAATATTTGTTAGATTCAAATCTAAAATAACCATAAACATGATTGTCTTAATATAATCATTTGAATATAAATTTTCTAAATATTTTTCCTTTCTTCCTTGTACTGTTCAGAAACTCATTTTGGGTCCTTCATGATCATTCTGAACTTCCAATAATTCTTCCGAGCTTGTTATCAAACATTTAGATACACAAAGTATCAATTTCTATTTTCTGGCAACTTGCGCTACCTTCAAAAATTTACTTACACCAGGCAAAATACATGCTGGATCTTAATTTCCTTTATAATGGAGAAACTAGATCCGATAACGATTCTAACAGTGTAAGCCAAATAAATTAACAAAATCTACAAAAATTATGAAAATTCTTCAAACTCCCGACACAGACTGTCCAGACCCAAAACCGCTCTGTAAATTTTTTGACCTTCATTCGATTAAAAAATCATATCTTTTAACTTGGTACTCAAAATCAATTTCTGTTTTTTAGAAACGAAACTAGACGAACACATATTTACAACGGTATAAAATTCACCATCTAACCATTTTTTATGAATTTATGGTGAATTTTCAAAGTCACTATCGATTTCATTCTTCTACATAGCTTTCCATAACAAACTTCTAATTTATACTAACTTCTTCTTATTTTTCCACTTGTCAATTTAGTCCCATCCCTTGCTTTAAACCATCAATTCATCATCTCCTTCATCAAATAATTATTCAAAATAATTCTCTCTAATTTTCTTTCTTTGCCAAATGGTCACTTAACTTTGACTAATTGTCAAAATGGTCTCTAATTTAATTCAACATCGATTTAGCATTCTAACATCAATTTCACATCTTCAAAATCATTAATTACATAAATACACCCCAATTTTATGAAATTGAGATTCGGTCCCTTAACTTTAAAGCTTGCCGAATTGGTCCCTAAAATTTTAACATAGGGTTTTGCTTCCAAATAATAAATCAAGCTTCCTAGATTGTTAATCCTACATGACAAACCCTAAATTAAAATTATACCCATAAACCTAATCATATTCATAATAATCAAAATAATGTAGAGTTAAAATCGTAACTCAAAAATATGATTTTAACATCATACTAGCTTGTTTTCAACTTGAATTCAACCATGGAATCATAAAATCTCAAAAGCCCCAATTTTTTTTCCTAAACCCTAATTTCTTTCTCATGTAAATTCTCATCAATCAAGCATGGATTCCATGAATTATTGATATCAAAAGATAGAGCTTGAAGAGTAGAACAACTTTGTAGTTGAAGAGATTACTTAAAAACTGAGTTTGGGGGCTTGAATCGAGCATGGAAAAATTTTCTCTTTCTTTCCCTAGCTCTAATGTTTTTGGGCTGGAAAAGATGAATATTTTGTTCATATTTTCACCATTAAATTACCCTTGTAATATATAAATGAATTTTAAATTCATTTAAATAGGAAATTACCAAAGTGCCCTTTTATATAATAACGGTTGAGATTGATTTATCATCAATCAAGGGCCAAGATTTAAATCATCAATTTCTTCTTCCAAAAATAAGCATTGTAACTTCAAATATTTCAAAATTGTCATCCTTGCCAAATAACCAACTTGCCCTCCAACTATTCTTTATTTACTAGTTTGCCATTCTTGTAAAAATCTAATCTGAGTCTAGTTGGAATCCAACCAACTACAATAAAATACTCATAAAATAGTATTTTATAACTTTTCCATAAATTTGGACATGTCTTTAAAATGCCAATTCGATCCAACTACGATTTCCAAATTTTTGAACTTTATTGCTTTATAGCCATTAATACAAACTCCGTACGAAAATCTGGGTAACATGGAAAGGTCACTCTTGGGGGTAAACTATTCATTTATAGGGTTAAATACACAACTTTTGAAAATTACACTTTGGTCCTTGAACTTTTCCAAAGTTTACACTTTAACCCCTGAACTTTCAAAATTTTCATTTTGGTCACTAGCCAAAAAGTGGGATATTACAATTCTCCCCCTTAAGAAAATTCGTCCTCTAATTTTCACCACATACCTGATTCAAAAACAATGAGAAAATTGTTTTCTCATATACTTTTCTCTTTCCCTAGTCACTTTTTCGACTTCATAATTTCTTTCAAAGAACTTTAACAAGCGAGATCATCTTATTTCTTAATTCTTTGACTCCATGTGCCAATATCTTTACTGATTCTTCCTCATAAATCAAATCTAGTTGAATCTTTATTCTCTTCCGAAGTAATGATATGAAAAAGGGTATGATCGATACTTCTTGAGCATCGATATATAAAATATACTGTGAATCTTTTCTATTTCCGGAGGTAAGGCTTGCGAATAAGCAATCGGACCAACTCTTTTCATAATCTTATGTAGTCCAATAAATCTCAGACTCAACTTCCCTTTTTGTCCAAACCATAACACCTCCTTCCAATGTGAAACTTTTAAGGAATACTTTATCCTTAACTTCATATAAATATCTTTTCTGAAAATCTATTGTGTCAAAACTCTCAATTCTTTTGCAATCTATGCCTAAGCAGGCTGATCCATAATCTCATCTAATGTCTGGAAGAAAAACTCTTAATCCAGAACATACATATCATATTACTCTAGTGCCTCTGCACCATGCTAAACTGAGGGTAGAACATTATTATTAACCTCATCACTCTCGTGAATCTCTTATTGATCCACTAGTCTAAACACCTGACATGATTCTTTTACCCTCACACATTGGAATTTTAACATTATTATCACAATGAAGGAAGCAATTGCATCCATTCAAACAAGTAAAATCATCAGTAATTTCGGCATCCTAGTAGCATGTATACACTTTTGACCTTTACCATACTTCGTTTAGCTCTAGAATCGGCTAAACCTGTAGCTATGATACTAATAAATGTAACACCCCCTTCCCGTACCCGTACACCAGATACGAGTCGGAAATGTTTTGACTTCTTTATTCAATGATCAGGGTAATTTAAAACTTTCATAAAACTTCTTCATGGTCACCCATCCTAAAATTTCTCCAACCCAAGCAAGCTTAACTTTATTTAAAACCGGCATAACTTATTTATCTGAGCTTCAAATCATAAATCAACTATCTTAGCAGACAACTCATCGCCTAAGGTTATTCTTAACCTTGAATCTTTCCAAAAATGCCAATTATCATGAACTCATAACGAACTTTAAAGACCAAACACAACTCAAGTAGGTTTAGCAAGTATACATGCCACTACAAAAATCAAACCTTAATTATGATGTCATTACTGTGGTTACTTGTTGAGCTTTCCAATATTGATGCAATGCTCTTCTCACTTTCATCTTGATTTACCGATTTGTGCAAAATCAACACACGCTAAGGTACGAACTTAGTGAGGCATAAGATGAGAACATATATAAAATACTTTATAGTGCATAATACTATTAAAAGCATGATATCCTTTTAAACATGTAATCTGTTATGCAGAAATGTCTATGCATAAAAACATACTGTAAACGTTATACTTTAAAAGCATATATTCATCTTGTAAAGTCATATCTGTACTATAAAAGTACTATTCTTCTTTATGAGCATCGTAACTGCCAACTCAAAAGGTTGGATCTCGACACCATAGGGTACCGTCATAACTACCAACTCAAAAGGTTGGATTTCGACACTATAAAGCATTGTAACAACCAACTCATAGGTTAGATTTCGGCACCATAAGGTATCGTCATAACTGCCAACTCAAAGGTTGGATTTTGACACTACAAAGCATCGTAGCTGCCAACTCATAGGTTGGATTTTGACACCATAAGGTATCGTCATAAATGCCAACTCAAAGGTTTGATTTCGACACTATAAAGCATCGGAACTGTCATTCTCAATATTATACTTCCAAGGCAACTTTAAAACAATTCTTGCAATATGAAAAGTAACAAATACCACATATACATTTCACATCATGTAAAATATCTTCATAGTGGAGCAGTTCATACTCCAATATGTTCATCAACTTTTCATGGTATAAACCATTTGTAAACATAAATTTATACCATAATCTTTAAAATCATTAAAATAATATATCATGCAAAAACATGTATCCACTCACCTGAGCCATTTATTAGCAAGTCTCAGTAAATTCTACTCGATCCTTTCCTTTATAGAACTTCAAACCTTCTTTGATTCGGACTTGACTTCATTTATCACATGAATAAGATACAATATTTGTTAGATTCAAATCTAACGTCACCATAAACATGATGTCTTAATACAATCATTTGAATATAAATTTTCTAAATATTTTTCCTTTCTTCCTTGTACTGTTCAGAAACTCATTTTGGGTCCTTAATGATCATTCTGAACTTCCAATAATTCTTCCGAGCTTGTTATCAAACATTTAGATACACGAAGTATCAATTTCTATTTTCTGGCAACTTGCGCTACCTTCAAAGATTTACTTACACCAGGCAGAATACATACAGGATCTTAATTTCCTTTATAATGGAGAAACTAGATTCGATAAAGATTCTAACGGTATAAGCCAAATAAATTAATAAAAGCTACAAAAATTATGAAAATTCTTCAAACTCCCGTCACAGACTGTCCAGACCCAAAACTGCTCTGAAAATTTTCTGATCTTCATTCGATTAAAAATTCATATCTTTTAACTCGAAACTCGAAACCCGTTTCTGTTTTTTAGACATGAAACTAGACGAACACATCTTTACAACGGTATAAAATTCACCATCTAACCATTTTTATATGATTTATGGTGAATTTTCAAAGTCACTGTCAGATTTCAAACTTCTACATAGCTTTCCATAATAAACTTCTAATTTATACTAACTTCTTCTTATTTTTCCACTTGTCAATTTAGTACCATCACTTGCTTCAAACCATCAATTCATCATCTCCTTCATCAAATAATTATTCAAAATAATTCTCTCTAATTTTCTTTCTTTGCCAAATGGTCACCTAACTTTGACAATTTGTCAAAATGGTCCCTAATTTAATTCAACATCGGTTTAGCATTCTAACATCAATTTCACATCTCCAACATCATTAATTACATAAATACACCCCAATTTCATGAAGTTCAGATTCGGTCCCTTAACTTTGAAGCTTGTAGAATTGGTCCCTAAAATTTTAACTTAGGGTTTTGCTTCCAAACAACAAATCAAGCTTACTAGATTATTAATCCAACATCACAAACCCTAAATTAAACTTAAACCCATAAACCTAATCATCTTCATAATAATCAAAATAATGTAGTGTTTAAATCCTAACTCAAAAATATGATTTTAACATCATACTAGCTTGTTTTCAACTTGAATTCAGCCATGGAATCATAAAATCTCAAAAGCCCCAATTTTTTTAATAAACCCTAATTTCTTTCCCATGTAAATTTTCATCAATCAAGCATGGATTCTATGAATTATTGATATCAAAAGATATAGCTTGAAGAGTAGAAAAACTTTGTAGTTGGAGAGATTACTTAAAAACTGAGTTTCGGGGCTTGAATTGAGCTTGGAAAATTTTTTCTCTTTCTTTCCCTAGCTCTCATGTTTTTGGGCAGGAAAAGATGAATATTTTGTTCATCTTTTCACCATTAAATTACACTTGTAATATATAAATGAATTTTAAATTCATTTAAATAGGGAAATTACCAAAGTGCCCTTTTATCCAACAGTTGAGATTGATCTTATCATCAATCAAGGGCCAAGATTTAAATCATCAATTTCTTCTTCCAAAAATAACCCTTGTAACTTCAAATATTTCAAAATAGCCATCATTGCCAAATGACCAACTTGCCCTCTAACTACTCGTTATTTACTAGTTTGCCATTCTTGTAAAAATCTAACTGAGTCTAGTTGGAATCCAACCAACTGCAATAAAATACTCATAAAATAGTATTTTATAACTTTTCCATAAATTTGGATCTGTCTTTAAAATTCCAATTCGATCCAACTACGATATCTAAATTTCTAAACTTTATCGCTTTATAGCCATTAATACAAACTCTGAACGAAAAATTCAGGTAACATGGAAAGGTCACTCTTGGGGGTAAACTATTCATTTACGGGGTTAAATACACAACTTTTGAAAATTACACTTTGGTCCCTAAACTTTTCCAAAGTTTACACTTTAACCCCTAAACTTTCAAAATTTTCATTTTGGTCACTAGCAAAAAATTGGGATATTACATGTCATCACTCCTAAGAAAAAAGAACTACAATTAGACTTGATACATGAAGAGGTGTTAGTAAAAATACTGGTATATGGAGTTAAAGAATTAAGGAATAAGAAAAAATACATTGGTTAAGGCCCTAAGAAGAAATCACAAGGTCGAAGAAGCCACTTGAGAGTTTGAGAAGAAAATGAGGGAGTAATATCTGCAATTTTTTGAAACACGTATGTTTTGAAAATTCGAGGACGAATTTTCTTAAGGGGGTGGAATTGTAATATCCCAAATTTTGGCTAGTGAAAAAATGTAAATTTTGAAAGTTTTGGGGTTAAAGTATAAACTTTGGAAAAGTTTGGGGACTAAGGTGTAAATTTCCCCAACAAGTAATTTTATTCAGTATAAGAGTAAATCGAATTAAAACAGGTACCTTGATATCGGTTTTAATAATTAAGATGCAGAAAAAGGAACCGAATTTGGATCTAATGAAATTGTTAAGCGTGCTTAGGCCAGAGAAATACAATGATGGGTGACCTTCGGGAAGGTCCCATCAAAGTGTTTCTGATTGATATTTTGGACTCAGTAAGAGTAGAGAAAATTTGTATGGATTATCGATAAAGGAATTCTAAGAGTAGAGAAAATTCATATGGATTATTGATAAGTATCGAAAAAATAGACTGAGTTAAGAAAATTCAGTCTAAGTCAATGGAAAATGAAGTTTTTATAGGATAATAGAGTTCATTTCACGAATATGGAAATACAGAACATTCGGAATAAATTCAATAGCACATAAAAAGGTAAAATCGTAGTAGAAGTATTTTATGAATATCAGGAAAATCAGATCGAACTAAAATTTCAGAGACTGGTCCAAAATCCATGGAAAAGTCATAAAATACTATTTTATGAATATTTTATTATAATTGGTTGGATTCCAACTAGATTTAGTTTAATTTTTACAAGAATGGCAAACTAGTAAATAAAAACTAGTTTGAGGGTAAATTGGTCATTTGGCCCCAATGGGAATTTTGAAATATTTAAAAAGTTATAAGGGCAAATTTTGGAAAGTGGAAATGGGAGATTTAATCTTGGCCCTTGATTGATGATAAGATCAATCTCAACCATTGGATTAAAAGGGCATTTTAGTAATTTCAATATCTAAATGAATTTAAAATTCATTTATACAAGACATGTGGCCGAATTGGATGAAAAATAAAAGATGAAGACCATTCTTCATCTTAAAATTTCAAAATATGAGGGCGAGAAAGAAAGAAAATTGGAGAAAAAATTTTCATGTTCGATTCAAGCCCCAAAACTCGATTTTTAAGTAATCTCATCAACTACAAAGTTGTTCTACTCTTCAAGCTCTATCTTTTGGTGTAACTAATTCATGAAATACATGCTTTATTGATGAGAATTTTCATGAGAAAGAAATTAGGGTTTATCGACTAAATTGGGGGTTTTGAGATTTTATGATTTCATGATGAAATTCAAGTTGAAACCAAGTTTGTGTGATGTTAAAATCATGTTATTGAGTTGGTATTTAAACCCTACATATTTTAGTTTGTATGAAGATGATTAGGGTTTATGGATTCAAGTTTGATTTAGGGTTTGTGATGTTGAATAAATGATCTAGTAAGCTTGAATTTGTTATTTGGAAGCAAAACCCTAAATTAAAGGTATAGGGACCATTTTGGCAATTTTGAAAATTAAAGGATTAATTTGAATATTTATGATTTTGAAGTGTATTTATGTTATTATTGAAGTTGGAGATGTGAAATTGAAGTTAGAATGCAAAACTGATGTTAAATCGAGTTAGTGACCATTTTGATAAATTGTCAAAGTTAAGTGACCGATCCAGAGATGAGGTTTTTGATAAGGATTAAATCTGATTTTTAGTTGAAATAATAGAATTCAAGTAGTAATGTTGATTTGAGGACTAATTTACAAAGTTAAGAAGTTTGAATCCGTATCTTTGAATTTTTAGTGACTATTTCGGAAAGAACGAAAAATTAAATGAATTATTTTTGAATATTTATTTGATGAAGAAAGTGATACATTGGTGGTTTGAAGCAAGTCATGGGACTAAATTGACAAGAAGAAAAATAAGAATAAGTTAGTATAAATTAGAAGTTTATTATGGAAAACTATGTAGAAGACTGGTTTTGGTAGTAAGTTTGAAAATTCACCATAAATTCTACAAAAATGGTTAGAAGGTGAATTTTATACCGATGTAAATATTTGTTCATATAGTTTCTCCTCCAACAACCGGAAACTGATTTTGAGTTCCGAGTCAAAAAATATGAATTTTTAAGTGACGAAAGGTCAGAAAATTCAGCACCAGTCTGTTCTGAATTCCAGCATTGTAATTGACTTTGAAAATTCGCCATAAATCGTACAAGTTGAATTTGGGCTATTAATTTTTATGGTTGAAAAGATTACTGAATCTAGTTTCTTTTAGAACAAATGAAATCGAATTCCGAGTTTTAGAATATTTTATAGAAATATGTCTTTGAAGGTAGTGCAATCTGTCAGAAAATGAGAATTGATGCATTTTGTATCTAAGGTTAATTAGTAAGCTTAAAAGGGGTTAATGGAAGCTCTAAATGGTCATTAAAGACCAAAAATGGGTTTTGGACAGTATAAGGAAGGAAGGAAAAACTTTTGGAAATTTTGTATATTCGAATGACTAGATTGGATAACATGTTTAAAGTATTGTTAGATTTGAATCTAACGAATGTTATTCGTATTTATATGATCAATGAAGTTTGATTCGGATCAAAAGAAGGGTCGAGGTAATATGAAGGAAAGGATCGAGTAGAGCTTAGTGAGGCAAGCTAATAAATGGCTCAGGTGAGTGTATTTTTACATATTTTATATATATAATATGAGAAAGAAATATAATATGTCAACCTAGAACGATTTGAAAGAAAAAGAATTTGAAACATAAATTGATATATTTTACAATAATTTTTAAATGGTTTATAGTGATCTTTACAAGATATTGATGTTAAAAGCCATTTGTATGATTATTGAGATTCTTGGTATAATTGGCATGCCAATGAGGTGGAGTATAGTGATATAGTGATACAGTGACGCTGTGTTCTACAGCTATGACCTAGTGATACAGTGGTGTTGTATATGTGTACAACAATTATATAGTGAAGCAATGATGCTGTGTTCTACAGATATGACCTAGTGATACAGTGGTGTTGTATATGTGTACAACAATTATATAGTGAAGCAGTGATGCTGTCATGTGCATACTCAATAGTGACTCGCATACCATGCATTCTCAATTACATTACATTGGGCTATAAAATGAATAAAAAGTAACAAGTACAAGTGATCTAAAGGAAAGTGAAAGTGATACGATTCAAATGATAATAAGTGATTTACTAGATATTTGATTTGACATGGCATTGCCTTATATATGTATATGAGATGTTGATTGTTACAGGTTACATGACAGAGGAACGACTTCTATAAGTCATTCTATACGATTCTAAATTCTTATATGTTATATTCAGTATTTTATTTATTATGCAATTTTTATTAAAATTAAAGTGTTGTACTTTGATTTATAAGTTTTGCCTCACTAAGTTCGTACTTAGGGTGTGTTTGTTTCACACGTAGATTAAGATGAAGTATTTGAAGAGGAGTCGAGCATGCTAATCAAGCTTCAATCTGCAAAACATCAGTAAGATATTCTAGCTTATGATAATCTCTAGTGGGCATGTAATTATTTAATTTCTAGTAGAGTATGATCATTAAATTAAACTAAATGATAGATAAGTAATCAGTTTTGATGATGAATCGTATATGGATAAAGTAAAATAAGACATTAGCTTTGTAACAGAATAAAGCTAAGGTAGAAAGGATAATTACTTTGCTGATATGAATAATCGGTAATCGCATAAAGATTTTAAAGTCAAGAAAGGGCTGAGATAGCGAACCTAGTTTTCACCCTGAATTGGACTGTTGTTTTTAATAATTGCCAAATATGGTTTAAAATAATTAATTCATGGTTGAAACTAGCTAACTACACATAGGTTGTGTTTTCAAGAAATCCGAGAAAGGGTTAGATTTACAAACTAAAATTTGTAAATACTTGTAAAAAAAATTATAAGTCCAGATTTCTTTAAACGACTCCATAACATCTTTATGTATATTCAATTTATGAGTATACGTTAAGGGTGTTCCACTAATGGTATAATCCATATAAATTAATAAATTCTACAAAAATTATGAAAGATCACTGAATTCACGTCACAGACTGTCCAGGCAGAAAATTGTTTATAGTTTTTCTGACCTTCATTCGAATAAAAATTCATATCTTTTAACTCAGAACTCGAAATCAGTTTCCGTTTGCTAGAAACGAAACTAGACTAACAAATCTTTTGAACGGTATAAAATTCATCATCTAACTATTTTTGTAGAATTTATGCCGAATTTTTAAACTTATTGCCATAATTTAAATTCCAACATAACTTCTAATTTACACCAACTTCTCCCTGTTTATCTACTTGTCAATTTAGTCCCATCACTTTACTTCAAATGACCAGAATAAAGCTTGTATTCATTTTTTCTCTTTACATCCTTCATCAAAATAGGCCCAAACCTTTACTTCTTTAATTTCTCTTGGTTTGTCGATATGGTCACCAAATTTCAAATTTAAGGATTCAAGCTTCTTAACTTTGCAAATTAGTCCTCCAATCAACATTACTACCTTAATTCCATCATTTTAACTAAAAATCAGATTTACTCCTTCTACATATCTTCTTTACCGAATAGACCATTCAAGTTTGACAATTTGTCAAAATGGTCACTAATGTGATTAATCGTCGGTTTAGCATTCTAACTTCATTTTCATGTCTCTAACATCCTTAATAATATAAATACACATTCAATTCATAAAAATTGGATTTTTTCCCTTAATTTTGAAGCTTGCCGAAATGGTCCATATGTATTTAACTTAGGGTTTTGCTTTCAAACGACAAATCAAGCTTGCTAGATCATTAATCCAACATCACAAACCCTAAGTTAGACTTGAATCCATAAACCCTAATCTTCTCTATACAAACCAAAAGATATAGGTTTTAAATCCCAACTCAATAACATGATTCTAACATCATACAAGCACGATTCTAACTTAAAATCAACCATGGATTCATAAAATCATAAAAGCCCCAATTTGTTCATAAACCCTAATTTCTTCCTCATATCAAATCCCATCAACCAAGCAAGTATTCTATGAATTATTTACATCAAAATATTGAGCTCGAAGAGTAGAACAACTTTGAAGTTCGAAAGATTAACTGAAAACTGAGATTTGGGGCTTAATTCGAGCTTGTAAAATTTTTCTCTTCTTTTTCTCTTCACCAACGTTTTGGAAAGTATTTTGCTGATAATTACTTCATATGTCATGTATTTAAGACACTTGTATTATGAAAAAAATGAATTTTTAATTCAATAAATTCCACTTTCCAAAAATACCCTTCAACTAGATATATATTTCTAATTTGCCATTTTTAACATTCCAACTAGACTTAGATGGATTCTAATCAGCCACTATTCATCAATAAAAGAAATTTCAAAATTCCTTCTATGTCCATTTTGGGCGAAATGACCAAGCTGCCCTTTACCGATCAACTTATTCACAAAATTGCCATTTTGTGTCATTTCAATTGATCTAAATTTTTCCTGACCTTTTTAACATCCAAATACCTATAAAATGATATTTTATGACTCTTCTAAGGTTCATGGAACTATCTTTGAAATTTTAGCTCGATCTAATTTGCCGATGATTACTTAGAACTTTTATTACGATTTTTCGATATTCAAATTATCGAATTGAATCCGTGACTTCATATTATTCCATCATCTAATAATTTTTCTTGTATTTCCACTCATCCATACAGATATGGGACTTTCCCATATGGTGATCGATCATAAGGCCTGAGCACTCTTAACTACGAAGTTCAATCAAAATTCGGTATCTTGAACTGCATTTTTCTTCCTGAAACTTTTATCATCTTTCGTATCATATCTTGTCTTATCCATATATAGAATAAAAATAATGACCGAATAATTTTCTTTATTCGAGTCATATATCTGGGCATCCCTAATTATTCGACTGAGAATAACTTTTTACATTATTCTCTCTCATACCGAAATTCGGGTAGTTCCAAAATACACATTCTAACCCAGTCTATCCATCCATGGAATAAAAATTCTTAATGGTAAAATTCTTCATTAGGGGCTCATATTTTTCCCATCTTTATTCTCTAAACACCAACTTTTGAAAAGCTATCATTTTGGTCACTAAATTTTAAACTTCAATTCTCATTCCAATTTTCCTCAGATTTTGACCAAACTTTGTAAGTACCCTAATTAGCTTGCCCTCTATCATCTGATGCTTTTAAATCTCAGAAATTCCTTTTCCATAACCCATAATCGAAGAAATCCTAACTCTTGCATTTTTATCATTTTAGTTAGTAATTTAGCTTTTAAGCTACTAACTTAGTAACAAAATGACCTTAATATTGTTTAACGAAATTCTGGAGTGTTACAATAATTGTATACATATGATTAGTGGACTGTTTTGGTTAAATTCAAGCATGTCTTGGACTATTTTGAATGTATAATTGTATACATATGATTAGTGGACTATGTTGCTTAAATTCAAGCATGTCTTGGACTGTTTTGAATGTATAATTGTATATACATTATTAGTGGACTATTTTGGTTAAATTCAAGCATGTCTTGGAGTGTTTTGAACATATATGAGTATCTCATGAATATGACATGATACGTTGTTATCTTATGTGCCAAGTAACTTGCGTACAAATATGCTAGTCTGATAACTTGTGAGATAAGTAACAATGTTCACGAAATGCTATGTTTGATAACTTATATGAAAAGTTACCATGTTCATGATATGCTATGTTAGATAGCTTGTGTGACAAGTATCAATTGTCTATGATATGCTATGTTAGATAGCTTATGTGACAAGTATCAACGGTCTATGATATGCTATGTTAGATAGCTTGTGTGACAAGTATCACCTGTCTATGATATGCTATGTTCAATATCTTGTATGAAAAGTATCACATGTCTATGATATGCTATGTTGGATAACTTGTGTGATAAGAAACCATGACCTGGATATGTTACATGTAATATCTTAAGTGTTAAGTAACTCCTGAATATGATATGTCATGCTCATTGTCTTTCTATTGATAATTGAGTATCAAATTGGGTGAATAGATATGCTTGTTCGAATGCTCATGTATATTTATGTTCATGCATTATTTGAGTACCCCTTTGTATATATGGAAATGCTTTGCTGGGGCAGCTATATATATGTATATATATATATGCTTTATGTGAGTAATCAAGTATACTTGTGTATGCTTTGTTTCAACATTATGTGTGTTTATGTTCATGCCTAATTCAAATACCATGTATAAGAATAAGTGCTTGTTTGTGTGTGTCTTGTCTTAATATGACTAACCTCTTATCCAAGCCTAGTATGTGAAAGGATAGATTATTGTTTCATATTAATAGTCACTTTAAGCTACCTCGCTAAGCCTATGCTTACTCTATCCTTTCAATGTATTTCAGGATGAACTTGCTTATGAGTACTTTCTGAGCTCGGACGAGATCACGAGTGTCAAGGTGTATGTTCCTATTCTCCTTAAGAACTCCTAGATAGTGGCACATAGTTGTTAAGAATGCATTGTGCATTACAAATTCTTATTTGATTAAATATGTTTATAAGCTTTATAAGTATTCAAAGCTTTATATGGGGCCTTTAATTATTTCATAGTTGCTTGCTATATTAGTTATAATTGTTAGTATGATTGTATGGTTGTTTAAATATCTATATATGCCTTATGTTGTTAGATCACCTTGATGTCATGTGTGTATGTGGGGTGATATATATATATATATATTATCATGTGTTAAACCCTAAAAAGGTAACGTAGTTCGTATGATTAAATTGATGGTTAAAATAAAAAATTGGTAAGTATATTTATGAATATGTATATGATAATGCCATGCGAATATGATTTGATTCGAATGAGACTAGTGTACATGATTATATACTTGTTATAATCTTCAGATGGTTGCCCGTATATCTACATATATGGAAATCATTGTTATGCCTAATTCAAGAATCACATGGTTTAATTAACCTTTAAAAGAGAAATTTGTTATAGTCTTTTCTCTTTTAACCGTTCAAATGATAAACATGAACTGGATTAGACCTAAAACTTGAATAGCTAAAGCTGGTTATTCAAACTTTTAAGATCAGTCTTAACTTTTTCTGGATTTTATTTAAGTGTGCTTCGTATATTGGGAGTTTATCAAATAAAGTATAAACTGTGAGCTATCAAATGATTGTTTCGTATAATGTGTGAGCATACCAGCTTGAACATGAAATGTATCGTGGACTTGATCTTTGAAAGTTACTAAAAAGTTTTAAATCCCCCTGATTTCTAGTTGCATGCTTAGTTGAAATTTGTTAAAACATCTTATGTTTGTTTGGATTTTGTTCAGTAACACTTCTTAAACTGGCTTCCTCCTAGGCGGGGTAAGGGGTGTTACACATCGAGAAGAGAACTGAGATCGAATATGTTCATATTCCTTGAAGAGAATCATGAGATATAGATTAACTAAGGTTGAGGTAGCTCTGGCTTGGGTTTGAAAGGATGTTGAGGCTTATGTTGCGAAGTTACCTCGATTGTGTTATTAAATCAGGGGTGGATGATGTTGGGTTTCAGAAGTTGTGTTGTTAGGGATCCTTTCCTGAGATGTTATAGATGATTTTATTGGAGTTTTCTTTTAGTTGTGAAGTTAGGTTCGGTGTTGAAAAGTACTTTTGTATGGCTCCCGAGTTCTTTTAAGAAGTGATGGCGAGTAGAAATAAAGTGTAAAGGTTGCGGCATCTTTGTGTTCTGAGGTGGCAAGATGAATCTTATCTGATAATCAAGTTTGGTTAATAGGGTTTGTAGTGAAGCGACTGTTCGTAATTGAGGTAGGAGCAAGTTTTGGCAAGTTGAATGATATGTTATGAGGATGAGACTAAGTTGTGTATGTTCGATCCGTGAATGTTGTTAGTAAGTGTGAATTGTTAAACATGCACAATACAAAACACTTATATGTATATACTAAATATGTCATCACATGCATACATTTGGGCATGACACTAGAGGTTTCGCATATATGTACATAGGCATCTATGAGGGCATATAGGTAATCATGCATACATATGTTCACACTTACGGATGACTTTTCGTAGACCGATGAAACTTTGATGGAGGTTAGCCTAGCGAGGAGGTTCTTTAGGAACTTACAGAGTTTAGAAATTAAAGTATATTTTTAGAGGTTGAAGTTGTGTTAGATTTGCGTGGTTTTCGAGGGTTAATTTATTGTTATCGAAATTCGTTGAGAAATTCTCTAAGGTTGTCGTGTTGTTAGCGAAGTTGTGGCATTAGAGATGTCTTGTGGTTCGCAGGATCACATTAGACATGATAGTCCGAAGTTGGCTATAGAAGGACGAGTTGTTGCACCTGCTGTGTACCATAGAGAGGCCAAGGGCGCAGTCAAGGTCATTTTTAGAGCAGAGAGGATGGTCAGAGGACAGTTGCTCATACCGTAGCAGTTCAACCTGAGGGTAGTGTACCGGCAAAGGTTTCGCACATCGTGTTGGAAGGAATGATACAGTTGTGATTGCAGGTACATTTACTTTGCAATCCATACCATGGCTTTCTTTGATAGATTTTGGTTCTACACATTCATACATCTTGCGCGAACATGCATGTTTGCTTGATATACTTGTAGAGGTGTTAGATGTTGGTATATGGTTAACTAGTTCTTTTGGTGAGACAGTAGTTGCTAGGAGGTTGTATAGGAGATGTCCTTTGATGGTTCAAGGTCATGTGTTTGAGGCAGATTTGATGGAGTTGTCGTTTTATGGTTTTGATGTATCTTGGAGATAGATTGGTTGTCTGAACATAGGGTTGTGATTGATTTTGAGGCCAAGCGAGTTTCACTGAACTTGCTGAAGATTATGAAGTAGTGATTGTGGGCAAGAATGTTAAATTCTTGTCCAATCTTGTTTCGGCTTTGAAAGTGTAGTAGTTGTTTGGACTTGGGGGTTAAGCATAAATAGCTTTTGTTATGAACCGAAATATGAAGGAGGCGCTATTCTAGGATATCTGTACCGTTTGTATGAGTATTATGTTATGTTTTGTATATGAGTATTATGTTATATTTTGTATGAGTATTATGTTATATCATGTAAAATTATTTTTAGTAATGTATTTTTATTTAATGTAGATTTTTTTATATATGAGTACTATGTTGTATTTTTTAATATATCATAATATATTTGTAACACCCTCAACCTGGTTTAGAAGAAAACCGGAATCGAAGATATCACTGCAAAGAATTTTAGAAAACACGTAATCGCAAACTATTTTTTTGTCCATATGAGAAGTACACAATTACCAATCAATTAGACATGTAAGGACCAACGTATTTAAACTACCAATCAATATTACAAAACATCGCAGTGGACAAGACTTCCAAATTACTTCATTAAAAGGTTCTTTACGTATGACTTTTCAACTTAATAAAAGTATTAGCAACTCTTACAACCTTCAAGCATAGCCTATCACAACATCATATAACTTATATAAGTCTCAATAATCCACGTATGAACATTCATGGACTCTATTTTGGTCAAGTCATTAACTAATGTAAGATACCATTCCAATATACATAGGTTTACTCTATCCCAAGATTCGAATTCCATATTTCTATAGTATCCCAAACGACCAAATTGCATGCATGCATAATTGATTCCATCAAAACTTATATCTTTACACAAAGAAATATTTACCATTATCACATAATTCCATTGAACATGTACTAAACACACATAAGCTCAATCATATAACATTACATGACCTTTGTTTTGAAATTGAGTAAACTATTAACTCATTGATTTGTATTCTAAACGATTCCTTATAAAACCATTTTAGTATCATCATATTATAACAACAAGGATTCTGAAATTTGTCAAATCTCATAATCAACAATTATTCTATTTACCTAGAAATCTTTACAAAATCAAAGTCCTAAAACATTACATTAGCAACTTAAATTATTCAATTGTTAATAATAAGTATACATCAAATTTAACATATCTTAATTAACAAGAAAGCATTCGGTTACTTCTCTGTCCAAGCTCAGTTAACAAGCAAATTTAATATGTCCAAGCTTAGTTAACAAGCAAATTTAAACATAGTAAATCAATTACAGTCCAATGTCCATAAAACAATCCATAACTACATAATTTCAATTACTCTAATACAAATGCATTATGCCACCATTCTAGGAGTTCCAAGGTAGAATCTAGACAACTACAAAATCTTTAAGACTTGACTTGGAACTTCTCCACACGATCTACACAAGGAACATAATATAACCTGCAAATGCATGGAAATGGATGCATTAGGCTTATATAGCCAAAGTGAGGTAGTAACCTTAAATGACAAAGCATATTGACAGTGATTTCAAATGGAAGTCCAAAAGAAAACAAGCATATGTTAACACTAGGTGTTTACGTCTTAATCTTATCTTAAACATGGCCTCATTAGAAGCTTTATCCGAGATCATATCCTTCCAAGTCTTAGTCGAATTCTTTCAGAGTTACCGAGTTCCTTTGAATTTCTTATCGAACTTATCAAAGTTCACAACTTATCTTATTGTAGCCTTAACAAGGCTTATCGAAGTACTTATCAGAGCTTTCAGAGTTCTTACTAAAACTTATATGAGTTCATAACATTGCTTATCAAAGTTTCCTTTCGAAATTTAATATCCGAGTTCATCTCTTTTAAATCATTTGCCTTAGATCACATTTGGACATAGGTAACATTGGTCCGTGTTTGACCGTATTGGTCCGTGTTATACATAGCTCAAAGCACATAGCAATGGCTAGTATCGGAAACCTAACAATCCTAACTTCTCAACTATACGACCAAACTGTCGCCAATCTCCGTATCATCTCCCCCATTATCTCCTACTGTTGCCAAAATATCACATATAAATGGGGAGTCCCCCGAGCTATAGCTCATGGACCGTAGTCCCTGAAATATATATACCTTTGTACCATGCCAAATAGTCCAAGTCCTTCCATTACTCAGGCAACTTACGTATCTTATGCTTAAGATTAAAAGGGTATCTTATGCTACAAGCAATCTTACTTGGTTCTTTACTTAGTGTCTTTTAGCATACGATAGCTTTTAGCTCATTGGAGCATGAATTCTTATAACCTTTAAGCTTAATGTTGTTTATTGTATTTTATGTTTCCAAGGATTAAGGGTTAATATCAATTCAAGGCAAGGCTCATATAGATAAATACTTTAATTCTACCATCATTCCACATCATAAATGAGCATAGAATGTATTCATGTTGCATATGTAATGCATACCTTAACCATGAGACTTCAATGCCATGTATGTATCCCAACCCAAATGCTCTATGTGAGCCTCATGCAAGAATGATCATGTATGATCCATACTTTAACAATTAACACAACAATCTAATAGAAACAAAGATCGGAGTGACTCCGTGTCACCCAAAACAAATGCAACTATTTTCACCTCTTATCCTGAAGTTACGGGATACCTGAATCCACCATTACCCTAGCTTTCAACTAGCTCTTCCATTTTGACGTACTTATTCTACTCTTCCTCTTCCTTGTCATAGTATGTACCTCAAATAGATGAACACATCATTAAAACCGATTCCAGTCGTTCATAAGAGTTGATTGTTGTCATCAAAACTATATATCAATCAAATTAATTAAACATTCTGTCCTTTTACTAAATTTTATTCATAGCTATCGATTATTCTTATTTTACAAACTAATCAAATTCCTCATTTACTATTCAAACAGCTCCATAGTATGTACATATTTACATCAAACAGTCCTCAAAGCATGTATACACAATTATACATTGCAAAACAGTCCAATATTTACTCATTTACATCAAAGCAGTCCATGCTTTCATATGTGTACATAAATCCATTTAAAACTGTCCACTTAACTTCATGTTTATGCAATTTAATCCAATTCGACTTACATACATAATTTCATAGCAAAACAGCCCACATATTCTCATGTTTACACAATTTAATCCAATTAGACATTCATACATAATTTCACAGCAAAACAGCCCACATGTTCTCATGTTTACACAATTTCTCCAATAAGACATACATACATAATTTCATACCCAAAACAGTCCACATTATCTTTTAATTGCACAAAACAGTCCCAATTAACATGTTCACATAATTTCTCATAACAAAACAGTCCACTTGATCTTATAAATACACAAAACAGTCCCAATTAGCATGTTCATATAATTTTACACATTAAAACTGTCCTCAATTTCTCATGTTTACATAAATTAATCCAATTTAGACATGGATACATAATTTCATACCCAAAACAGTCCACATGATCTTTTAATTACAAAAACAGTCCACTTTAAATGTTTATTAGGCCATTTCATGTTTTAACTTAACAGTTTAGTCCCCATTTGACTTCTACAACAGTCCTTTATCAATCTAATTTAATTCATAACAGCCCATAGAGTGAAATTATCAAGCAAAGTAACCACTTTAGATTTTCAATTGCAACCTACATATTCTAATCATGTAAAGGCTTAATCGAACTACCCATTTTGCTTCAAGCAAAATTAAGATTCTCTAATAACATATTAACGTTGAAAACTGCCCTCTCAATGTCATAAAAACTCAACAATTTAACATGTGTATCATTAATCAATGCAGTCCACTTCATTCGACCAAGCAAACCATCATAAACAATCAATTCATATAATTTAAAATTATGGCACAAGGATATACTCTTAATAAGCTAACAACTTGAACATATAGGATCATATTACATGAATTTTGGCAAAACAAAGTCGAGTTCTAAAGAAATAAGGGACTGCTCTTACCTTCTACAACCATACATCGAAAGATTTAATTGAACTGTCCAATTTTGAAGCTCAAGATGGAGCTTAATCTATTAACACACAAAGCTTTCCCTCTCTCTCTCACCTTCATTCGGTCATGAAGAAGAAGGAGATAAATTAGAATTATTTTCCTTAGCTGGCCGAAACCCCTCACTTACACAAGTAGACATCTTTGTTTGCCATGTGTGCAAGCCCAATAATTTTAATTTGATTTACATGCAATGCTAGTTTCTTTACTACATTTCAATTTGACCCCCTTTTGAAAAGGTCACTCAAATCCTCCTAGCTTCAATTTAATCCCAACTTACTTAGTTACTCTAATCAAATTTAAATTCTATATCAATTTAATCAAAGGTCCAATATAGTATATTCCTTGCAAAAAGATTCTAATCCTTGCTATTAAATTAATCAAATTCTGTTTCACTTGAATTTTAGTCCTAAAATTACTTAATTATTTACTTAAAGACATCTCCAATTCATTGAATCATATTCGAGTTGATAACGTACTTCTAAGCCACATTTTAGGATATTACAATTCTCCTCCCCTTAAAAGAAATTCGTCCTCGAATTTCTCTGTGAATAAAATAAAATAAAAGATGTGAACATTGGTCTTTGTGACCGGATATAGCAGCAAATACGAGAGCTGAATCAGATAATTTCTTAATCAAGAATATAATTTCATTCCCTAACCCAAAGAGGATAAATCTATTCTTACAGGAATTTACCCAGAATGATGAACATATTAAGCCAATCTAATTCCTAGGACAAGATCAAATTTAGGGATGAATAAAACTGAAACAGCATAAAAAGGAATTCTTTGTATGTACAAAAGACAATTTCTTCTTAAATGCTTCTAAAGGCTAGTAACATATATACATAAAAGAGAGCTTTATTAGACATTGATCACGAGTATTTATCAAATTTAACTCCTAGGTGGCATTTGAAAATGCAAACTTATAATAAGGTATTTAACCAGAATCTGGTTCTAAACCTAAGCTCTATTACAAAATTTAACACCCTCAACCCGGTTTAAAGAAACCGGAATCGAAGATGTCACTACAAAGAATTTCAGAAAACATGTAATCGCAAAGTATTTTTTTGTCCATATGAGAAGTACACAATTATCAATCAATTAGACATGTAAGGACCAACGTATTTAAACTACCAATCAATATTACAAAACATCGCAGTGGACAAGACTTCCAAATTACTTAATTACAAGGTTCTTTACGTATGACTTTTCAACTAAATAAAAAGTATTATCACCTCTCACGGCCTTCAAGCATAGCCTATCACAACATCATATAACTTATATGAAGCTAATTAGTATAAGTCTCAATAATCCACGTATGAAGATTCATGGACTCTTTTCTATTTTGGTCAAGCCATTAACTAATGTAAGATACCATTCCAATATACATAGCTTTACTCTATCCCAAGATTCGAATTCCATATTTCTATAGTATCCCAAACGACCAAATTGCATGCATGCATAATTAATTCTATCAAAACTTATATCTTTACACAAAGAAATGTTTACCATTATCACATAATTCCATTGAACATGTACTAAACACACATAAGCTCAATCATATAACATTACATGACCTTTGTTTTGAAATTGAGTAAACTATTAACTCATTGATTTGTATTCTAAACGATTCCTTCTAAAACTATTTTAGTATCATCATATTATAACAACAAGGATTCTGAAATTTGTCAAATCTCTTATTCAACAATTATTCTATTTACTAGAAATCTTTACAAACTCAAAGTCATAAAACATTACATTAGCAACTTAAATTATTCAATTGTTAATAATCTCAAGTATACATCAAATTTAACCTATCTTAATTAACAAGAAAGCATTCTATCATGATATTTACTAATTAATGAATCAAGTGATTAACCAACAATAAACATTAAACATAGTAAATCAATTACAGTTCAATTTCCTTAAAACAATCCATAATGCTACATAATTTCAATTACTGATAATACAAATGCATTATGCCACCATTCTAGGAGTTCCAAGGTAGAATCTAGACAACTACAAATCTTTAAGACTTGACTTGCAACTTCTCCACCACGATCTACACAAGGAACATAATATAAGTCCTGAAAATGCATGAAAATGAATGCATTAGGCTTATATAGCCTAAGTGAGGTAGTAACCTTAAATGACAAAGCATATTGACAATGATATCCAAGGGAAATCTAAAAGATGACAAGCATATGTTAACACTAGGTGTTTATATCTTATTCTTAGTTTAAACATGGCCCTTTTATTTAGAAGTTTTATCCGAGATCATATCCTTTCAAGTCTTAGTCAAAATTCTTTCAGAGTTAACCGAGTTCATTTGAATTTCTTATCGAACTTATCAAAGTTCATAACTTATCTTATTGTAGCCTTAATAAGGCTTATCAAAGTACTTATCAGAGCTTTCAATTCTTAATCTTATTAAAACTTATATGAGTTCATAACATTGCTTATCAAAGTTTCCTTTGGAAATTTAGTATCTGAGTTCATCTCTTTTAAATCATTTACCATGGATCACATTTGGACATAGATAACATTGGTCTGTGTTTGACTGTATTGGTCCGTGTTATACATAGCCTAAAGCACATAGCAATGTCTAGTATCGAAAACATGACAATCCTAACTTCTCAACTATCCAACCAAACTGTCGCCAATCTCCATATCATCTCCCCCGTTACCTCCTACTATCACGAAAATATCACATATAAATGGGGCATCCCCCGAGACGTAGCTCATGGACCGTAGTCCCTGAAATATATACCTTTGTACCATGCCAAATAGTCCAAGGTCTTCCATTACTCAGGCAACTTACGTATCTTATGCTTAAGATTAGGAGGGTAACTTATGTTACAAGCAGTCTTACTTGGTTCTTTACTTAGTGTCTTATAGCAAGATAGCTTTTAGCTCCTTGGAGAATGAATTCTTATAATCTTTAAGCTTAATGTTGTTTCTTGTATTTTATGTTTCCAAGGATTAAGGGTTAATATCAATTCAAGGCAAGGCTCATATAGATCAATACTTCAATTCTACCATCATTCCACATCATAAATGAGCATAGAATGTATTCATGTTGCATATGTAATGCAAACCTTACTCATGAAACTTCAATGCCATGCATGTATCCCAAACCCAAATGCTCTATGTGAGCCTCATGCAAGAATGATCATGTATGATCCATACTTTAACAATTAACACAACAATCTAATAGAAACAAAGATCGGAGTGACTCCGTGTCACCCAAAACAAATGCAACTATTTTCACCTCTTATCCTCGGTTACGGATACCTGAATCCACCATTACCCTAGCTTTCAACTAGCTCTTCCATTTTGTCTCTTATTCTTCTACTCTTCCTTTAATAGTATGTACCTCAAATAGATGAACAATCATTAAAACCGATTCAACTCTTTCATTAGAGTTGATTGTTATCATCAAAACTATATATCAATCAAATTAATTAAACATTATGTCCTTTTACTAAATTTTATTCATAGCTTTAAATTATTCTTATTTTACAAACTAATCAAATTCCTCATTTACTATTCAAACAGCTCCATACTATGTATTTATTTACATCAAACAGTCCTCAAAGCATGTATACACAATTATACATTGCAAAACAGTCCAATATTTATTCATTTACATCAAAACAGTCCATGCTTTCATATGTGTACATAAATCCATTTAAAACAGTCCACTTAACTTCATGTTTATGCAATTTAATCCAATTTTAGACATACATAATTTCAAAGCAAAACAGCCCACATATTCTCATGTTTACACAATTTAATCCAATTAGACATTCATACATAATTTCATAGCAAAACAGCCCAACATGTTCTCATGTTTACACAATTTAATCCAATTAGACATACATACATAATTTCAATAAGAAAACATCACTTTTAATTACACAAAACATAATTTCATTTATCATAAAAAACAGTCCACATTATCTTTAAATACACAAAACAGTCCCAATTAACATGTTCACATAATTTGCTCAAAACAGTCCACTTGATCTTATAAATACAAAAACAGTCCACTTGATCAATATAAATACAAAAAAAAACAGTCCCAATTAGCATGTTCATATAATTTTACACATTAAAACAGTCCACAATTTCTCATGTTTACATAAATTAATCCAATTTAGACATGGATACATAATTTCATACCCAAAACAGTCCACATGATCTTTTAATTACACAAAACAGTCGTAAAAGTTTATTAGGCCATTTCATGTTTTAACTTAACAGTTTAGTCCCCATTTGACTTCTACAACAGTCCTTTATCAATCTAATTTAATTCATAACAGCCCATAGAGTGAAATTATCAAGCAAAGTAACCACTTTAGATTTTCAATTGCAACCTACATATTCTAATCATGTAAATACTTAATCATCGAACTACCCATTTTGCTTCAAAACAAAATTAAGATTCTCTAATAACATATTAACGTTGAAAACTGCCCTCTCAATGTCATAAAAACTCAACAATTTAACATGTGTATCATTAATCAATGCAGTCCACTTCATTCGACCAAGCAAACCATCATAAACAATCAATTCATATAATTTAAAATTATGGCACAAGGATATACTCTTAATAAGCTAACAACTTGAACATATAGGATCATATTACATGAATTTTGGCAAAACAAAGTAGAGTTCTAAAGAAATAAAACTGCTCTTACCTTCTACAACCATACATCGAAAGATTTAATTGAACTGTCCAATTTTGAAGCTCAAGATGGAGCTTAATCTATTAACACACAAAGCTTTCCCTCTCTCTCTCACCTTCATTTCGGTCATGAAGAAGAAGAAGAGATAAATTAGAATTATTTTCCTTAGCTGGCAATCCACCCTCACTTACACAAGTAGACATCTTTGTTTGCCATGTTTAAGCCCAATAATTTTAATTTGATTTACATGCAATGCTAGTTTCTTTACTACATTTCAATTTGACCCCCTTTTGAAAAGGTCACTCAAATCCTCCTAGCTTCAATTTAATCCCAACTTACTTAGTTACTCTAATCAAATTTAAATTCTATATCAATTTAATCAAAGGTCCAATATAGTATATTCCTTGCATAAAAGAATTCTAATCCTTGCTATTAAAGCTATCAAATTCTGTTTCACTTGAATTTTAGTCCTAAAATTACTTAATTATTTACTTAAAGACATCTCCAATTCATTGAATCATATTCGAGTTTTTAACGTTATTTAAAATACATTTTAGGATTTAGTGGTATTACTCCTCCCCCCAAAAAAATTAGTCCCTCGAATTTCTCTGTGAATAAAATAAAATAAAAGATGTGAACATTGGTCTTTGTGACCGGATATAGCAGCAAATACGAGAGCTGAATCAGATAATTTCTTAATCAAGAATATAATTTCATTCCCTAACCCAAAGAGGATAAATCTATTCTTACAGGAATTTACCCAGATATGATGTTTATTAAGCCAATCTAATTCCGGGACAAGATCAAATTTAGGGATGAATAAAACTGAAGATTAGCATAAAAAGGAATTCTTTGTATGTACAAAAGACAATTTCTTCTTAAATGCTTCTAAAGGCTAGTAACATATATACATAAAAGAGAGCTTTATTAGACATTGATCACGAGTATTTATCAAATTTAACTCCTAGGTGGCATTTGAAAATGCAAACTTATAATAAGCTTCGGTTTAACCCCAGAATCGGCTAAACCTAAGCTCTGAAACCAAAATGTAACACCCTCAACCCGGTTTAGAAGAAAACCGGAATCGAAGATGTCACTACAAAGAATTTCAGAAAACATGTAATCGCAAAGTATTTTTTTGTCCATATGAGAAGTACACAATTATCAATCAATTAGACATGTAAGGACCAACGTATTTAAACTACCAATCAATATTACAAAACATCGCAGTGGACAAGACTTCCAAATTACTTAATTACAAGGTTCTTTACGTATGACTTTTCAACTAAATAAAAAGTATTATCACCTCTCACGGCCTTCAAGCATAGCCTATCACAACATCATATAACTTATATGAAGCTAATTAGTATAAGTCTCAATAATCCACGTATGAAGATTCATGGACTCTTTTCTATTTTGGTCAAGCCATTAACTAATGTAAGATACCATTCCAATATACATAGCTTTACTCTATCCCAAGATTCGAATTCCATATTTCTATAGTATCCCAAACGACCAAATTGCATGCATGCATAATTAATTCTATCAAAACTTATATCTTTACACAAAGAAATGTTTACCATTATCACATAATTCCATTGAACATGTACTAAACACACATAAGCTCAATCATATAACATTACATGACCTTTGTTTTGAAAAAATATAAACTATTAACTCATTGATTTGTATTCTAAACGATTCCTTCTAAAACTATTTTAGTATCATCATATTATAACAACAAGGATTCTGAAATTTGTCAAATCTCTTATTCAACAATTATTCTATTTACTAGAAATCTTTACAAACTCAAAGTCATAAAACATTACATTAGCAACTTAAATTATTCAATTGTTAATAATCTCAAGTATACATCAAATTTAACCTATCTTAATTAACAAGAAAGCATTCGATTACTTCTCTGTCCAAGCTTAGTTAACAATAAACATTAAACATAGTAAATCAATTACAGTCCAATTTCCTTAAAACAATCCATAACTGCATAATTTCAATTACTCTAATACAAATGCATTATGCCACCATTCTAGGAGTTCCGAGGTAGAATCTAGACAACTACAAAGTTTTTAAGACTTGACTTGCAACTTCTCCACACGATCTACACAAGGAACATAATATAACAGGAAAATGCAAGGAAATGAATGCATTAGGCTTATATAGCCTAAGTGAGGTAGTAACCTTAAATGACAAAGCATATTGACAGTGATATCAAATGGAAGTCCAAAAGAAAACAAGCATATGTTAACACTAGTTGTTTATGTCTTAATCTTAGCTTAAACATGGCCTCATTATTTAGAAGTTTTATCCGAGATCATATCCTTCCAAGTCTTAGTCGAATTCTTTCAGAGTTAACCGAGTTCCTTTGAATTTCTTATCGAACTTATCAAAGTTCACAACTTATCTTATTGTAGCCTTAATAAGGCTTATCGAAATACTTATCAGAGCTTTCATAGTTCTTATTAAAACTTATATGAGTTCATAACATTGCTTATCAAAGTTTCCTTTCGAAATTTAATATCTGAGTTCATCTCTTTTAAATCGTTTGCCTTGGATCACATGTGGACATAGGTAACATTGGTCCGTATTTGACCGTATTGGTCCATGTTATACATAGCCCAAAGCACATAGCAATGGCTAGTATCGGAAACATAACAATCCTAACTTCTCAACTATCCAACCAAATTGTCGCCAATCTCTGTATCATCTCCCACATTACCTCCTACTGTCGCCAAAATATCACATATAAATGGGGCGTCCCCTGAGCCGTAGCTCATGGACCGTAGTCCCTGAAATATATATACCTCTATACCATGCCAAATAGTCCAAGGTCTTCCATTACTCAAGCAACTTACGTATCTTATGCTTAAGATTATAAGGGTATCTTATGCTACAAGCAATCTTACTTGGTTCTTTACTTAGTGTCTTTTAGCAAAAGATAGCTTTTAGCTCATTGGAGCATGAATTCTTATAACCTTTAAGCTTAATGTTGTTTCTTGTATTTTATGTTTCCAAGGATTAAGGGTTAGTATCAATTCAAGGAAAGGCTCATATAGATAAATACTTTAATTCTACCATCATTCCACATCATAAATGAGCATATAATGTATTTATGTTGCATATGTAATGCATACCTTAACCATGAGACTTCAATGCCATGTATGTATCCCAACCCAAATTCTCTATGTGAGCCTCATGCAATAATGATCATGTATGATCCATACTTTAACAATTAACACAACAATCTAATAGAAACAAAGATCGGAGTGACTCCGTGTCACCCGAAACAAATGCAACTATTCTCACCTCTTATCCTGAAGTTACGAGATACCTGAATCCACCATTACCCTAGCTTTCAACTAGCTCTTCCATTTTGTCTTACTTCTTCTACTCTTCCTTATCATAGTATGTACCTCAAATAGAGTAACACATCATAAAAACCGATTCCAGTCTTTCATTAGAGTTGACTATTATCATCAAAACTATATATCAATCAAATTAATTAAGCATTATGTCCTTTTACTAAATTTTATTCATAGCTTTCGATTATTCTTATTTTACAAACTAATCAAATTCCTCATTTACTATTCAAACAGCTCCATACTTACATGTATGTACATATTTACATCAAACAGTCCTCAAAGCATGTATACACAATTATACATTGCAAAACAGTCCAATATTTATTCATTTACATCAAAACAGTCCATGCTTTCATATGTGTACATTAATCCATTTAAAACAGTCAGCTTAACTTCATGTGTATGCAATTTAATCCAATTAGACATACATAATTTCAAAGCAAAACAGCCCACATATTCTCATGTTTACACAATTTATTCCAATTAGACATACATACATAATTTCATAGCAAAACAGCCCACATGTTCTCATGTTTACACAATTTAATCCAATTAGACATACATACATAATTTCATACCCAAAACAGTCCACATGATCTTTTAATTACACAAAACAGTCCCAATTAACATGTTCACGTAATTTATCATAACAAAACAGTCCACTTGATCTTATAAATACACAAAACAGTCCCAATTAACATGTTCACATAATTTGCCATAACAAAACAGTCCACTTGATCTTATAAATACACAAAACAGTCCCAATTTACATGTTCACATAATTTGTCATAACAAAACAGTCCACTTGATCTGATAAATACACAAAACAGTCCCAATTAGCATGTTCACATAATTTTACACATCAAAACAGTCCACAATTTCTCATGTTTACATAAATTAATCCAATTTAGACATGGATACATAATTTCATACCCAAAACAGTCCACATGATCTTTTAATTACACAAAACAGTCCTAAAAGTTTATTTTCATGTTTTAACTTAACAGTTTAGTCCCCATTTGACTTCTACAACAGTCCTTTATCAATCTAATTTAATTCATAACAGCCCATAGAGTAAAATTATCAAGCAAAGTAACCACTTTAAATTTTCAATTGCAACCTACATACTCTAATCATGTAAGGGCTTAATCGAACTACCCATTTTGCTTCAAGCAAAATTAAGATTCTCTAATAGCAGATTAACGTTCAAAACTGCCCTCTCAATGTCATAAAAACACAACAATTTAACACGTGCATCATTAATCAATGCTGTCCACTTCATTCGACCAAGCAAACCATCATAAACAATCAATTCATATAATTTAAAATTATGGAACAAGGATCTACTCTTAATAAACTAACAACTTGAACATATAGGATCATATTACATGAATTTTGGCAAAACAAAGTAGAGTTCTAAAGAAATAAGGGACTGCACTTACCTTCTACAAGCATACATCGAAAGATTTAATTGAAATGTCCAATTTTGAAGCTCAAGATGGAGCTTAATCTATTAACACACAAAGCTTTCCCTCTCTCTCACCTTCATTCGGTCATGAAGAAGAAGAAGGAGATAAATTAGAATTATTTTCCTTAGCTGGCCGAAACCCCTCACTTACACAAGTAGACATCTTTGTTTGCCATGTGTGCAAGCCCAAGAATTTTAATTTGATTTACATGCAGTGCTAGTTTCTTTACTACATTTCAATTTGACCCCCTTTTGAAAAGGTCACTCAAATCCTCCTAGCTTCAATTTAATCCCAACTTACTTAGTTGCTCTAATCAAATTTCAATTCTATATCAATTTAATCAAAGGTCCAATATAGTATATTCCTTGCATAAAACAATTCTAATCCTTGCTATTAAAGCTATCAAATTCTGTTTCACTTGAATTTTAGTCCTAAAATTAATTAATTAATTATTTACTTAAAGACATCTCCAATTCATTGAATCATATTCGAGTTTGTAACATACTTCTAAGCCACATTTTAGGATATTACAATATTATTGTATCCTATACTATATATTATGTGTAGTATATATACATATTATATAGTATTCTAATCTTTTGCATATGTATATTTGTTTGTTTTTACTTATCTTCATTTATGTTATTTTTTTTGTTAATATTCACTTACTTGTAATATATTTATTTCATGTATTTATTTTGCTTTTACCTTGTTTGTTAAGTCACATATCGATATATTTCATTGCCAATGCGGTGCTCCCTTTTTCGACAGTAAACTTGACTACCAATCTGAGACGTAGATGGTAATTTTTGTTAATCCCCTGAACACCGGAGCCCTTAAAATTTACTCGCACTTATAATCAATTTTTAATTTAATTGAATTTGATATTAATAAAGAGATAATTATTTGGTACCAATTTGGGCAGTGTGGGGTGCTAATCCTTCCCCATCCGTAATCAGCTCTTGAACCCAAGTTTTTAATAAAGGAATCTCTGGTTTTTATTTTAATGGTGTCCCGTCTACAAAAGTGACAGGTGGAAACTCTAAGTTTTTCAAAAGTACGAGTTTTCCAAAGAAATCTCCCCTTAATAAAAGCAGTACCCCCATTAATTTGTAATTAATTATTTTTCGTAGCGGTAGCGGATCAAAAAAAGTCGCTACAGCATGGCGACTCCGCTGGGGACTATTTTTAACAAAAAAAGTTAAGCCAAAAATTTTACCGCTTTACTAATATCAGAAGTTGCAGGTTAAAGTGATGATTAAACTAATATTTGTTTATAAATGCGAGTTTATTTTAACGCATTTAAAATTGGACATATAAACTCGTTTGTCTAAGTGAGGGGAAAATTCTATTGCTTTCGAGGTGATATTGTTCATCCGTACGGGCCTAGCAAGTACCTTTGGGGCTCTACTACTCTATGTTTTCATGGGAATATCGTTTCCCCGTATAGGCATAGAGGAATGGGTCCCCCAGAATTGAACCTGGTTGAGAGGAGCCTATAATGGGTGATGATTGGGGGCCTTGCTACCCTTAGTACGGTACAACAAGGACAATTCAGTACCTTTTAGCACCAAAATTGGATGTAGAGAATGTAGAAATCCTACCCCATTAGAGCCATGTGGATACCCTAAGTGTTTTAGATTTTAAAATAGGGTTGTTTTATTCGATGCTTTATTTAATTTTCTGTCTTATTTCTTTATTTACATATTTTTATTCAACACTAACTTGTTTCTTTTTATGTCTTATTTTTGTTTTCTTTTTGCATTTTTGCATCTTCATATAGTCATAGGGTAATGATTTGTAAGTAGTTTCCTAAAAATTATAAATCGTTCACAATGGACAAAGGGTTGTTTGATTAGATAGTAAAGGATATGAATTTGGGGTTTGGTCATAAAGCTAGATTCGAGATAATAAAAGAGGAATCATCTGAAGACTCCTAGTTAAACATGGTAGACGATACCGGTGCTAGTAACAAGTGAAGTGAAGTACAAGAATTAAAAAAAATAGATGGCTGACATGATAAATCTGATGACCGCTATGGCTAAAGGCAAGGGGTTCGTAGAGCCAGAAGAAGAGCCAATCAAGAATCATAATAAAGATTTCAATGGTCAGAATCCTACTCCCAAGCAAAGTAACATCGGTAAATATGACAGTTCGAACCCTTTTGTGATTCGCATCAATAAACCAGTAGGAGGTACATCTGAGTCGAGCTCTCAAAAAATAGAGGTAGGTCCAGAAGAAAAAAAAGCAAATGATGTAAAGATGAACATCCCGATTCATGTGAGGTACACCAAGAAGCTCCCAATGCTTATTGAAAGAAGCCTTATCACCCTTGTTCATTCTGTTCTGAAGGAACCACCTGACCTGAAAGGTTACAACAGCCAAGCCAGGTGTAGTTACCACTTAGAAAGTTCGAGACACACTATAGAAAATTTTAGTGATTTGAAAAATCAAGTTAAAGATATTGTCAATATGGGAACATTAAGTTTCAAAGATGGACAACCCCGATTCTACAATGACCCAGCAATCGCCCGAGGGGCCAAGTTGAAAAAGAGTCAATACCCGAGGGAAGGTCTGAATAACACAAAAATGAGTCACTCTAGCAAGTCAACATTAGAGACAAAAGATAGGGGCATATTGGAAGGAGGGCATTCGTTCGATTATAACCAGCTCAGGCAGGAGAGAGATGATTTGAGCGAGAAACTAAAGAGTCTACAAGATGAGCATCGGGAGCTTCACTGCATGTTCCAAAATGATAGTTTAGGTAACACTTTTGAAGAATGGAAGAATGGTATTATTCAGTTGAAGAATGATTAGGGACGTTGGAAGTGAAAAGTCCAGGCTAGTGAAAATAGACCCTAATTATTATCACAAAAGTTGAAGAAAACTGAGGAGCAACGCGATAACCTCAGGAATGAGTTGGAAAACAGTATAGATATAAACGAGATTCTAAAATCAAGTCTGCAGCAGAGTGAGAACAAATCTTGCACCTTTCAAACAAAGAATGCAACGCTCAGGGAACAAATAGATGAGCTTTGGACTTCTTTGCGTACAAGCGAGATTCATGTTGAAGCTTAGAAGCAGGTTCGTTATGAAAATGTCAAAAAGGTAACTTTCAATTTGCAAAAGGCCGAGCGATAAATACAGGAAAAGGACAAAAGTCATGAAGATTGCTATGACCCAAGCGCGTAAGGTGGCCCAACATGTAGCATATTTGGCCGACGCAGCAATGCCGTTAAGTCAGAATTTAGATCCGGCATTAGAATGCGAATGAAGGCTAACTCATTTGTTAGATGAAGTTAAAAAGTTAGGGGTTAAGGTTTATCAGTATTTGTAAATATCCAACATCTAATGTAACGAAACCTTTTGGCCTTAATGAAAGATGTTCTATAGGGATCACTTTTGGAATCAATACCTTATTGCATTCATATTTACATTTTTAGCATCGGACTGAATTGCATTCATTGCATTTTTATCATTATATTCCTCTTTTGGAATAAAAAATTTTTGGGGTTTGATGGAAGAACCAGTTAAAAAAGAATGAAACGAGTTAAGAAATCAAGACTTGACCAATTAGAGGATAGAGTGAAGAAGGAGTTCAAGAAGAAAGAAAAAATACATGTTTTCAATACAAGGGAGCTTTGCCTAGTCCCTGATTTGGTCATTCCTTTAGATTTCAAGGCTCCTAGATTCGCGCAGTATGATGTCACCAGTTATCCAAAGGTGAATTTGACCATGTTCTGCAGAAAGATGGAGGGCTACTCAAAAGAATGAAAAGCTGTTGATCCACTACTTCCACGACAGTCTAGCAAGACTCGTCGCGATATGGTACAATCGATTGAGCAGAAACCAAGTTCGGTCATGGGGTGACCTATCCAATGCCTTTTTAAGACAATATAGATATGTTTTAGACCTAGCAATGAATCATCAATATCTTCAAAGCATGAAAATGAGACCAGACGAGAGCTTCATGAATTATACACTAAGATGGCGAAGTTCGGCAGCCCAAGTTTAGCCTCCCATAATTGAAGAGGAAATGACTCCCCTATTTCACGCTTCACTTCCTTTTCCCTTATTTGATATAATGTTGGGGAAATCGAGAAGCAAATTTGAGGACTTCATGTCGGTGGGAGAGAGAATAGAGTACGCAATCCAAGAAGGAAAATTGGGGACTAGGTCTAAGGATCAAACTAATAAGGAAATAGAAGAAAAAGACAAAGAGATAAATGAGTGTCATCTCTAGGATACTCATAATCGCAAGAGAAGAAGAAATGTCGATCCTTCTAAGTCATCAAGGAAAATTCATCGAACAAGCGGAGACTTGGAGATATTTGGGGTGCCTATTTCGAACCTACTTCCTTATCTAGTTGAAGGTTGCTATCTCACTCCTAGACCGATGAAGATCATACCTGACCCCTCTGCTCATAGATTTGACCCTAATAGCACTTGTGATTTCTATATGGAGGCATCGGGGCATCCTACCAGGAAGTGTAGACCTTTGCTGGAAGAAATCAAGAAGCTGGTCAACAAAGGAGTCCTAACACAAGATTTAATCCAGCAGTGGAAAACAAAAGAACTGGGGCAAGTCTACATTACTTCAAGAATGTCTGAGTGAGTTGGTCCCTATGCTTGAATGTCTCACTTTTACAAAGATGGTAGTTTGATTCCCCATATTTTGGGTTTTACTTTTGAACTGTATACAGAAAAAGCCTACGACTTAGGCCCAAAAGTAGTAGAAATATTTTATAAAGACATATGTCTGTCTATTTTAGTCAAAATGAAAATCGTATTTTCTTTATTATTTAGAAAACATTTTTGCATTTTTTACATTATTTGATTCTTTATACTTTTCATTCATTGTTATGGGATATTTTATTTGTTTTCCCATACATATATATATATATATTTCATGAAAACGCATACACAGGTACAACCTATTTTTATTAGGTCATTAAACTTCAAATGTAAGAGTACCTTTGATTTAGATCAACTACCGTAGGAATATTGCAAATACAAGTATTCGCTAGTCCATTTAGGGTGACAGAGGAACAAAAAAGTGTTTAGATAATGCACAGTTCCCATTTTAGGAAATTCTCCTCTTAGGCACTTGTCGTTTAAGATCCTTGAATCGAGTGTTGACCCTAAACTTCTACCCCCTGAAGACTTTCTTCCGATGTCTATGAAAGGGACGATGAATGGCATTCTTCCACCTTCCAAGGAAGAATAAATGAGACCAGATATATTCGATACGAAGGCCATAGAATCACCAGAGGGAAGAGATTGAAGACAAGATTAGGTTCAACGAGCAAACCAAGCAAAGAAAGAAAATGAAAACCTAAAGGTCGAAACAATTAAGAAGGAGCACTTTAAGTTGAACAGTGCAATAAAGAAAAGAGGGAGGTACATGAAGAATTCACCAGTTAATAAGCAATAAAATAGCAATAAAGAATTGACTACTTCTAAGCAGAAATAAGCATCAATGTCCTATACAGATACAGTAAATAAAAGAAAAGAAAAGAGTCTAAAAATCCAAAATAGTCTGTCTAAAAAAGAGAGATAGAGAGAAAGAAAATGAAGACAAGAGAATAAAAAAGAAAGAGATAAAGGAATCGATAAAAGAAAAAAGGGAAAAGAAAAGAATAAAAAGAAAGAAAGAAAAGAAAAAAATACACTACAACAATGCAAGAATGGGGCTTTAACTGAAAGAAACGAGTAAAAGACTTCTACGTTATCTTCCTTTCAAGAAATGTCAAATTTGAAGAGCCTTGAAAGACCAGTCACCTTTGGACAGAAAGCAAGCATTAATGCCGACCAGAATACAAGTCAGTACAGAAGAAGAAAATGACATCTACGGTGAAAACCCGAAAATGGCAGTCTAGAGTGATCCCAAAAATAAAGAGAAAAGAGTGATCTGCCTGAGCATGTTGGCATCAATGTTTGACCAGAATACAAGATTTGAAGATATAGAAGAAAGAAATGACCTCTAGGGTGGAAACCCAAAAAATGGGCAGTCTAAAGCGATCCCAAAAATAAAGAGAAAAGAGTATCCTATCTGAGCAAGTTAAGCACAGGATGAAGTCTTTGACTAGAAGAAAAATCTTCCAGAGAATTTATATGAAATCCTTCATTCAAGTAAATATCAGTTTTGAAGAGTTATAGAGGATCAATTGCCTTGATTATAAAGCGAACGACAATGCCGACCAGAATCCAAGTTAGTCCGAAGATAGAGAAAGGAAATGAACTCTAGGGTGAAAACCCAAAAATGGGCAGTCTAGAGCGATCTGAGGAATGAAAGAGAAAAGAATACTTCATATGAGCATATACTGATTAAACGAGTTCAAGAGCGCAATTTTTGCTTAATCATGACACATGGTCTACAGTACAAGCCTCCAAAGACCATTTTGATCATTCGTAGATATCTATGTTGAATGAGATTGTCTTCAGATTATATCCCGCCTATAACGGTTAACCTTTCTTCAAGGAACATCAAACCTCGAAGTGTCTAATCGACACCCAAATAAGGAAAGAATGGAAGCATAATGAGTGGTGAGATCAATAGAGTGACCTTAAATGGGTTAGAAATTAGGTATGAGAAGTATTCCTCTCAAAGCCTAAATGGACTAGGAGAGACCATACATATGTGTATATCGCCAAAATAGGCAAGATCTTTTAAACATACAAATTTGCTGGTGCTTTTGTTATTTTATGATCGAACATTAGTTTTCAAAAATGTTTGGAATTTTTCCAAATTTTAATTCTTTTACATATTGATCATTTCCTCCAAGCATTGGTTTTAAAAAATGTTTGGGTATTTTTCTCCAAATTTCAATTCTTTACATATTTGTCATATCCTTCAAGCATTAGTTTTCAAAAATTGTTTGGGCATTTACTCCAAATTTTGATGTACTCTAAACATCAATTTTCAAAAATGTTTGGCATTTTTCTTCGAATTTTAATTATTTTTAATATTTATTATTTATTCCAAACATCAGTTTTCAAAAATGTTTGGCATTTGATTCTTTTAATACTTACCATTTCTTCCTAACACCAGTTTTCAAAGATGTTTGGCATTTTTTCTAAGTCTAGATTTTTTTAGGTTTTTCTCCCTAACAATAGTTTTCAAAATATTTGGTATTTTCTCTCAGTTTTATATTCAAAATGACTGATTTTATTTGATGAGAATTAAAGCATAGGGAACGAGAGTTGGTTCCCGCCGAGATGCTGCAAGAAGATTGGATTTAAGGATGAGTTCAGGGAGTGAAGGTATTTTGGCTCACCCTGATATTGAGATAGATAAAGAATCTGAATGTTGGGTCAAAAACTTGAAAGTAGTTGAGCCCAAAGATTGAATGGGGCAATGTTGATTGAGAAGAATGATGAATGTCCCTACCTAAGGGTTGAATAGGGACTAGAAGAAAGATCTGAGATAATGGGTAGTGACCCAAAAAAAGAAGAAGAGAGTTACTCGCGCGAGGGAGATAAGAGCGTAGGTATTCAATTCATGAAATGAAGATTGATAAAATGAAGATTAAACAACATACTACAGAAACAAAGTGAAGAAATCCAAAGAATGACCTTTCAGGGAATAGGATTTCAAAATAAATTTAAAAAAGAAAGGAAAAAATGAGAAGAGAGAGAAAATGAAAAAAGAAAAAGAGAGAGAAAATGAAAAAGAAGAAGAAGAAAGAAAAAAGAAGAAGAAGAAGAAGAAGAAGTGTTACATTGCATGCATCATATAGATAGGGGCATGATAATTTAAAAGTATTTTGCTTGTGTTTAAATAGATATTTGAAGATTACCAAAGAATATGATCTTTGACTTCATGTTGAAGAAGTAGATTTTATTGAAAATTTATACTGGTAGCCATGTTGGTGTGAATCTAGATTTTAAGGGAGATTGGTAGCTATGTTGGCGTGAATCCAGAATTTAAGGGAGATTGGTAGCCATGTTGGCGTGAATCTAGATTTTAAGTCGTTTGGGCCATCAGTAAGTCCTTCGGGCATGATGATAAGTCCTTCAGGCCACCGATAAGTCCTTCAGGCATGGCGATAAGACCTCCGGTAACCTTATTATGATGTCAAGACTGGTAGAAATTGGGGCATCATTTTAAGGGATATTGGTAGCCATGTTGGCGTGAATCCAGATTTTAAGGGAGATTGGTAACCATGTTTGTGTGAATCCAGATCTTAAGTCTTTTGGGCCATCAGTAGTTCCTTCGGGCATGATGATAAGTCCTTTGGGCCTCCGGTAAGTCCTTCAGGCATGGTGATAAGGCCTTCGAACCATTAGTAAGACCCTTAGGCATGATGTCAAGCTTTTATTTTGAATGTCGAGACGAGTATAAATCGGGACATTGAAGAGATTGAAGCTTGAAGAGTTGGCCGAGAAAGAGCAGAAAGTTCCAGAAGAACTTATGGTTTCAAGGCTAGGGATGGGGAAGTAGGAAAAAAATGATTGCTTTTGGTCTTTGCTTTGTTCTCGTTTCACTAGAACAAGCAAAGAGGGGCAGCTCTAATCACTTATTTTTTCAGCTATGTATATAAATATTTAATATTATTAAATATATATTTTATTATTATTACTATTTTTATAGGTTTAACGTTTAATATGACCATGTGTATGTATTTACCATTAGTGTTTAGTATATATGCATGTATGCACATATTTATATGAATGCCTGTATATTTATGTTTATTATGTTTGTATGCGTGTACATAATATATACATGTGTGAATGCATGTATATTGTATATATTATGTATGTGTATGTATTATGGTAATTATATTATTACTGCATGTATATATTGTATGTGTGAATTAATGTTGCATGTATGTGGTATATAAATATTTATGTGTGTTTATTATGTATGTATGAATTGCGTGTATATGTTATTATTATTTATGTATTGCATGTATGTGTTAGTATATGTATATCGTATATATGATCGTATGCGTGTATGTATTACATGTGTTTGAGTGTATGTGTTAATATTATTATATTATTATGGTATTGTTATTATTATTATTTTGCTAATGGGTTAATGTGAAAATAAAAAATAGATCTGAAATATAATAAAAACCAATTAGTTTATTAAATAGTCCAGTCCATTACATAACTTAAAACCCAAATATATTATTAGAAGGTCCATTTGGCCAAACCCATTTAATCCTAAAAACCCTAGAAAATATCAGAAACCTAATCCAATACCCCTTTCTTTTTGTGCGCAGCAAAGGGATAGCCATTAGATCAAATCTTGATCCAACGGAAAAGATCAGTCCAAGACGCCCTCCAGCTAGTCGCGTGAAGCTCGAGCGTGGGCTGTTGGACTCCCTACGCTCGCATGTGATACATGCGCAAGGCCCTTCAGATCCTCACGTGCCACATGTCATTATCTCTGCCGTCCGATCTTCAAGCGATCTCATCTGTTAGATCATATCTTATCGAATGGCCGAGATTAAATCTGTACGATTAAACTCTTCATCTTGACTAGTTTCAGCACGTGCTTTCATCACCAAAATTTTGGCCGATCTCTTCACCAGCTCAACCACCAGTATGGCCAGAAACATATAAATAAAAGGGAAAAGCCAGATTCAAACATCATCCACAGTATACACATTAATGTTTACTTATACTTGTAAACCAAAGGCAAATCGGAGGGCCATATATGTAAGAAAATAGATCCATTGTGCTCAAGTATTATCAATCAATGAAAAAGATTTTACAAAGGTATAATTTTTCTTTGCATGCTTATTGGAACTAAAATAGATAACAAATAAAGGAAAGGAGAAAGGTTTACCCTTTTCGGCTTCGGGTCACCACCGTGTTTGGTGGTCGAGGTTGGTGTCGCTGATGAACGGCACCATTCAGTCATCTTCTCTGCTCTCTACCAATATTTTAGGGGTTTAAAGTTTAAAAAAAGGTTTAAAATGGTTTTGGGGATCAGTTTTTCCTAGATCTAAGAAAATGGAGTGTTTTTTCCTAAAATCTATAACCGAATCTAGGTTTGGTTTGAAAAGGGGTGTGTTTTAAGTCGGGGTTGAAGGTTTGCTGACACTGGCGAGCGATGGCCAGTGGTTAGCCATGGTGGTTGAGGGCTGAGGGCGATGGCGGGAGTAGCTAAACCACCGCCGAATTCTGGAAAGTGAGGGTTTTGGGTTTGTGTTCATCCAATTCTTGAAGAGAAAGGATGAACACCATTGTGTTCATGTGAAAAAAGGGGTTTTGATCCGAAATGGGGGGATCTTTTGGGTTTTTGGTTGTTTATAAGGGAAAGGGCGTAGGATTTTGGGGGATAATTATAAGGTTGAAATTTTTAAAATGGCAAAGAGCCAAAATTTGGGCTGAAAAGGTCTATTTATAGACGTTTTAATTTTCTAAAATGGGTTAATCACATTTCAGTCTCTCTGCCCCTAAATAATTATACCCGCAGTCCTTTCACGTTGTTTAATTCGGTCCCAAGTCCTCCTTTGTTTTCAAAATCTTTCAATTTCGTCCCCAAATTAAATTTAATCAGATTATTAGGGGTAAATTACCCTACAAGTCCCTCCGCCATATTTTTGTTTGTAAAATTGGCTTTCTGCATGGTTTAATTACACATTCAATCCTTGTGTTTTCAAACCATTTTTCAATTTCACCCCTAACGTCTGTTTCATTATTTTAAAAGGGAAAATTGCAGCTTTAGTCTTTTTATAGTTTTTCAATTAGTCTCATTTTCTTTTAATTTTAACTCTTTTTTATGGTAAAATTGTATTTCTGGTCCTTGACTTTTTATTTCATTTAATTCCAATCCTTTATTTTTTATATTTTGTTTAAATATTTTATATCCGATATATTATTCATGTTTGTAGATATTAACTTGTTCGATACATGTGCTTCTTCTTGTTTTTATTTAATTTACTAAATTTTTGCCATGTATTTATATATACGTGTGTGTGTGTTTCTATAGGAATATATATATATATATAGTCTCTTTGCGTATATTATATTATACATATACTTGTATTATGTGTTCTACATACTAAGTCATGTAAAATTATTTTTAGTAAAGTATTTTATTTAATGTACATTTTATATATGTGTATTATGATATATTTTTTATGTATTTTTTTATTATATCATAATATATTATTTTATCCTATACTATATATTATGTGTAGTATATATACATATTATATAGTATTCTAATCTTTTGCATGTGTATTTTTGTTTGTTTTACATATCTTCATTTATGCCATTTATTTTTGTTAATATCCACTTACTTGTAATATATTTATTTCATGTATTTATTCTGTTTTTTCCTTGTTTGATTAAGTTGCATACCGGTATATAAATTGCTAATGTGATGCTCCCTTTTTCGACGGTAAACTTGTCTACCAGTCTGAGACGTAGGTGGTAGTTTTCGTTTATCCCTCGAACATTGGAGCCCTTAAAATTTACTCGCACTTATAATCAAATCTTAATTTAATCGTCACTTTAACCCGTAAAAGTTGATATTAATAAAGAGGTAATTATTTGGTACCAATTTTGGGCGGTGTGGGGGTGCTAATCCTTCCATATCCGTACTCAACTCCCGAACCCAAGTTTTCAGAAAAAAGAATATTCGTTTTTTGTTTTAATGGTGTTCGGTCTACCAAAGTGGCCGGTAACAACTCCAAGTTTTTTAAAAAATACGAGTTTTCCTCAAATTCTCCTTTTAAATAAATTTTTCAAATGAAAGCGGGACACTTGTAAATTATATAATTATAATTTATTATTATTATTTTTCGTAGCGACAGTGAATCAAAAAAGTTGCTACAGATGTTTTGTAGTTCATTAGTTGGTATGATGTTTACATGTTGTTTGGAGCATATTCGATTAAGCCTAAGTGAAATATTTCGACCAAGAGGTCATTACAAACCCAGTCATACAGGTATGGGTCCTCAGGGATCGGTATGCAGGATCTCTTACGGCACAAAAGTGTGCAAAATAGCATAAGGGTATCAGTACGCCTAGCTCCGTATCGGTACGCCCCTAAAAAATATACTACGTGCCGGTACACGGGCAACAATATCAATACGCATTTTAGCTACTGGAATCCCTTGTCTTGATATCGAACCACTGGTATCAGTACGCAAGAGGACCGTACCGATACCTTTTTCAAAATGGAACCCTTATCAAAACTGCATGGGGTGTATCAGTACCAAGCATGTTATTTCTGGTAATTGCTTTGCTGAAGTTTGAATCTTTTTAGATTAGTCCCTGTTTCTTGTTTATACAATTAATCGAACTTGGATGGTTGTATTATGTTGAAGTTTAACTGGAAAGCATGTGACCTAATTAATTAAGGTTGGTAACTTTGGATTTAAGTAAGTCCCCTCAGTTTTTCTAGAATTGTATTTTGGTCCCTAAATTGCAAATGTGTTTAATTATGTCTAATTGACGTCCGCTTCTTTTGATATTTCACCCGCTGCCAACATACTCACCTTAGGGATTAATTATACATTTAGACAAGATAAAATAAAAAAAGACCTTGGTTTAAGTATTTCATACGGGTTTGTCTTGGCAAACCCAACGTAGCTCGCTCGGTTTGGTCTGGTGTCTAGGCTGGGTCAAGGGGGTTTTATTTGGTATTAGAGGCAGGTTATGATTGTTGGGAGGTAGGTTATGATAGTTTGAGATATTGTTGTTGAGTGATATGGTGGAATGACATGCATGGTGTTTGAATTTGTGTTTATATGATTGAAATTTTTATGATGGGTAAAAGCTTAGGGACACATTGCCTTATTACTACGAGTGCGAAATGATTTTATTTTGACACATGAGCATCATGTATTCTTGCTTCGAGTTGGCTTAATTGTTTTGTTTTGTTGTTGCATCATCATGCTTTAGAATCAGATTTTGGAGAATGGGATCGAGATGAGAGATGCGAGCTAACATGGGTAGTGTTGTGGATGGACAAACAATGAGTTACCTCTTTCTCCACCGATTCCTCCTATTGGTATTGGAGTAGAAGGTGGTGTGCCTCAAGCACTTCAAGGGCTAGTTTTTGGAGACATAACACCGTTGATTCAGGCTATGACTTGAGAGTTTTAGGCATCTATGGCTGGAATGAATACGTCTGTACCAGCACCTACAGTAGTTGTTAATACGTGACTCTTGTTGGAGCATCTGTATAGTTTGGGTGGTATTGAGTTTAGGGGTTTAGCTCTTGAGATAGCTAAAGAGTGGTTTGCAAGTACAAAGAGGATTCTGGTTCAAATGGAATATACGGATGCTCGTAAGTTGGGTTGTATGATGTTTTTGCTTTAGGGAGATGCTCATAGTTAGTGGTCAACTACTATCATGGGTATGGCGTCTGCGGATGTGACGTGGGAGTTCTTTTGCGTTGCTTTCTGAAAAAAATATATGGGTTCCCGATATCAAGATGAAAAAAAGAAAGAGTTTATGGCATTGGTTCAGGGTAACATGACCATATCGGAATACGAGGTCAAGTTTATTTAGTTGAGCTAGTATGCACCTGAACTAGTTCTCGATGATCGTCAGCGATGTGATCATTTCTGATATGGCTGATCAAGGAGGTGAAGACTTATATGATGGCTTCAGATTATACTGATTTTGATGCCTTGGTTACTCGAGCTAAGGATATAGAGCAGAATCTAGGGTTATCCTCTCGTTCAGAAAGTTCTAGTGCTGGGAAGTGAGTCACCGAGTTGGATGCTGGTAGAGATCGATATAAGAAGCACTGGGATAGGAGGTATCACCCTGACTAGAAACATGGTGGAGGCAGTGCTGGGCGTGATCAATTCGATCAAAACACCTATGTTCGAGCACCCGAGTGTGGATGGTGTGGTAGGCGATATTTACTAGATTATTGGGGAACTCTTGGTACAAGCTGGAGCTGTGGTTCATTATATCACATAAGGCATGATTGTCCGTAGTTGGCTAAGGATGGATAGGCTCCTACACCTGTAGTTGTCCCGCAGAGAGGCTGTAGACACATACGAGGTAATTTTTAGCATAGGGAGGAAGGCTAGATGACTGTTGTGCATACAGTGGTGGTTCAACGTAAAGGTGGTGGACCTAAAAGGATCTATGTGCATCGTGAGGGAAGGAATGACATATATGTGATTGTAGGTACTTTTACTTTGTAGTCCATATCTTTACTTTCTTTGATAGATTCTGGTTCTACACATTCTTACATTTTGCGCAAGCATGTACATTTTCTTAATATGTCTGTAGAAGTGTTAGATGTGGGTATGCGAGTAACTCGTTGTTTTGGAGAGATAGTAGTTTCTAGGAGGTTGTCTAGGAGACGGCCTTTGATGGTTCAAGGTCGTGTGTTCGCGGTTAATTTGATGGAGTTGTCGTTTCATGGTTTTGATGTAATCTTGGGGATGGATTGGTTAACCAAGCATAGGTTTGTGGTCGATTTTGAAACCATGTGAGTTTCATTGAAACTTGCTAATGATTATGAAGTGGTGGTCGTGGGCGAGAATGTTAAATTCTTGTCCAATGTGGTTTCGGCTTTAGAGGCACAAAAGTTGATAAAACTTGGGGGTCAAGCATATCTGGCTTATGTTATGAACCCAAATATGAAGGAGGTGCTTGTTCAGGATATATGTATCGTTTATGATTTTCTAGGAGTGTTTCCGAAGGAGTTGCTTGGGTTACCATTGGATAGGGAAATAGATCTTTGTATCGAGACATATGTGGATATGTCTCTGGTATCGTTTGCTCTGTATCACATGGAACCGAAAGAGTTAAAGAAGTTGAAGATGCAACTTCAAGAGTTACTGGATCATGGTTTGATCCGACCTAGTGTGTCACTGTGGGGAGCACTAGTGTTGTTCATGAAAAAGAATGATGGCACTACGAGAATATGCATTGATTCTCAGCAACTAAATAAGTTGACAATTAAGAATAAGTATCGCTTACCGCAAATTGATGATTTGTTCGATCAATTTCGGGGTGCTAGAGTGTTTTCCAAGATCGATATGAGATATGGGTATTATCAATTGAAGGTAAAGGATAAAGACGTGCCGAAAATAGCTTTTCGCACACGTTATAGGCATTATGAGTTTATGGTGATACCATTTGGGTTGACTAATGCAACCGTAGCTTTCATGGATATGATGAATCAGGTATTCCATAAATTTTTGGATCAATTCGTAGTAGTGTTCATTGATGACATTCTCGTGTACTCTCGTACCAAAGAGGATCATGATTGACACTTGCGGATTGTGTTGCAGGCCTTGTTGAATAATAAGCTGTCTGCTAAGTGGATCAAGTGTGAGTTTTGGATTAAGGAAGTGGTCTTTCTTTGTTATGTTGTTTTGGTAGAAGGTATCCGTTTACATCCACAGAAGATTAAAGCAGTTGTGAATTGGAAGCAACCCAAGTTGGTGATGGAGGTTCGTAGTTTCTTTGGGTTAGTAGGGTATTATCGTCATTTTGTAGATGGTTTCTTGAAGGTTGCTACTCCTTTGACTAATTTGTTACAAAAGAATGTATAGTTTGAGTTGACGGAGGGTAGGCAACAAGCTTTTGAGAAGTTGAACGAAGCTTTGATGCAAGCTCTGATCTTGATTCAACCTGAGTCGGGGAAAGAGTTTGTAGTTTGTAGTTTATAGTTTATAGTGATGCATCCTCTATTGGTTTAGGGTGTGTGTTGATGCAAGCAGGAAAAGTTGTGGCTTATGCATCTAGGCAGTTGAAGGTGCACGAGTGCAATTATCCTACGCATGATATAGAGCTTCTTGCAGTGGTGTTTGCATTGAATATTTGAAGGCATTATTTGTATGAAGAGAAGTGTACTGTGTATACAAATTATAAAAGTTTGAAGTATTTGATGTCGTAAAAGGATTTGAATCTTAGGCAACGTAGATGGTTGGAGTTGCTCAAGGATTATGATTTGACGATTGAGTATCATCCGAGTAAGGCTAATGTGGTAGCCGATGCCCTGAGTAGGAAAGTTGTGTTAGAGTTAATGGAAATGTTTTCTCGGTTAAGTGTGACGCGAGACAGTGGTTTATTGGCTGAGTTGTAAATAAAACCACCATTTTTACAATTGATCACGGAGAAGCAATCGTATGATGATTCGTTGGTACCATATGTTAGGGATATTATGGAGGGTAACCCGATGAATTTTTTTTTCAATGATGAGGGTGTTTTGTGCTTCAAGAGTCGAATGGTTGTGCCGAAAGATAAGGGGTTGAGGCGCACTATTTTGACTAAGGCTCATTCTAGTCCTTTTGCTATGCATCCAGGAAGTACAAAGATATACCAGGATTTGAAGAAGGAATATTATTGGGTTGAAGAAGGATGTCGCGGAGTTTGTTGCTCGGTGTATGGTATGTCAACATGTTAAGGCTGAGCATCAGTTTCCATCTGAATTGTTGCAATCGGTGAGGATTCTAAAATGGAAATGGGAGAGGATTACCATGGATTTACTGATCAGATTGCCTTTGACACCGTCGAAAAAGAATTCTGTGTGGGTAATTGTGGATTAGTTTATGAAGTGTGCAAATTTCCTGGTTGTGCATATGACGTACACGTTGGATAAGTTGGCAGATGTGTATATAGCGAAGATTGTGAGGTTGTGTAACCCCCTTGACTCGGTCTAGTCATAAGACCGAACCAAGCAAGCTATATTAGGGCTTACCGAAATAAACCCCGAAGAGGAACATTAAAAATGGTCTATTTTTTATTTTATCTTATCTAAATGCATTTTTAGGTCCTAAGGTGATCATACAAATTATTGTCAAACATACAACTCAATCGGGCGTCATTTTGACATCCAATTACTCAAATTCACATTCTATGGACTAAAATGTATTTTTTAACATCCATAAGGGTTTTTACCAAATTAAGGTTACCAATCCTCAATTAGTCATATTTCATGCCTTCATGTTAATTCTCAACTCGAAATGATCATTCATACGCATTAAAATGCATAATTAAGAAATAGGGACCAAAATTCAAAGATTTTAAACATCAACTGAATTAACGGTCATCATATCGGAACGGGTGTTCACCGTACCGAAACAGTACTAAAGAACAAAGGCGTACCGATACGGCCCTCAAGCGTATCAGTACGGGTTTGTGTGGTTTGAAATCCGAATTCCCATAGCCATTGACCGTATCGAACAATAACCCCTGTACCTATACAGTTACCAGGAGTATCAGTACGGCTAGGAAAATTTAAAAAATCCGAGCCATGACAAGACCCCGCGTACCAACACCCTGAGGAGTCGTACTGGTACGGTGAGGCCTGTATTGACCTCTAGGTCCAACATTTGACATTTTGGCTCAATCTAACACCCTTAACTCAACCCCTTATCATCATATGGCAACACAAACATTCAATCATCAAGCATGGCAACATGTAAAGAGGTCACACCAAGCATGGCACAATCAAACATTCAACTAGAGCATGATTTTTACCCAAGCATGCTTAATGTCTCCCAACTCCTCAAAAACAAGTATAAAACCTCATACAAGTCCAAAACAATAACCCAAACTTATACAATCAGGGAGTAACTCAAAATACACCTCCCAAAACAACCTGGTCACATTGCCTTCTTATTACTACTTAGAACATATAAAATCATACTTTGAAATGCAACGATCTTTGGATTCTCCCTTGCTCATGTGATGTCTGAGAAAACTACTTCTCTGCATTGATGAGGAAAAGCTTATTGAGGGATTCGCAAAAAACACTAATCAATGCATTTAAAACGATTTAATTCAAATCACGTATAATTGTCTCATGGAAAAACATCTCATGCTTCTCATGACATCACAAAAATACACATTTAAATCATTTTCAACACATGTATCATGGATTCAATCTCTACCTCAATTTAAGCTTCACAACACAACTCCCTTATAACAAGCTTAAAGAGTAACACGTGTATAAATCACATTATACAACATAATCCATTTCTCATGATACATTATCTCATATATTGGCTTTCATGTGACTCAAAACCAGCAACCTTATGTTTCATAAAACACATCGGATACACGGATTTCTCAACTGGTTCACACAACCACTTCACATACATACCTCAACCGAAGTAATGACACCCTTGCCCACCTCAACGGTTCAAATTGAAGTAACAGAACATTTACCCACCTCTACGGTTTGGATGTATAAATCCACCAGCGGGAGAAAACAGAACATTTACCACCTCAACCACTGCGATTCTCATGGTGGAGATTATGGACACTTAACACCCCTCGGCACACATGAGGTGACTTTTTATAGTGCACTTTCAATCCTATAGTTGGCCAACTATATCCGATAATATTTTAAACACATCCACTTGCCAATATATTCAATAAACCAACATTACCTCATTGTTTTACATTTGCATCAAAACAATCCAACACAAATACATTTAACCATGTATTTTCATATTCTCAAAAAAATAGTTGCATAAATAATATGCCATTCTCAAAAGTAATCATCTAAGATCTTTTGCAACATCTTTCACTTTCAAAACATGCATAATACAGTGAGTAATAAAAGCCATAAACGTGTGCATGAGATTTCATTTTGCAAAACCGAAATCGAGAGAAAGCTCAATCGATACTTACTTTCGAGCTTAGATAAGTGTATCAAATTTATCTGAACTCCCACAACTCCTTTTCAAACCTTTTAACAGCAGTAAAACACTTTTCCACTCACCAACAATCCAACGCTTCTTTGTCGATGCGCGAATCAAGCTTTTCAACTCTCGTGCCTTCTTCGAAAGGTAAAGGATTCAGCTCCCCTGCTTTACCAAAACAAAACAGAGGATTAAAACACAACTCTATATTACAAACCTCTAGTAACCAACCAACACAACCTCGCCTCCCTAGAATCCATCAAACACCTTCCTAAAACTATCAAGAACACCACCAAACCTTACTCAAACAAAGCCCAACCAACATCTAACGATTCTAACACATTAACAACATCAATTAACATCCAAAAACAACCTAATCACGTCCTTATATCCCCAGCAACACCACAACAACCAGATCACACCAAAAACAAACTATAAACAACCTAGAAACTAGCAATCCATATAGTTTCGGGATTCCATTGACTAATAAATCCTTTCAACATTAAAACACATCTAAATTGGGATATAAATCAATTAAATCCATCACCAAAACATATCCAATTCAATTTCCAACCATTATCCAAGAAAACTCAATTTAACTATCAAATCATTGTTTAAATCATAATTCCATAATATAAATCAACAACAAAGGATCAAAAACTTGGGAAATTCATTAGAACCTTTAATTAGAGGAGAAAAACGAAAATCACCTCTAATTGATGATTTCTCCCTTAATTGGCCAAGCTTTGATGAAATCCAAAGATATTTCGCAAAGGAGTTTGAAGTAATCAATTAGAAATCAAAAAGGAAATCAATGGAGATTGATTCCTGGAGATTTTCAAGTATAAATCTTAGTTTGTTTGCTGAGAAAGTTGAGTGAAAAGGTTAGGAGAAAAATAGTTATGTAAGAAAGTATTTTGGCAAATTAAAGATCTTTTCAATAAATCCTCATTTATCTAATTATTAAACCATTTAAAAATACTTTAAAAATAGCCAAAATTAAGAGAAAAATCTATTGAAAAAGATTGGTCAAATATCTCCTTGAAGATTCTAAGTTTTGATCCTTTTTACGATTTAGTCACCAAAACAGTTTTGAAAACTTTTAATTTAGTCACTAGACCAAAATGTTTTAAAATCATATTTAATGACCTCAAATTGACTTCACCCAATTACTTAAAATATGAATTAAGTAATTTAAAGCATTTTCCGATATTTTATTTTACCCCAAAATCAATTTTATAAATTTATTTTCCCAAAACATTTCAAATTGCCTAAACCGATTCTCTTGAACCACCGACCCAATCCGGTCCACATCTAGTCCTATTTTCAAGGCGTTACAACTCTCCCGCTCTTAAGAAATTTCATCCTCGAAATTTACCTGGCGGAAAAAGATGAGGGAACTACTTCAACATATCCTTTTTGCTCTCTCAGGTAGCTTCCTCTACACCGAGGTGCCACCACAACAACTTTACCAACTCTATGGTCTTTCCGCGGAGTACTTTGCTACTCGAATCCATAATCCTCACCGGTTCCTCATCATAGGTCAAATTCGAATTCAACTCAATCTCCTCAACATGCATAACATGTGAAGGATACGATCTATACCTTGGAAGCATCGACACATGGAAAACATCATGTATCTTTTCCAACTCAACTAGCAGCCTCAATCTATACACAACTAGACCGACACACTCCAACACCTCATACGGCCAAATAAACCTAGGGCTCAACTTGCCCTTCCGTCCAAACCATATCACCTTTTTCCAAGGCAAAACCTTTAAAAACACGTGATCGCCAACTGTATACTCAATTTCTCTTTGTTTCAAATCAGCATAGGACTTTTTCTGATCCGAATAGTATCCTTCAACATATTCGGCAAAGAAACATATTTCTCTGTTGCCTCCGCCGAACAAAGCGGCATACGACATCTTCTACTATACAAAGCCTCGTATGAAGCCATTTGTATACTAGCTTAATAACTGTTATTATAAGCAAATTCCAACAACGGCAACTGTTTTTCCCACAATCCTTGAAAATCTATGATACGACACCGCAATATAACCTTCAACACTTGGATAACACGTTCTGACTAACCATCCGTTTACGGATGATACGAGGTACTAAAGTTCAACCATGTACCCAAGGCTTTATGTAAACACTCCCAGAACCTCGCAGTGAAGCGTGGATCTCTATTTGACACAATAGACTTCGGCACCCCATGCAACCTCACGATCTCAGCAATATACAAGTCTGCCAACTTATCCAGAGTATACATCGTATGCACAGCCAGAAAATGTGCATACTTCATAAACCTATCCACAATCACCCAAACAAAATTCTTCTTTGACGACGTCAAAGGCAAACCAGACATAAAATCCATGGTAATTCTCTCCCACTTCCACTCAGGAACCCTCAACGGTTGCAACAACCCCGAAAGAAACTGCTGCTCTGCCTTAACACGTTGGCAAACCATACAATGAGACACAAAATCTGCGACATCCTTCTTCAAGACAACCCAGAAATACTCTTTCTTCAAATCTTGATACATATTCGTACTCCCTGGATACATAGAAAAAGGACTCGAATGTGCCTCAGTCAAGATAGTGTGCCTCAACTCTCCATCCATCGGCACCACTACTCGACTCTTAAAACGCAAAACTTTATCCTCATTAAAACCAAAATACGTTTGATTCCCATCCAAGATATCTTTAACATGCGGCACCAACGCATCATCATATGGTTGCTTCTCTTTAATCATCTGCAACATCGAAGGCTTCACTTGCAATTCCTCCAACAACCTGCCATCTCATGTTACACTCAGCCGTACAAACATCTCCCTCAACTCCATCGCAACCTTTCTACTCAAGGCATCCGCTACCATGTTTGCCTTCCCCAGATGATACTCGATTGTTGGATCATAATCTTTAAGCAACTCTAACCACCTTCACTGCCTAAGATTTAACTCCTTTTGGGGCATCAGGTATTTCAAACTTTTGTGATCAGTGTATACGATACACTTCTCACTGTAGAGATAGTGTCGCCAAATCTTCAAGGAAAACACCACCACAGCCAACTCAAGATCGTGCGTAGATTAATTGCGCTCGTGCACCTTCAACTGCCATGCATAAGCTACAACCCTTCATTTTTGCATCAACATGCATCCCAAACTCACATAGGATGCATCACTGTACACAACAAACTCTTTCTCTGACTCAGGTTGAATCAAGATTAGAGCTTGTGTCAAGGCTTCCTTTAGCTTGTTTTAAGCTTGCTGCCTAACTTCTGTCCACTTGAAACTCACATCTTTTTGCAACAACTTCGTCAACAGAGCAGCAATCCTCGAAAACCAATCCACAAACTGTCGATAATATCCTGCCAGCCATTGAAAACTACGAACCTCCAATATAGACTTCGATGGCTTCCAAATCATAATGGCCTCGATTTTCTGCGAATCCACAAGAATACCCTTGGCCGAAACAACATGACCAAGGAAACCACCTGCTTGATCCAAAACTTACATTTACTTAGCTTGGCATAAAGCTTGTTGTCCAATAAAAATTGCAATACAATTTAGAGATGTCGATCGTGATCTTCCTCGGTACAAGAGTACACAAGAATGTCATCGATGAACACTACGACGAATTGATCCAAGAAATCATGGAACACCCTATTAATCATATCCATGAACGTTGTCGGTGCAATTGTCAAACCAAACAACATCACTATGAACTCCTAAGGCCCATAACGTGTGCTAAAACCTATTTTTGGCACGTCCTTATCCTTCACCTTCAACTGGTAGTACCCCGACCGTAGATTAATCTTAAAAAACACTGTAGCACCCCATAACTGATTAAACAAATCATCATTCCTCTGTAAAGGATACTTGTTCTTAATCATCAACTTGTTCAGTTACCGATAATCAATGCACATTCTCATCGTACCATCTTTTTTTCACAAACAACACTGGTGCACCCCACGGTGACACAATTGGCCGAATGAACCCACGATCAAGCAACTCCTACAACTGCGTCTTCAACTCCATTAACTATTTTGCTGCTATACGATACGAAGCAATCGACACTGGAGCTGTATCTGCGTACGCCTCAATGTGAAACTCCATCTCCCTATCTGATGGTAAACTAGGCAACTCTTTCAGAAACACTCCTAGAAAGTCGCAAACGGTGCGAATATCCTGGGCACGCGCTTTCTTCATATTCAGGTTCATAACATAGGCTTTGTATGCTTGACCCTCGAACTCTAACAACCTTCGCGCCTCTAACGCTGAAACCACGTTTGACATGAACTTGAAATTTTTGCCCACAACCACAACTTTATAATCTTCGGGAAGTTTCAACAAAAATCTCTTAGCCTCAAAATCCACCACAGCCTTGTGTTGAGACAGCCAATCCATACCTAGAATCACGTCAAAAATATGAAACGATAACTCTATCATATCCGCTTCAAACACATGCCCTTGAACCATCAAAGGACAACTCCTATACAACTTTCTAGTTGCAACCGTCTCACCAAAGGAACTGGTTACCCGCATTCCAACATCTAAAAAATCAACAGGTAAATCCAACAAATATGCATGCTCGTGCAAAATGTAGGAATGTGTAGAACTACAATCAATCAAAAATAACAAAGGTATAGTATGCAAGGTAAAGGTACCTGCGATCACGTCGGTATCATTCCTCTCAACTCAGTGAGCAAAAACCCTATCCGGTCTGCCATCCTCTGGCTGAACCGCTATTGTATACGCTACCACTCTTTGTCCATTATCCCTGCACTGGAAATGTCCACTGCCACGCCCACAACCTCTTCGCTCTCCCGCAACTGGTGTATTAGCAGACCCTCTCTGGCTAACTACGGACAATCCCTTCGAAGATGATCCTTCGATCCACAGCTCAAACAAGTGCTCACAGCACCCCAGCATTCCCCCGAATGCCTCCTACCATATCTCTTACACTCGAGAACTCCAGAATATGTATTCTGACCCTAGAAACCATGCCCAGTTCCATATCCTCCACGCTTCTAATTGGAACGGTACCTTCTATCTCTATGCCTCTTATTACAATCCTTACCAACATCAAACTCTACACTCCTCTTGACCCGGTCTAGTTGTAAGACCAAACTGAGCGAGCTACATTGGGTTTATTGAAATAAACCCCGAAGAGGAACATTAGAAATGGTCTATTTTTTTCTTTTATCTTCTCCAAATGTATTTTTAGGTCCTAATGTGATCATACAAATTATTGTTAAACTTACAACTCAATCGGGCGCCATTTCGACATCCAATTACTCAAATTCACATTATAGGGATTAAAACATAATTTCCAAAATCTATAAGGGTTTTTACCAAATTAAGGTTACCAATCCTCAATTAGTAGTATTTCATGCCTTCATGTTAATTCTCAACTCGAAATGATCATTCATGCTCATTAAATTGCATAATTAAGAAACAGGGACCAAAGTATAAAGATTTCAAACATCAGACAACATATCAACTGAATTAACGTCATCGTATCAGAATGGGTGTTCATCGTATCAAAATGGTACTAAAGAACAAAGGTGTATCGATATGGTCCTCAAGCGTATCGGTACAGGCTTGTGTGGTTTGAAAGTTTGGATTCTAGTAACCATTGACCGTATCGAAACTGTAACCCTTATACTGAAACCTTTACTATTTCTCAAATATGTGTACCGATACGGCTACCAGGCGTATCGGTACGGCTAGGCAAATTTGAGCTATCCGATCTATGACAAGTCCCCGTGTACTGACACCTTGAGGAGCCGTACTAGTATGGTGAGACCTGTATTGACCTCTAGGTCCAACATATGACACTTTGGCTCAATCTAACACCCATAACTCAACCCCTAATCATCATATGGAAACACAAACATTCAATCATCAAGCATGGCAACATGTTAAGAGGTCACACCAAGCATGGCATAATCAAACATTCACCTAAGAGCATGATTTCTACCCAAGCATGCTTAATGTCTACCAAGCCCTCAAAAACAAGTATAAAACCTTGTACAAGTCCAAAACAATAATCCAAACGTATACAATTAGAGAGTAACTCAAAATACAACTCCCAAAATAACCCGGTCACATTACCTTCTTATTACTACTTAGAACATATCAAACCATACTTTGAAATGCAACGATCTTTGGATTCTCTGTAACACCCCCTACTCGGTTTGGCAGGAAACCAGTTCGGAAGCATTATCAAGAAACGATACAAGCAAGAACAAGCAAGTAAAGGCTAACTCATCCCTATTAGATAAGTTACTTAACTAACAAGCAACCAAGGAATCATGTCTTATTACGCAAGCAATCATCTTTACATGCTTTATAGGTTACCAAAATTTTCACTTTACATTAGCATTATTCGAAACCGAAACAAACAAGCATGCTTCATTTTATTTCTTTGTTTTTTATCTTGATACATGTGACATTTCATACTTAACTTGTTAAACATGATTAATGGAACGTACCTTGATTCAAAGCAAGCCAAATGCCATGCCTTACCTTTTGGCATTTACCAATCAACTTATAACAATACATATGCATGTTATGCTTATACGAGAGACTATGTCATCTTACAAGATAATCGAATGGCACAAGGCTAGGTGATCACTTTAAACATTCATTATAATCATAACAATATGCGCATCATCATACTTCAATACATAGAACCTAAGTTCATTACTTCATTTGCATTATCAACCAAAATCATAGCATGGAAGACCATTCAAGACATATGTACATATACAAGTTTCCAAATATCCAAAATGCATGCACTAGACAGTATATACAACTATGTGCCACCAACTAGGGGAGTACAAAACAAGTATGTCCATACTTTAGCTATGCTTGTGTCTTGCTTCCAGCTCAAGAATTCAAGCTTCAGGATCAAGCTACGATCGAATCCTTTAACTTGTGGTTGGGAAGGATGAAAACGAGAGTGATAAGTACGAGAATGTACTTAGTGAGGTAGTAACTAGTTCTAACCCATTTGTTTTATCAAGTTAAGTGTTAATTAATCAGGAATGATCCAATTAAGGATTGCAAGGCAATTCGAATAGCTCAAGATGCAAGAGACATTGAATCACAATTCATACTTTATCCATTTCAAGAAATCTGAAAATTCATTGTCACATATCAAGTAGTTCAAGATTCAAGTAGTTCATATCAAGTAATTTGAGTAATCAAGGATTCATGTCAAGATTTAAGTAGTTCATGTCAAGCAATTCGAGTAATCAAGGAATTCATATCAATATTTAAACAGTTCATGTCAAACAATTCAAATAATCAAGGATTCATGTCATGATTCAAGTAGTTCATGTCAAGCAATTCGAATAATCAAGGATTCATGTCATGATTCAAGTAGTTCATGTCAAGCAATTCGAGTAATCAAGGAATTCATGTCAAGATTCAAGTAGTTCATGTCAAGTAATTTATATATTCAAGGTGATATTAGCTCATTTAATATCTTTAACACAATCCTTGGTTCTTAGTTTGATTAGGTAATCAAGTCTCTAACCAACTGACGCCACAAGATGTACCGTAGTACTGGTCAACCCTCCTACTGTCGCCAAAGACCACACAAACATACCCTCTGTCTGTCGCCAATTAGGGGCCTTAGCCCTGGACCGCAGTCCACCCTTACACAATGAGCTCTAGACTCTAAGGCATGCCCTTGTATCTATTCAACTAGCAACCAAGGTTGTTTGATTACACTTTATTCATTCAAGGATTTCAAGATTATACTATTCAAGATCATGTAGTCAAGAATCATTTCAAGCAAGTATAGCAATATTATGCTTTAACCCTTAGGCCAATTGAGCCTTAGCTCTTTAATTTCATTTCGCAATTCATGTGTTTCCTGCTCAAAGCAATTCATTCATGTTCATGGCAGTACATTTCATGTTTCAAGCAATGCATTTCATGTTCAAGACAATACACTCAAGTAGTATTCAATAAATCACACCCAAGGCATTAAGAATCAAGCAATTCCAATTGTACAACAAGTCAAGAATATAGACAAGTTCATATTTTATCTTATTTCACACTTCCCTTATAAATTATATTCAAGTTAATTTAGGTTCATTATCATGGCATATTCAAGCAAGAGAGTAATCATGCATATTTGGTTAGGACCTAAGTCCTAACCCTACTTGTAAACTACACTCACAATACTCCAAGCTTAGCTAGTCTTGGATCCAAATCCCCTTGTGTTTGCCACTAGCTTGGCCACTCCTATCTTCTTCCACAAGTTTTACTCCTTGCTCTATCAATTCATACAATTAAATCAAGGTCAAGACAAGTACATTCACTTATTCAAAACAAGACAACAATGCACATAATTCATTCATTTCAAACATCAAGGCTGCTGCCTGGCAGCTTGTGCACTATTTACTAAAATATGCATAACTTTCATTCCGTATGTCGGAATTTCAATTGGTTTACACCGTTGGAAAGCTAACTTAATTTTCCTTCTAACCGTATAAGCCTTGAATTTTAATTATTTATCAATTAATACTGTTTTTTACTTAAAGATAGGGTAATTACAACACTGGACAACTTGCACTGTCCATAGTGTTTCATTTCTACAAATCCAAATTCAATTCCGTTTTCTCCTAATGAATTTAGAAATATTAAGGCACTATCCATTAAATTTTCTGCCTTAAATTCCATTTGTACAATTTTTAGTGATTTTTCAAAGTTGTTGCCTAGAATAGAGCATTTTGGGCAAATTACACTAGTTGGTGTTTCTAGCTTCATATTCATTCAAGCCATGATTCTAACATTATAATTCAACTTATATACATATTCTTACATGTCTGGGTCAGTCCAATTCACCTAGCAACATGATCAAAACAGGGCATTATGTACAACCAAGCAAGTTTACATATTTCCACTAGCAAAACAGTTTCATTCATTGCTACATTGAAATCATACTAATTCAATACCTAAATTTCCAGTAATCCTAGCAATTTCCAGCATGAACATTCAAGTTTCCAGCAACATACACATCTTAAATTACTCTTTTATTCTCACATGAACATAGCAATTGACATGTACATTATTCGAAACAACCAAGAAAATTTCCAGCAATTTAACACAATCTATCAATTGTTTATATACTCTATAAATGCTAAAAAAAAGACATGATCATAGAACATTTCTTGCATCAATTAAACAAATTCAGTCTTAACATAAGATCAATCTAATACATGGCTAAACAAATTTAATACCTTTCTTCTAAAAGAAGCACAAGAGTGACCTAGTCGATTGAAGTCCTAAGCTCCTAAGATTGGTGTAAAGTTCTCCCTTTTCTCTCTAAGGTTCGGTTATGAGAGGAAGAACGAAGGAAGAAGATGATGTTCAATTGTGTTTCTCTTTCTTTCATCTACAATGGACGGCCATAACACTCCCCCTTGCCACATGTGATTTTACCTTGCCACTTGTGTTCCACTATTACATAGTGGTCTAATAACACATGCAAGTTTGTGGTTTCACTCTTATTTCAATTTGGTCCTTTTAGTTTGGCACTCGATCTTTCTTTCTTTTCACAATGGTCCTTTTAGTTTGGCTTTAAAATTTGGTTAGCCTACTCTTCCAACTTTCGTTTTGGGTCCCTTATTCCTTCAATTAACTTTCCCTTCTTTCAATTCGATTAACACATAATTTTAATTAATCAATGATTTAGATAGTGGTAACCTTCCTAGACCCGGTTTAGGGTGTTACATTCTCCCTTGCTCGCGTGTTGTCCGAGAAAGCTACTTCTCTGCATTAATGAGGAAAATAGAGCATAAACTATAAGCTTAGTGAGGGATTCACAAAAAACTCATCAATGCATTTAAAACGATTTAATTTAAATCACGTATAATTGTCTCATGGAAAAACATCTCATGCTTCTCATGTCATCACAAAAATACACATTTAAATCATTTTCAACACATGTATCATGGATTCAATCTCTACCTCAATTTAAGCTTCACACACAACTCCCTTATAACAAGCTTAAAGAGTAACACGTGTATAAATCACATTATACAACAGAATCCATTTCTCATGATACATTATCTCATATATTGGCTTTCATGTGACTCAAAACCAGCAACCTTACGTTTCATAAAACACATCGGATACACGGATTTCTCAAGTGGTTCACACAACCACTTCACATACATACCTCAACCGGAGTAATGACACACTTGCCCACCTCTATGGTTTGGATGTATAAATCCACCAGGGGGAGAAAACATAACATTTACCCACCTCAACCACTACGGTTCTCATGGTGGAGATTATGGACACTTAACACCCCTCGACACATATGAGGCGACTTTTTATAGTGCACTTTCAATCCTATAGCTGGCCAACTATATCCGAAAATATTTTAAACGCATCCACTTTCCAATATATTCAATAAACCAACATTACCTCATTGTTTTACATATGCATCAAAACAATCCAACACAAATACATTTAACCATGTATTTTCATATTCTCAAAAAATAGTTGCATAAATAATATGCCATTCTCAAAAGTAATCATCTAAGATCTTTTGCAACATCTTTCACTTTCAAAACATGCATAATACAGTGAGTAATAAAAGCCATAAACATGTGCAGAGATTTCATTTTGCAAAACTGAAATCGAGAGAAAGCTCAATCGATACTTACTTTTAAGCTTAGATAAGTGTATCAAACTTTATCTGAACTCCCACAACTCCTTTTCAAACCTTTTAACAGTAGTAAAACACTTTTCCACTCACCAACAATCCAACGCTTGTTTGTCGATGCGCGAATCAAGCTTTTCAACTCCCATGCCTTCTTCAAAAGGTAAAGGATTCAGCTCCCCTGCTTTACCCAAACAAAACAGAGGATTAAAACACAACCTCACCTCCAAAGAATCCATCAAACACCTTCCTAAAACTATCAAGAATACCACCAAACCTTAATCAAACAAAGCTCAGCCAACATCTAACAATTCTAACACATTAACAACATCAATTAACATCCAAAAACAACCTAATCACGTCCTTATATCCCTAGCAACACCACAACAACTAGATCACACCAAAAACCAACTATAAACAACCTAGAAACTAGCAATCCATATAATTTCGGGATTCCATTGACTAATAAATCCTTTCAACATTAAAATACGTCCAAATTGGGATATAAATAAATTAAATCCATCACCAAAACATATCCAATTCAATTTCTAACCATTTTCCAAGAAAACTCAATTTAAATATCAAATCATTGTTTAAATCATAATTCAATAATATAAATCAACAACAAAGGATCGAGAACTTGGGAATTTTATTAAAGAACCTTTAATTAGAGGAGAGAAATGAAAATCACCTCTAATTGTTGATTTCTCCCTTAATTGGCCAAGCTTTGATGAAATCCAAAGAGATTTTGCAAAGGAATTTGAAGTAATCAATTAGAAATCAAAAAGGAAATCAATGGAGATTGATTCCTGGAGATTTTGCAGTAAAAGTCTTAGTTTGGTTGCTGAGAAAGTTGAGGGAAAATTAGTTACGTAAGAAAGTGTTTTTGGCAAATTAAAGATCGTTTTAATAAATCCTCATTTATCTAATTATTAAACCATTTAAAAATAATTTAAAAATAGAATAAATTAAGAGAGAAGTATGTTGAAAAAGATTGGCCAAATAGCTCCTTAAAGATTCTAAGTTTTGATTCTTTTACGATTTAATCACCAAAACAGTTTTGAAAACTTTCAATTTAGTCACTAGACCAAAATATCTTAAAATCAGATTTAATTGCCTCAAATCGACTTCACCAAATTACTTAAAATATGAATTAAGTAATTTTAAACATTTTCCCATATTTTATTTTACCCCAAAATCAATTTTATAAATTTATTTTCCCAAAACTATTCGAATTGCCTAAACCGGTTCTCTTGAACCACCGACTTGATCCAGTCTACATCTAGGCCCATTTTCAGGGCGTTACAGGTTGCATGGGGTGCCTAAGTCTATAGTATCAGATAGGGATCTACTTTTTACAAAAACGTTTTGGGAGTGTTTACATAGGGCCTTGGGTACGCGGTTGAATTTCAGTACTTCTTATCATTCTCAAATGGATGGTCAGTCTGAACGCGTTATCCAAGTGTTAGAGGATATGTTGCGGTGTTTCTTCATTGATTTTCAAGGAACGTGGGAAAAGAAACTAACATTGGTAGCGTTTTCTTACAATAATAGTTATTAGGCGAGTATTCAAATGGCTCCGTATGAATCTTTGTATGGTAGAAAGTGTCGTACGCCACTTTGTTGGGCTGAGATAGGTGAGAAGTATGTTTCTTTTCCCAATGTGTTGAAAGACACCATTAAGAAGGTAAAACTTATCAGTGATTGGTTGAAAGCAGCTTCAGATAGGCAGAAGTCCTATGCTGATTTGAAGCGTATAGAGATTGAGTTTGCGGTTGGTGATAATGTGTTTTTTAAGGTTTCGCCTTGGAAGAAGGTGATTAGGTTTGGACGTAAGGGTAAGTTGAGTCCAAGGTTCATTGGGCCTTACAAGGTGCTAGAGCATATTGGTCCAATTTCTTATAAATTAAGGTTACTCGCGGAGTTGGAAAAGATACATGATGTTTTCCATGTATCGATACTTCGGAGGTACAGCTTGGGCCCATCGCATGTGATACCTGTCGAAGAGATAGAATTGAATCTAGATTTGGCCTATGATGAGGAACCGGAGAAAATCTTGGATTATAGCAGCAAGGTTCTTCGAGGGAAGACCATTGAGTTGGTGAAGGTGTTGTGGTGACATCCAGGTTTAGAGGAAGCCACGTGAGAAAGTAAGGAGGACATGAAGAAGCAGTTTCTTTATTTTTTTCGTTAGGTAAATTTCAAGGACAAAATTTCTTAAGTGGGGGAGAATTGTAACGCCTCGAATTTGGGCTTAGAAGTTAGCTACGTAGATTAGACAGTTCAGGTGAACCGGATTAGTCGGTTCGATCTAGTTTTGGGAATTAAATCATAATAAATATTCTTAACACAAAAAATATGGAAAAAATGGTGAAAATACTTAATTAATATATTTAGGGTTTTGGTAAACTCAATTTAATGAAATAAGTTTGAATTAAATGACATTTTGGTTTGGTGACTAAAATGTAAAGTTTCAAAACTATTTTCGTGACTAAATTGTAAAAGGGTGAAAACTTAGAAGCTTTAAGGATCTAATTTACCAATGTTTTTAATCAGACTTTTCCCTTAATTTAGACTATTTTTAAATGGTTTTAAAATGTTTATTAAATAAAAATAAAATGAAATTTGTTAAAAAGATTTTTAAAGAATGATTTACTTTTCTCACGTAACCTCTTTTGCTCTCAACTTTTCTCTCAATTTTCCCAGCATCCAAACTACCTCTCTTGCTCCAAAATGATAAGGAATTAACTCTTCTTGATATCATTTTGATTTCTCAATTGATTTCTTTGATTTCTACATCAAATCTTACTTGTTTTCTTGGATATTTCACTCAAATCATGCCAATTAAGGGAGAAGCCAACCATTAGAGGTGATTTTTATTTCTCTCCTCTAACCAAAAGTTCTTTACTACAATTCCCAAGTTCTTGATCTTTCACAATTGGTTTTTGATGTGTGTTGATGAATAAATTAAGATTAAAAGGTTTAAAGTTAGTTTTAATAAAGAATTGGTGGATCTTTGTTATAGATCTGATTTGTACTGGTTTCAATTGATGTGGATCACATTTAAGACATGTTTTAATTTTATGAGAAGAGATTTGTAAAAGAAATCCCGAAACTAATTGAGTTGCTAATTTTCTAGGTTGTGAATAGTTAGATTTTGAGGTGATTAGGGTGTTAGAAGGTTGCTGGAGGTATAAGCTAATGTTGAAAGTGTTTTTAGATGTTAATTGGTGTTGACTAGATGTTCAAATCATTGGTTTATGGTTGGGCTTTGTTTAGGTTGTGTTTTGATGTTTTCGGTTGTTTTAAGGAGGCATTTTATGGTTTTTGGTAAGGCGGTGTTGGGAATTGGTGTTATTTGTATTATGGATGCATAATGATTCATTGATCCTCTGTTATTGTGTGGTTAAAATAGGGGATATTTATCTTGCATCGAGTGGGGAAATTTTGGTAGCTTCAAACGATTGATTTCGCATCGGCAAGTGGAGCTTTGTATTGTCGGTGAGTGAAAATGAGGTTTACTGCTGAATATAGGTTTGAAAGTGATTTTGGAGTTTATATTAAGCTTGAAATGATTGTCTAAGATTTGAAGTAAGTATTGGATGTTCTCGCTCTCATTTTAGGTTTTGCAAAAATACATTCTCATGCACATGTTTATGATTTAGAATACATACTATTAAATGCATGATTTTAAATAGAAATATGATTCAAATTTATCATATATTGATGATATATGAGTATGTCAAATGATTTATGAAAAGAATTTTGAGGATGAGTAATGCATGGTTTATTGCATTGAATATTATTTGGTCTCATTTGCAAAATATGAGACTAAAACAATGCAATTAGACCAGCTTGCAGCAAGAATACAAGTCGTTCATGTTTAAAACAAAAATCATTTAACTCTAGTAGTAATAAGGCAATGTGTTCCCAAGCTAAAAACCCAAATATATCACATATCGAATATGATCTTACAAATTCAAACACTGTGCATAGCAATCAGCGGAATCATAAATCAACAATAAATCTAACAACAATAACCCACCTACCAACTATCACAACATGGCTCCAATACCAACAAATGTAACTCCATTGACCCGGTCTAGTCGTAAGACTGAATTGAGCAAGCTGTATTAGGGTTTGTTGAGATAAACTTGAAAGATTTACGTTGAAACGGTCCATTTTTCCTTTTATCTTATCTAAATGCATATTTAACTCCTAACGTGATCATGCTGATTATGGTGAAAGTTACCACTCAATCGGGCGTCGAATTGACTTTTAATTGTATGAATTAACGTTAAAGGGACTAAAGCGTAATTTTTTTATAATTAAGAGGACACTCTTGAAATTAAAGTTACCAAACCTTAATTAGTCATATTTCAAACATTCAGATTAAATTTTAACATGAAATAACAATCCAAACTCATTTAATTGCATGATCAAGAAACAAGGACTAAACAACAAAGATTCGAACTTCAAAAGGTATCTTAATAGAAATAACGGCTGGCGTACAGGTACGGACACTTCTTGTATCTCAACAATGTAAAATAAAAAGGTGTATCGGTACGATCCTTAGGCGTACTGATACGGTTATGTGATTTTGAAAACTATGGATTCTAATGGCTAAAGGGCGTACTGATACAGTTGCATGTGTATCGACACCAGGCTTTTTTTCCAGCTACGCGTACTGATACTGTTACCAGGAGTATCGGTACGCCTAGGAAATTTTGCCCAGATTGCGCCGAGACAAGTCCCCGCGTACCGATCCCAGAGGACCCATATTATTACAGACAAACTTGTAATGACCTCTTGGTCCAACATATGACACTTCGGCTCAATCTAACATACTCGAATTAACATCTAGTCAACATATGACTTCACAAACATCAATTCCTCAGACATAACAGCATGGTAGAAGATCATACTCAACGTATCAAATCCAAGCATAACTCATATAGGCATATATTCTACCCAAGCATGCATAATGGTTTCGAAGCCCTCAAAACGAAGCATCAAGCATTAAACAAGTCCAACACATCAAACCAAACTTGTACAAATAGGGAGTAACCAAAATAAACCTCCCAATTACAACTTGGTCACATTGCCTCTTATTACAACTTAGAATTTATAAAACCATACTTCAAAAATGTCTCAACCCTCGGATCTCCTTTTGCGTACTTGCTGTCTAAAATGGCCTATTTTTCTACATTGATGAGAAAGGAGAGCGTAAGCTATAAGCTTAGTGAGGGAATCTCAAAAACACTCACCAATGCATTTAAAATCATTTATTCAAACCAAATGTATAACTCTCAAGGCAAAATCATCTCATGTTTCTATAAACTCTTAAAAAATGCACATTTAAATCATTTGCAACACATGTATCATGGCTTTCTATCATAAACCTCAAGCATTAAACAAGTCCAAAACATCAAACCAAACTTGTACAAATAGGGAGTAACCAAAATAAACCTCCCAATTACAACTTGGTCACATTGCCTCTTATTACAACTTAGAATTTATAAAACCATACTTCAAAAATGTCTCAACCCTCGGATCTCCTTTTGCATACTTGCTGTCTAAAATGGCCTATTTTTCTACATTGATGAGAAAGGAGAGCGTAAGCTATAAGCTTAGTGAGGGAATCTCAAAAACACTCACCAATGCATTTAAAATCATTTATTCAAACCAAATGTATAACTCTCATGGCAAAATCATCTCATGCTTCTATAAACTCTTAAAAAATGCACATTTAAATCATTTGCAACACATGTATCATGGCTTTCTATCATAAACCTCAATTTAAACTTCATATGCCAAAATCTCTAATTAGCAAGCTTATAGAGTACCTCATGTATAAACCACATTATACAAAACATAATCAATTTCTCATGATACATCATCTCATATATTGCCATTCAAGTGGCTCAAAAGAAGTTTCATTCTATTTTATCAAAACCACATTGGATACACGGATTTCCCAAGTGGTTCCTTCGACTACTTCACTAACGTCCTCAAACCAGAGCAATCCTCAACGGTTATAATGTATAAAACCACCAGGGGGAGAATTGACACACTCTTGACCACTTCACATACATCCTCGAACCGGAATAGCCCTCAACGGTTATAACATATAAATCTACCAACGAGTGAATTGGCACACTCTTGACCCCTCGACCGCTGCGGTTCTCATGGTGGAGCATGGCACATTCTTGACTCCTCAATAGACATGACTTGACTTATTATAGTGCACTTTAAACCCTATGGCTAGCCAACTATATCTGATAACATTTTAGCTCAGCCACTTGCCAATATACTCAATAAAAACCTTATTAACTTATTGTTTTACATATGCATCAATTCAAACCATTTTCCAATACGTTAAAACTTGTATTCTAGCATTCTCAAAATACTTTCATAAAATATTTGCTACGCTCAAACCTCATCATGTATAATCATTTGCAACATCTTTCATTTCTAAAACATGCATATAACAATAAGTAATCAAGTATATAAACATGTGCATGAGATTGTATTTTCCAAAACCGAAAACGATCGAGAGCTCAACCAATACTTACTTTCGAGCTTAGATAAGTGTTTCAAACTTATACTAAACCCCCAAAACTTCTTTCAAACCTTTCAATAGCAGTAAAACACATTTCCACTCACCGACAACCCAAAGCTCGCTAGCCATTGCGAGAATCAAGCTTCCAAAGCTTCGGCAACCTCTCCAAAAGCTATAAGATTCAACTCCCCTACTTTACCTAATCAAAAATAGAGGATTAATGTACTTCCATGCATCTCTAATTTCCACCAACCAACAAACACAACTTCTCCTCACAAGAAACCATTACACGCCTCTCTAAAATAACCTAAATCAACATCAACCTTCATTAACGCAAAGCGCAGCCAAAACCTATTGATTCTAACATCTTAACAACATCAAATAACATCCAAAAAATCTTAATAACGTCTTTATACCTCCAACAACTCTACAGCACCAAGATCACTTCAGAATCTAACTATATAAAACCTAGAAAATTAGAAATTCACTTAGTTTCAGGATTTCTTTTACTAATCACTTCTTTCAACATTAAAATACATCTTATAAGAGATATAAATCAATTAAATTCAACACAGAATAGATCTAAAGTAGTGTTTATCCAACTTCCACATAAAACTCAATTTAATTATCAAATCCATGTTTAAATCTTAATTTCATAACATAAATCACTTGTAAAGGATCAAGAACTTGGGAATTTCAATAAATAACCTTTAATTAGAGGAGAGAAATGAAAATCACCTCTAATTGCTAATTTCTCCGTTAATTGGCAAAGATTGGTTGAAATCTAAGTAGATTTTGTAGTAGGAATCAAGTAGTAAATCAAAAGAAATTGATTCATGGAAATTTTCGAAAGATTTTGATAGTTTGGCTGCTGAGAAAGTTGAGAGAAAAGTGATATCAAAGTTGGTTACGCGAGAAAGTGATTTTGTGAAAATAAAAATCCTTTTTATTAATCCTATTTTATTTTATTATTAAAAACTATTAAAACCTTTTTAAAATAGTCTAAATTAAGGGGGAAATCTGATGTAAAAGTTTGGTCAAATAGCTTCTTAAATATTCTAAGTTTTGACCCTTTTACGATTTAGTCACCAAAAATAGTATTGAAAACTTTACATTTTAGTCACCAGACCAAAATGTCCTAAAATCAGATTTAATTTCTTAAAATTGAATTTTAAAAAATACTTAAAATATTAATTAATTATTTTCTAGCATTTTTCCATATTTATTTAAGCCAAAAATGATTTATTAAGATTTAATTCCTGAAACTAACTCGATTTGCCTAATCAGATTCTCTTGGATCGTCTAATCAATCCGTATAAAATCTAAACCCAAAATCAGGGCGTTACAACTCTCCCCCCTCTTAAGAAATTTCATCCTCAAAATTTACCTAGCGAAAAAAGGTGAGGAAACTGTTTCAACATGTTCTCCGTGCTTTCCCAGGTGGCTTCCTCGACACCACGATGTCACCACAACACCTTCACCAACTCTATGGTCTTTTCACGAAGTACTTTGCTACTTGAATCTAGAATTGTCACTGGCTCCTCATCATAGGTCAAATTCGAATTCAACTTATTCTCCTCAAGAGGCATCACATGCGAAGGATCCAATATATACCTACGAAGCATCGATACATGGAAAACATCATGTATCTTCTCCAACTCCACAGGCAACCTCAACTTATGATCAATTGGACCAACACGCTCCAACACCTCATAAGGTCCAATAAACCTAGGACTTAACTTGCCCTTCCATCCACACCTCATCACCTTCTTCCAAGACGAAACCTTCAGGAGCACGCGATCACCAATCACAAACTCAATCACCCTAGTCAGCATATGATTTTTGCTGATCCGAAGCCTCTTTCAACCGATCACTAATAAGCTTCACCTTCTCATTAGTATCCTTCAACACATTTGTAATATTCCAAAATGTCACCTGGAAGTATGTTACTAATTCGAGTGTGATTTAAATGGAGTTACTGTAATACCTCAAAATGTGAATTAAGATATTTGATGTGATTCGATTTAGATTTGACTTGATTGATATATTTCTTAAAAATAATCAAATGAGGGTTTTCGGACTCAATAGAATTCGTAAATATCTCATGAACCTTATTAAAATGACTAAAAAGAAACCATGTTAAGATTTAAAGGTTGCATGCAAAATATACAATTGATGAAGGGCATGAACATTTGTCATGCATATTGAATGCACGTGTAGGGGCAAGTTTGAACCGGCTATTGGGATCAAAATATACAAAATTTCATCATTCTTCTTCTCTTCTTCCAGCTAAATCGAAGCAAAGAGTGTAGTGAGAGAGAGAGCTTCATTGTTGGTAAATCTAGCTTAAAATGATGACCTTTATGCGCATGGGTTCTTGATAGGAAGGTAACTATTTATCCCTTCTATTAATATGAATTTCATGTTTGTTAAATTGATATGTGAATTTAGAATTGATGTAAGAATGAATTTATATGTTTAGTGAAAATTTTATATAGATTATATATTAGAAATATCATATCTTGTATGTTATTAATTCTAGTGAAATAAGTGGACGGTTTTGGTGGATACTTGATTATAGGACGGTTTGTTTTGAATGTATAAATACATGTATAACTGAAAATGCCCTGCTTTGTAGGCATAAGTGCATGTGCTAGATTGTTTGAACATGTATGGAAGTATACATATGTGTAACGGGTTGTTTCGGGTACATTGAAATCATGCTGGACTAATTGAGTTATATATGTGCATATATAAAAATTGGGGTTGTCTTGAGTGTAAAATGGAATATATGGACTGTATAGAATAATTAAAATAGGGCAAATACTTTGAGAATGTAAGGTGGACTGCTTTGAACGTATAAGAAAGAATATGGACATTTTAAGTAAATAAAATGTACATATATGTAAGCTGTCCAGTTTTGTAAATATGTGTATTGAAGTGGATTGTTTTCAAGATTTTAAGATGTTTAAGGATTAAATTGATAGGTTTAAGGCTGCCCAAGAGAACATACAAGTGTTTTGGGACTAATTTATATGTAGGAATGAATTTGAGACTGTTTTGGTTATGTAATTGTGATTGATTTACACATGTGAGCTATTTCGGAATTATAATGAAATTCATGGACTGATTTGTTTTCACTGATTGTTAAGGGACTATTTTGCACATTAAAAATAAATGGGGGCTGTTTTATAACAAAAGTGGGGATTGTTTTGTATATACATATGAATGCATATGTGTATTGAATTGTCTTATGAATATATGGGTATTTAGTAGAGGAAGAAAGGTCCAAAATGGGTAAAGCTGTAGAAAGGCAATCCAGAATAGTAATTTGGGATCAAACCTAACTCGAATGTATGGTGAGTGTAGTTTAAAGTCTTGGGATAGGCTAGAAACCTTCCCGGGCATCTTCGGTTGTTTTAACTATAGTATCTTATACTTGTGCTAAGCTATGCTTAAATGAGCGTGGATTGAGGTAAGTGTCGAAAGGGTAAGGTTTATTCATGTATGTGGTGTATCATGATTGGTTCAATGATAATCTCAAATTGAAAACTATCCCAACATGAATGTGCTTGATTGTAATCATGTTATTTGAGTATGATGAATGATGACGTGCAGAGAAATTCTTATGACTTGAATAATTGCCTACAATGAAAGGAGAATAAGTCTTGCTTATGTGATCTTATAAACTTGAAACTTTGTTCACCTCAGATGTAAATATGATATGTTATTCGAGTATCAAATTAAGGAACTAAGCTCCATTTTAATTCCTATATGATAAGATATATTTGGAAAGCCTTGATGGAAAGATAGTAAGTATACGGAGCAATGTTCATTCTTGATAAGAATATGACAAGTTCATGATATTATGAATAAGGAGCTAAGCTCAACCTTGATTCTGCTAAGATATAATTATGTGAAAGCCTTGGTTTTGAGTTGGTCATAGGTACAGTTGGCATGCCATAGAGTCCATAGAGCTCGTGTTGGGGTAGACTACGGACCTGGGCTACTGTCCTTAGTTGGCGACAGTAGGAGGGATGTTTTATGGTTATTTGGCGACAGTAGGAGGGATTGACCGGTAATGTGAGTACCATTTTATTTGGCGATAATTGGTTGGGGATTCGTGTACCTAGGTTGTAATTCGATTCTCAAGGCTATGTTAAATTCAAATAATGAAGTTTGTAAAGTAAACTAAAGAATTTTTTAAATACTATTAATGACTAAAGTACAAGTTTATATTATGATATGCTCGATATCTTTTGCATTATGGAACAAGTGGTTACGAGATGATATGTATGTAGTTTTGGTGATAAGTATCTTAAGCCTATGATAGGTTATGTTTGTTATCTTTTAAGATAAGTTACTTTGGCCTAAGTGTAACATATTATGTGATAAATAGTTCATATCTAAGATAGGATACGTCAAACACTATTATGATAAGTGAATTTCAGGTTAAAGTATGCCATGATGTATAACTTACATGTTAAGTAGCATCTATTTAACTATATGTCGATTGCCATGTTCAAATAGCTGAAGGACTATTGTTGAATAAATCTAACTATGTTATGGATTGTTTTGATTGTCTAATTATATACACATGATCAGTGGATTATAGGCTAATTAATTTGAGTATTGATATGATATGTTTGACATTTAAGAGATAAGTAATACGTGACTTTGAGATGTTATGTTTGGCATCTAAGGAATAAGTGATTTGTGAACTCGATATATATTATGACTAGTTATTTAAAAAGGGGTAAGGGAATGATAATTTTTATGTGATATGATTGATGTCTTATATGTTAAGAAATTTCTGAATTGTATACATTTATCACGTTTGATGTCTTAAGAGTTAATATTTCTTGACTTTAATATGCTACGATTAGTGTCTTGTGTAACAAATAATTCATAAGTATATTGTGCTATGATATATAAAATAAGGGTCTAAAGAGAGATAAGTTTAGGAAATATGATGTAAGAAACCTTGTGACTACATTACTTAATATGTGGGTGAGTGGATAATTATTTTAAACCTTGACAAACTTTGAATAAAAATAAGTATGATGTAGTCTATTTATTTTAATGTCTAATTGAATAAATGTAATCAGCGGATTGTTTTTGTTAAACACAAGTATGTTATGGGTTATTTTGAATATGTGTATATCTATATGTACATGAATTAAAAAGGTTTTACATGAAAACAAGTGTGAAAATTAAAATGCTTTGAAATATATTGATAACTTGTGAAATATGCACTAACGTTCACGAAAAGCTATGTTTAATAACTTATATGAAAAATAATCATATTAGTGATAAGTTATGTTGGATAGCTTGTGTAATAAACATCCCCTGTCTTTGAGATACTAGTTTGGGTAATTGGTGTGATAAGAAACAATGACATGATATGCTATGGGTGTCGTCTTAAGTATTGAGAAATTCACGAGTATGATATGTGTACTTGACGCCTTATGTCAAGAAACTCATGACATTGTAATCTATGGTTGATATTTTGAGCAAGAAATTATGTGTTTATAGGCTAAGATAAAAACCAAGGAAGTCTATGAGATAAATTACTGAATTGAGAAATGTCTTTCCTTTGGTGTTTGACAAGTTTTGTAATAAGAGATAGACGTTGCTAAAAATATTTGATAAATAAGAATAAGTCAGTTATGCATGGCTAGGATATATTTTAAAGAATCCAAGAAAGTTTATGGGTTAAAAACCATTAATTTTTGTAATAACCTGCATAATAAGTAATACGAAATTATTGATAATTAAATGCCTATGAATAGATAAATTAAATTAGGGGGTTTACTTACCCATGGTTATTTGGAATGAAGAAACGTTTATTTTCTTTGAAATTTACACATGTGTATATGCCTATATCATGTTTGAATGTTCATTGATATACATGACTTTGGTTTGTTCGAATGTCTACATGAAACTATGCCTAGCTTGTTCGAATTTCATGTGTTTATGTGTGGTTACTCTATGTGAATACCTTAGCTTATAAGTTAGTGTTGATTCGAATTATTTGACCCAAAATGACTTAGATTTTGTTCAAGTACTAAATTTTATATGAACAATATTTTTTGTGAATGAGATAGATCATGGTTTCACGTTTTGTTTTTAGTTGTTTTTAGCTACCTCACTAAGCAATTGCTTACTCATTTCTTCTAACATTTCAAGGTAATCTTGCTTTCGATTATCTCGAGAACTTGGACTAGATCACAAGGACCAGGATGTATGTTGTAATCTTTTAGTGTACTCCTAGTTGGTGGCACGTAGTGGTTAAGCATGCATTGAGTTATTAGATTTCTTTTATGGCTTATCATGTATATAAGCCTAATGAGTATTCAAGTTTGTAATGGCCCTTTATTATTTCTTGGTGATCGCATGTTGCTTATGATCTAATAGTTAGCAAGGTTTAGTAATTGCTTAATAGCTGAGCTATGCTAGAGATATATTTGAATGTTTACCCATATTAGAATTCATGTGATTTATGATGCTTTAATGGATTTGGATCATAAATAATTTAGTAGGATGCCTCATAACTTGAACAAGACTAAATGTGAATGACAAAATATTTGTTATGTTAATTAGACTAGTGATTATGGTGCATTGAATGTGGCATACTGAGTAATCCTCTTGAAGGGTTGTATGTTGCAAAAATTCATATGTGTAAATTATTAAGTTAAAACTTAAGTAAATGTAGTACGGATAAGAATGGACTAGTTCAAATGGTTATTATAAGTAGACATTTAAATCTTAATAAATTACGTTTGGTCATGCCATGCAAAATTTATAGGTGTCTGCCTAGGTTTGATTTATGCATAGATTTATCATGATCTTCGTAAAAACAAAAAAAATCTATTATGTCTCAAATGTTTACTCGTCAATTAGGCTATGATATATATATATGATGTTTAAATGCCTATCAGGATCTTATGATTGGTAATAATAATCGTTAGGGTCTGAAATACTTAAATTATTATGCGAGCTATAGCATAGTAATCGAAATGTCCTTACATATTATATGTATATTTTGTTGGCATGTGGGCTAAAATTGGAGACCTATCCAACTTATAGAAGTTTTAAATAACCCTAAATACTGTTCGTATGCTTATTTGTGAAGTACTAATCGTCATATCCTTGTTCCTATGCGTAATACCCCAATATTTGCATAGTGACTGAAATGAAAATAATTAAAGCTTGGTGGTTTTAGTTCAGTGACTAAAATGTAAAATCTCAAAGTTTGGTGGTCAAAGTGTAAAGTTGGAAAAAGTTCAAGGACCAACATGGTAATTTTGCCAATAAATATTTTTATGGAAAAAATGAATAGTTTATCTCGGTATAAGAATTTTGGTGGGAATCAGATTTTTGGTACAGGATTTGTGTGAAAAGCTATAAAAAAGATAAGTTTCGTAAACTAATTCGAATGATTATTCGAATTCGAAAAATTATAAAAATTTTATGGAAGTCTTAGAAAGACTAGAAGAACATGATATTATGGTTTTTGAATTGTTTTTATTCGATTTAAATTCGATTCTATGCAGTATTTGGTGAAATAGGTGAAAATGGCATTTTTGAAGATAAGTTGGTTCATTAAGGGCAAAATGGTCATTTCACCCTTACTTTTTGATTATTTATGATTATTATGGGTAAGAATAAACAAGTGTTGGCTTGTGATTGGTTATAACTCAACGGTATAATGGTCTTTTGACTATTAAAGGCTTTTATTAATGACATAAGGTAATTATAATGCCATTTGGCATTAAAATAGGATAGAAAAACTTGGAAAATTATCTCATCTTCTCCCCCTTGCTGACGAATTCTCCCAAGAGCATAGGTAAGAATTTTTTATTCAATTTTTAAGCTTTCATGGTTAGATTTGAGCTTGAGACATGAAACAAGAAATTGTTCTCCATCAAATTCTCTATCTTTTGGCATAAGTTTTGTATAGTTTTTATGTCTCTAAGTTAAGTTTGGGGTTTAGGGTTGATGAAGAGCGTGATGGAATCTTGAGTTTTAATGGTTTTTCTTGTTGGAAACATGCTTGTGATGTTGTTTTCATGGTTCAAATAATGAAAATTCCATGAATTATGTTGTAGGATGATTTTGGGAAAATTGAAAAATTATGGGAAACTCTTGCAAAAATTTTATTTGAAGAGGAAATGATGAGAATGATGTTATACAAGTTTGATTTTGTTGTTAGAATGAAGAAATACCCATGTTCTTGAAAGATGGAAGTTTAGGGTTTATGTCAAGTTTGGAATTTAGGGACATGATTGAAGGAAAATGGTTTATTATGATGATATAAGTTGTTTGGAATGAGAATCCCTAATTAATTTGTATTAGGGACCAAAATGTAAATTTTGGAAAGTTTAGGGATTTGATTGTCAAGCTTGTTTTTGAAGTATACTATGTTGGACAATTAAGTTAAGTGATTGGAATGTTGATTTTGAAGTTTATATTGACTTTGGGACCATTTAGAAATTTTGGCAATCTTGAGGACCAATATGTAAATTTTTAAAGTTTGGGTCCTAAAGCATAAAGAATGAGAAATGAAAGAATTAAATTTGAAAATGATGGTTAGAAGCTCAAAAGAGTCCTTAGTGACTAAATTGGGTATTTTGGAAAAAGTTGGAGAGTTATGGAAAAAGTGTAAAGAAATGTGATTCGAATATAGAAAATTTTGTTGGAATTAAGTTATGCATAATGGATAGTTATTTTAGTTACTTTCCATTATTTGTATAGTATGACTATGTACTCAAAAATTTCCTTGTGTTATGTATTTAATATACATACAGATAACAAGCAAGCTCGTGATCGAAACAAGTTGAAAAACAAAGAAGAAGTTTCAGAGTAGATACGTTTTGGTGTAAGTAGCTAGTGAGGCATATAAGGTGAGTGCATTCATATGTTTCAAAATATGTTTTGTTAATTTTAAGAATTCTATTTACTAGATTTTATTGAAATGATAACATGGTTTTTGTATAAGTTATATGATATTTTACAGACAAAGAAAAAGGTTAGTACATAATAGAGTATGAACTGCTCTATTATGTTTTGTTATGGCAATTTGTTATTGAATAATGGTGATATATGAACTGTTTATACATGATGATTTTATAAGTATATGATATGGTTTTATTTCCCAAGTAATGATAGAGAGTTACAGTATAGTGGCATGCCATTAGAGGTCCAGTAGTCAAGGACTACGTGTAGCTACACACCGATCTTCGGATCCTATATGTTTATCCGCACTTTTGTTCCTATATGATGCTGACACACTTGTGTCTATATGTTTATCGTCACTTTGTTGACCAGTACTCAAGGAGTACAGACCTTGCATACTTTAGTTTCTCTTTATACAATTCTTGAGCCAATTACAAAGTTGAAGTAAATGAAAATCACCATTTTCTTATATACGATGGTTTTGAACTAAAAGAAAATTTATTATGATCTTGTTTAACCATGTTTTTGTTTAATTTATTACTTGGTTTTATGGTTACTTATAATGCCTCACTAAGTTATGCTTAGAGTGTGTATTATGTTGTGCACACGTAGGTTGATTACGTGGTTCGTAAGCAGGAACGTTTTGAGCATCACCTCGTCGACGGAGATACGGTACTGGTTATCATACTAATGTTTTGACATCCTATATTATGTGTTTTGAGTAGTGGCATGTATAATCTTGATTGTACATATTTTGTATAAAAGAGACATTAATATACTCCTTAATTGGTTATGTTTTTAATTAAAACTTGGTCTAATATTATTAGTATGTGAATTTGAATAAATTTTGACTAGTTAGTGAACTTAGATTGGAGATAAGTTGAAGCTGTCCAAAAACTCTGTTTTAGGTAGTGAATTTGAAAATCGCCATAAATTCCAAAGATTGAATTAGAAAATGAAATTTATATGTGTGAACTAAAAATTTAGTCTAGTATCTTTTAAAACAAACGGTGACTGATTTCGAGTTCTGTGTAAAAAGTTATGTAATTTTATTCGATGAAAGGTCATATTTTCCAGACAGCAGTTTTGCACTGTAGTGCATATTTAACGAATTTTCTGCACTTGTGTGTAGTGAGTTAAGACCTCTAATTTATATGTATTGATTGCCTGATGAATCTAGTTTACTAGGAATTTTTCCAAATGAAGTTTTGAAGCGTATAAAAATTTATAGAATTTTTTGTTTAGAGACAGTGCAAGCTGGCAGTTTGTGTTCAAATGGTGAAAATTGTTTAAACTTGTTTTGTGACATCATCGACTCGCATTTGGTAACAAATACGGGAAGAGGGTGTTACATTTATTGGTATCAGAGCCACATGTTTAGCCAGTTCTGGATTTAAATTGAGTGTGTTATGAGTTAAAATGTGTGTACATGCCACTAGGATGTCATAAATTACTAATGATGACATTTGTATAGTTGATGCTCCTGCTTACTAATGTTAAATGTTATGATGAGTACAGATGTCTGAGGATGAAGGTTCACGCTAGGTGACGCATATCTAGGGTCAAAATGTTGCTGAGGTGGATTATGAAGCTAGTTTTGCTCAACATTTGGCACAGCCTACTGAGAATGTACCGGTTCAACTAGGAATGCATATACAAGATTAGGGAAACTTCCTACAAGCTTTGGAGATGATACTTAATCGCCCTCCCCGAGTTTCTATTGCTAAAGAGCTAAAGGATCTGCAAGCACCAAATTTCATTGATGGAGACCCTATTGCTGCAGGCTGTTGGCTTAATGATCTAAAGATTATGCTCGAAGGATTACACTGTAATGATCAAAGAAAGTTAGAGGGAGCTGTGTCTTTATTAAAGGGACAGGCTCGTATCAGGTGGTTGAACACCACCACTTTTCCTCAGGAAGAGATCACCTAGGACTTTTTCCTCCGTGAGTTCCGCAACAAGTATATCGAAGACATGTTTATCCGAGAAATGAGGAGTCGATTTTTGAATCTCAAGCAAGGCTACCGGACCATATACGAATATGAATGTGAATTCAAAAAATTAAGCCGTTTCGCCTCAGAGTTGATCCCTACATAGAAAGATCGTACCACCTCCTTCATTGAAGGATTGGATCCTGATTATAAAGAGATGCTGATAGCTATGGACATCACTGGATTCCAAGATGCTGTCAACAGAGTGAAAGGGATGGAAAAAGTTTGACAAGAAAAGTCGGCAGCTCAGAATGTTCAGTCGCTAAAAAGGAATTTTGGAGGATCCTTTGGTTCATCATCATCTAAGCAAAGCAAAGGTTTCTACCAAAATAACAAACAAAAATTTGGATCGGGAAATTCCAAAGGTTCACAGGTTTCCTCTGCAAAGACAAGAAGTTTGAGGAAACATCAATGTGATCATTGTGGTTATGCCTTTTGGTCTTACTAATGCTCCTGCAGCATTCATGGACCTGATGAATAGAGTGTTCCAGCCGTACTTGGATCAGTTCGTTGTAGTGCTTATTGATGATATACTGATTTATTCGAAGACTAAGGAAGAACATGATGCTCATCTGCGAATAGTATTGTAGACGATAAGGGAGAAGGAACTATATACTAAACTTTCTAAATGTGAATTTTGGTTATCAGAAGTATCTTTCCTGGGTCATATTGTTTCGGCCGAAGGAATTCAGGTTGATCCTAAAAAGGTCCAGGCTATTGTTGATTGGAATCCTCCCAAGAATGTTTCTGAGGTTCCCATTTTCTTGGGGTTAGCAGGATATTATAGACGTTTTGTGAAAGGTTTTTCAATTACTGCAGCACCGATTACTAAGTTATTACAGAAGGATGTACCTTTCGTTTGGACTGATAAGTGTCAGCAGAGTTTGAACAATTGAAGCAGATTTTAACTGAAGCACCAGTACTTGTGCAACCAGAATCGGGTAAGGATTTTACTTTATATAGTGACGCATCCCATAATGGATTGGGATGTGTATTGATGCAAGAAGGTAGAGTAATCGCATATGCTTCTCGACAAATGAAAACACATGAAAGGAACTATCTGACTCATGATCTAGAATTGGCCGCAGTAGTCTTTGCTTTGAAAATATGGCATCACTACTTGTATGGTGAGCGATGCTATATTTATATGGATCACAAAAGTTTAAAGTATTTACTGACACAGAAAGATTTGAATTTGAGATAGAGAAGGTGGCTCGAGCTAATCAAAGATTATGATCTTGTTATTAATTATCACCCAGGAAAGGCAAATGTTGTAGTTGATGCTTTGAGTCGGAAGACATTTGCTGCTTTAAGAACTTTGGATACTCAGTTGAGGATGCAAAATGATGGTGCTTTGATTGCAGAATTACAGCTTAAACCTACTTTGATAGCTCGGATTAAAGAACTTCAAAGTAAGGATGAAAAATGTTTAGCAATCTTGAAACAAATGGAAAGTGGTGAAGCAAAACGCTATACAGTTAAAACCAGTGGATGCCTTTATTATTGAGATTGAGTATATATCCCTGATAGTGGAGAATTGAAATGAGAATTGTTATATGAAGCTCATTATAGTCCTTTGACTATGCATCCAGGTGTAAACAAGATGTATCAAGATCTAAAGAGTCGATATTGGTGGCCATTAATGGAAAAAGCTATAACTGAGTTTGTTTCGAAATGCTTGACATGTCAACAAGTGAAAGCAGAGCATCAGGTGCCTTCTGGTTTATTGCAACCAATTTCCATTCCTCAGTGGAAATGGGAACGGGTAACCATGGATTTTGTATCAAGGCTATCTTTGACTCCAAGCAAAAAGGATTCCATTTGGGTGATTGTCGATAGATTGACTAAGTCAGCACATTTCATTACTGTCCGATTTGATTTTTCTATGGACAAATATGCGGAGTTGTATATCAAGGAAATAGTCCGGCTTCATGGAGTACCAGTCTGTATTGTTTCTGATAGAGATCCAAGGTTTACTTTCAGATTTTGGAAGTCTTTACATAAAGCTCTGGGTACTCAACTTAATTTTAGCACAGCCTTTCATCCTCAAACGGATGAACAATCAGAGCGAACCATTCAAATTTTGGAGGATATGTTAAGAGCTTGTGTGATTGAATTAAAAGGATCATGGGAGAAATACTTGCCATTAGCGGAATTTTCTTACAATAACAGCTATCAAGCAAGTATCAAAATGGCACCTTATGAAGCTTTGTATGGAAGAAGGTGCATGACTCCTTTGAATTGGTACGAGTTGAAAGATCGGAACGTATTGGGACCTGTTCTAATCAGAGAAGCTGAAGATAAGATAAAGATCATTCAAGATAATCTCAAGATAGCCGCCGATCGACAGAAAGCTTATGCATAGTTGAAGAGAAAGGAAATTGAATTCCAAGTTGGTGATAAAGTGTTTCTCAAAGTGTCACCTTGGAAAAAGATATTGTGATTTGGACGAAAAGGAAAGCTGAGTCTGAGAATTATTGGACCGTATGAGATTGTAAAAAGAGTTGGTCTGGTGGCTTATCAACTTGCTCTACCCCCAGAAATGGATAAAATTTATAATGTGTTTCATGTATCGATGCTCAGAAAGTATCGATCAGATCCTTCCCACATCATTACTCTAGACGAAGTAGAGAGTCAACCGGATTTGACGTATGAAGAGGAACCGATCAGAATTTTAGCACGTGAAGTCAAGGAACTGAGGAACAAGTCGATTCCACTTAGTAGAGTTCTTTGGCGAAATCACAAAGTGGAAGAAGCAACGTGGGAAAGAGAGAAAGATATGGAAAAACGGTTTCCTCATCTTTTCAAATCATGTACGTTTTGAAAATTCGAGGATGAATTTTCTTAAGGGGAGAACTGCAATACCCGAATATTTGCATAGTGACTGAAATGAAAAGAATTAAAGTTTGGTGGTTTTTGTTCAGTGACTAAAATGTAAAATCTCAAAGTTTGGTGGTCAAAGTGGAAAGTTGGGAAAAGTTCAAGGACCAACATGGTAATTTTCCCATTAAATATTTTTATGGTAAAAATGAATAGTTTATCCCGGTATAAGAATTTTGGTGGGAATCATATTTTTGGTACAGGATTTGTGTGAAAAGCTATAAAAAGGATAAGTTTCGTAAATTAATTCGAATGATTATTCGAATTCGAAAAATTATGAAAATTTTATGGAAGTCTTAGAAAGACTAGAAGAACATGATATTATGGTTTTTGAATCGTTTTTATTCAATTTAAATTCGATTCTATACAATATTTGGTGAAATAGGTGAAAATGGCATTTTTGAAGATAAGTTAGTTCATTAAGGGCAAAATGGTCATTTCACCCTTACTTTTTGATTATTTATGATTATTATGGATAAGAATAAACAAGTGTTGGCTTGTGATTGGTTATAACTCAAGGGTATAATGGTCTTTTGACTATTAAAGGCTTTTATTAATTAAATAAGGTAATTATAATGCCATTTGGCATTAAAATAGGATAGAAAAACTTGGAAAATTATCTCATCTTCTCCCCCTTGCTGCCGAATTCTCCCAAGAGCATAGGTAAGAATTTTTGATACAATTTTTAAGTTTCCATGGTTAGATTTGAGCTTGAGACATGAAACAAGAAATTGTTCTCCATCAAATTCTCTATCTTTTGGTATAAGTTTTGTATAGTTTTCATGTCTCTAAGTTAAGTTTGGGGTTTAGGGTTGATGAATAGCATGATGGAATCTTGAGTTTTAATGGGTTTTTCTTGTTGAAAACATGCTTGTGATGTTGTTTTCATGGTTCAAATAATGAAAATTCCATGAATTATGTTGTAGGATGATTTTGGGAAAATTGAAAAATTAGGGGAAACTCTTGCAAATTTTTTATTTGAAGAGGAAATGATGAGAATGATGTTATACAAGTTTGATTTTATTGTTAGAATGAAGAAATACCCATGTTGTTGAAAGATGGAAGTTTAGGGTTTATGTCAAGTTTGGAATTTAGGGACATGATTGAAGGAAGAATGGTTTATTATGATTATATAAGTTGTTTGGAATGAGAATCCCTAATTAATTTGTATTAGGGACCAAAATGTAAATTTTGAAAAGTTTAGGGATTTGATTGTCAAGCTTGTTTTTGAAGTATACTATGTTGGAAAATTAAGTTAAGTGATTGGAATGCTGATTTTGAAGTTTATATTTACTTTGGGACCATTTTAGAATTTTCAGCAATCTTGAGGACCAATATGTAAATTTTTAAAGTTTGGTTCCTAAGCATAAAGAATGAGAAATGAAAGGATTAAATTCGAAAATGATGGTTAGAAGCTCAAAAGAGTCCTTAGTGACTAAATTGGGTATTTTGGAAAAAAGTTGGAGAGTTATGGAAAAAGTGTAAAGAAATGTGATTCGAATATAGAAAGTTTTGTCAGAATTAAGTTATGCATAATGGATAGTTATTTTAGTTACATTATTTGTATAGTATGAGTATGTACTCAAAAATTTGCTTGTGTTATGTATTTAATATACATACAGATAACAAGAAAGCTCGAGATAGAAACAAGTTGAAAAACAAAGAAGAAGTTTCAGAGTATATATGTTTTGGTGTAAGTTGCTAGGGAGGCATATAAGGTGAGTGCATTCATATGTTTCAAAATATGTTTTGTTAATTTTAAGAATTCTATTTACTAAATTTTATTGAAATGATAACATGGTTTTTGTGTAAGTTATATGATATTTTACAGACAAAGAAAAATGTTAGTACATAATAGAGTATGAACTGCTCTATTATGTTTTGTTATGGCAATTTGTTATTGAATAATGGTGATATATGAACTGTTTATACATGATGATTTTATAAGTATATGATATGGTTTTATTGCCCAAGTAGTGATAGAGAGTTACAGTATAGTGGCATGCCATTAGAGGTCCAGTAGTCAAGGACTACGTGTAGCTACACACCGATCTTCGGATCCTATATGTTTATTCGCACTTATGTTCCTATATGATGCTGACACTCATGTGTCTATATGTTTATCGTCACTTTGTTGACCAGTACTGAAGGAGTACAGACCTTGCATACTTTAGTTTCTCTTTATACAATTCTTGGGCCAATTACAAAGTTGATGTAAATGAAAATCACCATTTTCTTATATACGATGGTTTTGAACTAAGAGAAAATTTATTATGATCTTGTTTAACCATGTTTTTGTTTAATTTATTACTTGATTTTATGATTACTTATAATTCCTCACTATGTTATGCTTAGAGTGTGTATTATGTTGTGCACACGTAGGTTGATTACGTGGTTCATAAGCAGGAACGTTTTGAGCATCACCTAATCAGCGGAGATGTGATACTAGTTATCATAGTAATGTTTTGACATCCTATATTATGTGTTTTGAGTAGTTGCGTGTATAATCTTGATTGTACATATTTTGTAGAAAAGAGACATTAAGCTACTCCTTAATTGGTTATGTTTTTAATTAAAACTTGGTTTAATATTATTATTATGTGAATTTGAATAATTTTTGACTAGTTAGTGAACTTATATTGGAGATAAGTTGAAGCTGTCCAAAAACTCTGTTTTAGGTAGTGAATTTGAAAAATCGCCATAAATTCCATATATTGAATTAAAATGAAATTTATATGTGTGAACTACAAATTGAGTCTAGTATCTTTTAAAACAAACGGTGACTGATTTCGAGTTCTGTGTAAAAAGTTATGAGTTTTATTCGATGCAAGGTCAGATTTTCCAGACAGTAGTTTTGCATTGTAGTGCATATTTAACGAATTTTCTGCACTTGTGTGCCATGAGTTAAGACCTCTAATTTATATTGATTGATAGCCTGATGAATCTAGTTTACTAGGAATTTTTCCAAATGAAGTTCTGAAGCTTATAAAAATTTATAAAAAATTTTGTTTAGAGACAGTGCAAGCTACCAGTTTTTGTTCAAATGGTGAAAATTGTTTAAACTCGTTTTGTGACATCATCGACTCATATTTGGTAAAAAAATATGGGAAAAGTGTGTTACACTATGTGGTATAATTGTTTAAATGTTCATTCCTTAACACTTCTTAATTCGGTTTACTCTTAAACCGGGTTAAGGGTGTTACAACATCCAGCAAAGAAACATACTTCTCTTCAACCTTTACCCAACAAAGTGGCGTGCGACATCTTCTATCATACAGAGCCTCAAACGGTGCCATCTGGATACTAGCTTGATAACTATTTTTATAAGCAAAATCCACCAAAGGTGACTGCTTCTCCCATTATCCTTGGAAATCAATGAAGCAACACCACAACATATCCTCCAACAGTTGGATAACGCGTTCAGACTGATCATCCGTTTGAGCATGATACGAAGTACTGAAGTTCAATCGCGTACCCAAAGCCCTATGCAAACATTCCCAAAACCTTGTTGTAAAACACGAATCTCTATCCGATACTATAGCCTTTGGCACCCCGTGCAACCTCATGATCTCGACAATATACAACTCTGCCAACTTATCCAAATTATACGTTATATGCACAGCCAGAAAATGTGCACACTTCGTAAACCTATCTACAATCACCCATACTGAATTCTTCTTTGTTAGCGTCAAAGGCAAACCAAACACAAAATCTATAGTAATTCTCTCCCACTTCAATTTTGGAATCCTCAAAGGGTTGCAACAACCCCGAAGGAAACTGATGCTCAACCTTAACACGCTAACAAACCATACAATGAACAACATAATCCGCAACATCTTTTTTTCAAACCAACCCAGAAACACTCCTTTTTCAAATCTTGATACATCTTTGTACTCCCCGGATGCATAGCAAAAGGACTCGAATATGCCTCATCCAAGATAGTGTGCCTTAACTCCTCATCTTTCGGCACAACCACTCAGCTCTTGAAACGCAAAACTCCTTCGTCACTGAAACAGAAATTTGTTTGATTGCCATCCATTATGTCCTTAACATGCGGTACCAAACAATCATCATACGGTTGCTTCTCCATGATCAACTGCAACAACGATGGCTTCACTTGCATCTCAGCCAACAAACCACCATCACGCGTTACACTCAAAAGAGCAAGCATCGCCCTCAACACAACCTCAACCTTCCTACTCAAAGCATCAGCTACAATATTAGCCTTTCCCAGATGATACTCTATCAACAAATCATAATCCTTAAGCAACTCCAACCATCTCTATTTCCTAAGATTCAACTCCTTCTGTGACATTAGATATTTCAAGCTCTTTTGATTCGTGTATACAATACACTTCTCCTCACAAAGATAGTGTCACCAAATCTTCAACGCAAACACCATCGCAGCAAGCTCAATATCGTGCATCGGATAGTTGCGCTCGTGCACCTTTAACTACCTAGATGTGTAAGATACAACCCTTCCTTCTTGCATCAAAACACACCCCAAACGCACATAGGATGCATCACTATAAACCACAACTCCTTTCCTAACTCAGGTTGAATCAAGATTGGAGCTTGCGTCAAAGCTTCCTTCAACTTATCAAAAGCTTGTTGTCTTCTCTCTGTCCACTCAAAACTCACATCCTTTTGCAACAACTTCATCAAAGCAGCGGCAATCCTTGAGAAACCATCCACAAAATGGCGATAATACCCTGCCAACCCCATGAAACTATGAACTTTCGACACCGTCAAGGTTTCTTCCAATTTACCACAGCCTCAATTTTTTGCAGATCCACGCGAATACCCTCAGCTGAAACAACATGACCAAGAAAAACCACCTGCTTGATCCAAAACTCACACTTACTTAACTTGGCATACAACTTATTATCCAACAGAACTTGCAACACAATCCGTAGGTGTTGATCATGATCTTCCTCAGTACGAGAGTACACAAGAATGTCATTGATGAACACTACCACAAATTGATCCAAGAATTCATGGAACACCAATTCATCATATCCATGAATGCTGCTAGAGCATTTGTCAACCTAAAGGGCATCACTAAGAACTCATAATGCCCATAGCGCGTGCGAAAAGCTATCTTCGGCACATCTTTATCCTTCACCTTCAACTGATAATATCCAGACCTCAGATTAATCTTGGAAAACACCGTAGTGCCCCAAAACTGATCAAACAAATCATCGATCCTTGGCAAATGATACTTTTTCTTAATCGTCAACTTGTTCAATTGCTGATAATTAATGCACATTCTCATCGTGCCATCTTTCTTTTTCACAAACAACATCGATGCTCTCTATGGTGATACACTAGGACGAATGAAACCACAATTCAACAACTCCTGTAGCTGCGTCTTTAACTCCTTCAATTCCTTCGGTGCCATGCGATACGGTGCAGTCGACACCGAAGTTGTATCTGTGTGCGTCTCAATGCAAAACTCTGCCTCCCTATCTGGCGACAAACCAGGCAACTCTTCCGAAAACACTTAGAAAATCGCAAAAGGCGCGAATATACTGGGCACACACTTCCTTCATATTAGGGTTCATAACATAAGCTAGGTATGCTTGATCCTCAGATTCTAACAACTTTCGCGCTTCTAAAGCCGAAACAACATTGGATAAGAATTTGACAGTTTCGCCCACAATCACCACTTTGTAATCCTCATCAAGTTTCAACAAAACTTGCTTGGTATCAAAATCAACCACAGCCCTATGTTTAGAAACCAATCCAGCCCCAAGATTACATCAAAACCGTAAAATGGCAGCTCCATCAAATTTGCCTCAAACACATGACCCTGAACCATCAAAGGGCATCTCCTATACAACCTCCTAGTAACTACCTTCTCACCAAAAAAACTAGTTACCCTCAAACCAACATCTAACACCCTCTACAGGTATATCAAGCAAGCATGCATGTTCGCACAAGATGTATAAATGTGTAGAACCAAAATCTATCAAAGAAAGCATTGGTATAGACTACAAAGTAAATATACCTAAAATTACATCGGTATCATTCCTTCCCACACGGTGCACAAAAACCCTTGTTGGTCCACCACCCTTAGGCTGAACCGTTACGATATGAGCTGTTAGCGATAGTGCCCTAAGGCCTACTGTATGGAGGTGATATTTTGATTATTAAATTTATTGTTATGATAAATTTGCATGCTTTTATATCCTTGAATATTATTATTCTAAATATCACTAATCAGTTATTATTGTGGGAACAATAATAAGATAAGATTAGTATAAAGTTTGATAGATATTCATAAGATAAATATGTGAATGAGATTCAAATCAAATTCATATATATATTTGTTAAGAACAAATATTAGGATCGACTCATCTTGAGATTAATACATGGATTAAAGTTATATATTAATCTTCAAACAGTTGTAACATTAAATCCTTAGACCTGAAATTGCTACAGTTCTCAACATGATAACTATTATGTTTTGACATAGTCAAACATCATTTTTAATCGGACGATTATAAAGGTTATGCATGAACATAATAAGGAATCATTTAGTGAGATGTGAGTAATTAAGATGGAATTTATCCCTCTTGACATAAGAGAGATATCTTTGGGCCCCTCGATGATGAGACTAAGAAATGCATGGTCGTGCTCAAATGAGTTGATAGAGTCAATGTCATTTGTTTAATCAGTTCAATTGGGCATCGATAAACTAAAGATGGGACGATATAAGGTTAACATTTTTCATGCCTTATATTCTATCAAGATATCGTGAGACAAAAGGATTATGACATAAACTGAATTAAGGTTGTCTTGGATTATGAGCTTTTCATTTAACTTGGGTAGTCATAATGTCTTGCTAGAGGCCGCTTATGACTTGTAGAATAAAATGTGATTTTATCTACTGCCAACGTTAATTAAACCTATAGGGTCCCACACTAAAAATGGATAAGAATGGTTGTGGTTATTACTCCCAATAATAAATTTAAGATAATGTGATTATTTTAAATTATATTGAGAGAGATTATTTATTCGAATTTAAAGAAGTTAAATTCGTATTCTTGTGATAAAGTATTTTATTTATTTTATTATTTTTTTGAAAAATAATATTAAATAATCTCATTATCTAGATTTGATTGAATTTAAATTCCTTATTGGATAAGGAATCTATTTTTAATATATTATTTATTTATTTTAAATAAATAATATTATTGAATAAATCACATCATCTAGATTTTGGTTGAACTTGAATTTCTTATCAGATAAAGGAATTTATTTTATAATTTATTTAAAAGTGTTTTAATTAAGTTATAATAAGAGAACTCAATCTAACCCTAATCAAGTCATATATATATATATATATATATATATATATATGTATGCCAAGGGGTTTTAAGTGTGATTTTCGAAATAGCCACCAAACTACAAAATTAGATTTTCAAAATCTTGATTGGAACTAGCATTCTGATAGCCGTTCGTCGTCCATTCGTGTGTGGATACTTGTAGAGGGTGGTCGTCTTTCAGAAAGGCAGCGCCTCAACTCAACCAGATTCCTGAATCAAATATCAAGGTAATTTTTGATTTCCTCTTCGTACATTAATATGATGGCATGAGATCCTGGAAATTCTTCATAGGATATTTTTCCGCTGCATTTATATGCCTGATTAGATCAGTTAATTTCCTATGGAACCCAACATGAGCAACCACCCTCAGACCATCATTCATACGTTGGAAATGTCCATGGCCGCGCCAACGGCCTCTCTATGGCACAACAGGAGGTGTAGGAGCCTGACCTTCCTTGGCTAACAGTGGACAATTACCCCTGATGTGATCCCGGGAACCACAGCTCTAACAAGAATGAAGAGTACTCTAACACTCCCCCGTGTATCATCTACCACATCTCCCACACTCAGGTGTTCAAGAAAAGGTATTCTAAACATGTTGTCCACGTCTAGCATTACTCTATTCACGTATTTGATCCGGATGATACCTCCTATCTCTATTCTTCTTGTATCGATCTCTCTTAACTTCTGATTTAGTATTCCTTTTTCCTGTAGAAGAACTCCTTATATGAGTAGACAACCCTAAATTTTATTCTATATACTTAGCTCGAGAAACTAGGACATCAAACTCGATATAATCTGTAGCTAACATATAAGTCTTCACCTCATTCACCAACCCATAACGAAACCAGTCGCAGAGCTGTCACTCATCAAGAACCAATTCAGGAGTACACTGTCTCAATCGAACAAACTGGATCTTATACTCGAAAACAAAAATATTCCCATATTCTAAATCCATGAACTCCCTCTTCTTCTCATCTTGGTAATGAGATCCCAGATACTTCTTTTGAAAGGTAGCACAGAAGAACTCCCATGTCATACTGTAGGTGTCATACCCGCGATAACAGTCATCCACCAACTATAAGCATCACCCTGATGAAACGACACTATGCAACCCAATTTGCAGACATTTGTACACTCCATCTAACCAAGGATCCTACTTGTGCTAGGAAACCACTCATCAGCTACTTTAGGAACCAAACCTTTAAACTCAATACAACCCAAACTTCATAAATGCTCCAAAGGTAGTTCGTTATTAACAGCTACAGACCGGTGCAGGTACTTGAACTCCAGGTATGGCTGCCTGAAAAACTTTCATCATCGCTTGGATTAACAATCATATCACCGAAAATAGGTCCTTGTGGTGTAAGAGGTGCACCACCCTCAATTCTAACACCAGCAGAAGGAATCGAAGCAGGAGGAGGCAACTCATCATCTTGTCTATCCACAACACTCCCCATATGAGCTCTTGTCTCTTGTCTCACCCCCATTCGCAAAAATATGAGTCTATAACATGATAATGCAATAGAACGATCCAATTAGACCAGCTTGCAGCAAGAATCCAAGTTGGTCATGTTTAAAACAAAAATCATTTAACTCTAGTAGTAATAAGGCAATGTGTTCCCAAGCTAAACATTCAAATATATCACATATCGAGCATGATCTCACAAATTCAAACATTGTGCATAGCAATCAGTGGAATTATAAATCAACAATACATTAAACAACCATAACCCACCTCCCAACAATCACAACCTGGCTCTGATACCAATAAATATAACCCCTTGACCCGATCTATTCGTAAGACTGAATTAAGTGAGCTACATTAGGGTTTGTCAAGACAAACCCAAAAGATTTACATTGAAATAGTCCATTTTTCCCTTTTATCTTATCTAAATATAGATTTAAGTCCTAAGGTGATCATGCTGATTATGGTGAAAGTTACCACTCAATCGGGCGTCCAATTGTCATCTAATTGTACGAATTAACGTTATATGGACTAAAGCGTAATTTTTGATAATTAAGAGGACATTCATGAAATTAAAGTTACTAATCCTTAATTAGTCATATTTCATACATTCAGATTAAATTTCAGCATGAAAAAACATTACAAACTCATTTAATTGCATGATCAAGAAACAGGGACTAAACTACAAAGATTCAAACTTCAGAAGGCATCTTAACAGAAATAATGACTGACGTACCGGTACGGACACTTCTCATATCTCAATGAATTTAAAATAAAATGTCATATCAGTATGGTCCTCAGGCGTACCGATATGGGTATGTGTTTTCAAAAAATATAGATCCTAGTGGCTAAAGGGTATACCGATATGGTTGCCTGTATACCGACATCAGGCTTATTTTCCAGTAACGCGAAATTTTACCCAGATTGAGCTAAGACAGGTCCCCGCTTATCGATCCCTGACAACCCGTACTTGTACAGATAGACCTATAATGACCTCTTGGTCCAACATATGATACTTTGGCTCAATCTAACATACTTCAATCAACATCTAATCATAATATCACTTCAAAAACATCAATTCCTCAGACATAGAAGCATGGTAGAAGATCATACTCAATGTATCAAATCCAAGCATAACTCCTATAAGCATATATTCTACCCAAGCATGCATAGTGGTTCCCAAGCATCAAGCATTAAACGAGTCTAAAACATCAAACCAAACTTGTACAAATAGGTACAACCAAAATAAATCTCCCAATTACAACTTGGTTGCACTGCCTCATATTACTACTTAGAATTTATAAAAACATACTTTGAAAATGTCTCAACCCTTGGATCTCTTCATGCGTATTTGCTGTCTGAAATGTCCTATTTCTCTGCATTGATGAGAAGGAGAGCGTAAGCTATAAGCTTAGTCAGGGAATCTCAAAAACACCTATCAATGCATTTAAAATCATTTATTCAAACCAAATGTATAATTCTCATGGCAAAATCATCTCATGCTTTTGTAAACTCTTCAAAAATACATATTTAAATCATTTGCAACACATGTATAATGGATTTCTATCATAAACCTCAATTTAAGCTTCATATGCCAAAATCTCTAATTAGCAAGCTTAAAGAGTATCTCATGTATAAACTACATTATACAAAACATAGTCTATTTCTCATGATACATCATCTCATATATTGGTATTCAAGTGACTCAAAACAAGTTTTATTCTATTTTATCAAAACCATATCGAATACATAGATTTCCCAAGTGGTTCCTTTGACCACTTCACATACGTCCTCAAACCGGAGTAGCCCTCAACAATTATAACATATAAATCCACCAGCGAGTGAATTGGCACTCTCTTGACCCCTCGACCGCTGCGGTTCTCATGGTAGAGCATGGAACACTCTTGACCCCTAGACACACATGAGGCGACTTATTATAGTGCACTTTAAACCCTATGGCTAGCCAACTATATCTGATAAAATTTTACGTCAGCCACTTGCCAATATACTCAATAAAAACCTTATTAACTAACTGTTTTACATATACATCAATTCAAACCATTTCCAATAAATTAAACAATGTATTTTATCATTCTCAAAATACTTTCATAAAACATTTGCTATGCTCAAACCTCATCATGTATAAACATTTGCATCATCTTTCATTTCTAAAACATGCATATAATAGTAAGTAATCAAATCTATAAACATGTGCATGAGATTGTATTTTGCAAAACCGAAAATGAGAGAGCGCTTAACCAATACTTACTTCCAAGCTTAGATAAGTGTTTCAAAGTTATACTAAACCTCTAAAACTTATTTCAAACCTTTTAATAGTAGTAAAATACATTTCAACTCACTTACAACCCAAAGCTCGCTAGCCATTGGATAATCAAGCTTCTGAAGCCTCCTCAACCTCTCCAAAAGATATAGGATTCAACTCCCCGGCTTTACCCAATCAAAAACAGAGGATTAATGCACTTCCATGCATAACTAATTTCCAGCAACCAATAAACACAACTTTACCTCACAAGAAACCATCAAACGCCTCTCTAAGACAACCAAAATCAACATCAACCTTCATCAAAACAAAGCCCAGGCAAAACCTATTGATCTAACATCTTAACAACATCCAAAAACATCTTAATAACGTCCTTATACCTCCAACAACTCTATAGCACCAAGATCGCTTCAGAATCTAACTATATACAACCTAGAAAATTAGCAATTCACATAGTTTCGAGATTTCTTTTATTAATCATTCTTTCAACATTAAAATACATCTTATAAGAGATATAAATCAATTAAATTCAACACAAAATAGATCTAAAGTAGTGTTTATCTAATTTCCACATAAAACTCAATTTAATTACCAAATTCATGTTTAAATCTTAATTCCATAACATAAATCAGTTGTAAAGGATCAAGAACTTGGGAATTTGAGTAACGAACCTTTGATTAGAGAAGGGGAATGAAAATCACCTCTAATTACTGATTTCTCCCTTAATTGGCAAATATTGGTTGAAATCCAAGTAGATTTTGTATTAGGAATCAAAGGAATCAAGTAGTAAATCAAAAGGAACTCAAAAGAAATTGATTCCTGGAAATTTTGGAAAGATTTTGATAGTTTGGCTACTGAGAAAGTTGAGAGAAAGGTGATATCAAAGTTGGTTAAGTGAGAAAGTGATTTTGTGAAAATAAAATTCCTTTTTATTAATCCTATTTTATGTTATTATTAAAACCTATTAAAACCTTTTTAATATAGCCTAAATTTAGGGAAAATATGATGGAAAGTTTGTTCAAATAGCTTCTTAAAGATTCTAAGTTTTGACCCTTTTATGATTTAGTCACAAAAACATATTTGAAAACTTTACATTTTAGTCACTGGACCAAAATGTCCTAAAATCATATTTAATTTCTTCAAATTGAATTTACCAAAATACTTAAAATATTAATTAAGTATTTTCTAGCATTTTCCATATTTATTTAAGCCAAAAATGATTCATTAAGATTTAATTCCTGAAACTAGCTCGAATTGCCTAATCTGGTTCTCTTGAACCGTCTAGTCAATCCATCTAACATCTAGACCCAAAACCAGGGCGTTACACATATATTCGATGTGTTTTAAAAAATATAAAGATTTGGTTTTGGGTCACTTTAATGCCATTATATGAATTGATGTATCATTATAAATGGCTTATGTTTGTATAATGGGATTTATACATGTGGTGCTCTTTAAGCTTTGCTATTGGATGATTTAGCATGTGAAGACTTAAATTGAGGTTTTCTTGATGTTATGCTAAAAATCCATGATATATGTGTGATCAAAAAGTTTAATGTGCATATTTTGGATAGACAAAAGGAGCATGAGATGTTTTGGCATGAGAATCAATACATGTTTTGAAAGCAAAATGTTTTAACTGCATTGGTGAGTGTTTTGAGCACCCCCTCACTAAGATTTATGTGCTTACGCTCTTTTTTCTCTTCAATGCAGAAAAGTAAGCATTTGGACAACGAGCAAGCAAGAAGCAATCCAAGGGTTGAGCTAATTCAAGTATGATTTTATAAATACTACGTAGTAATAAATGGCAATGTGATCAAGTTGTAATTGGGAGGGTTGTTTTGGTTACTCCCTATTTTGGACATGTTATATTTGGTGTTTTGGCTTGTAAATTGATATATGCTTTGAATTGGGGGCTTTGGGAAGATTTAAGCATGTCGGGTAGAAGTCATGCCTATAGGTTTGCTTTGATGTTTGCTTATGCTTCTATGATGCCTATGCTTCTATGTTTATGTGATGTTTTGTAGTTCATTAGTTGGTATGATGTTTACAAGATGTTTGGAGCATATTCGATTGAGCCTAAGTGTCAAATGTTCAACCAATAGGTCATTATAGACCTATTCGTACTGGTATGGCTCTTTAGGGATCGGTACGCGGGGTCTATTATGGCTCAAAAGTGTGTAAAATTGCACAGGGGTATCAATATGCCTAGCACGTACCGGTATGCCCCTCAGAAAAATATATTAGGTGTTGTACACATGCAACTATATCGGTACGCATTTTAGCTATTGGAATCCCTTATCTTGATATCGAACCACCGGTATTGGTACGCAAGAAGACCATACCGATACCCTTTGCAAAATGGAACATGTATCGATACTGGCATGGGGTGTATTAGTACCAAGTCTATTATTTCTGGTAATTCTTTGCTAAAGTTTGAATCTTTGCATATTAGGCCATATTTCTTGTTTATGGAATTAATCGAGATTGGATGGTTGTTTTATGTTGAAGTTTAACAAGCAAACATGTAACTTGATTAATTAATGTTGGTAACTTTGGGTTTAAGTAAGTCCCCTCAATTTTCCCAAAATTGCATTTTGGTCCCTAAATAGAAAATATGTTTAATTAGATGTCTAACTGACGTCTGTTTCCTTTGATATTTCTCCCGCTGCCAGCATGCTCACCTTAGGGATTAGTTATATATTTAGACAAGATAAAAGAAAAAAAAGACCTTGGTTTAAGTATTTCAATCGAGTTTGTCTCGGTAAACCCAATGTAGCTTGATCTGTTCAGTCTGGCGTCTAGGCTGAGTAAAGGGAGTTACATTGGAGCGTTAAAAGCTTACTTATGAAACAAAATATGAATTAAATAACTACCTTGGATACGAGTTAACTTTGGGTACAATTAGCATGCCATAAAGTCCATTAAGCTCATGTGTAGGGTGGGTTGCGACCCAATAGATTACGATCCTTAATGACGACAGTAAGAGAGATGTTGTTTTAGTCATTGGCAACATCTGGAGGGTTGATCATTCTCAATTACTGGCGACAGTTGTTTGGGAATTTGTGTATCCAAGTGTTACATATAATCCAAGGGAAAACAATTGAAAGCATATACATATACGTGGCTATGATCTTTTATAAATGAATATGAATTAGGAAATTAATGAGTTCTTATAATTAAAGCTATGAAATTTAGTATGATCATGCATATGAGTATGTATATAAAAATAAATATGATAAGGGGAACTACGATAGCTATGTTATGTATGATATGTTGTTACACTATGCTCATGATAATTTTGTTTATTTAATTTAAAAACATTACACTTTATATACGTTTGAGTTTAACTACTTCACTAAGCTATTTAAGCTTATTTTATTTCTTTGCATACGTTTCAGGTAGTAAATCTTTGAAAGTATTCGGGATTGTATTTTGGGGTCGCAAATCACTTTTAAAGCACTGAGTCAGTTTTGTTTGTCAAACTCCTAAATTGTGGCATACGAACTAAGCATATGAGATTTGCATTTTGAAGTATATGATTTTGGAAGTGATATCATGTTTTAATTAATAGTTAGTAGAGAAATTGGTTTTATGCTATGATATTAACTACTTGGTTATAATGTTATGCTAAACAAGGATTAAAAGAGAACCTAAAGGAAAGAGACTAAGATGAACTATTATGATTTAAAATGGTCATGTTATATTGTGGTGTTAAGTTTATACTATGATTGGTTTGTGGGACATTCGTCAGGTAAGCTATGTTTAAAGAAGGTTACGAATTTAAGTAAGGATTTATTAGGTTATAATGTGACTAAATATGACATTATTGACTTGTATAATATGATATATAGAGTTTGGAATGCATGGTATGATATATAGTTCGGTACATATGTTATGTGAAGTAATAAGCTGAATTTTGAGTTGAGAAAATAACTATATATACAAGAAAGTTATGTTTGAAAATGTTTGAAATATTACGATGAATTTTAATCTTGGACCTTGTGATATGAATTTGGTTATATGAAAAATTGATGTGTACACATGTCTTCTTAGCTTTAACAAGTATGTATATATTAAAGCATGGTAGGGTCATTTAGAACCCCTTTTAAATGGATTAAAATCGAAATTTAGTTCTAAACGTGCAATTTGTTGTAGAGCATGCCGGTATGGTACATAAGCGTATCGGTACCATATGGTGCAGGGTGTATGGGTACGGAGGGTCATATCGGTACAAAATCTAATTTTTGAAATTTTATTTGTCGTGACGTATCAGTACGGATGTTAGTATCGGTACGAAGATATTTTACTAGAATTTGTAAGTTGAATTGGTACTAGTAGTACCACTTGAGTACCGGTATGAAGGACAATTAAGTTAATTATGAACTGATCTAGTTTTAATTTCTTTGCATTTCAGTCCTAGATAAATGTATGTATCAATTGAATAAGTTACCATGCCCAAATGAGCTAAAATTGTACAAGTATATGTGATTTGATATGAATTTTAGCTTTATAACCTTAATTTGTTAAGAAGGCCTAAACCTTTTAGAAATTACATTTTAGTACCTAAATGAAAATTAAGATCTTTAAGTTAAAATTTATTTCTATCTCAATGATGTATGATTTTGTTAGATGCAAATCATACAAGAATATACCATCATGTGCCTCGTTAAAAACCCTAAACTTAAGATGGGGAAAAAAGTACACAAGGTGATATTATAAAATAGGAAAAGACAACCACACATGACCACATACAATCCAAAGATGAATTCACAACCAAGAAAGAAAAAAAAACCACCACACGAACCCCTACGGCCACACCTCCATACTGGCAAGACCATCGAGCACCTTGCCAAACTATATGCCAACCAGCAACAACCCTCCATCAAACGCCCTATACCCCATCGTTCCACCAAGGTCAAAGGAATGCACAAAACCACGAGGTTTGACCAATTCCCCTTCGTTAAGGCATCTGCGAAGCCATTCACCTCACAAAATACATTAGTGAAACAGTCATATGATAATACACGGCAAGCTTCATCAATTTGATCAAACCAACGCCATAATTTCCAAGGGCGACTAACCTGATGTAAGACCCAAGAGACGGCCACTGTAAAATTTGACTCAATAGTTATTGTCGTAGCATAACGCCACTCCGAGTTTATTAGCATATCCAACGCATACGCAATAGCTCGGAGTTCCGCCATATTTGAATCCATCACCTCTAGAAAATATTGCCAACACACGACCCTCACCATCACGTAAGACACCACCACATCAAGCAAGCCTAGGTTTGCCTCGAGCGGAACCATCGACATTAAATTTTATCATACCCATTGGCGGCGCATAATTAATTGGATTATGTTACAATAAGATTAAGTGCAGCAAAGGAAGTGCTCTGTGAAAGATCTCAGATAAGTTCTGGAACTTTGAATTATTTATAATATAATTCCTAAACTTTGAAAACTTTAAAAATTGGTCTTTAATGATCAATTAGAATTAAAAAAATTATTTACATTGATAATTAATTGGGTTGCTTTGAATTTGAATATGTTTTGTATTTTTCTGACTTTGATTTGAATGTCTGATTTTCTATTTTGTATTTCGGTGACATCTCTAATCCAGTTTTCTTGTAGACTGTGTAGGGGTGTTACAACACCAACATCACTTAGGAGTTCTAACGGCATCCGTATCATAGTACAATATTTTATCACTCTAGTAGAGGATATATATTTAGGTGTTTTAGTGGCATCCATATCTTAGTACAATACTATATCACTCTAGTAGAGCATATATACTTAGGAGTTCTCACGACATCCTTATATTATATTTGTTACCTGGTTTATACAAATTCACATATATTAAAGCATTTCCAATATCATTGTTTTACTGAGGAGCTTCTCATTTGTAAAGGACTTTGAAACTCTATTATTCTATCGTTTGTCGGTCTTTTATTTATATTAATTAAATTTGAGTTTTAAAATTTAAAAAAAATTGTTGGATAACTCTAATGACCCGAATATGACACCTTTAGATCCACCGGATCTTTTGGGTCGAATTTGGAGAGTTATCACCCAAACTCATCAAGGATATTTACATCCTCAAAGTTGCACAATTTATTTGTACTCACTCTCCCAAAGTATTACCCTTCCATACAATAAAAGAATAATGACTCAATACTAAAGTGAAAAGAACAAATCAAAAGCATTGAAACAAAGTTTTTGCTTCAGCAACTCCACTTGTCACTTCATGTTTTTCATGCTCACATTGTGTTCCTTTCATGGAATTTTGAATCCAGTGAAGTATGGAACAAGCATCAGAAGTCCATTTTTTGTCAAGAAGTCAAAACTATTATATTTTTCACCTAGTAGATTTCACATGAATTAATCATAGTGATTAATTTCCATGTAGTGTTGTAGAAATGATAATCTTTGGGTTGTTATTCTGGTTGTATTTCCATCTCTTTAAAGAAAAATTATATAATACCAACAATCATTTGGTCTAACGAGATGAGGCGTTAGATCCTTTAAGCAAGGTAAGATGTTCGAATCCTGGCAATGTGAATGGAGAAAACTGGATTGGGAGGGTCACCTCCATAATGGGCCTCTACAAAACTTGATCTGGATTAGTCGGCCAATAAATCGAATACAGATGGTTAAACAAAAAATGTATAATAACAAATTTATTACGTAACATTATGTTAATTCTTAAACTAAAAAAGTAGTCTTTAATATTTTAAAAAGTTTCAAATCCTTTCTTCATATTTTGCTAACTAAAACCAACCCAACAAGTGGTTTCAGAGGAAAAGCATATGATATTTGTCCCGGAGATCGGGGTTCAATCGCTATGTCTACAAGTTGTGTCTGCATTTTCAAAGAGTTAAGAATATCTATGAACATATACTACATTGTAATCGTCTTTAGAATATTAAAAAAATGCTAACTAAAACATCAAATTTTATACCAACGGACTTAGTCTAAGTGGTAAGCAGCATGGTTTCGCTTAAGCATGTCTAGAATTTGAGGCCTTGTGTATGAAGAAACACCAAAATCAGATGTGCAACGCAGGTCGGTCTGGATTATTCAGAACAAAACCATGAGAATCGAGAGCACAACAAAAAATCAAATTTTACCGGGTTGACGTAATGTTTTGTGTGACAATTCATGTTAGTATAACATTATTTTTTTAGTATGTCACGTCAATAAATAATTTAAAAGTTATAAAATATTTAAGAAATAAACAATTCAAAAATTATTAAAAATTAAAAAATTATTATGAAATACTCGTGAGTCGACATATTAGCGTAATTAAAAATCTAACGTTTTAATTCATATTTTATTAAAAATAGTTATTCAACTATATTAAAAAAGTCAAGGGTCAAATTTCAATTTTTTAAATAATTGAGGGCTAAATTTGACTTTAAAACTAATAATTAAATTAACAAAAGATAAAAACCTTGAAGGTTAAATTTACTATTTGAAAGGGAAAAAAACCTTCTAAAAATTAATGGGATAATCAAAATATATCAGAAGTTAGTTGCGTAGCAATTGTTTCGCCCGTCATCACCTTCACCAACTCTTAATATTCAAAGGTAAATAAAAGTCTTATTAGTCAAAGCTAATTAAAAGCCTTATTGATAAAAAAAAAAAAAAAGTAAATAAAAGTCTTCTTTGAATTCTTTATCAGTTGCTTCGCCCATCACACCCTCACCAACTCTTATTAGTCAAAGCTAATTAAAAGTCTTCTTATTTCTCTTCATCTTTTTAAAAACATTTAAAGTCTTTTTTGAATTCTTTGTTAACTTTTTTATGCATATGTGTAGCACCTTGTGCCGGGATTCAAAACTATTGCTTTTATTATAAATAGGCTTTGTCTAACATATATCCTAGGGTATAGATTAAGGTGTATTTAATAAGATTAATTAAGTAAAAGAATCTATTACTACATTTAATATGATTATCTAACTCAATTAATCTCTAAAATCCTAAATCCTAAACAAAAAAACCCTAAACTTTAAACAAAAACCTTAAACCCTAAAAAACCCCAAAACCTAAACCTTAAAATTAAAAACCCCTAAACCTTAAACCCTAAACCTAAACCTTAAACAACTCAATATGAAAATTAATATTATTAAATGAGTTAAATGATCAAATAATCCTATTAAATGAGATTCTTATTAAATGTTTCACATTAAATACAACAATAGAATCTTCTTCTTAATTAATTTTATTAAATACAACTTAAAATTGCCCTAAGGCGTAGGTTAGACAAAACCTTATAAATATTATAAAAGTTGAACCGAAGGAGTGATAAGTGACATAGAGTGATTTATTTTCCCTAGATGATTCGGATTTGAATAATATTGTATCTATGAGATGAAAAGAGGATACATGTATAGGGCGTTCAAAAATATATTATAAAAGTTTATATATGTAGAGTAATTATTTTTTTAACAATGGCATCTAGATTTTATTAAACACTATGAAAGATATTACAAGTATAATGCATCAAAAAAAGAGAAAAAATTGACTAGTCCACTAAAAATCTCATACAAATGTGCAAAGAAAAGTAAACCCTTCCATAGAGATTAGCATACCATCAAAACTCAAAAACCTTCATGAATCTCCTTGTCTCTAGCCAAACAAGATGCTTTACGGGATGAAAAATGAGTGGTAAGCGAACCAAACTATAAGGCAGATTGCTCTGCTACACGGTTCTGATTGCATCGGCTAACAAACCATTAAACGAGTGGGGATCAATTTTTTCTATAATCACCAACAGAATCAAATCAGAAAGCTAGCGCCGTGAGGATCTTTATACGAGCACCAAACAACCACTAAGGTATGCTGAAATTGTGTTAAACGAAAGATGAATCAATCAAAAACGCTAAAGAAAAGCGTGCCACAAAGGCAGAGGAAATGCTTGCCACAAGAGTAGAGATTTTTATTAAAATTAAGAAAAAAACATGAAAGAGCAAGAAAAATAATGAACACTTGTGATCGACAACAAGTACTAAGACTGGTTGCCTCCACCAGTTAAGCAAAAAGGAGGTAAAAAAAAGCTTACGTTGGATATGGAGAAAAAAAAATAGGTTTTCGTTCATAAATTTTTTAATTATTTGATACATTCATGGTGGAGCTTTTATTCTACACAAGTGACTTTAGTCCACCGTCATAGGTCTTTAATTAATATTTTAAATAAATAATATACATAATAACAAATTAATACCACTTATAAAAAAAATTTATCATCAGTGTATTAAATAATAATTTATATATTTATAAAGAAGTTCATATTATATTAAAATAACTTTTTACTATAAATATTATAGCATGGTATATACATGAATGTATATATGTATATAAGAAGTCTCATGTTATATTAAGGTTTCAGGATAATTTTATCCTATAGTATTTTCAAATTAGTAATGGTGTCCCTTATTTTTATTTGCATCAATTTACCCCTTGAATTTTTGAATTCTATCAATCTCGCCCTTTAACTATCGTTAACTGACATAGTCATTAAATTTTGTGCATGTTATCGATATTTGCTTCTACATTAGTCGTCATAGCCAACTAGCTTGCCATGTCGATGATGATAAGTCAATTTTGATGACTTGATTACAATGGAGAGTTTTAGAATTAACTAATTATTTTAAAATTACAGATTTTAAAAAAAATCAATGTCAACTATATTCTCATATAATCAAATTTGTTTTATCATCATCTTATTGGAAGAAATTAATTTATTAAAGGAAATGACTTACGGACATTAAGGGTGTTCAGAAATACCCAACCCGTTAACCTACCGACCCGACCCGACCCCTTAAAAATAGGTATTTATCTTTTAAAAAATCCCGCTTGGCTAGGTACTCGACCTGTTGTTTTTCTAGGTATTTAGACCGGGTCTGGGTTGAAATTTTTCTATAATCAGCGGGTACCAGATTCGGCTCGCTACTTTTAATATATATATATTTAATAATAAATTATATTTTTATTTTAGATTCCTTAATATTTATACCTTAAAACTAAATTTAAACCCATAAATTCTTTCTATGTTTTTATTATGTACTTTTAAGTTTAAAATTTTTCAAAAATATTTGTATTAATTTTTTAATATGAGATTTGAAAAAAAATCACGATCGAGAATAATACTTTTAATGTTTTATTTTGATGATGGACTTTTAATACCATACAATTCCAAAATAAGACAAACGAGACAAAGGAAACTCACTTGCTCAAAATATCAAGAATAAACCATAGAAGCAGAATCAAAGAAGGCAAGCATGAAATCTAGCCAACACAAACGCCAAATTTGCCCAGCATTGACACATAGCATACCCCAAATGCAAACCAACTACAGTAGCCCTCTCTAGCAAGATCATTCTATATGGATCCTTAAAACTAACTTCCACTTAAAACTAAATTCAAAACACTAATTTTTATTTTTGAATTATATATTATAAACTTTTAATTTTTTCTATTTGATTTTTTTCAAAAATTGATTTAAAAATAATAGAAATTAATCGGGTATCTAGTACTTGATTTTGCGGGTACCCAAATTGGATACCTAATTAACAGGGAACCCAGTAGATACGGGTCGGGACACAGGGCAAAAAATATACTACTAGGATATTTGGGTACCCAAAAGTCTGGTATCCGCATTTAAACACTCATTGTGGACATTCTAACTTAGATGCTAATTATTTTACGATCGTGTGTCTGACATGGCAAAGTGCGATTGATGCCATTCAGGAGTTTGAGGGATAATTTGACGAAATTAAAAAGAACTTGCAACATTGCTGATTTGAGATTACTAGTTTATTATAGGGGTAAAAAAAATTACCCCTTAGGTGTAACACCCTAAAATCGGGCTAGTAATTATTAGTGATTTTTGAAGATCCAAAATACTTTCTTGATGATATGTTTCTTTAATGTTTGGTGAGAGAGAAAACAGTTTGATAGGGTGTATGAAGTGATAGGTCATTAGAATGAAAGGATACTATTAAAAGAATTGAAAACTATGCCATGTGATGCTTTGTAAATTGTTTGGTGTTTGAGTGTTTATAATCTTTGTATGCTTTATGAATTGGTTGATGTTGTGTGATTAAAATGAGTTTTAATGCATGGTTTATACTATGTTGTATGCCTAGACTAAGATTTAATTTGCGATTTACATTGAGGAGGAAAAGTTTTGAAAAGGAAAAAGGGGTTGTAAAGCAAGCTAAAATTTAATGGTTCGGGATATCCCGTAACTTCGGGATATCAGGTGAGTGCAGTTTATGCATTCGGGATGACATGGTGTCATCCTGATCTTTGTTTACTTGAATTGTTATATTTAAATCATACTCATTTTGCATAAAGCTCAAATAGAGCACATTGGAAAAGGGCATTCAAGGCATAACATCTTTTGTAAGTCTCTTGACTATGCTAGCATTACATATGCATATTTTATCTTGCTATGCTATGATATCTTTTGTTAAATTGAAAAGATGGATTGGAACCTTGTAATAAACGTGAATCAACAATGAGCTCCTTATTGGAGCTAAATGCTCACTCGTCATTAGACACCAAGTAATGTTCCTCAAGCTTTAATGCTTAAGTAATGAACTCTTAAGTATTTTGGAGCTTAAAGCTCACTATTGTCATAAGACTCCTCTCTTAATGTCAAGCTTAAAATGAATAAGTTGCCTAAACAGTGAAAGCCCTTGGACACTTTGGCATGGTAATTGGTATATTGGGACTACGGTTGGGCTACGGCTCATGGGTGACGACCCCATATTGTGATATATTGGCTACAATAGGAGGTAACAAGGGAGGTGATGGAAGCGAAGAGAAGATTGATTGATATGCTTTAACACTAGCCATTGCTTGGTGCTTTGTGCTTTGTGTAACACGGAGCAATACGGTTAAACACGGACCAATGCTACCTATGTCCATTGTGATCCAAGGCAAATATTGTTAAAATGCATGAACTCGGATATGAACTCTAATGAGAACTCTGTTAAGAACTTTGAAAGAATCCCAATAAGAATTTGATAAGATAAAATTAGAACAAGACATGAAAGTGAAAACAAAAGTCTGCCTTGTGCAAGATTCAAAAGTATATAAATTCAGATAAAGCCTCCATAAGACAAAGCCATGTATAAGTTAAGACTAAGTCTTAAGCGCATTAGTGTTAATTTATGCATTCTTTACATTGTCTCTCTATTGTTCATTGTCATAATTTTATGTTATTATCTCTCATGGCACTACATCACTAGGCTAAGTAAGCCTAATTCATTCATTTTCATGCATTTGTAGGTTGAATAAAGCTTTGAATCTCGATCGTGATGCAAGTCACTTCTCAAGCTGTAATCACTCATTTTTATCTGTGCTTGTTAATATTGGGACATATTAATATAATAATCAGCTAATAATATTATCTCGTATTTACATGCGTGTACGTGTGATTAATATATGTAATATATGTGTGATGTGTGTAAATGCATGTATAGTATGTTACGTGGTGTATGTGTGCTATGTGTGTATTGTTAGTATATATGTCAATGCGTGCATAGTCATATTAAGAATGTGTGATCAAACCATTATATATAAGTGGGTATGTCACTTTAATTCTGTATGTTATGGATGGTATTTTGCATGTGTACCTGTATGTCGTATGTATGTGTGTGCTTGCATGTACGTATATTATATGTGTATATATACGTATGTGTTATTATTATTAGTTACAATATATATAAACAAATAAAATAGTAAAAAACCCAAATTATAATTTAAATGTCCAGTCCAACATATATTACAAAAACCCAAAAAATTGTTATTGTTATTACAAGGCCCGTTTGGCCCCACAACCCTAGCCCATATCAGAAAACAAAACCCTAAAAAATATCTAAGCCTCATCTTTTTTGTGCGCAGCTGGCCCAGGGCCGTTGGATCAAATCTTAATCCAACGGCCACGATTGAAAAGAGAAGACCCCTCATCTGTAGCATTAAGGACACGCTCATCAAACCATCCATCTCCCGCGCGCGCGTGACGTCCACGCGCAGGACTCCTCGAATACCCAATTACCACGTGGCGTCATCTCGCAAGATCCTCCACTCCAAGATCGAATCAAGGTCGTATGTTTCCCTTGCAATCCCAGCTATTGGATCAGGTCTGATCCAACGGCCGAGAACCAATCTGGTAGATTAAGTCCCTTCACCATGCCAGTCGTACAACCACTCCTACCGGCTCTCTAACTGCCGCGATCAGAGACGTGCAAAAAAATAGAGAAGAATGGGCGTCAGTACTAATCAAATAAAAAAATATGTGTATTATATGTTTTATTACTATCAAACAAAAAGTCAGAAATGATCAAAATATATATGTATAAAAAATTGTAAGAAATTCAAGACTCAGTTCCCAGTTTCCAGAGATTCGAAATAAAAAAAACAACAACATAGTTTTACTGGTGATCACTACTTTCCTTCCTCTTTCACGCATGCATGTAAAAAGAAAACAAAAAACAAACGAAGGGTTTTACTTGTGTGGTGGTCCTCCCTCATCGGCGATAAGCCCCAGGGGGTGAGCCAAAATGGGGAGGTGGTTCGTCACTCATCAAACAATAGAGGGTTTTTTTAGGTTTTCTTTTTGTGGTTTATTTCGAAAAGGGGGTTCACGGTGCCCGGAGGACGTGGTCTAGGAAGGCTTGAGGCAACCTCAAAGCCAAGCCTCGCCAGAAACCACCGAGCACGGCTGAGTGCAGCGGCCGAGGATGGTTTCAGGGGTTTTGAGGGGTGGTTTCTGGAAACAAAGTACGAGGGATGAGGTAATTATCCCTTAAGGTAAGAAATGAGAAAAAGTGAAAGGGGAGGCCGGTGGGTTTATTTTATAGACAAATTTTTTTTTAAAAATGGCATAATTACCCACTAAATCCCTCCTTGCTTCGGGTATTTTCAAAATTGTCTTGCCCCTTGGTTTATTAGCACAAACAATCCCTCATTCTTTTTAGAGTTTTTCAATTTAGCCCCTGTATTAAATGAAATCAGCGTGTAAGTGGTGAAATTACGCCCTAAGGGTTTCTATGTTTTGGAAGTTTTAATTTTTAGCTTGCCCCTTAGTCTTTTTACAGGACCAGTCCCTATGAGTTTCTTCCAGCTTTTAATTCGATACTCAAATGTGTGTTTTCCTTTTTAAATTTTCTGACCTTCTATTTTATTTCTCTTACATTTCAGTCCCTTGGTAAATTTTATGTGTTTATGTTTTTATTACGTTTTTTTAGCATGTTTATATTGTTTATTATGTTCTTTTTTTATGTTTTTTATATCATGTTTTATGCCTATTTAAGATGTATCACGTTATGTTTTCACATTTTCGTTCGCTCGTTCGTATCATACATGTTCGATTTGTGTTTTTAGTTGACTTGTACATAGCACGTATTTTGTATTTTAGCATGTATTGTACGTTCACTTTGTTTTAGGTTACATGTTAGTGTGTTCTTTGTGGTCACATATAATGCCTTGTTTTTATTTTATGTATGTAAATTATTTCGCGTGTTAAGCATTAAGTATATGTTCATTTTTTTTGCTTTGATTTGTTAGTTTATTACCATGTTATATGTATGCCATGCATACGTTGTATTATGTTTTTTAGTATGTATACTTGTGCTCTAGTTTATTATTATTTTGCATTTTAGGTTATATGTTAAAAATGGGTGATAATCATTGCGTATTAATGTCATGCTTGATTTTATTTTAAGTTGTGTCATATGTAAAGTATTAGTTTTTTAGCATGTTGCTTAGATTTAATTAGTTTAATATCCTACTAGTCCATGTATATGTCATGCATATTTTATTGGTTGTGGTTCGTATTAAGGTGTTTAAGCATGTTAGTTTTTTAGTTTTTGGAAGCATGTCTTTTTTCATGTTTATATTTATATTTTTGTTTTATCATTATGACATGTTACATTGCTTTTGTTCATGCATTTTGCATTTTAATATTTTTATGCTTTTATGTTTTAATTCCATACCTTTGTAAATATTTGTTTGTAATGTTTTTTGTTAAGTTTGCATAACGGATATATATTTTGTCAACGCGATGCCCTTTTTTCGAGCGTAAACGTGGCCAGTATCAAGCGTAGTGATAGTGGTTTGTCAGTTTGCTCTCGAATAACGGGGCCCTTAAAATCTACTCGCACTTATAAGCAAATTTTAATTTGATCATCACTTTAATCCGAAAAGTTTAACATTAATAAAGAGGTAATTATTAAAGTACCAATTTTGGGCGGTGTGGGGGTGCTAATCCTTCCCCATCCATAGCCGACTCCCGAACCCTACATTTTTAAAATCTCTAGTTTTTATGGTGCCCAACCTACCTTAGTGGTCGGTGGCGACTCCATTTTTAAATAAAATACGGTATTTCTAAAACCCCATGGAAGACATTTTTAATACCCGAAAGAACCCCAAACACCTTAAAACCTCATTTTTTTAGCAAAAAAGAAAGGGATATCGCTACAAATGGCAACTCCGCTGGGGACCATTTTTGCTTTTCAAAAACAAATGAGAGTCAAGCTTTTTAAATAATTACCGCTTTACTAATATCTGAAGTTCCTGATTAAAGTGATTATTAAATTAACATTCAGTTATAATTGCGCGTTTATTTTAACACATTTAAAATTTGGCATATAAACCCGTCCTTTTAAGTGGGGGAAATGCTAATGCTTTCGTGAGGATATCGTTCCTCCGTATAGGCCTAGAAAGTGCCTTCGGGCCTCGAGTACCTTATGCTTTCGTGAGGACATCATTCCTTCGTAGGGGCATAAGCGAATGGATCCCCCTGAATTGAACCCGGTTGAAAGGAGCCTATAATGGGTGATGATTGGGGGCCTTGCTACCCTTAGTAGGGGATAGCAAGGACAATTCGGGTACCTCCTAGCACCAACAATGCATATAGAGAACATAAAGAAACCCACCCTTTAGAGCCATGCGGATAACCTAGGTGCTTTAGACGGGATGTAAATAAGGTTGTTTTGTTTGTTTATCGTATTTAATTTGACCCTTTATTTATGTATTTATTGATTTTACCGGTAATGACTTGTTTTCTCTTTTGTTTTTTTTTTGCATATATCATCGCATTCTCATTACATAGAGTATTGATTCCCGAGTGGTTTCTCCCACAATAGAGATTGTTCATGATGGACCAATGGTTCTTTGACATGATGATAGGAGTTTCAGTTCTGGAGTTCCATCCCGAGGCTAAATTGAAGACAGTAGAAGAAGGATCGTTTAGAAACTTCAGAGCAGATTCGGCAAGCAGTGTCAGTCCTTGTAGCGAGCGAGGTGGAATACAAGAGTTAAAGAAGTAAATGGCCGAGATGATGAACCAAATAAATGCTATGATGAAAGGTAAACAGCTTGCCGAACTTAGAGAAGAATCGATCAAGGATCAGAATGTAGAACAGAGTGGTCAGAATGTTAAGATAGACAACAACCGTTAAATACAACAAGTTGAATCCTTTTGTGATCAATCTCAAGAAACGGACAGGTGGTACGTCTGGGGCAAAGACCCAGAAAATAGAAGCAAAACTAGGAGAAGCACGAGAATCAAATGACGTAAAGAGGTATAGTCCTATACATGTGATATGCACCGAGCGGCTTCTGTTGCTCATTGAAAGGAATCTTATCATACCGGTGAAGTCTATACCAAAGAGACCTCCTTATCCGAAGGGTTACAACAGTCGTATCTGGTGCAGCTACCACATGAGGGATTCGGGTCATCACACTAAGAACTGTGGAGCCTTGAAGAACAGAGTTTAGGATCTTATCAGGATTAGAGTTTTGGGTTTCAAAGATGGACAACCTCGATTCTACAATAAGCCAGCCATTGCCTGAGGGGCAAAGTCGAAGAAGGGTCACTACCCGTTCCAAGGTTCGGGTAACACAGAAGTGGAGAGTAAAAGCATCTCAGAAGATGAACCTGCATTCGAGTACAGCCAGCTCAAGCAGGAGAGGTGTGATTCGGGCAAAATACTAAAGGGTATACAAGACGAGTACCAGAAGTTGCACTTTGAATTCAAGAATGACGGTCTGGGTGACACATTTGAAGAATGGGTTAATGGCATGATCCAGCTGAAGAATGATTTAGAACGATGGAAGCAAAAATCCAAAACTAGTAAAAATAAAGCCAGATCATTGTCACGAAAGCTGAAAGAAGGTGAGAGCCAATGCGACATCCTCCAAGGTGAGTTAGAAAGCAATCTGGCTATGGACGAGATCCTGAAATCAAGTATGCAGCAGAAAGAGGAGGAATCTTAAGACCTTCAAATGGAAAACGCAACATTCAGAAAACAGATAGAAAGGCTCAAGACTTCTTTATGACCGCGAGATTCGTGCTGAAGTATACAAACAAGCCGGGTATGAAAGTTTCAAAGAAGTAACTGTCAAGCTACGAAAGGCCGAGCAGAAAATACAGGAGAAAGACTAAGACATGAAGATTGTTATGACTCAAGCGCGACAAATGGCCCAACAGGTAGCAGACTTAGTTGATGCAGCAATGCCGATAAGCCAGAATATGGATCCAGCACTGGACCGTGAAGGAAAGCTAACAAGTCTATTGCATGAGGTCAAGAAATTAGGTGCTAGAGCTCACTGCTATCTGTAAAATCCTAAAACATGAAGTAATGTAAGCTTTTGGTCTGAATGAAAGATGTTCTATAGGGACAAATCACTTGCGGAATCAATACCTTCTTGCATTGCATCATGGCATTTGCACCATTATACATGCATTCATCTGTCTTTACAATAATATTTATAGTGTAAATATTGTGGTAGTGAAATTAAAAGTTAAGCCGCAACCATTCAGCATCCATGCCTTACCCGATTCCAAACCAAACTAATGGAGGACAGAATAGTCAATTTAGAAAAAGGGTAGAAAGATTTGGAAGCGCGTTTCGATGAAGCCAAGAAGAGCCTCAATGATCAGATCTCTTAATCACAAGCTGCGATAGTATCTGACATAACTGCATTGCTGGCAAAAGGCCTTGAGAAAGGAAAGGTGGAAGACGAAGTTGCTTAGGAGCCAAAGGGTACCGCATCTCATAGCAAGGTTCAACCAAAGACGCCAAGTCCTGCTAGGAGAATTTACATTGACCCTTCAGGGGTATCTATTAGTCATCAAGCAAGGGTATCCGAAAGCCAACCCGTGGATACAGAGGCATTCTACGAAGAAGAGGTACCAGATCTGTACTTGCTCGAGAAAATTAGAAATGAAGTGGAAAAGAAATGGGAAGAAAGGTTTTGTCTCATGGAGGAAAATTCAAAGCCATGCAGACTGTAGAGGAGCCAAGGAATGAAGCCAGTGATCTGAGCCTAGTATCCGACCTTATTTTACCACCGAAGTTCAAGACCCCTGATTTCGATAAATATGATGGAACTTCATGTCCTTCCATGCATATTACCATGTATTGCCAGAAGATGGCTGCTTTTGCAAAAGATGAAAAGCTTTTAATCCATTGCTTCTAGGATAGTCTCACTTGGGCAGCCATCCGATGGTACAATCAATTGAGTCGGGTAGATATCAAGTCTTGGAATGATCTTTCAAAAGCCTTCACAGAACAATACAAGCATATAACAGATTTGACCCCAAATCGATTCATGCTACAAGGTTTAAATCAGAAGCCTGATGAGAGTTTCCGTTAGTATGCTCAACGATGGCGAGATATGGCATCTCAGGTCCAACCCCAGATTCAGGAAAGTGAAATTACTCACATGATTGTGGATACTTTGAAGGGAGTGTTGTACGATCGTCTGGTAAGCCACCATGCCAACAACTTTGCAGACTTAATCATGGTTGGAGAGCGCATTGAAGATGCAGTTAAGAAGGGGAAGATAAGAGATCCTTACAGCACATTTCTTCAAAAGGAAGAAAATTCTCATGTTCATATGGTGAGTGCTCGTCCAATCAGTCAGCCCCAGGGTCATCCTCGTAATCAGTCTTCATGATACGTAAAACCTGCAAAGGTATTCCATCCTATTCCTATGACCTACACTGAGTTGCTTCCGATGCTTATCGAAAAGAAGCTACTAGCCCCTGTCTAATCCAAGCCAAAAGATCCTCCATATCCGGCGGGGTATGATGTCAATGCGGTATGTGATTACCATTTGGGGAGTACATGCCATACAACAGAAAATTGTGGAGCTATGAGAAATAAGGTCCAAAGTTTGATCGAAGCCGATCATCTGAAGTTTTAAGGATAATTACATATATGAATTTTGGGGGGTGTTAACTTCCCAGTTAGGTGTTTAACTAGATTTCATGCTTTTCAAAGGTAGTGCGAAGTCAACTTTACTATTTTAGGCCCGAAAATAGTAAAGACATTTTGCAGGGGCATATGTCTTGTAAAATGATATTTCTTTCTCATATTAATTTTTGTACGTGTTTATCAAGAGATTTTCATTATTCGATTCGTTAAAACATTTCACTCATCGATATGGGTTAGTTTTTGTTTTTCCATGTGCATACTCATGTTTTTGCACAGAAAATACATGTATCTGGCTATTGTGTCCTTGTATATCAATTGCATAAGGGACATCATTTTAACCTAGGTGATTGGTTTTGAGAAACCTGCATCTACTGGAAATCAAAAGCTGCGGTGAAGACAAATTTGTAATTAACATCTGAGTTATTTTGGTCCATCGTTAATGACCCCACTTAAGCATAATTTATTGTACTTAAAAAAATGGCATATCCCACGTTTAAAATAAATGAGAGAAGAAATCCTAAGAAAAAGAACTCCAATGTTCGAAGCCTTGTAATAGGCACATTCAAAGCCTAGTAATAGGCATGTTTGAAGTCTTGGATAAGAGTGTGGCAACTTTGGGGCACTCCTCTGAAGCGATAAGATGGCAATGCACCATCTAATAAAGAAAAAAGAAGAGAAGAAGAATAAGGAAAGAAAATAAGAAGAAAAAGAGAGGAAAGAAAAAATGCTTCATGAGTGATGGTAATATTTTCGTATCATGACAATGCTGAGTAACTTGGGGTATTGTTGTTTGCTCCATCATTATTCTCGAGCCAAAAGAATGTGATGAGTTGAATTCCCCAAACAAAAAGAAAATGAGCGATAAAATGATAATTTAGAATTGAGGCTTATCTGATAGGGTCCTAACCCAGCCAAAAAAACACAAAATAACTCAGAATGTATTTCACATTTTCAGAAAACAATTCAGCTTTTGAGGTCCCCTATATACAATATACGCTTGGGGGCAATCGTCGATAAGTTGTCTCGATGCCATTTTTGCACTTGATACTCAGGGTATACGATTTGACATATGACTACGGCCGTCAAGATTTTCTGATCAAGCAAAATAAAGAAAAAAAAAGGAAGAGTGTTTGTTTTTTTCAAAATTTTGCCATTCATTTCAAAATCCAATTTTCTTTTCAGAGGATACATGGGCAATTTGCCTCTTTACATTTCCATTTTTAAAAAAGGTTTTAAAGCCTATAGACATAGATTCGTTTCCCCTTAGAGTACTTCATTTGAGTTCAAAGACATGGATTGAACTCGTAGATGGGTTTGGGGAAGTTGGGGCATTTTAGCTCACCCTGATGTTGAGACAGATAGAGAATCTGCATGATGGGTCAAAGACAAGAAAGAATTCGAGTCCAAAATCAGTGGGGCACCATTGTCCGTGAAACTACAGAGATTGTTATAAGAATTCCAGTCAGAATAGACCCAAGATGTCAGATGGTTCGAAAGATTTTAATTAATGAAGAAGAAAAAAAACTTTCTTGAGTAAAGAGATGATGTTGACTGAGGTCATTTGACCTGAAAGGTTGAACAAGGAATGAGCAACAAAGTTTTGGGGGTGAAAGCTATTGGAGCATCAGAATGATTAATGGTTGTAGTCACATGACGAAGCCTACCTAACCAGAAAGTGGTGACTTGAGTACTAAGATGTCTGAGAAGACTGTGATAGGATTTCATGCATCCTTGCATCCTTGTGAGCCTACGTGAATAGGTCGCACCTTTGCATCCCCAACAATCGTGAATAGCATTTTACATGAACATATGCATCTTTACATCATAGGGTATGCTCATGCATCATCCTTAATTGGAAAACATTCATACAAGAAGACAGGCAGATAGTTTCCAAGAAAATGACTTCAGCAAAGACTTCGTGCACCTCTACCACGATCCAGAAGACACACGCTTGAGTGCCGCCTTCCCTGAAAAAAACAAAACAAAACATAACAAAACAAAAAAAGAAAAAAACACACAAAAAGAGAGAAAAGAAGAAGAAAGAAGAATGATAAAAAATAAAAAAATAGAAAAAAAAAGGAGATCGATTGACCAAAGAAAATTTCAACATTTTCAAGCCGTAGCTCTGACAGATTTCTAGACAGATAAAACCAAGGTATCACTTAAGGTTTTTCTTAAAAACCAAATATTTTAATGACATCCTTTCATAAGGATGATTTTCTTAAAATCAACTTCTTTAGTTGGATCCTTGCTTAAGGATGTTGTTCTTAAAATCGACTTCTTTAGTTTGATCCTTTTATAAGAATGTTTACCCCAAAAAGAAGAAGAAAAAAGACGAAGAAGAAGAAGAAGAAAGAGAAAAAAGGAAAAGAAGAAGAAAAAAAAGAGAAAGAAGAAGAAGGAAAAAGAAGGAAGGAAGAAGAAAGATTGATTAGAGAAAAATGTCACTAGACTTTCGAGCCGTCACCTTGGATGGATTCCTCGTGATGTCTAGACAGCTTTTATTAAAATCAAATTCAATCCTTTCTTAAGGATATTTTTCTAAAAATCAATTCCTTAATTTATCCTTCCATAAGGATGTTCTTCTTAAAATCAAATTCAATCCTTTCTTAAGGATATTTTTCTAAAAATTAATTCCTTAATTTATCCTTCCATAAGGATGTTTTTCTTAAAATCAAATTTCTTAATTCAATCCTTTCTTAAGGATATTTTTCTAAAAATTAGTTCCTTAATTTATCCTTCCATAAGGATGTTTTTCTTAAAATCAAATTTCTTAATTCAATCCTTTCTTAAGGATATTTTTCTAAAAATTAATTCCTTAATTTATCCTTTCAAAAGGATGTTTTTCTTAAAATCAAATTTCTTAATTCAATCCTTTCTTAAGGATATTTTTCTAAAAATTAATTCCTTAATTTATTCTTCCATAAGGATATTTTTCTTAAAAACAACTTCTTAGTTTAATCCTTTCGCATGGATCGTCTTTCTTAAGATCAAGATTTCTAAATTCAGGTGCATACTGCTCAAGGATCCGACTGAAGAAAAGTGGAGAGTTCCAGAAGAACATGTGATTCCGAAGCTAAAAATAGGGAAGTCAGATAAAAATAAGTGCCTTTGGTCTTTGCTTTGTTCCTGTTTCACAAGAACAAGCAAAAAGGGGCAAATGTAATCACTCATTTTTATCCGCGCTTGTTAATATTGTGACATACTAATATAATAATCAGCTAATATTATTATCCCGTATTTACATGTGTGTACGTGTGATTAATATATGTAATATATGTGTGATGTGTGTAAATGCATGTATAGTATGTTACGTGGTGTATGTGTGCTATGTGTGTATTGTTAGTATATATGTCAATGCGTGTCATAGTCATATTAAGTATGTGTGATTAAACCATTATATATAAGTGGGTATGTCACTTTAATTATGTATGTTATGGTTGGTATTTTGCATGTGTACTCGTATGTCATATGTATGCGTGTGCTTGCAAGTACGTATATTGTATATGTATATATACATATGTGTATTATTATTATTATTATTATTAGTTACAATATATATAAACCAATAAAATAGTAAAAAACCCAAATTATAATTTAAATGTCCAGTCCAACATATATTACAAAAACCCAAAAAATTGTTATTGTTATTACAAGGCCCGTTTGGCCCCACAACCCTAGCCCATATCAGAAAACTAAACCCTAAAAAATATCTAACCCTCATCTTTTTTGTGCGCAGCTGGCCCAGGGCCGTTGGATCAGATCTTGATCCAACGGCCACGATTTAAAAGAGAAGACCCTTCATTTGTCGCGTGAAGGACACGCTCAAACCATCCATCTCCCACGAGCGCGTGACGTCCACGCGCAGGACTCTTCGGATACCCAGATACCACGTGGCATCATCTCGCGAGATCCTCCACTCCAAGATCAAATCAAGACCGTCTGTTTCCCATGCAATCCTAGCCGTTGGATCAGATCTGATCCAACGGCCGAGAACCAATCTGGCAGACTGAGTCCCTCCACCATGTCGGCCGTACAACTACTCCCACCAGCTCTCCAACTGTCGCGATAAGAGACGTACAAAAAATAGAGAAGAATGGGCGTCAGTACTAATCAAATCAAAAAATGTGTGTATTATATGTTTTATTACTACCAAACAAAAAGTCAGAAAGGATCAGAATATATATGTATTAATATTTGTAAGAACATTCAAGACTCAGTTCCAGTTTCCAGAGATTGGAAATAAAAAGAAAAACATAGTTTTACTGGTAATCACTACTTTCCTTTCTCTTTCACGCATGCATGTAAAAGCAAAACAGAAAACAAACAAAGGGTTTTACCTGTGTGGTTGTCCTCCCTCATCGGCGATAAGCCCTAGGGGGTGAGCCAAAAGGGGGAGGTGGTTCGTCACTCATCAAACAATAAAGGGTTTTCTTTTTTATTTTCTTTTTGTGGTTTGTTTTGAAAAGGGGGTTCACGGTGGTCAGAGGCCGTGGTCTAGGAAGGCTTGAGGCAACCTCAAAACCAAGCCTCGCCTGAGACCACCGAGCACGGCTGAGTGCAGCGGCCAAGGATGGTTCCTGGGTTTTGAGGGGTGGTTTTTAGAACCAAAGTGAGAGGGATGAGGGAATTATCCCTTAGGGTAAAAAAATGAGAAAAATGAAAGGGGAGGCAGGTGGGTTTATTTTATAGACAATTTTTTTTAAAAAAAATGGCATAATTACGCACTAAATCCCTCCTTACTTCGGGTATTTTCAAAATTGTCTTGCCCCTTGGTTTATTTGCACAAACAATCCCTCATTCTTTTCAGAGTTTTTCAATTTAGCCCCTGTATTAAATGAAATCAGCGTGTAAGTGGTGAAATTACGCCCTAAGGGTTTTCGTGTTTTGGAAGATTTCATTTTTAGCTTGCCGTTGGTCTTTTTACAGGACCAGCCCTTATGAGTTCTTCCAGCTTTTAATTCGGTCCTCAAATGTGCGTTTTCCTTTTTAAATTTTCTGACATTCTATTTTATTTCTCTTACATTTCAGTCCCTTGGTAAATTTTAAGTGTTTATGTCTTTATTACGTTTTTAGCATGTTTATATTGTTTATTATGTTCCTTTTTATGTTTTTTATATCATTTTTATGCCTATTTGAGATGTATCACATTATGTTTTTACATTTTCATTCCCTCGTTCGTATCATACATGTTTGATTTGTGTTTTTAGTTGACTTGTACATAGCACATATTTTGTATTTTAGCATGCATTGTATGTTCACTTTGTTTTAGGTTACATGTTAGTGTGTTCTTTGTGGTCACATATAATGCCATATTTTTTATTTTATGTATGTAAATTATGTCGCGTGTTATGCATTAAGTATATGTTCATTTTTTTTTGCTTTGATTTGTAAGTTTATTACCATGTTACATGTATGCCATGCATATGTTGTATTATGTTTTTTAAGGATGTATACATGTGCTCTAGTTTATTATTATTTTGCATTTTAGGTTATATGTTAAAAATGGGTGATATTCATTGCGTATTAATGTCATGCTTGATTTTATTTTAAGTTGTGTCATACGTAAAGTATTAGTTTTTTAGCATGTTGCTTAGATTTAATTAGCTTAATATCCTACTAGTCCATGTATATGTCATGCATGTTTTATTGGTTGTGGTTCGTATTAAGGTGTTTAAGCAAGTTAGTTTTTTAGTTTTTGGAAGCATGTCTTTTTCATGTTTATATTTATATTTTTGTTTTATCATTATGACATGTTACATTGCTTTTGTTCATGCATTTTGCATTTTAATATTTTTATGCTTTTATGTTTTAATTCCATATCTTTGTAAATATTTGTTGGTAATGTTTTTTGTTAAGTTTGCATAACGGATATATATTTTGTCAATGCGGTGCCCTTTTATTTGAGCGTAAATGTGGCTAGTATCAAGCGCAGTGATAGTGGTTTGTCAGTTTACTCTCGAATAACGGGGCCCTTAAAATCTACTCGCACTTATAAGCAAATTTTAATTTGATCGTCACTTTAATCTGGAAAGTTTAATATTAATAAAGCGGTAATTATTACAGTATCAATTTTGGGCGGTGTGGGGGTGCTAATCCTTCCCCATCCGTAACCAACTCCCGAACCCGACATTTTTAAAATCTCTGGTTTTTATGGTGCCCGGCCTACCTTAGTGGCCGGTGGCGACTCTATTTTTAAATAAAATACGGTACTTCTAAAACCCCACGGAAGACATTTTTAATACCCGAAAGAACCCCAAACACCTTATAACCTCGTTTTTAGCAAAAAAGAAAGGGATATAGCTACACAAGCTTTTCTAGTAAAGTCGATGTTCTTCTTTAAAATTCCTATAATGGTGGCATATCAACATGTATATTTGTGTCATACTAATAGAATTACGTGTTCATTTGATTATAATATTTGGATAGCACCATGGAGTGTGAATGGTCTTTAATAATCATTATTATGATATACTTTGTTGACGTTATATTTGTGAGGACTGATTGGTGGTAGTTTATTTTAGAATAAAAAAGCATGTTATAAATTAAATTTCATTTGGCTATTGGTTGGTTGAACACCATTGGTTGATCATAATTTGTTTGGAATGTTTGGTATATATATATGACCTTGAATATGTATATTATGACTTAAACATTTAATGAATAATGGTAGGTTTTTGGAATTATGATTTATTATATCACATGAACTACTTTGGTATAATAGTGTTATGCTTGGTGTAATTTCAAAATAATCTATAAAGGTTTATTGTTACTTAGTGTAACATGTGAACTTGATATTATGATTAGGAATACTTAAATTAATTAGGTTTGTTTCAGTTTAGTATATTTGAAATACAAATGCATGATAGTTGAGTTAATGGTTTTGATAGACATTTTATGATATGGTTAAGTTAAAAACTTCAATGCTAAGTTCTAATCTTGAATTGAGATTTGTAATGACTCCTTTAAAAGTAAAATCAATATGATTGAAGAATGGAGTTAAGACATGGTACTTTGTTGTCGTTTGGTTTGAAGAGTATAACCGTGAATTGTAAAAGTGGGATCACTTGTAATATTTTGGGTAACTTCTAGTGGGATCAACAAATGGCTATGTGCAATTTCTTTAGGAAGATTATAATAGATGTTTTGAGATATGATTCATGTCTTAGTTATTGATATGTATTTTGAAGAATTTTTATATGCTTCATTGAACAGGATGGTTCATGCCATAAGTAATTGCTAAGTTTAATGAAATTGTTGTATGAGATTTTAATTAATATATGGAGAATGCCCTGATAAATTGCTCTAAAACTCTTAAAAATGAACTATGTCTTTGATTGATAAGAAAATGTGACAAGTTGAATTTTATGTTCATGAATAAGCTGATCATGTTTAAAGAACAATTTTGTAAGCATTTCTGAAGTAGTGAAAGTTTCATGTTTCAATCATGTTTTCTATATAGTGTTTTCAGTGACATCTTTGATTCTAGTTTTCTTCTAGACCAGGTTGAGGGTGTTACATTAGGCATTATATTAAAAAAACTATTGTTTTATTTATGAAAATATCCTAACATGTATTAACAACAACAACAATGAGGTAAAGGAAAAAAACCATAATCTTCTCTTCTTCCCAAATGCTCTCAACTTCTAGGGTTTTCTATTTTCTAGTTGCATGGGTGGCGCCGCTATAGTTGGTGTAAGCGGCAGCCACCCTCCTCTTTCTTTCTATGTCCATTCACCTTTTTCCTTTAGGATTTTTTCTTTTTTTCTTTGGTTGTTAGATTTGGTAATTTTGTGGAACCTCTTGATTGTCCGATGAGGGTTTTTGACCCCCCGGCATTGGTTGTGCCCTCCTCAAGGGTCAGCATACGAGCGAGAGAAAGAAACCTCCTTAGCAGTGAGGTGGAGGTTTCGACGAAGGTTCTTCTTGGTTGTTGTCGGTTTTGTCTCCTATTTTGTTTGTTGTGCAGGTTCAACGAATGTGGTGGGGTCGAAGTTTATCTCCACCACCCCTTTCATCGGTCTCTCTCTTGAGGCTATGATTTCGTCCCCATTCCTCCAACCCCTTCGAGGAGCTCTATGTCTTCTGGTAGTTTTTTTTAAGAGATGAGAATAGTTTTTAAAGGCTTTTATTGCCTGTTTCTCGCCGTCAATATTGGTTTGGCCCCTTGAAATACTCGTCACTTTATTCGGCCTCCAAGGCTCTCCCGAATGGAAAACCTTAAGTTGGTCACGATGCACGACTCTGCTCATCTTCCTAGGATGCCTCAGCTACCCATTTAGACTTTCCGTTTAAGTCTTTCGACCACCATGTTTGGCCATGATTTGATTTTTCTTGCTTTGCTCGTTTTGAGCTTGTTTCTCTTGCCTTGTGTGCCTTTTGTCTATTGTTTTGTTTCCTTTGTTTTGAATGAATAAAGTTTATGTTTGGTAAAAAAAAGTAACAATAAAAATAATTGAAGAGTGTATTTTTTTTATCAAAGAAGTACGATTTCGATTAAGAAAAAATCATACAAGCTAAATCATGATGATGCCTCATTAAAAACCTCCCTAACCTAAAATGGAGGAAAAAAGTACATTCAAAGATCAAAAAACCAAACCAAATATCAAATTAAAGTTATAAAACCTCCCACATTCATCAAGGACCCACCCTCGAAGCCAACAAACACACTCGAATCCCCACTGTCATAATGCCAAAACATGTGCACAAAGCCAAGTGAACCATTACTTCCAAACACGTAGCTAGTCACCTGGATCAACACCTCCTTTCGCTAGTATGTCTGCTACACCATTCGCTTTCTTCAACACATTTGTAAAAGAAACACATGAAAGGCTTGTTACGGGCAGATCAATCAAGCAAAAACATTTCCAAAATTGCCATGGTCGCGTCTCACGATGAGTAACCCATGATATAGCCACTCTCGAATCCGATTCAATCACAATCGAATAGCCCTCTTTCCATCTTGTCTTCAACAACAACTCCAATGTCACCAAGACCGCATGTGATTTCACTTTGTTTGATTCTATTATACCAATGGTCCTGAAAAAAAAGGTAACATAATACCAGCCGACTCCCTCAACACCCCACCACAACCTGCTCGTACCGGCTTCTCATGAGTCGAACCGTCTACATTAAATTTCAAAACCCCTTGCAAAGGAGGATGCCATACAATCCCGACTCGAACCAACATCCCACACCCTTGAGAACTATAGTATGGACATAACCACCATTGTAACTCAACAATCGACATTCAAATTTGTTGCCTTTACCCAATATAGAGTCTACAATTTGACCATAAAAAATTCGATACACTGTCTTTTCTTGTGAAACATCAATTCATTGCGATCCAGCTAAACTGTCCATAAAACCACAACACATACCGCTATCCACCAATCCTTCACCACTCGACAAACATATCTGCCGCTTGCAATAAGAAATTTTCCAAAAAATGAGGAAAAATCCATTGCACTCCCCACCAATCAAAAAACAAATTCCATAAAATCCTAATCCATATACAAGAATACAAAATATGGTTACTTTCATCCCTCCCCGCTTGACACCATACACACACATCTTCCACATTAGGCAATATCACACCTCGCTCTAACAGCATAGAAATCGTCGGCAAACGATTTAAAGAAATAAACCATAGGAAGCATTGTACCTTAGGTTGAACATTCACAGTCCATACCGAGAAGGCTTCAAAACTCTCATCCGTAACCCCGAATGAACTCATCAATCTCGCCAAATCCTTCACTAGAAATTGGCCTTGCACATTTGGCCGCCAAATGAGTCGATCCGGTGCCACTAACACCAATCTACAGCACGGAGCAATGTTAATTAATTCCAGCAACTATTGCTGCTCATAAACTCATAACCTCCTACTAAAAAATCGTGACCAGCGTGTATGGGAAACCATCCCGTCCTGTGCATAATCAGCCACCAATGCAGTCTTACACAATGCTACTCGGCATAAGCACGGAAATAACACTCGAAGAGACTTGTCCACGCACCACAAATCATGCCAAAACAATACTTTTAAACCAACCCCCACCTCTCATAAAAAAAACATTGGATTCTCATGAATCGTTGTACAGTCCCGTCATCTTGAACCTCAACTATTTTTCGCTAAACAACCGACATTTTCTTCTTACCCCTAACGTTAAAACGCCATTTGAGAACCGTTTCAACATATTTTGCGATTATTAAAGACTTTTATAAGTAACCATCATCCGTCGCGAATCGCCATGCCCATTTAGAAAGCAATGCAATATTTCTCGTTCGCAAATCCACCACCCCAAACCCCCCAAATGTTTCGAATGACGCACTCTTTCCCAACCCACACGACTCATACACCTTTTTCCATCATTTTCTCCCTACAAAAATAGATGGCGAATTCTATCCATTTTAGCTACAACACCTTTAGAAATAGAGAAAATGGTCATGTAATATGTCGGCAGTGCAGACAACACAAAATATATAAGCACCAATCTTGCCACAAACGATAAAGAACTTTGTTTCCAACCCACCAAGCAAACGCGAAATCTATGCAATAGAGGTTCCCCCACACTGTGTGCTCTCGGATTCACACCAATGGGCATGCCTAGATATTGAAATGGCAATTCGCTACATGAACATCCCAACATCAATGACATTTATGACAACACTGAATCCGCAACACTAATCCCATATAATAAAGTTTTTGCAAATTTAATCTTTAATCCTGACACAAACTGAATATACGTTAACAAACGCTTCAAACTCCTTGCCACTTCTACTTACCAGGGAGCAAAATTATCGTATCATCGACGAACTGTAAGTGCAACAATTGAAAGTCTAAGACTACATATACACCTTTAATCAGGCCTAACCCCTCAGCATTTCGCATAAACTGATGAAATACCTCAGCTATAACAATAAAAAGAAGAGGCAACAACGGATCACCTTGACGTAATCCACGCCTCATCCCAAACTCACGAGTAACACTGCCATTCACCAAAATTGCAAGCCTAGCCGTGCGAACACATGTAGCTATCCATGTTACCTAACGTTCACCACATCCCATATGCTATAACACAACCTCCAAGCAATCCCAATCCACACAATCGCACGCTTTAGCAAAATCGAGCTTCACAATCACCCCTCCCTCACTACGAAGATCATGTTTGAGCGAATGTACTACCTCATTCACCAATAGCACCCTATCTATAATTTGTCGACCCTTGATAAATGCCATCTGTGTATCACTAATCAAATGCCCAATAACTCGTTGAAATCACCTCGCTAAAACTTTTGCAAGAATTTTATACACCAAATTTAACAAGCAAATTGGACAAAAGTCACCAATTACAGTTGGATTGTCCTTTTTAGGAATCAACACATTAAACGACGAGTTTAAACCACGAGGCAAAGAACTGGTACAATAAAAATCATGCAGCACACTCATGATATCTTCTTTCAAAAAGTCTCATCCCTTTTTATAAAACTTGAAACTGTACCCATATGGATAATTACACAAACCGGTACAATTGAAGAGTGTAATTACCTAGATAATTACACAAACTCTCATCTTTTTTCTTAAGAAAGTTTTTTGCTTATCATACAAATTGATACTTGTACTTGAATTTTTTAAAATTAGCTTGGTACATGTTTTGACATGACATCTCAACATGTAATCAAGTTACTTACATGTCATTGACTTGTCAAGATGACAACTCCATCAAGTTCCACACGTCACAACTTATTGGTGGTTGAAATGTCACATTTGCACCATATACCAATTTAAGAATTCTCTTCAAGTTCATGTACCAAATTGAAAATTCTTTTCAAGTTTATGCATTTAAGATAAAAAAAAAAAAGTCCATGGGCTAATTTGAGTAAGAGTTGTCAAGTACAGGTATCAATTTGTATAATAAGCCTTTTTGAGCTTCTGATTATAGTAAATTAAGTGGAACCATAAATTACAATAGCGGGTTAGATATGTCATGCCTTTATAATTATATCATGTAGCTTTTCAAACACATTATAAATCAACTTTATTAAAATAGAGGAATTAACAACATATTTTAGTCAACTACATTTTTGGTGTATTAACAACAAACTTCTTTCGAATCTTGATTAATATTAACTTTTGAGTTCAATCTAAATAATAACATTTCCTCTTTCTTTATTAAAAAAAAGTTTAATTCACGGTTTGACCTTTAAAATATATTTTTTTTCATTTGGATCCTAATTTTTTTATCCCATTTGATTCTTAATGTATATATCTATTATAGATTGTGGCCTAAATTTTACCAGACATTCAAAAAAATACAACCAATTATCGCTCACCATGTAGCTTGTTGCCCGTTGATGTAGCATTTTTTGATTAAAATACAAAAAAACAATCAAATGAAAATTAATATTACACACTCCTATGTCTCATTACATTTATTATTTATTGATTTTTATTCTTAAATTTTTAAATTTTAATAAAAATTATTTTAAACAATTAAATTTTATAAAATGTATATTTAAAATATGATTTTGTCTTACATATGTCAAAAGACATATGTTAAATCATTAAATAATCTAAATTAGATCAAAAATCCTTTTGAAAATAATATCTAACATTTAATTCAGTTATCAATTATTGTATTTAGTATAATATTTATCATTCTTACAAAAATAAAATAAAATTAATCGTATTAAACAAAATAAATGATTCGTTGATTTTGGTTTAGGGTGCTGGAGGTAATTGTATGGTGTCCACCCTAGTAGATTATATTGTGAGATTGATGGAGCGTTCATGGATGGTTCGGATTGCACTTGTTCCTCGGGAAAGAAAACAAGGTAACAAATAGAATGGTTAGGATGTAGGAGCGAAAACTTTTTGTGTCACCGATTTGTATTGCTACCAGATGAGATGTTAGCCTTATTACACGATGATATTGAGATTTAGTTCTTAGTGTGGATGTGGTATGTAATCCCCGACGAGTTCTCTCGCACATTAATCTTGTATTTATTACTTGATGTACTATTTTTTTCCAATTAAGTTTAAAGATTTTTAATGAGACATCAGGTATTAACTCTTTATTTATAAAAAATAGCACACCAAAGTGCACTAAAATTCATAAAACTAAACCAAAACAAATAAAAGAGCATAATATATCACAATAATCATATTTTTTGAGTTTAGATAGCAGTGGGATATAATCCAGAAAATTTTTGGTTTCATATTTTGCTTATTTGTTTTGGTTATAGATTATTGCAGTGATTTTATTTTAAAATTGATTTGTTAACGCGAGTCAAAAATGGCTGCATTTTTTAATCGCCGCCTGTTTGTCTCGGTCCTCTCTGCTTCATTTAACTAGTAAACCCAGCACGTCACTCTCATTTTCTTACGTTTCAAACCCGCTTTATAAACAAACAAAAAAGCCTTGTACCTTTCGAACAAACTCCATTAGTTGTCGACCATTTCAATTTAAACTCTAAAACCCAACTCTCAAAGCATCTTGCTTTGAGAATTCTGGTTGGAAAAGGTTTTTTTTTGGTTGAATCGAACCCAGTTTAAGCTCTATTCAATGGCGTCCTCAGGCTCAAAAGAATCAGCTGCCAACAACCCTGGCCTTCAGACTCCCCCTGAAGTCACCAAAGGCTACTTCATGCAGCAAACTGTTAGTTTTGGTGTTTATAATATGTCAATAATATTTTTTAGAGGAATTTATGTAATTATTTTTCTTTTGGGTTGCAGTGTTTTCGAATTAAGGATCCAAAAATCAGTCTTGATTTTTACTCTCGTATATTGGGCATGTCGTAAGTTATAATTCACTTCTCCTTTTATTAGCTTTTTCTTATACTAATTTGATGTATTAGTTTACTATTTCTTGAGGAACCAAGCTTTTCTTGTGTGTGTGAAAATTGGATTTGATATTATGAAAACATCATTTTCAGGTTGCTTAAGAGAATTGATGTTCCAGAATTGAAGTTCACCTTGTACTTCATGGGCTATGAGGTAATAATACAATATAATTACATTGCAAGAAATTTTCCATTTTGGTAATAATAATGACATCTGATTCTAAATGCGTTTTTCACTTGGATGTAGGATGTTTCAACAGCTCCAAGTGACCGAATTGATAGAACAGTTTGGACCTTTTCAAAACCGGCTACTATAGAACTAACACAGTAAGAATACATTATTCTAAGCCAAAAAAAAAAAAACAAAGAAAGAAAAATTAATCCTCCTTTTGTTTTGACAAAATCATCATTCTTCTGCCTTGTAGCATGTTTAACAGTTCAATGTTTCCTACAGTAATTGGGGTACTGAAAGCGACCCTGAGTTCAAAGGATACCACACTGGGAATTCAGAACCTTTAGGCTTTGGTATGCATAGTTTTTGCCTCTTTTGTAATGCTTATTTCTTCTACTGTCTTAAAAATTTGACCCTTTATTTTGGTAAACCAGCTATGTTGTAATTGATCCAACAGATGCTGCTTAGGTTCAAGTCGATAGAAGAACAACTTGTTTACCTTTTCCGTTCTAAATATGTGGATTCTGCATTTAAGGAAATGTTTTAGGTACTAATCTGTCCTTTTTCCCCTTTCAGGGCATATTGGCATCACTGTAGATGATGTATTCAAGGCATGTGAGAGATTTGCAAGCCTTGGAGTACAGTTTGCCAAAACACCGGAGGATGGTAAGCCATTTCATCTGTACTAATAATGAAAGTTATGACTGAAATATTTGCTTTCAGATTTTTTGAAAAATGCTTTTACTCATGCCTTAATTTACCAATCTGGTTTGCAGGGTTTGCATTCATCAAGGATCCCGATGGTTACTGGATTGAAATCTTTGATTTGGTTAGAATCAGAGACGTAGTTAAGGATGCTGCCTGAGTTAGTGCTTTGCGAAGTTCAGGTAGCTTTTTGAGTTTTTATTTTGTCGATCTTCTCTCGAGACTGGACCCCTTATAAATGATTTCGTTATCTCAGCGAAAACTTTGTTACTTGTTCCCATGGCCATATTAGAAGATTTATTATCTAATTCGGATGCATACATTCCTATAGGTTGTCAACTGTGGCAAAATAGTCATCAAATGATTTTTATTATTTACCATATATGATGCGGAGGTTATGTTGAATAAAATTGTTATCTATTAGAATAATCAAGGATCTCATACCTTCCTAGCTCTCAGGTGTAGCATTCCAGTAACAATGTATGGTCCCTATTCCAGTAACATTAAAATACAAAATCACCTCAATGATTTGTGTAGATTAATCTTGAAAAGACTACATGATATATCTCACTCCTGCCTTATCTCTCAATCTGCTAATCCATATGCCGTACTGATCCTTTTCTTGAATTTGAATTATGCAAACATAATTAGAGGAAATCCGGGGTTGTGGGTTGCATTGCCGTGTTCTTATATCTGTCTTTGTAGATTATTGCAAGTATACCTGATACATACAGATGTGGATGCAGGAAACAAGGATGTCATATGTTGCAGGTTTCATTTGTCGTCTCAATTTCGGTTCGACAGTGTGTATTCTTGTACGTCATTTCTTCTGCTTTCCGGAACTTGTCGAGGGAAGAACTCAGTGAAATCTTAATTGAAGAACATTTCATTCCAGTATGTGTATGTTTTCTGCGTGTCTAATTGAAAAATAAGAGTTTTGTAAGAGAACTCAACCTTGAAATTTAATAAATTCAGCATAAATTGCATAAAATTTTTAGTCTATGTACCAAGTATGTGCTTACCAAGCCAAACATGAAGTAGAACATAAACTTTAAATGATTTATCCAATATTATTTCGTTTCTTTATTAACAAAAGAACCCTGGAATGGGGTAAGAAAAAGTCATTTCTTAGAAGTTACTCGCACGTGATACTAATCTTTTGCCAATTTGCGAAAACATGTAGTATTATTTAGCAATGTGGAGAAACTTGAGCATTTTTAATGGAGATTCTAAATCTGAACATTATATTTTATACAAGAAATATGCTCATATTATCATAGCTTTTCCTTGCAACTAGGCAAGTGGAATTAGCATTGAATTGGGATGAACCCTCTATTTAATCCTCAAAGCACTCTGCCTTCAAAATACCACCCCGTTCGCCCACTTTACCTCTTCTTTTAGCTCCTCAGCTCCAATGTCAACTCTATTTGATGGCACTCTTTCTCCATTTCGGACCCAACACCATCACCAACTCAAAGTGGGGTACAGACCGTGCCAACATGTCGGTTTTCAACCCGTCCTGACTGAACACTTCATAGTGGATCCATGTATGTAGCTAAGGAAGATGGGTTTTCGAGGGTCATCCGTATTGCAAAGCATCATGATGGATTCTACGTGTGGCCAAGTGAATACACGGATTATTCCGTGAAGGCGAGACCTTGGAGAAATGTGAAAAACAATGTTGCCGAGCTGGATATGGCTACTCAGGAAGCTGGGGTTGCTTTGGGGCTTTATTTATCTCCATGGGATAGGCATGAGAGTAGCTATGGACACTGTAGACTACAATGAATGCAATATGGGGCAGATGATTGAATTGTTGTCTAAGTAATTGATTATTTGGTTTGGTTTGATTTTATTTTATTTATTTTCTATGTTCATATTGTCACAGAGCTAGATTTTCAGCCTAGCGAATTGTGTGAACTTAGACGATGTTCTCTAGAAAAACGCCTAAGTTAACCTGATTTTTCTTTTCGGAAGATCGAACTCTTCCTAGGAACCTAAAAATGCAGAATCGTTATAAGCGGAAGCATACTAAAATATAAATGTAACACCTACCACCCAGTCCGGGAAAATCGGACTCGAGTGACGGATGTCACATTGATTCACCGAAGTGAATCCGATCCAAACTTACAAAAATATGGGTATTTTTTTGATATTTGTCGCATTCTCAATGCATCATACAGTCTTATGTGATATAGTTAGGTTATGGTTCAAGTTTCATGTCAAACGGTTTAAATTACCCATTCAATTAAGCACATTTTACATTTAGGAACTAAAATGTAAATATATAAAATCGCAGGAACTAACACATTTCTAAAAGCATCCTACTGCAATTAGATACATTATAAGCATGCTTGCAAAATTTCAGGTCAATCGGACAACATTTACTCATTCAATTAATGCATGAACATATGGTGACCAAAATGCAAAAAATCTGAACATAGTAAGGCCCAATAACTGAATTAACTATCCTCGTACCGGTACACGGGACCCCGTACCGATACTCGGGCTCATTCTCAAAAAAATAGCTCGATTTGGTACCGATACTCTTAGACAAAATTGGTCCCTAGAGCGACACAACATACTAAGTGTATCGATTCGGGCTGCTCCAAAATGTATTTCAGAAATTCGAATCTCAACCCAAACTTATCCAAATTATTTACAACAACCTAGTCATGCTTCTAAAATTACATTGACTTTAATCATGTATGCTCAATTAATTATATGCCATCAACCAATACAAGTCATATTTTAAACAAAGAATCTAAAGCCATGCTTACTAAAAATATAAAACAATTACCAATATGCACCAAAAGGTAAAAACTCCAAACATAAGCTATAAACAAATAATACTAGATGCATATGACCATATGAACACTTAGAAAACTAAGCAACTCATCCAATTATTATTTAAGCTATTTGTTGAGATATTGATTTTATATAACTTTTAATGAAAACTATTTTTGGACTTCAACTAATTTGCAAAAATATTTCAAAAGTTCATAAACTAAAAAAATATGTTTGAAAGGTTTTTAAAGGGTTTCTGATATGTTTAAATGTAACACCCCAAAAATACCCCTAATTCAAAAAAACTATTTTTGAAATCCCTAAATTGAAAACCCAAAGATTGGGAATTTAAAAATGAAACCCTAAGAAATTCAGGAATTAATTGAATTTCAACAAATTTAGTGACCTTTTTTATAAAGAATTGTTATTAGGTACCTATTTTGTGAACCCTAGAAAAGAACAAGGACTTACCTTGTAATTTATCCTAAGATTTGTATATATATATAGGTTACGTTCAACCTTTTCCCTGCAACATTCTTTCACCCTTGTACAGATGCACATCCCCCTCTTCATCTTCGAATAGTTTGAAACGTATCTCTTTTTTTTTCTTTCTTATTTAATTCGACCAAACACTAGTGAGCCTCTAGCATCGCACAACCATAACTGTTATTTTTCCTCTGTCTCGTGGATAACATCGACTTTAAAGAAGACGCATTACCACCCCATTCGATTATTCGATCTGACCGTGCACATACCACGAGAACTACACGTGAGTATTATTTTAGTTTAGTATTAGTATTTTTAGCTTGGTGGCATAGTGATAGATTTTTAATGTAGTGTTTGATATCGTAGGCTTCGATTCAGCTAGGCCCAGTGCTAGATCTGAACATGAGAGGCGTTCTTTGCGGCATTAGAGCTATTGCTGCTTGAGGTGTGTTTTCTTCCAGTGCTATAAATAAATAATTTTTATATGGTTTTGTACCTTACTTGATTATGATCTGTATTATGGCTTGTATGGTTGACATCATATGCATACGATTTTAGAACGTGTTTTTAATTATGATTTATGAAATATTTGATTTACGAAACATCAAAATTTATGGAAATCAGGATTTATGGATTAATGAAGTATGTTTATGGAATATCAGATTTATGGAACTATGTTTATGAATTTGAGTTTTAAGCATCATATATGTTTGAGCATGGGTTGAGATTTGTACGGGAAAGTTCAGGGGTTTCACCCTTCGGGCTGAATTCTACTTCTGATGGCGGACGTAGCGAGGAGGTTATAGGAACCTTCCTTATCTTTGGCGGGAGTAATTGGGTGCATTGCATTTTGCTTGTGATATTGTATCATTTGTTTTATGTTTTAAAGAATTTTAAGAAAATATTACTATGTTTTTATGATTATGGTTTTCTTTGCACTTTAGAGACACACTAAGCTCTTTAGCTTACTCCCCTATAGTTTCTTCTTACATATATCTTTGGACTTTAGGCGACGTGGTACTTGGAGGATCTCACATTTTATCCGATTATTTTATTATTGAGTACCGAACTATTTTTAGTTATTCAGATCATTATTTATTATTTTGATACATTGATGTAATTTTAAACTTTGAGAACTAATTATGTTTTAGAATTATTTTTAGCATTCATTTACTATGTTTTTTTATTTATTATTCAGATATTTTTATTATATATTCGGATATTGATAATGACATTTGCCAAATTATTTATTATAACATATTTATTAAATTATCATTATATGTATTCTTTTAAAATTAAAGTATAATCTTTAAACTTTGTTTTCTCGAGGGAAAAGTTTTCAAACGTGACTTCCTAAGTTTAACCTATTTCTTCTGGGCCGGGTTTAGGGGGTTACATTGAACACTTTTAAATAGCTAAAATGTCAAAAATAGGCTTTGAGTACCGGTACGGTCTTCGTCGTACCGATACTAAACAGCTCGTACCCATACGGTCGCCCGTGTAACGATACGCCCTTTCCCCCAAGTTTTCAGATTTTCCAGTAGCTAAACGTCATATCGATACGGTCTAGTCCACATCAATATGAGTGGTCCCGTACCGATATGGAAGTATCGTGCACCGGTACCCAATGTATATATGATATAACAACTCTTTCTACTTTAGGTCAGGTACCGATACTCGAAGCCGTGCACCGATACCGACATGCCCAGAAGAGCATTTAATGCTAGAAATAAAGTCTCCAATGGCTCTATTTAACCCCAACGGCTAGAAACGGTCATGAAGTCATTAAAGGGTTTAAAAGACCTCTTCAAGCAGCCATGGACCAACAAGAAACATCCTTGCCAACATTCATGTATAGAGAAAATGTTTTGTGCTTGTAAAGTCTATTTTTTCATTAGAACACACTTGTGAGCATAATTGTTATATTTGCTCAAGTGTTAGGTTTTGGGTGAGTGCTTAAATTACAAACATATCAGCCTTGTGAGGTTTTCCTTGTTTGCTTAATTTGTATTCTCTTTGAGAGAGTGTTCTCAAAGCTTTGGGGTATAAGCTTTGAGGGTTGTAAATGTTATCTCCTTGAGCCTAGAAAAAGGATAGACAAATTAGTGAACTTGTAGAAAGTCCTTAATGGGGAAGCTAAAGTAGTGGAGGTAGACTTTGTTTAGAAGTCGAACCATTATACATCATTGTATAAATTTTTAATTTCCTTTTGCTTCCACCAATTTCACTCAAAGGCTAATTCACCCCCTCTTGGAAAATTTAGTTTATCGTTCGAGCCCAACAATTGGTATCAGAGCTTCGTCTCTACATTGAATTAACATCTTAGAGTCGATCCTTGAACTTCTCAACCTTTCTACATCAACCGGATCTTGTGGCGCAATCTATCTCCAAGCCTTCATACTTCAATGGTGTCGACTATTCTTATTGGAAGAATAGGATGATGATCTTCATTCAATCCGTTGATTACAAGCTTTGGGAGATCATTGAATATGACCCTAAATATCCATAAAAGAGGGTTAGAGACATTCTTGTCCTCAAGGATAGGAATGAATAGAGTGATCAAGAAAGGAGACAAATGTAACTCAACGCTAAAGCCACACATGAGCTCTTGTGTGCTCTTAGCCCGAAAGAATATTCCAAAGTCTCCTCGTGTGAAGATGCCATAAGACACACTTAAAGTCATATATGAAGGAACTAACAAGGTGAAGGAGACCAAGATTGGACTTCTCAACCTCAACTATGAGAACTTCAAGATGGACCCGAAAGAAGACATCAAAACTATGTTCAATCGGTTCTCTATCATAGTGAACAAGCTTAAAAGATTTAGAGAGATGATCCCAGAGGACAAGCTTGTGAGGAAGTTGATTTATTCACTTCTTGATTCATAGGATTCTAAGAAGACTGCAATCATTAAAGCAAAGAACTTGAAGGAGCTCAAGCTTGACGAGCTAATGGGATCTTTGCTAACCCATGAAATGATAATGTAAAAGGGGAAAAAGAAAGAAGAAGAGGACATTGAAGAAATGAATGTTTCTCTTAAATCCTCCACAAGCCGAAAAGAAAATTCAACGGGAGAGGATATTGAAGATGAAAAGATGGCCAAGCTCTTCAAGAAGCTCAAACGATTCATGAAGTGCAAAAAAGAAGAGGCTAGACATGAATCAAAGAAGAAGATAGATTCCATCATATGCTTTGAGTGCAAGAAGCCAGGGCATATAAAGTACGATTTCCCTCGACTCATGAAGAAGGGATCAAGCCATAAGAAGAAGGCATTTGTGGCTACATGGAGTAATAAAAAAAGACTCCACCGATGATGAAATAACCAACCTTTGTCTCATGACCATCGAAAAAGATTCAATGGTAAATTTTAATTCATCTACTTTAATTTCATATTCATTTGGTGAATTACAAATGCCTATGATGATTTGGTTTTAAAGTTTGAAAACCATATTTTGAAAAATAAGAAAATGGTTTCAAAATTGAAAGTTCAAAATGATTTGTTTCTAAAACCAAAGATGAACTTGAAGCAAAACTCAACGAGTTTGAGAAAAAGAATTTTTATTTACAAAATTTGCTTCAAAAAGTTTCAAGAAGATCATCAAAGAGAAATTGATGATCTTAAAAAGAATTTGTTCAACAAAAATTTTCAAAGATGTGAAAATAGAGGTAACTGCAAAACAAATTTTATTAAAGCAAATTTTTACCAAAGACAATCTAGCTCCCCTATATTTTTGAATGGGAAAATGGTTAAAAATATGGGAAAACTACACGGGTGGTCACCAAACTATGCATGTTTTCCTGTTTTGGTTGTCAAACTAATTTTTTTTGTCAAAAGCGTCCCTCGCAATACGTTTCATTATTAATTTGGTCACCCTTCGTTAAAAAACAGAAATGATGATGTGTATTGATTTAATAACAATTTTAATCTCAAAACTTATATATTCTATCAATTAGGTCCTAATTTGAAATAACTAATTAAATTAAAAATCCTTTTAAATATTTGGACCAAATCCTAAATTTCCTAATTTCTCATCTCCCTCCCTCCGCCTCTGCAACGTCCCCAATTTCGACCCATCTTAACTTTCTCTTTCAATTTTATATTTTGTACTCATACAAACTAGCAATAGCAAATACATATATCTAGAGAAATCTCTTTTAAGAAAAACCTACATATAAATAGAAATATATTCAAAACAATATGTTCTTATAAGAATTTGAATAACACTTGATGTGCTCAAGAGTTTCTATTATAATTTTTTAAGTTTTGGTTTTTGGATTTTTTGCTTTGTTGACTACTTGCTTATCCTTGCATTCTATTTGAATTTTAAAGTACCAAGATATCAATAAATTTGGATGTAGCCCTATGTGATTTTGTAGAGACTAAGTGCTAGACATTGTAACTGGAATGCACATAAGATGTTTGACAAAAATACAAAGAGAAATGAACTAGAATGGCAAGAGGAAAATAAAGAGAACTATGAAACAATTATATTTTCTGAAATTGATAAACCATCTTAAGTTTACAATAATCATGTAATCTTATATACACAAGACACTCGATTCTCGAACCCTTGATTTTTACTGTCAATATGTCCCCAACACCTGGGATATTGCTTATGAACACTGACACGAGGCTGCCTGAACCATTAATCGTAAATCGAGCACATCATTCATTCCTGCACTTTATCTTATTTTAAAGCCAGCCAACAGACATTTTACGCAAAAGAGAAGATTGTATTTAGACCATTTAAGACAGAGTTCAAAATGTTTGTCGTAACAAATCCAACATGAAACTACAATGCAAGAAACCATTTCTATTTTTTAATAGTATGTTAGTATCGACGAACTACAGCCATGCGAATGCTCAGTTACAACCCCCTATGAACATACCAACAGGGCTAAAGCCATTCTATTACAGACTCGACATGTGAACACTATCCGAATCACGTGACGGTGCATGTGATCCAAGTCAATGCCTGAGTCGCAACGAACTCAACTCACTAACACACATGTTCTTCTTAATTGACATGCGTCTTCACCCCAGCTAATCCCTTATAAAGAGCTATGCATCCCCAAAAAAGGACAAGCTCTTAAGAATCCAGATCAAAACCTCAGAGGGCACGCAACAAGAAAGACCGTCTGAGAAGGGTTGCTCACATAAGTGATCAATACAGTACACTGTACAAATCCTGGATTTGGGTTTTGATGAAATTGCAACTTTTTATTCTCTAATTTGGTTTTATTAATTAAAATCAAAATGAAAATAGTTTAAATGAAATGTAGGAAGAGTTTGTTTTGTTAGCTTTGGTACTGAAGCGCGCGTCGCAGATCTGCCTACATTGAAAGAGAGACTCGCTCAAACCCACCATCGTTATGTCGTAGCCAGCCTTGATGAGTTCCATCGTTTGTTTAATGGATTACTCAAGAAAAAAAAGTCATCATTTTTCTAATATTCAATATCTAGTATTTTCTTTGTTAATCCTCTTCACATATTTTTGATTTTTTCTAGTTTTTTTGTGGGTTCAGTAAAATTTTGAGTTTTTTTCTTCTAAAATACTCAATTTTTTTCATTGTTTATAATCTTTTGATTAATTTACAAGGATAATAAATATTTATTAGAACAAAGTGGTTGCAGAGGAGTCAGAATTGAGGACATTGGAGGAGTGGAGGAAGAGGAAGAAGAAAGAGGATGGGAAATTTGAGATTTGGTCCAAATATTTTAAATGAATGTTAAATTTAATCAGTTATGTCGAATTAGGATCTAATTGATAGAATATATAAGTTTTGGGGATTAAAATGTTATTAAACCAAGTTATGTCACCATTTCGTTAATTTTTAAGTGATCAAAATAGGAAAAGAATATAACGTAAGGGCATTTTTGATGAAAAAAATTAGTTGGGTGACCAAAATAGGAAAATTGGGATAGTTGGTGACCACCCGCGTAGTTTTTCTTAAAAATATTTGAGTCCCAAAAAGACTAATTTCTTTTAAAGATAAGGATGCCATTGAAAAATGGATCCCTAATGGAACTAAATTTTTTAGGACTAATGCCAATGGATTCAAAGCAATTTGGATACCAAAACATTTTTAATTGTCTTTTTGTAGGTGTGCTTGAGCATTGATGATCAAAGTCGAAATTTTGGGAGCTCTTGACACACTAGAGATAATGACACTTGAAAAATGTGTATGCATAAGATTTTGCTTGTAGCTGATCACATCAGCTCGATTAAACTACAATGAAAACTCAATCCGATCATGAGGAATATGGTTATGAAGAAGATCATCAAGTGGCTCGATGCTGGAATCATCTATCCTATTTCGGATAGTGTTCATAGGTGAGTCATGTCTAGTGCATGCCAAAGAAAGGAGGCATGATCGTGATAAAGAAGGATGCCAATGAACTCCTCCTTACCAGAACCGTTGCTGGATGGAAAATTTGTATTGACTACCGAAAGGTAAACAAAGCCACAAAAAATGATCACTTCCCTTTGTCGTTCATCGATCAGATGCTTAACAAGCTCGCGGGGTAACCCGACTATTGCTTCTTAGATGATTACTCCGAGTACAACCAGATTTCTATAGCACTATAGGACCAAGAGAAAACAAAATTCACATGTCCATATGGCATTTATGCCTTTTGCCGAATGCTCTTTGGCCTATGCAATGGTCCAACAACATTCCAGCGCATGATGGCTATCTTCTCAAACATGGTGGATGATTTTCTAGAGGTCTTCTTATATGACTTTTCTATCTTTGGAGCCTCGTTTGATCAATTCCTAGGCAACCAAGCCAAGATGTTGAAACGATATGAGGAAACTGATCTTGTGCTCAATTGGGAGAAGTGCCACTTCATGGTTGTAGAAGGCATTGTCATAGGTCATTGTATTTCCTACAAGGGCATTGAAGTGGACACAGAAAATATAGAAGTCATAGAGAAGCTTCCACCCCCATCAAATGACAAAGCCATTAGAAGCTTCCTTAGCCACGCCGGTTTCTATTGGGGATTTATCAAAGATTTCTCCAAGATCTCAAAGCCTTTTTGCTCATTGCTGGAGCAAAATAGAGAATTCAAATTTGATGACCAATGTCGTGCAGTGTTCGAAACATTGAGGAAGAATGTAACACCCTAAAATTGGGCCAAGATGTGGACCAGATCGGGTTAGTGGTTTGAGAGAACCTGTTTAGGCAATTTGAATAGTTTTAGGAAGTTAATTTTTATAAAATTAATTTTGGACAAAATAAATTATAGAAAAATGTTAGAAATTACTTGATTGATATTTTAAGTAATTTGGTGAATTCAATTTGAGGTAATTAAATCTGATTTAAAGACATTTTGGTTTAGTGACTAAATTGACAATTTTCAAAATTGTTTTTTGTGACTAAATCATAAAAGGGTCAAAACTTAAAATATTTAAGGAGCTATTTGACCAATATTTTTCAATATATTTCTCTCTTATTTTAGGCTATTTTAAGGTGTTTTAAAATGATTTTATAATTAAATAAAAAGAGGATTTACTAAAAGGATTTTTAATTGTCAAAATTACTTTCTTACGTAACTACTTTTCTTCTAACCTTTTTCTCTCATTTTTTCAGCAACCAAACTAGGATTTCTACTCTGAAAATTCCATGAATCAATTCCTATTGATTTCCTTTTTGATTTCTAATTGATTTCTTCAAATTCTATTGCAAAATCTCTTTGGATTTAATCAAAGCTTGGCCAATTAAGGGAGAAATTAGCAATTAGAGGTGATTTTTGTTTCTCTCCTCTAATTAAAGGTTATTTAATGAAATTCCTAAGTTCTTGATCCTTTGTTATTGATTTATATTATGGAATTGTGATTTAAACATAGAAGTGATGATTAAATGGAGCTTTCTTGGAAAATTGTTGGAAATTGATTTGGATCTATTTTGGTGATAAATCTAATTGATTTAGATCTTCATTTAGATGTGTCTAATGTTGAAAGAATTGATTAATCAATGAAATCCTGAAACTATGTGAATTGTTAGTTTTCTAGGTTATTTATGGATAGTTTTTTGGTGTGATCTTGCTGTTGTAGTGATGCTGGATATATAAGGACGTGATTAAGTTGTTTTTGGATGTTAATTGATGTTTTTGAGGTGTTAGAATCATTAGATATTGGCTGGGCTTTGTTTAAGTGAGGTTTGGCGATGTTCTTGATAGTTTTAGGGAGGTGTTTGATGGATTCTTGTGAGGTGAAGTTGTGTTTGTTGGTTGCTGGAGGTTTGTGATATAGAGATGTGTTTTAATCCTCTTTTTTTGATTGGGTAAAGCATGGGAGATGAATCCTTCACCTTTCAAAGAAGGCGCGTAAGCTTCAAAGGCTTGATTTGCGCATCAGCAAGCAAGCGTTGGTTTGTTGGTGAGTGGAAAAGTGTTTTACTACTGTTAAAAGGTTTGAAAAAGAGTTGTGGGAGTTTAGCTAAAGTTTGAAACACTTATCTAAGCTCGGAAGTAAGTATCATTGAACTTTCTCTCGATTTCGGCTTTTGCAAAATGAAATCTCATGCACATGTTTATGATTTTGATTACTCACTGTATTATGCATTTCTTGAAAGTGAAAGATGTTGCAAATGATCGTAGATGATGATTTTTGAGAATGGCATATGGTTTATGAAACTATTTTTGAGAATATTAAAATAGGTGGTTTAATGTATTTGTGTTGGATTGATTTCATGCATATGTAAAACAGTGAGGTAATGTTGGTTTATTGAATATATTGGCAAGTGGTTGTGTTTAAAATGTTATGGGATATAGTTGGCTAGCCATAGGGTTTAAAGTGCACTATAAAAAGTTGCCTTATGTGTGTCGAGGGGTGTTAAGTGTCTGTATTCTCCACCATGAGAACCATGCGGTTAAGGTGGGTAATTGCTCTATTTTCTCCCGCTGGTGGAATTATACATCCAAACTGTTGAGATGGGTAAATGTTCTGTTGCTCCGGTTTGAACCGTTGAGGTAGGCAATTGTTCCATTACTCCGGTTGAGGTATGTATGTGAAGTGGTTGTGTGAACCACTTGAGAAATCCGTGTATCCGATGTGTTTTATGAAATGAAATGTTACTGGTTTTGAGTCACTTGAAAGCCAATATATGAGATAATGTATCATGAGAAATGGTTTATGTTTGTATAATGTGATTTATACATGTGGTACTCTTTAGGCTTGTTATAAAGGTGTTGTGGTGTGAAGCTTAAATTGAGATAGAGATTGATTCCATGATACATGTGTTGAAAATGATTTTAATGTGTATATTCGAGATGATTTGAGGAGCATGAGATGTTTTGCCATGAGACAAATACATGTGATTTGAATTAAATGATTTTAAATGCATTGATGAGTGTTTTTGTGATTCCTTCACTAAGCTTATTTCCTACGCTCTCTTTTCCTCATCAATGCAGAGAAATAGCTTTCTCGGACAGCATGTGAGCAAGGGAAGATCCAAGGACAGTTACATTTCAAAGTATGGTTTTATACGTATTGAGTAGTAATAAGAAGGCAATGTGACTGGTTGTTTAGGGGGTTTGTAACGCCCCGGTTTTGGGCCTAGCAGTTTTGGGGCTGGTTAGACGCTACAGTGGACCGAGTTAAAGATTCGAGTCGAAATCTGGAGTGGATATTTTTCTGAAAGATAAAATTATGGAAAATGTTTAAAAATCATATTTTATTATACTAAAAATATTGGTAAAAGCAATTTTGGAAAATGAACCTTGGAAGGGTGACATTTTGGCTAGTGACCAAAATGCAATTTTTGAAAACTATTTTAAAAGGTGACTATTTTGTAAAGAGTCAAAACTTAGAATATTTAAGGAGCTATTCTACCATTTGGTCTAATCTGAGTTTTTCTTAATTAGGATTATTTTAAAAAGGTTTTAATTAAAAGAATTAAAGAGGATTTAATTAAAAGGTGGTTATTTCTTTCAAAACACATTTTGACGTAACTTTTCTTTTCTCACATTTTCTCTCAAAACACTCTCAGCCAAACACTCTTTTTTCATCAGAGATTTAAGGTAATGATCTTAATTTCTTTACTCATTGATTTGCTAAATGATTTCTTAAATTGTTTTCCACAAATCTTATTGAGTTTCTTTTCTTTTCAAGAGGAAAAACCATCCAATTAAGGGGAAACTCATTCACTGGAGGTAAGTTTCGTTCTTCTCCTCTAATGAAAGGATCTTTACTAAAATTCCCAAGTTCTTGCTCTTTAAATATGATTTTCAATAGGTTTTGAGTAATTAATTATGGATTTTAGCTTTATTGAGGTTTTATTGAAGAATCTTGTGATTTTCGATTTCGATCTATTTTTCCAGTGTAGTAGATTGATTTCAATCTTATTTTGGATGTATTATAATGTGGATAAGTTGTTTTTAAAAATAGAATCCCGAAATTGGTTGAATCTCTAATTGTTAGGTTGGTTGTTAAGGGTTTTGGGGTGTTTAAGGTGTTTAATAATTGCTGGAAGTAAAAGGATGATGGGAATGAGTTTTTAGATATTAATTGATGAAGTTTGATGTGTTGAATCATTATTGTATGGCTGGGTTAAGATTGAGTAGTGTTTGAGGTTGATTTTGGTAAGTTTCGGATGAGTTTTGAGTGGACATCTTGAGAGCTACGGGATTTTGGGTTGAAACAGAGTATTGGATGCATTTTAATGCATGTTTCCTATGGTTTTGTGTGGCTGAAATAGGGGATAATCAAGGCGTAGCATCTTGAGGTGGTTCTAGACTTGCCGAGAGCTTGTTTCGTGGTAGCAAGCAAAGCAAAGTGAAATCAGTGAGTAGAAACGGTCTTAAAAATCTTTCAAAGGTTTGAAAGTGGTTTTGGAATTTTAGGATATGTTTGAAACACTTACCTAAGCTCGGAAGTAAGTTTCCCTCTTTTGCTCTTTAATATCAGTTCGGATATGAGCATGTGTAATTCATGTTTTGGTCGTAAACATGGTTTGTTTTTACTTACTGTAAATGCATGATTTTGAGTACATATGCAGTGGCTTAAAAGTGTTTTAAATGCTAGTGAGCATTGGTTTTTTTATTCCGTTCGGGAATGTGATATTGCTATGGACATGTATTTGCATATGTGGCGATTTTGTGTAATGCATTGTAAAACAATGAGTAAATGGTTTTGTAAATGATAAATTGGCTATGTGACAAGGTGAGAAAACATTCGGATATAGTTGGCTTGCCATAGGATAAAGTGCTCTATAATATGGTAAAAAAATCGATCGTGGGTTAAGAGTCTTTGAGGGATAGCGGTCGTCTACTCAGACTATGTTGTTATCACTTGGGTTGAGTGGTCGGTTCTCGTTGTTGATGTAAAGCTTGCGGTCGTCAAGGTTGTAAAGTCATGCGGTCGACATGGGGTAGTCTTGATGATGGTCGATCATTAAGGGAGATCCGTGTATTCGATGTATAAAGTTAACGGTCGGTTAACTAAAGATTAGCGGTCGGCTAATCAAGGATAGTGGTCGACTATCTGGGGTCACTATAGTTGCCAATATATTAGAATTTTAACGTTGAATCTATTTAAAATGCTTTGGGATTTGTATATAATGCTTTGGAATTTAAGCAAGGTTTTGTATATAATGCTTTGGGATTTAAGCATGGTTTTGTATTTGATGCTTTGGGATTAAGCATATGGGATATATGTATTGATTTGCATATGGTTGATATGCATGTTTTGATTTGGAACTATTGGAACTTGCTTAGCTCGTAGGCATGATTTGAAAACAAGTGTTGGTTATCAAGAGTTTTTAAATGCATCATGATTTAAGAGCATCCTCACTAAGCATGTGTGCTTACGCTCTCTTTTCTCTAATGATGCGGAACATTAAAGCTTGGGGCAGCAAAGGTGAGGATTAAGTGTTCTAAAGACAAATCTATTTGAGTATGAACTCGGTTTTAGTTTCCGGTTGATAAGGCAATGTATTCGCCATTGATTTTGGGATTTGTAATTCAATTTTCCCTGGTTTTGAGCATGTATAACGCTATGATTTTAGAGTTTTATTGTTGATGTTTCGCTTATCATGCACCGTTACATATGGTTGATGTTATAAGGTTACCTAGGTATGAATATAGATGATTTGCTTGGATAACATGTTTTGATGAGCTAAACCTGTTGAGTATGGTCTTGATGCATTGTTTGTATGGTGTTCTTGATGTTAATTACTTAATTAGGCATTTTGGTATGTTTGGTGGTGAGTTACAGGGAGCATGCCTTTAGACCAATCTTTTGGGTGGCATAATATTGTGTTGTATTTAAACCATGGTGTATGTGTTGTTAAGAGTCTTGTTGGATGCTTATATGTCTGTATGCAAGTTGCTAGGACCTAAATGTATCTAGGTTTGTGTGAAAAACCAGCTAAAAATGTCAGTACAGGTCCAGGCATATCGAGACAGGTGTCCTCATACCGGTACGGCTAGGCCATTTCTGGCATAGCATTTCGATACACAGGAGGGTGTTTCGATACAGTCCTGCCTTTTTAGGCTTAATGTTTCAGTACTCGAGCAAGTGTTTCGATATGATCATAAACATTTTTGTCAGGTGTATCGATATACGAGCAAGCATTTCGGTACGGATTTTAGCTACTGGAATATGAGTTTTTGAGAATGTATAGGCGTATCGAAACTCAAGTATGCGTACCGATACAAATACCGTTAAGTTGGTTAATTTGGAATCTTGAAAGTTTTTGGTTCTTTCATTTTGGTCCTTGAGTCTTGGGAATGCAATTGTATGATTTGGAATGATTAATTTGATCTGAAATTTAACATGTTGGCATGTAAGTGGACTAAATGAGGATTGGTAACCTTAAATTTAATTTTGGTTTTGTAGTTTTAATTATTTACATTTCAGTCCCTAATTCTGTCTAGGATGCGATTGATTGTTCTTTTATGGCCCGATACATTTGAGAACTTACCGCTGTGAGTATGATCATGTAGGAACATTAATTTGCATTTAGACAAGATAAAAGGAAAAAAATGGACAGACTTTTCATAACTTTTCTCTGGTTTGCTTCAGCAAACCTAATGTGGCATTCTCAGTTTGATCAGGCTTCTAAGCAGGGTCGATGGGGGTTACATTTGTTGGTATTAGAGCCAGGTTACGAAAGGTTGGGATGTTGTTGTTTGGTTGTAGATCATTGTTGGTTATGCATGGAGATTGTGTACATGTACGGTGATTGAATTACATCATGTTGGGGTATGAACAGGGAACACATTGCCTATTACCGAGGTTTTAAAATGTTTTATAAGATGGTCTTGGATCCTTTGCCTTGCGTAGCCTAACTTTAATGTGTTTTGGTGCTTTTGTTTGCATGGATCGATGTGAGACACGTTCTATGGCTAGTAATGCCGGAATCGGGTAGAATAACGTTCAGGAAGAGAATCCCACTATTGTTTTACCTCCTCTTCTTTTGTTGGTTCTGTCGGTTAATGTTGGGGCTGATGGTGTGCCCCAGGCTCATCAAGTGCCAGTATTTGGTGATCTGACTCCGTTAGTTCAGGCGATAACTGTAGCTTTTCAAGCAGCGATAGCTGGAGTGCTACACACAGTGCCAACACCTGTTGTGGAGGTTAACCCAAGTTACCTTTGAAGCGTCTCCGAAGTTTGGAAGGTGTTGAGTTTAGGGGTTTGAGCCCCGAGGCAGTCGAGGGTTGGCTGGAGAGTATGGTCCGTATTCTGGATCAAATGGGTTGTAATGATGAGCGTAAGTTGGGTTGTACAGTGTCGTTGTTATATGGTGATGCTTATCATTGGTGGGTGACCACAATTGCTAATGTCCCAGAGGCGGATGTAACTTGGGAGTTCTTTCGAAGAGCTTTCAAGAAGAAGTACCTTGGTCCTTGGTTCAGGACGGCATGTCGTGACAGGTTATGAGGTGAAATTCGTCCGTTTAGTATGCTTCGAAGCTAGTCCCAGATGATCTTGAGAGGTGCAACAGATTTTGCTATGGGTTAGTGAAGGATATCAAAACATAATTGTTGGAAGCGGACTATGCATATTTTGATATACTTGTAAACCATGCTAAGGATATTGAGCAGTCCTTGAAGGTGTCGAGACAAGGTTTGGGCATGGTTTCGAATAAGCGAGGAGCTGACTCTGGCTATTTTGGGAGGCAGAATATGAGATTCTGAGATAAGAGGCACAAGTTGAATCACAAGCGTGGTGGTGGCTATGGTAATCAAGGTGTTCGTATTGTAGCTGAGTGTGAGCGTTGTGGTAGATGCCACACGAGTGAGTGTTGGGGAAATACCATGAGTTGTTGGATATGCGAATCTCCTAGTCACATGAAGCGTGACTGTCCTTGTACTGTAGGTGATACACCAATTCGGGCTGTTGTACTAGCGAGGGTCCGAGGCCGTGGCAGGGGTAACTTTTAGAGGCACGAGGATGGTCAAAGAGCTCTGGCTCATGCTGTTGCTATACAACCGGGGAATGGTGGACTGGTACGGATCTATGCTCATTGTGAGGGGCGCAACGACACGGATGTGATCGCAGGTACTTTCACTTTGCAATCATTTTCATTGTTTTCTTTGATTGATTCAGGGTCTACTCATTCATACATCCTAAGTGAGCATGCATCATCATTAAATATTCCTTTTGAGATCTTGGATGTTGGTAACTAGTTCTTTTGGCGAGACGGTTACAACTAGAAAGTTGTGTAGGCATTGTCTTTTGGCAGTGCAAGGTCATGAGTTTGCCGCAAACTTTATGGAGTTGCCATTCTATGGTTTTGACGTTATCTTGGGTAAGGATTGGTTAAGTGAGCACAAGGCGGTGATGGATTGTGAATCGAAAAGGATTTCTCTGAAGTTGGCCGATTATTATAAAGTCGTGCTGATGGGTGAGAATGTAAAATTCTTGTCCAATGTTGTTTCGGCTACCCGAGCGGAGAAGATGATGCTTGATGGTTGCCAAGCTTATTTGGCTATTATGATGAATCCGAAATCCAAGGGTGTTCGGGTGTAGGACATTCGAGCTGTTTGTGATTATTCAAAAGTTTTTCCTGAAGAGTTGCCTGGTTTACCTCCGGATAGGTAGGTGGATTTTCGTATTGGAACTTTTGAGGGTACAACTCCGGTGTCCATTGCTCCTTATCGGATGGCACCGAAGGAGTTAAAATAGTTGAAATCGCAGCTTCAAGAGTTGTTGGATCATGGGTTTATTCGACCGAGTGTTTCTCCTTAGGGTGCTTCGGTTCTCTTTGTGAAAAAGAAGGATAGATCGATGCGTATGTTTATTGATTATCGTCAGTTGAGTAAGTTGATAGTGAAGAACAAGTACCTGTTACCGCAGATTGATAACTTGTTCGATCAGTTTGTGGGGTAGCAGTGTTTTCGAAGATAGATTTAAGGTCGAGGTATTATCAGTTGAAAGTTAAGGGTGTGGATGTTCATAAGACGTCATTTTGTACGAGGTACGGGCATTACGAGTTCTTGGAGATGCCGTTTGGTTTAACAAATACTCCAGCGGCTTTCATGGATATAATGAATAGAGTGCTTCATGAGTACCTTGATCGGTTTGTGGTGGTATCCACGGAGGGAATTCGTGTTGATCCATAGAAAATTGAGGCTATTCTCATTTGGAAACAACCTAAGAACGTGTCAGAAGTACGTAGTTTTCTTGGTTGGTAGGATATTATCGCCGTTTTATGGAAGGGTTTTCTAGTATCGCGGCTCCGCTGACAAAGTTGCTTTAGAAGAGTGTTCCTTTCATTTGGACGGAGAAGAAACATCAGGGTTTTGAGAAGTTGAAGGAGGTTTTGACACATGCTCTTGTGTTGATTCAACTGAAATTTGGGAAGGACTTTGTAGTTTATAGTGATGTATCACATGTGGGTTTGGGTTGTGTGCTGATGCGGGTTTGGGTTGTGTGTTAATGCAGGATGGTAAGGCTGTGACCTATGCGTCGATGCAGTTGAAGGTTCATGAGCGCAATTATCATACTCATGATTTAGAGCATGCGACGATGATGTTTGCCTTGAAGATTTGGCGACACTATCTATATGGAGAGAAGTGTGTGTTCTTTACGGATCATAAGAGTTTGAAGTATTTAATGACTCAAAAGGATTTGAACCTTAGGCAACGAAGGTGGTTAGAGTTGCTTAAGGATTACGACTTGACAATTGAGTATCATCCTGGAAAAGCCAATGTTGTTGCAGATGCGTTGAGTCGTAGGGTGGCGATTGAGCTTAGGACAATGTTTGCAAGGTTGAGTGTGATGCGGGAAGGTGGGTTGTTGGCTGAATTGCAATTTAAGCGTACGCTGTCACAGTTGATTAAGGCTAAGCAACCATATGATGATTCTTTGGTTCCTCATGTTAAGGACATAGCAGATGGTTGTCCGACGGATTTTCATTTTGATGATGATGGAGTTTTGTACTTTAAGGGTCAAATAGTGGTGCCGAAAGTCCCGGAGCTCAGGCATACTATTTTGGCGAAAGCACATTCTAGTCCTTTTGCTATGCATCCTGGTAGTACCAAGATGTATCGTGATTTGAAGGAAAGGTACTATTTGGTTGGTTTGAAGAAGGATGTGGCAGAGTTTGTGTCCAGGTGTTTGGTGTGTCAGCGGGTTAAAGCTGAACATCAGTTTTTGTCAGAATTGTTGCAACTATTGAGAATTCCGGAGTGGAAATGGGAAAGAATCACCATGGATGTTGTGTCAGGGTTGCCCTTGACACCGGCTAAAAAGGATTCCATTTGGGTGTTGTCGATCAGTTTACGAAGTGTGCACATTTTCTGCCAGTGCATACGACGTACACCTTGGACAAGCTAGTGGATTTTTTTATCTCTGAGATTTTGTGTTTGCACGGGGTACTAATGTCGATCGTTTTGGATAGAGATCTGAGGTTCACATCAAGGTTTTGGAAATGTTTTCATTAGGCTTTGGATTCGAGGTTGAGTTTCATTACCGCGTATCATCCTTAGACGGATGAGCATTCTGAGATTGTTATCCAGGTTTTGGAGGATATGCTAAGGTGTTGTATTATTGAGTTTCAAGGAACCTGGGAGAAGCACTTTCCGTTGGTGGAATTTTCTTATAATAACAGCTATCAAACAAGTATACAGATGGCACCATTTGAGGCATTTTATGGCCGGAGGTGTCGTATGCCCTTGTGTTGGGCTGAGGCAGGGGAAAAGCATGTTTCCTTACCTCATGTGTTGAAAGACACGGATGATAAAGTTAAGCGTGTGTACGGGCGCTTGAAGGTGGTTGGGGATCGGAAAAAATCTTACGCGGATTTATAGCCTAGGGAAATTGAATATACGGTGGGCGATCGTGTGTTCTTAAAGGTGTCACCGTGGAAAAAGGTGATGCGGTTCGAACGTAAGGGTAAGCTTAGTCCGAGGTTTATTAGACCATATGAGATTGTGGAGCGAGTTGGTCCTGTGGCTTACCGGTTGAGGTTGCCTCCCGAGCTTGAGAAAATACATGATGTGTTCCATGTATCCATGTTACGGAGGTATCAGTCGGATCCTTCACATATTATACCGGTGGAGCAAATTGAGTTGAGACCAAATTTATCCTTTGATGAGGACTCGGTGGAAATCTGTGATTCCAGCAGCAAGGTTCTACGAGGTAAGACGATAGAACTGGTTAAAGTCTTGTGGTGACATCGAGGTGTCGAGGAAGCCACTTGGGAAAGCAAGGCAGATATGTTGGAGCAATTTTCGCATCTTCTTTCTCCGGGTAAATTTTGAGGGCGAAATTTCTTAAGAGGGGGAGAGTTGTAACGCCCAGTTTTGGGCCTAGAGGTTTTGGGGCTGGTTAGACGGTCTAGTAGACCCGGTTAGAGATTCGAGTCGAATTTGGGAGTGGATATTTTTCTGAAAGATAAAATTATGGAAAAATGTTTAAAAATCATATGTTATTATATTAAAAATATTGGTGAAAGCAATTTCGGAAAATGAACCTTGGAAGGGTGACATTTTGGCTAGTGACCAAAATGCAATTTTTGAAAACTATTTTTAAAAGGTGACTGTTTTGTAAAGAGTCAAAACTTAGAATCTTTAAGGAGCTATTTTACCATTTGGTCTAATCTGAGTTTTCTTTTAATTAGAATTATTTTAAAAAGGTTTTAATTAAAACAATTAAAGAAGATTTAGTTAAAAGGTGGTTATTTCTTTCAAAACACATTTTGACGTAACTTTTCTTTTCTCACATTTTCTCTCAAAACACTCTCAACCAAACACTCTTTTTTCATCAGATATTTAAGGTAATGATCTTAATTTCTTTACTCATTGATTTGCTAAAAGATTTCTTAAATTGTTTTCCACAAATCTTATTGAATTTCTTTGCTTTCAAGAGGAAAAACCATTCAATTAAGGTGATACTCATTCATTGGAGGTAAGTTTCGCTCTTCTCCTCTAATGAAAGGTTCTTTACTGAAATTCCCAAATTCTTGGCTCTTTACATATGATTTTCAATAGGTTTTGAGTAATTAATTATGGATTTTAGCTTTATTGAGGTTTTATTGAAGAATCTTGTGATTTTTGATTTGGATATGTTTTTCCAGTGTAGTAGATTGATTTCAATCTTATTTTGGATGTATTATAATGTGGATAAGTTGTTTTTAATAATGGGATCCCGAAATTAGTTGAATCTCAAATTGTTAGGTTGGTTGTTAAGGGTTTTTGGGGTGTTTAAGGTGTTTAATCATTGATGAAGGTAAAAGGATGTTGGGAATGAGTTTTTAGATATTAATTGATGAAGTTTGATGTGTTGAATCGTTATTTTATGGCTGGGTTAAGATTGAGTAGTGTTTGAGGTTGATTTCGGTAAGTTTCAGATGAGTTTTGAGTGGGCATCTTGAGAGCTACGGGATTTTGGGTTGAAACAGAGTATTGGATGCATTTTAATGCATGTTTCCTCTGGTTTTGAGTGGCCGGAACAGGGGATAATCAAGGCGTAGCATCTTGAGGTGGTTCTAGACTTGTCGGGAGCTTGTTTCACGGTAGCAAGCAAGGCGAAGTGAAATCGGTGAGTGGAAACGGTCTTAAAAGTCTTTCAAAGGTTTGAAAGTTGTTTTGGGAGTTTAGGATAAGTTTGAAACACTTACCCAAGCTCGGAAGTAAGTTTCCCCCTTTTACTCTTTAATATCGGTTCGGATATGAGCATGTGTAATTCATGTTTTGGTCGTAAACATGGTTTGTTTTTACTTACTGTAAATGCATGATTTTGAGTACATATGCAGTGGCTTAAAAGTGTTTGAAATGCTAGCGAGCATTGGTTTTTTATTCCAGTCGGGAATGTGATATTGCTATGGCAATGTGATTTGCATATGTGGGGATTTTGTGTAATGCATTGTAAAACAGTGAATAAATGGTTTTGTAAATGATATATTGGCTATGTGACAAGGTGAGAAAACATTCAGATATAGTTGGCATGCCATAGGATAAAGTGCACTATAATATGGTAAAAAAATTGATCATGGGTTAAGATTCTTTGAGGGATAGCGGTCGTCTGCCCGGACTATGTTGTTATTGCTTGGGATGAGCGATCGGTTCCCCTTGTTGATGTAAAGCTTGCGGTCGGCAAGGTTGTAAAGTCATGCAGTCGGCATGGGGTAGTCTTGATGACGGTCGATCATTAAGGGAGATCCGTGTATCCGATGTGTAATGTTAACAATCGGTTAACTAAAGATTAGCGGTCGGCTAATCAAGGATAGTGGTCGACTATTCGGGATCACTATAGTTGCCAATATATTAGAATTTTAATGTTGAATCTATTTAAAATGCTTTGGGATTTAAGCATGGTTTTGTATATAATGCTTTGAGATTTAAGCATGGTTTTGTATGTAATGCTTTGGGATTTAAGCATGGTTTTGTATGTAATGCTTTGGGATTTAAGCATGGTTTTGTATTTGATGCTTTGGGATTAAGCATGTGGGATATATTTATTTATTTGCATATGGTTGATATGCATGTTTTGATTTGGAGCTTGCTTAGGTCGTAGGCATGGTTTGAGAACAAGTGTTGGTTATCAAGAGTTTTTAAATGCATCATCGTTTAAGAGCATCCTCACTAAGCATGTGTGCTTACACTCTCTTTTCTCTAATGATGCAGAGCATTAAAGCTTGAGGGCAGTAAAGGCAAGGATTAAGTGTTATAAAGACAAGACTATTTGAGTATGAACTCGGTTTTAGTTTTCGGTTATTAAGGCAATGTGTTCACCATGGATTTTAGGATTTGTAATTCAATTTTCCCTGGTTTTGAGCATGTATAATGTTGTGATTTTGGAGTTTGATTGTTGATGTTTCGCTTATCATGCACCATTACCTATGGTTGATGTTATAAGGTTACCTAGGTATGCATCTAGATGATTTGCTTGGATAAGATATTTTGATGAGCTAAACCTATTGAGTATGGTCCTGATGCGTTGTTGGTATGGTGTTCTTGATGTTAATTGCTTAGTTGGCATTTTGGTATGTTTGGTGGTGAGTTATAGGGTGCATGCCTCTAGACCAATCTTTTAGGTGGCATAATCTTGTGTTGTAGTTAAACCATGGTGTATGTGTTGTTAAGAGTGTTGTTGGATGCTTATATGTGTGTATGCAAGTTGCTAGGACCTAAATGCATCTAGGTTTGTGTGAAAAACCAGTTAAAAATGTCATTACAGGTCCAGGCGTATCGAAACATGTGTCCTCATACCGGTACGACTAGGCCATTTTAGGCATAGCATTTCGATACGCATGAGGGTGTTTCGATACGGTCCTGCCTTTTTAGGCTTGATGTTTCGGCACTCGAGCAAGTATTTTGATACGATTATAGGCATTTTTGCCAGACGTACCGATATACGAACAAGCATTTCGGTACAGATTTTAGCTACTGGAATATGAGTTTTTGAGAATGTATAGGCATATCGAAACACAAGTACGTGTACCGTTACGGATACCGTTAAGTTGGTTAATTTGGAATCTTGAAAGTTTCAGGTTCTTTTATTTTGGTCCTTGAGTCTTGGGAATGCAATTGTATGAGTTGGAAAGATTAATTTGATCTGAAATTTATCATGTTGGCATGTAAATGGACTAAATGAGGATTGGTAACCTTAAATTTAATTTTGGTTTTGTAATTTTAATTATTTACGTTTTAGTCCCCAATTATGTCTACGATGCGATTGATTGTTCTTTTGTGGCCCGATATATTTGAGAACTTACCGCTATGAGTATGATCATGTAGGAACATTAATTTGCATTTAGACAAGATAAAAGGAAAAAATAGACCGACTTTTCGTAATCTTTCTCCGGTTTGCATCGGCAAACCTAATGTGGCAATCTCGGTTCGGTTGGGCTTCTAGGCCGGGTCGAGGGGGTTACATTTTTTGGTATCAGAGCCAGGTTACGAAAGGTTGGGATGGTGTTGTTTGGTTGTAGATCATTGTTGGTTATGCATGGTGATTGTGTACATGTACGGTGATTGAATTACATCATGTTGGGGTATGAACTGGGAACACATTGCCTATTACCGAGGTTTTAAAATGTTTTATAAGATGGTCTTGGATCCGTTGCCTTGCATAGCCTGACTTTAATGTGTTTTGTTGCTTTTGTTAGCATGGCTCGACGTGAGACACGTTCTATGGCTAGTAATGCAGGAATCGGGAAGAATAACATTGAGGAAGAGAATCCCACTAATGTATTACCTCCTCCTCCCCCGTTGGTTTCGCAGGTTAATATTAGGGCTGGTGGTATGCCCCAGGCTCATCAAGTGCCGGTATTTGGTGATTTGACTACATTAGTTAAGGTGATAACTGAAGCTTTTCAAGCAGCGATGGTTGGAGTGCATGCACAGGTGCCAGCACCTACTGGGCGGTTAACCCAGGTTACCTTTGGAGCGTCTCTGAGTTTGGGAGGTGTTGAGTTTAGGGGTTTGAGCCTTGAGGCAGCCGAGGGTTGGCTTGAGAGTACGGTTCGTATTCTGGATCAAATGGGCTGTAATGATTAGTATAAGCTGGGTTGTACAGTGTCGCTGTTACATGGTGATGCTTATCATTGGTGGGTGACCACAATTGCTAATGTCCCAGAGGCAGATGTAACTTGGGAGTTCTTTCGAAGAGCTTTAAAAAATAAGTACCTTTGTCCTCAGTATCTGGATGCGAGGAAACTGGAGTTTATGTCCTTGGTTCAAGGAGGCATGTCCGTAGCAGATTATGAGGTGAAATTATTCCGTTTGAGTCAGTATGCTTTGGAGCTAGTCCCAGATGATCTTGAGAGGTGCAACAGGTTTCGCTATGGGTTAGTGAAGGATATCAAAACATACCTTTTGGCAGTGGACTATGCATATTTTGATGTGATTGTAAATCGTGCTAAGGATATTGAGTAGTCCTTGAAGGTGTCGGGACAAGGTTCGAGCATGGTTTCGAATAAGCAAGGAGCTGACTCTAGCTATTTTGGGTGGCAGAATTGGAGGTTCTGAGATAAGAGACACAAGTCGAATCACAGGCGTGGTGGTGGCCATGGTAATCAAGGTGTTCGTATTGTAGCTGAGTGTGAGCGTTGCGGTAGACGCCACAAGGGTGAGTGCTAGGGAAATACCATGAGTTGCTGGATATGTGGATCTCCTGGTCACATGAAGCGTGACTGTCCTCGTACTGTGGGTGATGCACCAGTTTGGGTTGTTGTACTGACGAGGGGTCAGGCCGTGGCAGGGGTAACTTTCAGAGGCACGAGGATGGTCAGAGAGATGTGGCTCATGCTGTTGCTGTACAACTGAGGAATGGTGGACCGACGCAAATCTATGCTCATCGTGAGGGGCACAACGACATGGATGTAATCGCAGGTACTTTCACTTTGCAATCCTTTTTGTTGTTTTCTTTGATTGATTCGGGGTCTAATCATTCATACATCCTAAATAAGCATGCATTATCGTTAAATGTTCCTGTTGAGATATTGGATGTTGGTAACTAGTTTTTTTGGGGAGACGGTTACAACTGAAAGGTTGTATAGGCATTGTCCTTTGGCGGTGCAAGGTCATGAGTTTACCGCATATTTGATAGAGTTGCCATTCCATGTTTTGACGTTATCTTGGGTATGGATTGGTTAAGTGAGCACAAGGCGGTGGTGGATTGTGAGTCCAAAAGGATTTCTCTGAAGTTGGCCGATGAATATGAAGTAGTGGTGGCGGGTGAGAATGTAAAATTCTTGTCCAATTTTGTTTTGGCTACCCGAGCGGAGAAGATGATGTTTGATGGTTTCCAAGCTTATTTTGCTATTGTTATGAATCCGGAAGCCAAGGGTGTTCAGGTGTAGGATATTCGAGCTGTTTGTGATTATCTGAAAGTCTTTCCTGAAGAGTTGCCTAGTTTACCTCTAGATAGGTAAATGGATTTTCATATTGAAACTTTTGAAGGTACAACTTCGGTGTCCATTGCTCCTTATCGGATGGCACCAAAAGAGTTAAAATAGTTGAAATCGTAGCTTCAAGAGTTGTTGGATCATGGGTTCATTCGACTGAGTGTTTCTCCTTGGGGTACTCCGATTCTCTTTGTGAAAAAGAAGGATGGATCGATGCGTATGTGCATTGATTATCGTTAGTTGAATAAGTTGACAGTGAAGACCAAGTACCCGTTACCGCTGATTGATAACTTGTTCGATCAGTTTTGCGAGGCAGCAGTGTTTTCGAAGATAGATTTAAGGTTAGGGTATTATCAGTTGAAAGTTAAGGATGTGGATGTTCATAAGATGGTGTTTCATACTAGGTACGAGTATTACGAGTTCTTGGTGATGCCGTTTGGTTTGACAAATGCTACGGTGGCTTTTATGGATATGAATAGAGTGTTTCATGAGTACCATGATCGGTTTGTGGTATTTTTTATCGATGATAGACTCGTGTACTCTCATACCGAGGAGGAGTATGAACAATATTTGCGGATTGTGTTGCAAGTCTTGAAGGATAATCATTTGTATGCCAAGTTGAGTAAGTGCGAGTTTTGGCTCAAAAAGGTGATGTTTCTTGGACATGTGGTATCCGCAGAGGGAATTCGTGTTGATCCATAGAAAATTGAGGCTATTCTCAATTGGAAACAACCTAAGACCGTGTCAGAAGTGCGTAGTTTTCTTGGTTGGCAGGATATTATCGCCATTTTGTGGAAGGGTTTTCTAGTATTGCGGCTCCGTTGAAAAAGTTGCTGCAAAAGAGTGTTCCATTCGTTTGGACGGAGAAGCAACAACAGGATTTTGAGAAGTTGGAAGAGGTTTTGACACATGCTCCTGTGTTGATTCAACCGGAATCTGAGAAGGAGTTTGTGGTTTATAGTAATGCATCGCATGTGGGTTAGGTTGTGTGCTGATGCAGGATGGTAAGGTTGTGGCCTATGCATCGAGGCAGTTGAAGGTTCATGAGCGCAATTATCCAACTCATGATTTGGAGCTTGCGGCGATGGTGTTTGCCTTGAAGATTTGGCGACACTATCTGTATGGAGAGAAGTGTGTGGTCTTTACGGATCATAAGAGTTTGAAGTATTGAATGACTAAAAAGGATTTGAACCTTAGGCATTGAAGGTGGTTGGTGTTGCTTAAGGATTTCAACTTGACAATTAAGTATCATCCTAAAAAAGCCAATGTTGTTGCGGATGCGTTGAGTCGTAGGGTGGAAATTGAGCTTATGGCAATGTTTGTGAGGTTGAGTGTAACGCGGGAAGGTGGGTTGTTGGCTGAATTGCAAGTTAAGCCTACATTGTCACAGTTGATTAAGGCTAAGCAACCATATGATGATTCTTTGATGATGATGGAGTTTTGTGCTTTAAGGGTCAAATAGTGGCGCCGGAAGTCCCGAAGCTCAGGCATACTATTTTGGCGGAAGCACGTTCTAGTCCTTTTGCTATGCATCCTAGTAGTACCAAGATGTATCGTGATTTGAACGAAAGGTACTATTGGGTTGGTTTGAAGAATGATGTGGCAGAGTTTGTGTCCAGGTGTATGGTGTGTCTGTAACACCCTAGAAAATTTATTAAAAAGACCCTAACCCTAATTTCAAAATCCCTAATTTAAAACCCTAGGATTTGGGAATTAGGTTTTTGAAAACCTAATTATTCTTAATTTGGGGATTTAGTTGAGTAAGTTAATTTTGGTGACCAAATTGTGTAAAGTGTGAACTTCGGTGGCTTTCTGGTAATACGGGTAGGAGTGGGGGGACCCCTTCCGTAATTTACCCTTTTTATGTGGGGATTTAATTTCAATACTAAACCCTAAGGCTTTTCATCTACCATTCTGCCCCCTTCAGCCGTGCACACCCTCTATCCTCTCTTAAAACTCTCGTTTTCAAAACTCCCTTCTTTCGTCTTGTTCCGGCAAGCTCCGGCGAGGAGGTTAGTGCCGTGCGTACTTCGCACCACACCTCTCATCGGGTTCTTAAGCCCTCTCGAACCAAACCGTCCACTCGTCCCCTTGCCGTCCGTGGTTGCTGGCTAATCGGAAGAAAAGTCCTTCGGGTGACCTTGAGCAGCTGGATGTTCCGCCGTTAATCTTCCTCTCCGTTCGAGTTGGGTAGGAGTGAAAATGCTTTATTTTTGTGGTAGTCAGAGTTTGAAAACTGGTGAGTTCTTTGCCGTCATGCGATGTGGCCGCCACCACTGCGTTATAGCGCTGTCGTTGTTCGCCGTGATGTGCCACCGCCTTGTTGTGGCCGTCGTCGCCTTGGCTTCTTTGTATGGATGCCATAACTAGGGCTTGGAAACCCTAGCAGCGTTGGGGGATTACCAGTGGGTTGGGTTGTGGGAGTGGAGCCTCGGGTCGGGTGCTGTGGGTTACCAGTTGGACCCGTGTGAGAGTGAGAGCCCAGTTTGTAGGCCATTCGAATGGCCAAGGGCTTTGAAAAGGGGTTATCGGTGGTGTCTGGGTTGAGCCTAGTCACGTTTCCTCAGGGTGTGGCCCATTTAGGAGTGAGCCCAAACTATGTGATCCTAGTAACCTGGACCGGACCGGACAGAACCACATAGTGAACTGGACGATCAAATCGAATCAAACCACTGACCCGACTCGTTCGCCAACCCGACCCGTTAACCAAGATAGTGGCATCAACATTAACCAAGATAGTGACGTCAGCGCTGGCCAGTGTGATGACGTCAGCGTTAACCAGTGTGATGACATCAGTGTTGACTTGATCGGTCAAAGTCAACGCTGACCGTTGACCATTAATTGTTGACTTTTTTAACCAACTTGATCTTGACATTTTTCGACGTCTTGAGTCTGTTTTTGCAACCCGTTTCGTCTAATTCGAACATGAATTGATAGATTTCTTAATTGTAATGTATTTTTGAGAAATCTAAGGAGTTGTGTATGAGATCTAATGAGATTTACTTATGTTTTCAGACGACATCGATTCCGAGGATGACGCTGTACCACCTCTACCACCTCCTTTTGTTCAGCCAGCCTCTGCACCTTCTGCAAGAAATACATGTGAGTTCTAGCATAGTTTTAGTTAGATGGCATAGTAATATTTATTTTAGAAGGTGAATTTAATTGAGAACTCTACTTCGTAGGTTCTAACTCAGCTAGACCTAAAGCTAGTTCAGACCGTGGGAGGCGTCAACATCGACGTTACAAGCTTTGCATGACTATTTTTTGTGTTGAGTCTTCACTGAGATCTGAGATGCTATGCATACTGTGAACTGAGTTTTATGAGATTATCAGAACTTTCAAACTGTGTTCCACGTATTTAGTACGATACAACTATGTTAACAATGTGTTCATAAACATTATTTTATCTTGCATGAGATGGGTTGTACGGAGGAAGAAATGGTTTGATCACTTTTTGATTGGAGAAATAAGGGGTGAGGAGTTCAGATGAGCTACCTTCACTGTGACCGGTTGGCTCTGCCGCCACTATGATTGGTGTTAGTAGATGGGTATTGTGACTATTTACTAGTATCATCTCATGTACTGTGTTTTAAAATGACATGTTTTTACCTTGTGTTATTTTTGTGAAACTGTGTTTTGTGATTGATGCACTTAGAGACACACTGGCTTAATAGCTCACTCCCTTATAGCTTATTTTTCAAATTTCTGACTCTAGGCGACCTGGTACTCAGAGGGCCTCTTGCGTATTCAGTTTTATCTCTTCATCAGTACGGACTCACAAATTTTTAAAAAAATATTATTCTTATTATATTTTTATCAGATTTGAGTTGTAATTTGGACTAGAGACTATTTGGGATTTAAGGATGTTTCCAGTATGCATGTTTTTATTACTGAACCGAATATTTTATTATACTTTTGCATTTAAAATTTTAATAGATGATATCGAACTTATAAAGTATCTTTTATAGAAAAGTTAAATGATTTGTTATAAATAAATTGGTTTCTTGATGGCGAAGTTTTCAAATGCGACTTCCTAAATTCGACCATTTCTTCTTGGTCGGGTTTAAGGGTTATATTTAGTAGTATCATAGCTAAGTTCAACACTTAGACTATAAGACTCACATGAAATTTTAAACTAAAAATTATTTTTGCATGCATAAAGGTTTTGGGTAAATGGGAAATTTTCTAAATAATTGATTACCTAATTAATAATTTCAATTGTTTTGAAAATTTTGAAACTTGGTACCAGTTTTAATCTCTAGGTTTTTATTCTTGTAGATAAAGACTATGCCACCTCGTAGGAGTGTTAGACTCGCTTCGGTTAGAGGTCGTGCAGCGGCTGCCGCTAGTGAACCGCCTCTTGTTGTTGATCATACGGACGATCAAGAGGAGATGCAGAATCCGATAATGACCCAACCACCTACGAGACAACAGATTGTGAGTCAATAGTTTAGTGATGGAGATGCTCATGATCAACAGCTACCTGGTGAGGATTTGCTGGATTCAGGTGACAGTAGACTATGGAGTTGGATAGTGCTACTGTTAATCGAAAGCTATTACGGTATTTTTAAGTTAGTTAGTGAATTTGAGGAAGCCTATCTATACAATATTCCTGAATGCTGGGATGAGAGTATTTTTAAGTGTGTTTGATAACACCCATTTGATGCTGAGTTATGGATGGAGGATATTGAGAGGCTCTTTGAGGAGATGGACTATTCTGGTAACAAGAAATTGAGAGCTACTATTTCACTGCTGAATGGTGAAGCACAACGTTGGTGGAAGGCTGAGCAGAGATTGAAGTCAACGATCAGATGTCATGGGAGACTTTTCGTTAGGCATTCCAGAACCGTTATGTGGGTGAGCAGTATTTAGCTTATCGTCGTCGGGCATTTATAGACCTTAAGCAAGAGGGCATGACAGTATCTTTATACGAGATTTAGTTCGTAGAGTTATCCCGGTATAGGCTTGAGTTGGTAGCCACAGAGAAAGATAAATGTTGAGAGTTTCCCAAAGGCCTGTGTTTCTCGATTTGTGAGAAGGTGGCTCTGTTTAAAGATAAGTTGTTCAGTGAGTTAGTGGATCGAGCTAAGATAGTAGAGAGGATGGAAACACTTGCTCAAAGTCAAACAATGCAAGAGAGGGATAAGAGCAAGAAATAACCAACTCTGAGTGTTCAGCAAGGTTCAGTTGGGTTTACTGGCAAGAGAACTAGAGAGGATTCTGATCAATAGAGGAGTCAGAGATCGAGACCGGTAGTATCTACTGCCAGTGGGGGTGGATCAACAGTTTCTCAGCCTTTGTGCATTTGCTCGTATTGTAACAAGAAGCACAGTGGGGAATGCAAAAGATAGACCGGTGCTTGTTTCAGATGTGGGTCTCGCGATCATTTCTTTAGTGCTTGTCCACGACCTCCCACAGCCTCGTTCATGAAGAGTCAGTCTCGAGCTTCCGATCAGGCACCTGGCTCTGACACAGGGCAAGGAAAATATGTGGCCTCGGGTTCAGCTAGCAGGGGTAGACCAGTTCTGAGTAGTGGTGTTGTCGCTTCCGGTGTTAGACAGCTAGGGTTGGTGTATTCTACTAAAGCTCATGGAGATCATGATTAGGTAGATGTCATAGCGGGTACCTTTTCTATTTATTCTATTCTATACTTTGCTTTGCTTGATAATGGTTCCACGTACTCTTATGTGACGAGTGTGGTAGCTAGGGGTTTAGAGATTCCGATAGGAAAGACCGATTTTTTCGTGACCGTTTAGAGTCCTGTGGGTAATCCAGTGGATGTTAATAGGATCTACCGCAATTGTCCTCTTGAGATTCAAGGGGAAGTTTTCCCTGCTAACCTAATGGAGCTACCGTTCAATGAGTTTGACTTAATCCTCGGCATGGATTGGTTGTTCTGACAACCGTGAAGTGGTCCTGGTAGGAGAACATCGGGGATTCTTATCTAATGTGATATCAATCCTTAAAGCTGAGAAGATGATCAAGAAGGGTTCTGTGGTGTATCTGGCATACATCTTGGATTCGAGATAGTCAGATGCAGGGATGGATAAGATTCAGGAAGTGAGAGACTTTCCAGACGTCTTTCCAGAGAAATTACCAGGTGTACCTCCTAAGCGAGATGAGATTAAATTTGGCATTGAGGTTTATCCTGGCACAGCTCCTGTGTCTATGGCACCTTACCGTATGGCACCAAAGGAGCTTAAAGAATTAAAAGGTTCAGTTGCAAGAGTTGTTGGATAGAGGCTTCATTCGACCAAGTGTGTCACCCTGGGGAGCTCCGGTTCTTTTTGTGAAAAAGAAGGATGAGACTCTTCATTTGTGCATCGACTACCGTAAGCTGAACAAGTTGACAATAAAGAACAAATACCCTCTTACACGTATTGATGATCTCTTTGGTCAGTTTCGGGGTGCCAAGGTTTTCTTTAAGATAGACATGAGATCTAGTTACTACCAACTCAAGGTTAAGGATTCTGATGTTTTTAAGACGACTTTCTGGGCACGTTATGGTCATTACGAATTTCTCGTGATGCCCTTTAGATTGACTAATGCTCCGGCTGCATTTATGGACATGATGAATAGGGTGTTTCAACCCTACTTGGACCAGTTTGTGGTGGTGTTTATTGACGACATCCTGGTTTATTCTAAATCTGAGGCAGATCACGAGGAACATCTTATAATTGTGTTGCAGACTTTGAGAGCGAAATAGTTGTATGCAAAATTCAGCAAATGTGAGTTTTGGCTCAAGGAGGTGATGTTTTTAGGGCACATAGTCTCTACATATGGTATTAAGGTAGATCCGAGAAATGTTGAAGCTATTATGGGTTGGAAGTAGCCCAAGAATGTTCCTAAGATCCGTAGCTTCTTGGGCTCGGCTGGTTATTATCGGAGGTTTGTGGAGGGTTTTTCAATCATTGTAGCTCCATTGACTAAGCTTTTATGGAAGAATGCTCATTTTGTGTGGACCGAGGCCCAACAGTCTAGTTTTAGAAATTGAAGGCAGTATTAACTGAGGCACCAATTCTGATCCAACATAAGTTCGAGAAACCTTATACATGATGTGTGCTTATACATGATAGTAAGGTAGTGGCGTATGCGTCACGGTAGTTGAAAACGCATAACTGTAACTACCCTCCTCATAACCTGGAGTTAGCTGGGTGATTTTTGCTCACAAAATTTGGAGACACTATCTCTACGGAGAAAAGTGTTATACCTTCACCGACCATAAGAATCTGAAGTACATGCTCACTCAGAAGGAACTTAATTTGAGGCAACATCGTTGGCTCAAACTCCTGAAGAATTATGATTGTGAGATTGAGTATCATCCGGGTAAGACTAATATGGTAGTTGACGTATTGATTTGTCATGTTATCTCTGATCTGAGAGCTCTTTTTGCTCTTATGAGTCTGTATGAGGATGGTAGTTTATTGGCTGAACTTCGGGTTATTCCTACACTGGTATCTAAGATTCAAGCATAGCAACCTAATGATGTGTTCTTGATGCATCTGATGAGAAAGGTGAAGGAGGGTACATCTAGGGATTTCTCTATTGACCATGATAAGATTCTTTGTTTTTGAGGTTGATACTATTTACCGAGGAATTCTAGAATGAAATAGGTTATTCTTCAAGAGGCCTACGATAGTCCTTATTCTATGCATCCTGGTGGGGACAAGATGTATAAAAATCTCTGAGAACGGTATTGGTGAAAGGGTCTCAAGAGAGATGTTGTGGATTTTGTGTCTAAGTCTTTGACTTGTTAGAAGGTAAAGGTAGAACATCATCGTCCATCTGGTTTGTTACAACATATTGAGATTCCTCAGTGGAAGTGGGAGCGCGTGACTATAGATTTCGTTAGTGGCCTTCCTTTGACTCAAAAAAAGGACTCTATTTGGGTTATTGTGGACCGACTCACCAAGTCTGCCCATTTTATTCCTCTCCGAGTTGATTATCCTCTTAGTAAATTAGATCATTTGTACATCTCAGAGATTGTGAGACTGCATGAGGTACTTGTGTCTATTATTTTTGACAGAGATCCGAGGTTTACAGCAAAGTTTTGGAAGTCTCTTCATACTGCTCTTGGTAATCGGTTGAACTTTAGTACTTCGTATCATTCGTAAACTGGTGGTCAATCAGAACGCGTTATTCAGATCCTCAAGAATATGTTGAGGGGTTGTGTGATTGATTATTGGGGCAGTTGGAAGGACTTCCTACCGCTTTCAGAGTTCGCTTACAATAACAGCTATCAGGCCAGTATTCAGATGGCACCTTACGAGGCTCTATATAGGCATAAGTGTTGTACTCCTATAGGTTGGACTGAGTTGAATGAACACAGATTATTGGGTCTACTCGTGAATCTGAGGAGACTGTCAGGTTTATCCGGGATAGACTTAAGGCTATTTTTGACAGACATAAATCTTACGTCGATCTTAAATGTCGAGACATTGAGTACGAGGTGGGTGATGAGGTTTTTTTGAAAGTATCTCCTTGGTGGAAGGTGCTTAGATTTGGTTGGAAAGGCAAGCTGAGTCCTCATTTTATTGGGCTGTACCGGATTGTTCATCGAGTGGGACCAGCTGCCTATCAGCTTGAGTTACCTCCAGAGATACACCACATTCATGATGTTTTTCACGTTTCTATGTTGAGGCTCTATAGATCAAATCTGTCCCGTATTATTTTAGTTGAGGAAATTGAAATTCGGCCAGACGTGAGTTTTGAGGAGAAACTAGTTGAGATTTTGGAGCACGATAAGAAAGTCCTCAGGAGGAAGACCATTAAGATGGTCAAAGTGTTATGGCGTAACCATGGTTACAATGAGGCTATGTGGGAGCCCAGAGTCGTCATCAAAGCTCAGTATCCATATCTTTTTTCTCCAAGTAAATTTTGAGGTTGAAATTTCTTGTACGGAAGAGAGTTGTAACACCCTAGAAAATCTATTAAAAAAACCCTAACCCTAATTTCAAAATCCCAATTTAAAACCCTAGGATTTGGGAATTAGATTTTTGAAACCCAATTATTCTTAAATTTGGGGATTTAGTTGAGTAAGTTAATTTTGGTGATCAAATTATATAAAGTGAGAACTTTTGTGGCTTTCTGGTAATGCGGGTAGGACTGGGGGGACCCCTCCCATAATTTACCCTTTTTAATGTGGGGATTTAATTCCAATACTAAACCTTAAGGCTTTTCATCTGCCATTCTTCCCTCTTCAGCTGCGCACACCCTCTTCTCTATCCCAAAACTCTCATTTTCAAAACTCCCTTCTTTCGTCATGTTTCGGCAAGCTCCGGCGAGGAGGTTAGTGTCCTGCGTGCTTCACACCATACCTCTCATCGGGTTCTTGAGCCCTCGCAAACCAAACCATCCACTCGCCCCCTTGACATCCGTGGTTGCTGGCTAATCGGAAGAAAAACCCTTCGGGTGACCTTGCGCCGCTGGGTGTTCCGTCATTGATCTTCCTCTCTGTTCGAGTTGGATAGGTGTGAAAAGGCTTTGTTTTTGTGATTGTGGTAGTTGGATTTTGAAAATCGGTGAGTTCTTCGTCGTCGTGCGATATGGCAACCACCGTCGCTTTATAGCGTTGTCGTTGTTCCTCTTGATGTGCCACCGCCTCGTTGTGGCCGTCGTCGCCTTGGCTTCTTCGTATGGATGCCATAGCTAGGGTTTGGAAACCCTAGCAGCCTTGGGAGATTACCAGTGGGTTGGGTTGTGAGAGTGGACCCTCGGGTCGGGTGTTGTGGGTTGCCGGTTGGACTCGTAAGAGAGTGAGAGCCTAGTTTGTAGGCCATTCGAATGGCCAAAGGGTTTGGAAAAGGGTTACCGGTGGTGTTTAGATAGAGCCCAGTCACGTTTCCTCAGGGGTGTGACCCGTTTAGGAGTGAGCCCAAACTATGTGATCCTAGTAACCTGGACCGGACCGAACCACGTAGTGAGCCGGACGATCGAACCGAATCAAACCACTGACTCGACCCGTTCGCCAACCTGACCCATTAACCAGGACAATGACGTTAGCATTGACCAGGACAGTGATGTCAACGCTGACCAGTGTGATGACATTAGCGTTGACCAGTATGATGACGTTAGCGTTGAATTGATCGGTCAAAGTCAACGTTGACCGTTGACTTTTTCAACCAACTTGACCTTGACATTTCTCGACGCCCTGAGTCTATTTTTGTAGCATGTTTTGTCTAATTCGAATCTGAATTGATTGATTTGTTAACTATAATCTATTTTTGAGAAATCTAAGGAGTTGTGTATGAGATCTAATGAGATTTACTTATGTGTTTTAGACGACATCGATTCTGAGGAAGACGTTTTACCACCTTCTCCTATTCAGCCAGCCCATGTACCTTCTGCGAGAAATACACGTGAGTTCTAGCATAGTTTCAGTTAGGTGGCATAGTAATATTTATTTTAGAAGGTGAATTTAATTTAGAACTCTACTTCGTAGCTTCTAATTCAGCTAGACCTAGAGCTAGTTCAGACCGTGGGAGGCGTCAGCATCGACATTAGAGCTTTGGCCGCTAGAGGTGTGTTCTCTGTCTGTGCTATATTCTGTAAAATGTTTTACACGCTTTGCATGACTATTTTATGTGTTGAGTGTTCACTGAGATCTGAGATGCTATGCATACTGTGAACTGAGTTTTATGAGATTATCAAAACTTTCAAATTGTGTTCCACGTATTTAGTACGATACAAGTGTGTTAACAATGTGTTCAAAAACATTATTTTATCATGCATGGGATGTGTTGTACGGAGGAAGAAGTGGTTTGACCACACTGTGATTGGAGAAATAAGGGGTGAGAAGTTTAGGAGAACTACCTCCACTGTGACCAGTTGGCTCTGCCATGATTGGTGTTAGTAGATGGGTATTGTGACTATTTACTAGTATAATCTCATGCACTGTGTTTTATAATGACATATTTTTGCCTTGTGTTATTTGTGTGAAACTGTGTTTTGTTATTGATGCTCTTAGAGACACACTGGCTTAATAGCTCACTCCCTTATAGCTTATCTTTTATATTCCTAACTCTTGGCGACCGGGTACTCGGAGGGCTTCTTGCGTATTCAGTTTTATCTCTTCATCAGTACGGACTCACAAATTTTAAATTATTATTATTATTCTTATTATATTTTTATCAGATCTAGGATGTAATTTGGACTAGAGACTATTTGGGTTTTGAGGATGTTTTCAGTATGCATGTTTTTATTATACTTTTGGATTTAAAATTTTAATAGATGATATCGAACTTATAAAGTATCTTTTATAGAAAAGTTAAATGATTTGTTATAAATAAATTGGTTTCTTGAGGGCGAAGTTTTCAAAAGAGACTTCCTAAATACGGCCCTTTCTTCTTGGCCAAGTTTAGGGGGTTACAGTGTCAGCAGGTTAAAGCTGAACATCAGTTTTCGTCCGAATTGTTGCAAGTGTTGAGAATTTCGGAGTAGAAATGGGAAAGAATCACCATGGATTTCGTGTTAGGGTTGCCATTGACACCAGCTAAAAAGGATTCCATTTGGGTGATTGTCGATCTGTTTACGAAGTGTGCACATTTTCTGCCAGTGCATACGACGTACACCTTGGACAAGCTAGCGAATTTGTTTATCTCTGAGTTTTACATTTGCACGGGGTACCAATATCGATCATTTCGAATAGAGATCCGAGTTTCACATCAAGGTTTTGGAAATGTTTTCATCAGGCTTTGGGTTCGAGGCTGAGTTTCAGTACCGCGTATCATCCTCAGACGGATGGGCAGTCTGAGAGTGTTATCCAGGTTTTGGAGGATATGCTAAGGTGTTGTATTATTGAGTTTTAAGGAACCTGGGAGAAGCACTTGCCGTTGGTGGAATTTGCTTATAATAATAGCTATCAAGCAAGTATAGAAATGGCACCATTTGAGACATTCTATGGCCGGAGGTGTCGTACGCCCTTGTGCTGGGCCGAGGCAGGGGAAAACATGTTCCTTGCCTCGTGTGTTGAAAGACATGGATGAGAAAGTTAAGCTTGTGTGTGGGCACTTAAAGGCGGCTGTGGATCGGCAAAAATCTTACGCGGATTTAAAGTGTAGGGAATTTAAATATGCAGTGGGAGATCGTGTGTTCTTGAAGGTGTCACCGTGGAAAAAGGTGATTTGGTTCGGACGTAAGGGTAAGCTTAGTCCGAGGTTTATTGGACCATATGAGATTGTGGAGCGAGTTGGTCTTGTGACTTATCGGTTGAGGTTGCCTCCCAAGCTTGAGAAAATACATGATGTGTTCCATGTATCCATGTTACGGAGGTATCGATCGGATCATTCACATGTTATGCCAGTGGAGCAAATTGAGTTGAGACTGAATTTATCCTTCAATGAGGAGCCGGTGGAAATCATTGATTCTAGCAGCAAGGTTCTACAGGGTAAGACGATAGAACTGGTTAAAGTCTTATGGCGGCATCGAGGTGTCGAGGAAGCCACTTGGGAAAGCAAGGCGGATATGTTGGACCAATTTTCACATCTTTTTTCTCCAGGTAAATTTTGAGGGTGAAATTTCTTAAGAGGGGGAGAGTTGTAACGTCCCAGTTTTGGGCCTAGCGGTTTTGAGGCTGGTTAGACGGTCCAGTAGATCGGGTTAGAGATTCGAGTCAAATTCGGGAGTGAATATTTTTTTGAAAGATAAAATTATGGAAAATGTTTAAAAAACATATTTTATTATATTAAAAATATTGGAGAAAGTAATTTTGGAAAATGAACCTTGGAAGGGTGATATTTTGGCTAGTGACCAAAATGCAATTTTTGAAAACTATTTTTAAAAGGTGAATATTTTGTAAAGAGCTATTTTACCATTTGGTCTAATTTGAGTTTTCTCTTAATTAGCATTACTTTAAAAAGGTTTTAATTAAAAGAATTAAAGAGGATTTAGTTAAAAGGTAGTTATTTTTTGCAAAACACATTTTAACGTAACTTTTCTTTTCTCACATTTTCTCTCAAAACACTCTCAATCAAACACTCTTTTTCCATCAGATATTTAAGGTAATGATCTTAATTTCTTTACGCATTGATTTGCTAAATGATTTCTTAAATTGTTTTCCACAAATCTTATTGAATTTCTTTACTTTTCAAGAGGAAAAACCATTCAATTAAAGGGAAACTCATTCATTGGAGGTAATTTTCGTTATTCTCCTCTAATGAAAGGTTCTTTACTGAAATTCCCAAGTTCTTGGCTCTTTACATATGATTTTCAATAGGTTTTGTGTAATTAATTATGGATTTTAGCTTTGCTGAGGTTTTATGGAAGAATCTTGTGATTTTCGATTTGGATCTATTTTTCTAGTGTAGTAGATATATTTCAATTTTATTTTGGATGTATTATAATGTGGATAAGTTGTTTTTAATAATGGAATCCCGAAATTGGTTGAATCTCTAATTGTTAGGTTGGTTGTTAAGGGGTTTTGGGGTGTTTTAGGTGTTTAATCATTGCTGGAAGTAAAAGGGTGTTGGGAATGAGTTTTCAGATATTAATTGATGAAGTTTGATGCGTTGAATCGTTATTATATGATTGGGTTAAGCTTGAGTAGTGTTTGAGGTTGATTTCGGTAAGTTTCGGATGAGTTTTGAGTAGGCATCTTGAGAGCTACGGGATTTTAGGTTGAAACAGAGTATTGGATGCATTTTAATGCATGTTTCCTCTGGTTTTGTGTGGGCGAAACAGGGGATAATCAAGGCATAGCATCTTGAGGTGGTTCTAAACTTGCCGGGAGCTTGTTCCGCGGTAACAAGCAAGGCAAAGTGAAATCGGTGAGTGGAAATGGTCTTAAAAGTCTTTCAAAGGATTGAAAGTGGTTTTGGGAGTTTAGGATAAGTTTAAAACACTTACCTAAGCTCGGAAGTAAGTTTCCCTCTTTTGCTCTTTAATGTCGGTTCGGATATGAGCATGTGTAATTCATGTTTTGGTCGTAAACATGGTTTGTTTTTACTTACTGTAAATGCATGATTTTGAGTACATATGCAGTGGCTTAAAAGTGTTTTAAATGCTAGTGAGCATTGGTTTTTTATTCCAGTCGGGAATGTGATATTGCTATGGCAATGTGATTTGCATATGTGGGGATTTTGTGTAATGCATTGTGAAACAGTGAGTAAATGGTTTTGTAAACGGTATATTGGCTATGTGACAAGGTGAGAAAACATTCGGATATAGTTGGCATGCCATAGGATAAAGTGCACTATAATATGGTAAAAAAATCGATTGTGGGTTAAGAGTCTTTGAGGGATAGCGGTCGGCTACCCAGACTATGTTGTTATCGCTTGGGTTGAGCGGTCGGTTCCCCTTGTTGATGTAAAGCTTGCGGTCGGCAAGGTTGTAAAGTCATGCAGTCGGCATGGGGTAGTCTTGATGATGGTTGATCATTAAGGGAGATTCGTGTATCCGATGTGTAAAGTTAACAGTCGGTTAACTAAAGATTAGTGGTCGGCTAATCAAGGATAGTGGTCGACTATCCAGGGTCACTATAGTTGCCAATATATTAGAATTTTAATGTTGAATCTATTTAAAATGCTTTGAGATCTAAGCATGGTTTTGTATATAATGCTTTAGGATTTAAGAATGGTTTTGTATATAATGCTTTAGGATTTAAGCATGGTTTTGTATTTGATGCTTTGGGATTAAGCATGTGGGATATATGTATTGATTTGCATATGGTTGATATGTATGTTTTGATTTGGAACTATTGGAACTTGCTTAGGTCGTAGGCATGGATTGAAAACAAGGGTTGGTTATCAAGAGTTTTTAAATGCATCATCGTTTAAGAGCATCCTCACTAAGCATGTGTGCTTACGCTCTCTTTTCTCTAATGATGCAGAGCATTAAAGCTTGGGGCAGCAAAGGCAATGATTAAGTGTTCAAAAGACAATACTATTTGAGTATGAACTCTGTTTTAGTTTTCGGTTGATAAGCGAATGTGTTCGCCATGGATTTTAGGATTTGTAATTCAGTTTTCCCTGGTTTTGAGCATGTATAATGTTGTGATTTTGGAGTTTGATTGTTGATGTTTCGCTTATCATGCACCGTTACCTATGGTTGATGTTATAAGGTTACCTAGGTATGCATCTAGATGATTTGCTTGGATAACATGTTTTGATGAGCTAAACCTGTTGAGTATGTTCTTGATGCATTGTTGGTATGGTATTCTTGATGTTAATTGCTTAGTTGGGCATTTTGGTATGTTTGGTGGTGAGTTATAGGGAGCATGCCTCTAGACCAATCTTTTGGGTGGCATAATCTTGTGTTGTAGTTAAACCATGGTGTATGTGTTGTTAAGAGTGTTGTTGGATGCTTATATGTGTGTATACAAGTTGCTAGGACCTAAATGCATCTAGGTTTGTGTGAAAAACTAGCTAAGAATGTCAGTACAAGTCCAGGCGTATCGAAATAGGTGTCCTCGTATTGGTACAGCTAGGCCATTTCAGGCATAGCGTTTCGATACGCGGGGGGGTGTTTCGATACGGTCTTGCCTTTTTTGGCTTGATGTTTCGGTACTCGAGCAAGTGTTTCGATACGATTATAGACATTTTTGCCAGGCATACCAAAATGCGAACAAGCATTTCAGTACAAATTTTAGCTACTGGAATCTGAGTTTTTGAGAATGTATAGGTGTATCGAAACGCGAGTATGCATACTGGTACGGGTACCGTTAAGTTGGTTAATTTGGAATCTTGAAAGTTTCTGGTTCTTTCATTTTGGTCCTTGAGTCTTGGGAATGCAATTGTATGAGTTGGAATGATTAATTTGATCTGAAATTTATCATGTTGGCATGTAAATGGACTAAATGAGGATTGGTAATCTTAAATTTAATTTTGGTTTTGTAATTTTAATTATTTACGTTTTACTCCCCAATTCTGTCTAGGATGCGATTGATTGTTCTTTTGTGGCCTGATACATTTGAGAACTTACCGCTCTGAGTATGATCATGTAGGAACATTAATTTGCATTTAGACAAGATAAAAGGGAAAAAATGGACCGATTTTTTGTAACCTTTCTTCGGTTTGCTTCAGCAAACCTAATGTAGCACTCTCGGTTTGGTCGGGCTTCTAGGCTGGGTCGAGGGGTTTACAGGGTTGGGAGACTTTAGGCATGCTTGGGTAGAAACCATGCTTTTAGGAGAATGTTTGATTATTCCATGCTTGGTATGATCTTTTGCCATATTGCCATGTTTGATAATTGAATGTTTGTGATGTCATATGATGTTTAGACATTGAATTGGAGGGTGTTAGAAAAGTGTCATATGTTGGACCTAGAGGTCATTATTGGTTTTACCATTCTGGTACACACCCTCAAGGTTTCGGTACGTGGGGATCTGTTCCGGCTCCAATTTTTTAAAACGGCCTAGGCTTACCGATACGCTTGGTAACCGTATCGGTACGCATAGTTGTGCAATAGTGTTGGTGTCGGTACATGAGTTACCGTTTCGATACGGTCCTTGGCTACTATAATTTGAATTTTCAAAACATAAAAGTATGTACAGATACGCATGAGGACCGTATCGATACGCCCTTTTTCCTTTAGTGTCGTTTCGATACGGTAGACACATGTACCAGTACACTGGCTGTTAATTCGGTTGAGATGTTTTCTGATGATTGAAATCTTTACATTTTGGTCTTTGTTTCTTAATTATGTAATTAAATGAGTTTGAATGATCATTTTGAGTTGCACTTTAACTTGAAGGCATGTAATATGACTAATTGAGGATTGGTAACTTTAATTTTGTGAAAGCCCTTATAAATAATGAAATTACATTTTAGTCCCTATAAGGCAAATTCGAGCACTTCGATGTCAAATTGATGCCCAATTGAGTTGTAACTTTAACCATAACTAGCATGATCACCTTAGGACCTAAGAATTCCTTTAGATAAGATAAATGAAAAAAATAGACCATTTTGTTTTGTAATTCTTCGGGTTTTGTCTCGGCAAACCCTAATGTAGCTCGCTCGGTTCGATCTTGAGACTAGACCAGGTCAAGGGGTTACAAAGAAACTTATGTCTGCACTGATTGTAGTGCCCTCTAATTGGACACAACCATTTAAGATTATGTGCAATGCTAGTGATTATTCTATTGGAGCCGTTCTTGGTCAGCATTAGAGTAAGATCTTTCATGTTATATACTATGCTAATCGTACCCTAAATGAGGCAAAACTAAATTACACTACCACTGAAAAAGAACTGCTTACTGTAGTTTTTGCATTTGATAAATTTAGGGCATACCTTATAGGAACTAAAGTCATTGTGCATATCAAACATTCGGCTATGAAATATTTAGAAACTTAAAAGGATGCTAAACCTAGACTTATTAGGTGGATTTTACTATTGCATGAATTTGACATTGAGGTAGTGGATAGAAAAAGTACTAAAAATCAAGTAGCCGACCATCTTTCTAGGCTTTTGAATGCATGCGATAATGATATTTCATGTGATATTAAATAGGAATTCCATGATGAGAAATTATTGAATGCTACGACATTACCGTGGTGTGCTGACATTGTTAACTTTCTTGTTAGTGGCATTTTTTCGTGTGGTCTTAGTAGCTAGGGAAGGAAAAAAAATATAATACGATGCACACTAATACGTTTGGGATGAGTCCTACCTTTTCAAGCAATGCGCTGATCAAATGATTCGGGGATGTATACCCTAGGAAGAACAAGAAGACATCCTCTACCATTGCTATTCCACTCCATCCAAATGGCACTTTGGAGGACAAAGGACTACTACAAAGGTCCTACAGTCTGGATTCTATTGGCCTTCCTTGTTTAGAGATGCAAAGGCATACTACAAGGCTTGCTGTAGATGTCAAAGAACGGGGAACATCTTTTGATGAAACGAGCTACCCATGCAAGCCATCCTTGAAGTTGAACTTTTTGATGTTTGAGGAATTGAATTCATAGGACCCTTCTCATCCTCTGGTGGACACTTCTACATTCTATTTATAGTTAATTATGTGTCCAAGTGGGTGGAGGCCATTGAGACGACCAATAATGATGCATATACCATCTTGAGGTTTTTGCACAAGAATATCTTCCCTTAGTTTAGAGTACCTCGAGCTATTATTAGTGATGAAGGAAGTCACTTTGACAACAAGCTGATTGCCAAGGCATTGCATCGATATGGAGTTCACCATAAGATCGCCACGACATATCATCCGCAGATAAATGGACAAGCCAAAGTGTCCAATCGAGAAATAAAGTAGATCCTTGAGAAAGTGGTAAAGCCAAACCGTAAGGATTGGTCCTTGAAACTAGATGAAGCCTTATAGGCATATCGAACTGCATTCAAAACACCACTAGGTTTGTCACCCTATAGACTCGTCTATGGCAAGGCGTACCACTTACCGATTGAGCTTAAGCACAAATCTTTTAGGGTGATCAAGAAGATCAACATAGACTACCTGATGCTTGTTGAATACGTATGCAATTTAGAACAAGTATACTAGTCGATCAAGTAATAAAGTGATGAAGTAAAGTGTTGAACCCACGAGGATTGGATCAATAAATACAAAGAGATCGTACTTAAGAATAGTTGAGCAAGTATTGGTTTGATGGTGATTTATCAAAACTAAATGCAAATAAAGTAATGTAGCTATGATCAAGACAAATAGATGATACGACAAATACTCAAATAATTATGGAAGCTGGGTTTATTGCCTATGAATTATACTTGACTACTTATTTAAATGTTATAGCAGCTGGCAATACATGTCTGTGTAAACCATTAAGATCTTTATCTATTTGACAGGATTTTTTAATGAACTTCTGAATCTCTCAATGCCTAGAAGTTGATAATACTGAAGCTAAGGTAATACATGTATGCATGAACCCCTAACAACTCTATTATCTATTCAAGTTCTCTTTATTAGTCGTTAAAACCCTACACTTATATCTAAGCCAGATTAAGACTAATAATAGCTTAGCCTCACCGTTCACATTTGTTTAACCTAACTCTCTCGATATTAAGCCATTTATTAATAGTTAAATGGCGTCTCTCGATAGCTCTTACAATAACTACGAATGGAGAACGATAAACATAATAGATAAAGGAAATAACTATTGCATTACAACAAAGTATTCAAAACATAATATCCTATAAAGAAATAAATCTAACTAATAGTATTTAGATCATGTCTGAGCCTAAAACATCCATAATAAAAATAATGAAAAACATGACAGTTTATCAAGCAAGGGATAGAAAAGAGTCAAGCGTCCTCGACAATTCCTAACTGTTGTTGCAAATCCCGCACTCCTTTAGCCTCTCTCGATGGCTTCCATCGTGTGGAGACTCCTCTAGTACTTCGACTCCAGTGGTTCTCTGATAGCTTTAGACGAAGGGTTGTCGAATGTGATCAAGCTCCTTTTGTTTTTGGCCTAATTCTTCTTTATATAGGCGAGAAAGCTAGGGTTTTGTAACCTTAAAGTGCTTGAAGCCTTCTTTAAGAGGATCTTGCTTTCCCGTTATCTTTAATGAGTTCCGTATATGGTGAGAGCCCACATAAGCTAAAGGTAGATTTATCTCCAACTCTTCTTGCCTCGTCAGCTCCAACTGTATTGATTGGCAAGGAATAAAAATGTAAGGCCTATATGGTTAAAATATGGCTAAGTAAGCTTTCTAACGGTGTAAACAAATTGAAATTCCGACGTACGGAATGAAAGTTATACATGTTTAAGTGAATAGTGCACAAGCTGCCTAGCAGTGGCCATCTAGGTATTTTGGACAGTTTTGTAAACTGTTTTATAAACAGTTTGGACAGTTTAGTTACTGCCCTGTTTCTGCCCAAATTGGAATGTAAACAATGTTGGCAATGAGCAGTAATATATGTATATGAATGTGCTGTCTGTTTCATGAAAGTTATGAACATTGTTGCAATGATAAGTAATTGTGAAAATATATTGGACTTCTTGAGATAGATAATTATCATACTCAATGTACCTTGTTTAGCATGTGTCCACTTGTATGAATTGTTAGAGCAAGGAGTAAACCTTGTGAAGGAAGAAAGGAGTGGCCAAACTTGTGGCAAACATAAAGGAAATTGGATCCAAGAAAAATAAGCTAGCTTGAAGTATTGTGAGTGTAGTTATTGTGGGATTAGGACTTAGGTCCTAACCATATATATATATATATATATATATATATTCTTGCTACTGATATGCCATGATAATGAGTTTAAATTAAATTGAATATGAATAGCAAGGGAAGATTGGACTAAACTGAAATTGTGTTTAAGCGATAGCATGAAAATTGATAAATTAAGTAGAAAGAAAAGTGAAAACAAATGTACGAATCCATGCCTTGGATTGACCTAATCGAATGCTTACTGCTTGAAATGCTTGCTATTTAAAAAGCTTGTCACTTGAAGTGCTTGAAATGGTTGCTAATTGAAATGCTTGAATCCTTGTACTTGAAATGTGACCTAATTGAAATGCTTGAATCCTTGTACTTGAATTGTGATCTAATTGAAATACTTGAATACTTGTACTTGAATTGTGATCTAATTGAAATGCTTGAATCCTTGTACTTGAAATGTGATCTAATTGAAATGCTTGAATCCTTGTACTTGAAATGTGATCTAATTGAAATGCTTGAATCCTTGTACTTGAAATGTGATCTAATTGAAATGCTTGAATCCTTGTACTTGAAACGTGACCTATTCAAAATGCTTGATTCCGTGTCTTGGATGTATTCATTCGAATTTCTTTCTTAGAATTGCTCTTATGATATAAATACTTGTAAAAGTGACATAAACCATGAATATAAAGACACGACTAGATGCCTAAAAATGGCATATAATTTGAATTGCTTACTAGAGTAACAAGTAAGCTTGTGAAATGAAGAGCTAAGGCTTAACAAGCCTAAGGGCTAAGCTTGATCTTGAAATACTTGCTTGAATATAATCCTTGAACATGAATTGTCTTGCCTTGAACATGAAAGCGTGGAACATAAGAAACAACAACAAGCTTTAAAGTATAAAATACACTCCAACTTTTAATAGAAGCTAAGATACTTAAGTTGCCTAAAATGGAAGTCCTTGGATACAATGGTATGATGCATGGTATACTTGGGACTACGGTCCATGAGCCACGGCTCGGGGGGACGCCCTATTACATGAAATATGTTATTGGCGATAGTTGGAGGTAACGAGGGAGTTGTACGGAGATTGGTGACAGTTGGTTGGATAGTGAGAAGTGTAGGATTACATGTTTCCGATATTAGCCATTGCTATGTGCTTTAAGCTAAGTATCTCTTGGACCTTTATAGTAAAAAACGGACCAATGTTATTCATGACCAATTGTGATCCAATGCAAACATGTTAAAAAAAGATATGAACCTTATTGAGAAATTGAATAAGAAATTCAAAAGAAAATCTTGAATACTTGAATTATATCTTGAAATACTTAAATGACTTGACAAGAAATCTTGAACACTTGAATCACTTGACATGAATCCTTGAAATACTCGAATTGCTTGACATGTAATGCTTGATTCTTGACATGAAACTCTTGAAATGATAATTGCCTATGCTTGGACCTTGTATTGTATGATTTGCTACTTGGAATGTCTTATGGTCTCACTTGAGCTAGCGTTTACTTGATTGGTTTGCTTGAATTGCTTGCCATGCAAACTTGATTACTTGAACATATTACTTGACTTGTATACTCAAACTTCTTGTTACATGATTGTTACTTGAAAAAGATCTCGATCTTACTTGAATTCTTGAGTGTTGCTGCCATGTACACCTTGAACATGAAATATATGGATTGTTTTAATTGTAATTGTGTGTAAACATGAATAATGCTCGAATTGGACTGTTTTGTGTATGTTAATTATGTATACATGCGTTGCTTCTCGGAATAACATGAATAATGCTCGAATTGAACTATTTTGTGTATGTTAATTATGTATACATGCGTTGCTGGAATAACATGAATAATGCTCGAATTGGACTATTTTGTGTATGTTAATTATGTATACATGCGTTGCTGCTCGGAATAACATGAACAATTCTCGAATTAGACTATTTTGTGAATGTTAATTATGTATACATGCGTTGCTGCTCGGAATAACATGAATAATGCTCGAATTGAACTGTTTTGTGTATGTTAATTATGTATACATGCGTTGCTGCTTGGAATAACATGAATAATGCTTGAATTGGACAGTTTTGTGTATGTTAATTGTGTATACATGAGTTGCTGCTCATAATAACCTAAATAATGCTTGAATTGGACTGTTTTCTGTATGCTAATTATGTATACATGAGCGTTGCTGCCATATATACTTTGTACATGAAGATATGGACTGAACTGGTTAGATTACATGATATATGGACTGTTTTGGCATTGGGAATTATGTGTACTTGTTACTTCAGATAAGGGCTCGAAATTTTAATGTACATAATTGAACTGTTTTGTATAAGAATGATACTTGATAACATGTTACTTGACAATTGCTTGTTATGCTTGAATGCTACTCAAATGACTTGATAATTGGTTACTTGACAATTGCTTGGTATGCTTGAATACCACTTGAATGATTTGAGAACATGCTTCTTGATAATTGCTTGTTTTATTACTCGAAATGCTTGCAAACCTTATCTAGGGTCAAACTCCATTTAAATGGAACTTGGACAAATAATTGGTTAGAATTAGGGCTACCTTACTAAGTACATTTTTGTACTTATCACTCTTGTCTCTATTCTTCCCGCCCTACAGGATAAAGGATTCGATCGTTTGCTTGATCCTGAAGTCAGATTCCTTGAGCTTGAAGTAAGGCACAAGCAAAAGAATAAGTATGAATCCATACTTGTTTGTAATGCTCCTAGTGGTTAGTGGCACCTAGTCTTGTATATAGTAAGCTAGGACATGCATTTTGATATTTTGAAAGTTGTATATATGAACTTGAGTTGGCCTATAATGTTACGGAGGCTTAAATGCTAAACTTGGAGTATGTAATGACATAATTCTCATGTGGATTAAATGGATTAAGCTGTGCATATGTTATGAGTTTGAATTGAGTATGTCCTAGTTAAGTATGCTAGTCGAATGCCTTGTATGAACATATAAATGCTTGAATAAATATTATAAATAATTCATGTATACATGAACTTGAATTGTCGAATGGGTAAAGAATGAAACCATGCATGCTACTTGAAGTATGATTCGAATAAATGCTCACGTGAACTTGATTTGCTGCGAGTATATGGAAATTGAAATGAAATGAAAACATTTTGCCTAATGCTATACATGACATTAAGACTCGATGAATGAGGAAACCGTTTTATGATATGCTAGAACTTGCTATTGTTGAATAGGAAGGGATCAAATGTACATGCTTTGCTTGTTTACATGCCTAAATAGTAGTTAACCTTGAATGAACAATTGAAGGTAACCAATCACATGAATGACCTATAATGTCTATGAAACACGATATGCTTGCTTGAGATATGTTCGATTTCATGTACATATGATCGTGTTTAGTTAAACTTACATGAAATATTTACATGTCTTGAATGTAATGAGATTGAGTTAAAACGAAACATGCTAGTCTAGGTATGCTAATTGAAAGCTTTATATGATCGCAAGAATGTCGATTTGAAAATGAATAATCTAAGTGGTAACCCTAAATAAATAATAAGATGGTCGTGCTTTTATACTTGATTGTGAATGCCTTGCTAGTTAAGAATGCCATTTGAATGCTATATATGCCTACAGGACTAAGTAGTTATTAAACTTTGAATGTAACTTGAAAATGACTAATCAAGGGTTGGCATATAACGAACAAGAATGATAAACATATCTTGCTTGTATGATTAATTGTAATTTTATAAGTATGATATCTTGATGCTATGCAAGGTCACATGTTTAAATAGTAGACATCTTTAAATGTAGAATTGCAAATGTATAACCAAGTTGGTAACCTAGGGTGAATAAAATACATATGCTTGTTGTATGATAATATATGAACGTTTAAATGCCTTGTTAGTCACTCAACTCGCCTATTAGGGATGAGTTCTTGAAAAGTTTTAAATTATTCATGTTTCCAGTGTTCCTCGTAACGATCCTCAGCCGATTTACTACTAAATCGGGTGGGATGTTACACACAAGCAGTGTAACTCCCAAACTAAATCGGGTGGGATGTTTAAATTATTCATGTTTAAATACATTTTATTTTTCTTTTTAAGCAAAATATTGCACTCCTTTCATTCTTTTTAAGTTTAAAAATTGTATCACTAGGGCATCAACTTATCACGACTACTCTTCATACCTGAAGATAGAGTGGAGCAAACAGTCCATCCCTGAGCCCTACGAGCAGAGCCATCCTGTGAAAACTTTTATTTACTCTTATACTAGTACTACCATTCCTACCAGGGAAAGTTCAATGGAGCAAACACAACTCACCTAGTGTACTAAGGTAGCAAGATGCATGGAAGAGTGTCCCTCAACAATTTTGCCTATGGAATCGAATTTCAATTAATTTTCATTATTTCTCAAATTTTCTGGGAGTTTTGATTAAGCCTTTTATTGCTACATTGAGCATTCAGTTTATTCACATTAATTATGCTTTGGCATCAGAGAGTCGACCTAAAGGTTTCTAATGCTTTTAGATTATCATGAAATCATGTGAGATAAAAGCTACATCAGTTTCAATACTAATTTCAAAACATGAAAGCTCTTAACACATTGCAAAACATTAATCATAGATTCATTATGGAAAATCTTGATCAATACAGGAGCAATATCATAAGTAATGTGATCATAGCAAAGGGAACCATCAATTTTTAAAAAAAATACCTAAATTTAACCTAATATATACATAGGATAGTACTCTCCCAAACTTGAGAAGAGCATTGTCCTCAATTCCAGAAGAAAACAAGAAAAACAAACAAAAAGAATGTATGCAATGCAGTATGAAAACTAAAACGAAAAAATATCAAAAAAGTAAAAGAAAAGAAAAACTAACCGAGGGAGTTACTGGGGAGAAGGTTCCCGGATAAATATGCCATTACCTTTGTCTCGGGAGGGCTTTATCTTATTGGCAGAGAGGGAAGAAGAACCATCATCGGTATTTAGTCGTCGTCGTCTTCTTTGGGGCAAGGTGGTGGGTGTAGTAGTAGTGACAGCGGTGGGAGAGAGAAGTTAGAGAGGCAACAATGGGAACTCCATTGGTGAGTTGGGAAGGAGTTCATTGAAGAGTTAGCGGATAACCATATCTCTGGCTTGAACATATTAGAAGCATGGCCGAAGAAATGTAGCGATGGTGTCCGTCATAGAGGGAGTTGGTGCAGGAGTAATAGGTGAAGGAGCTCGTTGGGTGAACCCTTTATTTCTTTGACTTGAAAAGGAAGCAAGCTAACAAGAGCTGCAAGCATCGTATCCACCTCCTATTTGCTTACCCCGGCATTCTCGCAAAGGGCTATGATAAGGTTAGAAAAGATTAAATACTGCTCTTGGCCACTCGACACAACCTTTTAGACAATGGCGGCATGAATTAGCTGAGCAGGTTGTAAGTCACGTCTCTTGACCAGAGAGTCTAAGAGTAACATCCATAAGAGGAAGAGGGTTTCTCGATTTAGAGTGGGCAAGAGGCGATTGTTGATTATGTATGCCCAAAATTTCAAATTTGGCTGCAAGTGTCACCAATGTACCATTCTTGCAGGAGCACCATCCCCATTCTATTTGGTTCCAAGAACGTAGAGGTCACGCAACAGCATCTTATAGGTTCTTTCGGTGGCTGAAGCCAGAAAAGTGAAGTGGGTGTGATGTTGGCTAGAAAATTAAAAGTGGGTATCAATCACAGCCGTGGAGAAATCCACCAACTTCTCTCGAACATGTACCATTTTTTCTCTAGGGTGGTCGATGTGGGTGTATAACTCTTGTACCCAAGAAACATTGACATCTCCAGGTTGTTGAATGAAGGTCCAGTCCTACGTACGAATAACATGCAGCATGTCTACATCAATCATGAACATATAAAGAGAAGTGAATTCCAGTCCTTCTTCTATGATAGCCTTCTGTTTGCACATATGGTCGTATTGCTGCCGAAATGGGCTGGAGAGGAGTCGATCGACGAACTGATCAAGTTGTTGCTGGGCAACATTTGTGTTGGTGGAGCTATAGGAATCGGATTCGGTGGTGACAGAATTCGAGGAAAAAATATTTTGCACCGTCGTTTCTGATTGAGGATGATACACAGGAAGTTGGAAGGTTTAGTAGAAGAAAGGAAATCTGAGTGCCTAAGAGCAAGTCTCTGTCTACCCTTGGAGTAATGATATATCAAGGAAAAGTGTAAATTTTAGAAGAGGAAAGGACAACGATATTATGGAGGGGTGAATCAACATTGAATGTTGATTATCTTGTGAATAGAGATGGAGAGGTATATGCAGCGTGTGAGGGATAAAAACAATCTGTGGCGGTCATAGGGAAGTGGTAATGCGAGAATTGGAGAGAGGGTGTAGGCAATCATGATGACAGGAATAAAAGGTATTAAAAACTCAATATTCATCTTTTTCGCACATGACCGTTAACTTGTCCTTGTTTAAACCAAGAGTCTTTGTCTATCTACAATCCCAGGAATCCTTCCAACTTGGACATTTGCATTGATAACTACCAAAATAAACAAACTCATATTAAATAAAACCTAAACCTAATAAAAAGAATAATCAAAACAGTGGTAAAATAAAGTGTGGAAAATTAAAATGCTAAAAATTAAAAATGTAGAAAAATAAAAAGGATAGAACTGGATGTCTAAACATCTAGTGGCGCGACCGAAGATTTGTAACAATGAATCGGTGCTCCTTGGTAGACCTTCAAGCGTTGTCCATTGTCTTTGAAGATTGGGCCATCTTTGAGATCCTTGATGTCCACAACACCATGTGGATACACCTTGACAATTTGGAATGGGCTGGACCAACGAGACTTCAACTTACCCGGGAAAAGCTTCAAGCGAGAGTTGTAGAGTATGACTTTTTGGCCTTCAACAAAATGCTGAGGCAGCAAGTTAGCATCATGCCATCTTTGGGTCTTTTCGTTGTAGATCTTGGAATTCTCATAAGCATCTAGGCGATGGCTCTTCTAACTCATTCAACTCGAGCAATCTTCTTTCTCCAACTAGTTAGCAACCTATGTTGATTTCCTTGATAGCCCAAAAAAAATTGTACTCAAGCTCGACTGGTAAGTGATACGCCTTGCCATAGATAAGTTTATAGGGTGACATGCCCAGCGGTGTTTTAAATGTGGTTAGATAGGCCCATAAGGCCTCATACAGTTTCAAGGAACAGCTTTGTAGTTTGGCTTGATCACTTTCTCAAAGATCTGCTTAATCTCTCGATTAGACACTTTAGCTTGTCCATTTGTCTACGGATGATATGTCATCGCGATGTTATGGTGAACTACATATCGACGCAATGCCTTGGCAATCAGCTTGTTTTCAAAGTTACTTCCCTCATCAGTAATAATAGCTTGAGGTACTCCAAACCGAGCAAAGATGTTCTTGTGCAAAAACATCAAGATGACATTTGTATCATTCTTGGTCGTAGCAATGGCTTCCACCCACTTGGACACATAATCAACCATGAGCAGGATGTACAGGTGTCCATTAGAGGATAGGAATGGTCTCATGGAGTCAATGCCCCAAACATCAAAGAGTTCAACTTCAAAGATAATTTGCATGGGCAGCTTGTTACACCGAGAGATGTTCCTCATTCTTTGACATCTATCGTATGCCTTGTAATATGTATGGACATCTCGAAACATGGTTGGCCAATAGAATCCAGATTATAGGACCATTGCAGCAGTCCTTGTCCCCCCAATTGCCCTTCACATAGACTATCGCAAGCATCTTTTTTAGTTACTAAATATTTTATGGCGGAATGATCAGTATACACGATGACCTTAGCTCATATAAGGTATGACCTAAATTTATCAAATGCAAAAACTACAGTAAGTAGCTCTCTTTTAGTGGTAGTGTAGTTAACTTGTACCTTATTTAGGGTATGACTAGCAGAATATATAACATGAAAAACCTTATTTCAACACTGACCAAGAACTGCACCGACTGCATAGTCGCTAGCATCACACATAAGCTCAAATGGTTGTGACCAATCAGGGGAACTACAACTGGTGCAAAAATAAGTTTCTTCCTCTAGGTTTCAAACGTTGCACGACATTGTCCATCAAACTCGAAAGCTCTATTATGTTCCAGCAACATGCATAAAGGCTTTGAAATTTTGGAGAAGTCATTAATAAATCTCTTGTAGAATTCGGCGTGGCTAAGAAAGCTTCGAATGGATTTAACATTAGCTGAGGGTTGAATCTTTTCTATGACTTCAATCTTGGCTTTGTCCACTTCAATTCTTTCTTAGAGATACGGTGGCCTAGGACAATACCCTCGGACACCATAAAGTTGCACTTTTCCTAGTTAAGCACAAAGTCGACTTCTTAATATCGTTTTAATACTTTGGCAAGATTGTTTAAGCATTGATCAAATGAGTCTCCAAAGACAAAAAATTCATCCATAAAGATCTCTAGAAAATCATCTACCATGTTTGAAAATATGGTCATCATACAATGTTGGAATGTTGCTAAAGTATTGCATAGGCCAAAGGGCATTCAGCGAAAGGCATAAATGCCATATGGACATGTGAATGTTATTTTCTCTTAGTCCTCCAGTGCGATAGCAATCTGGTTATACCTGGAGTAACCATCCAGGAAGCAATAGTAGGGTTTCCCTACTATTTTTTCTAACATCTAGTCAATGAACGAAAATGGAAAATGGTCATTTTTCATGGATTTGTTCAGCTTTCGATAATTGATATAGATCCATTATTTAGTGACAGTTCTGCTTGAGAGGAGTTCATCGACATTATTCTTTATCATGGTCATACCTCATTTCTTCAACATGCACTAGATAAGACTTACCCAAGAACTATCTGAGATAAGGCAGATGATTCAGGCATCGAGCCATTTGATGATCTCCTTAATAACCACAGTCCTCATGATTGGATTGAGCCTTCGCTATGGTTCTATCAAGCTGATGTGATCATCTACAAGCAAAATCTTATGCATACACAAAGTAGGGCTTATACCCTTCAAGTCAGCAATAGTCCAACCAATAGCTTTTTTATGTTGAGATAAGACATGCAACCAATTATTTTCTTGGTCAGATGTTAAGCTTGCAGATATGACAATAGGAAACATATTATTCTCCCCTAAATATTCATATTTTAATTGTAGAGGAAGAGGTTTTAGATCAAGTACCGATGGATGCTCCAACGATGGCTTGGGAGATTTAAACTCAGCATAATCTAAAGATTCAAAAGACATACCTAGCCTAGTAAGCACAGCTTTGGATTGTTCAATCTCTTTCTTACCTTCTTCTTCCTTAAAATATAGGGCATACCTTATAGAAACTAAATTCATTGTTCATACCGATCATTCGGCCATTAAGTATTTAGTGACTAAAAAGGATGTTAAACCTAGACTTATTAAGTGGATTTTACTTTTGCAAGAATCAGACATTGAGGTAGTGGATAAAAAAGGTATAGAAAATCAAGTAGCCGACCATCTCTCAAGGCTTGTAAATGCATGCGATCATGATACGTCATGTGATATTAAAGAAGAATTCCCTGACTAGAAATTACTAAATTTTACGATATTGTCGTGGTACGCTGATATTGTTAACTTTCTTGCTAGTGGTATTTTTCCTTGTGATCTTGGCAGCCAGGGAAGGAAGAAATTTTGACACGATGCACGCTACTAATATTAGGATGAGCCCTACATTTTCAAGCAATCCACCGATCAGATGATTCGAAGATGCGTATGCGAGGAAGAACAAGACGATATCCTTTACCATTACCATTCCACTCCATGCGGAGGGCACTTTGGAGGATAAAAGACTATCGTAAAGGTCATATAGTTTGGATTCTATTGGCCAACCTTGTTTAAAGATGCCCAGGCATACTACAAGGCTTGTGATAGATGCCAAAGAACGGGGAACATTGCTTGGAGGAATGAGCTACACATGCAAGTCATCCTTAAAGATGAACTATTTGATGTTTGGGCATCGACTTCATGGGACCTTTCCTATCCTCTTTTAGACACTTGTACATTCTACTGACAGTTGATTATATGTCCAAGTGGGTGAAGGCCATTACGAAAACCAAGAATGATGCAAACATTGTCTTGAAGTTTTTGCGTAAGAACATCTTCTCTCAGTTTGGAGTGCCTCGAGCTATTATCAGTGACGAGAGTAGCCACTTCGACAACAAATTGATTGCTAAAGCACTGCGTAGATATGGAGCTTATCATAAGATCGCTATAGCATATCATCCGCAAACCAAAGGGCAAGCCAAAGTGTCAAACCGATAGATTAAATAGATTCTTGAAAAGGTGGTCAAGTCGAACCGCAAAAATTGGTACTTGAAATTGGATGAAGCCTTATGGACTTATTGGACTGCATTTAAAACACCATTGGGCATGTCACCCTATAAACATTTCTATGACAAGGCATGCCACTTACCGATCGAGCTTAAGCACAAAGCCTTTTGGGCTATCAAAAAAATCAACATGGACTGCCAATTAGCTAGAGAGAGATGATTGCTAGAGTTGAACTAGTTATAGGAGCATTGCCTAGATGCTTACGAGAATGCCAAGATCTACAAGGAGAAAACCAAAAGATGGCATGATGCAAAACTAATGCCTCAACATTTTGTTTAAGGCCAAAAAGTCCTACTCTACAACTCTCGCATAAAGCTCTTCTCAGGCAAGTTAAAGTCATGTTGGTATGGCCCATTTGAGCTTGTCAAGGCGTATCCACATGGTGTTGTGGACATCAAGGATTTGAAAGGTGGCTCGATCTTCAAAGTCAATGGTCAAAGACTCAATGCCTACCAAGGAGCACCGGTTCATCGTGACAAAACATCTGTCACACTACTAGACGCTTAAGCATCCAATTCTATCCTTTTTTATTTTTTTGCACTTTTATTCTTCTGCATTAGTTTTATTTTTGAACTTTAATTTTTCCATTTTTTATCTTTCCATAATTTATTTTTAGATTTTGGATCGAGGAAGACTTGTTATACACACAAGGACACCGCCTTTACATCCTACAATTCAACAACTTGTGCAAGCAACTCATGAAAGAGTGTCATAATTCAAAGTGGGTGGGTCATCTAGGAATGCACCGCACAATGGTAGAGCTAACGGAACGGCTCTATTGGCCACACATGGGCATCAATGTCGAAGCCTATGTCAAGATATGTCTTGTGTGCCAACAAGACAAGGTGGATGCCAAAAAGTCGATGAGTTTGCTACAACCATTACCCATCCCTGAGTGGCCATGGGAGAGTATTTCTTTAGACTTTATTATTGGTTTGCCTAATGCTGACAATTGTTCGAATATTATGGTTGTCGTTGACAGGTTCTCAAAGTATACAACCTTTATTCCAGCCAGCAAGATCTGCCCAGCCAAGGAGGCAGCGCGTCTTTTCCTCAAACATGTGAAGTATTGGGGGATTCCAAAGATGATCGTGAGCGATAGGGACACTCGCTTCACCGACAGATTTTGAACTGAGTTATTCAAGTTGATGAGATCCAACTTGAATTTTTCAACCAGCTTTCACCCACAAACAAACAGGCAAACTGAGAGAATGAATGCGCTACTGGAGATCTGCTTGAGGCACTATGTGAGTGCCACGCAATGGGACTGGCCAAAGTTATTGGATGTGGCCCAATTTTCATACAACTTGCAACGGAGCGAGGCAACCAACTGAGGTCCGTTTGAGATTGTGACCAGACAACAATTGCTCACACCCAACGATGTTGTGACCGATTACAATAGGCCAAATATAGCAGCCTTTAAGTTCGCAAAGGCTTGGCAAGAGCAGCACGACTTAGCCCGAGCTTGTCTACACAAGGCCGAGAAGCAGACTAAGAAGTGGGCAGATAAAAAACACAGAGATATAGAGTTTTAGGTATGGGACTTAGTCCTTGCAAAATTGAATCTAACACTTCGTAATTCTTCTGTCCACAGGGCACTCGTGAGGAGATACGAGGGACTATACCGAGTCATAAAGCTAGTAGGCAAGGTGATCTACAAATTGGAGTTGTCGTCAAAGCTGCAAGCCCATCCCGTGTTTCACATCAGCATGCTCAAACCATTCTATGAGGATGCCGATGATCCGGAATAGAGCAAATCGAGCAGAGAACCAGTAGGAGTGAAGGTCTCTTATGAGAATGAGGCACAAGACATCATGAAAGACCGAGTGATACGACAACCAGGCTATAGGCCAAGGCACGAATACTTTGTGCTTTGGAAATGATTTCCAAAAACTGAGGGTGGCACACTATAGCAGCCCAAAATATTTTGTCCAAACTCTTGGGCTTGTCCAATCCAATCCGCACAAGCTAGCCCACCTCTTGGAGAATGTTGATTTGGTTGACCGAGCTAATTATAGAAAGGAGCCAAGCCAACCTGATTGCACCAAACATGGAACGATTCCTGGAGATCCTCTTCTCACCACATAAGGAAACTATCAATGTAATTCCCTTGTAATCTCAACTATTAAGGAATGTGATTAGGATATGATTTCTTTTCCTTAAATAGTTAGAGTAGGTTAAATTTTGACCGTTGATGTATCAATTTGTAACCGTCGGATATAAGGGGCTTCGCCTATAAATAGAGGCTCACCTCCACTTTGTTATTCATCCATTCATTCTTGAAAAAAAGAGAAAGCATTCACTCACTTATTATTCTACTTTTCCTTGCTTTTGCTTCCACTCTTTACTTGGTTTTTCAGGCTGACCTAATCGTTTGACTAGAGTTCTGCGATTAGGGCTGCACGGTCTCATTAGTAGAGTCTAGCCCCGTGACCATATACTTATAATTATTTATATGTATAGAAATATTATAATACAAATTATTAGTTTTCAATTTTATTATAATTGTGTCTGAAGTGATATAATTGATCGTGTAATTAATATCTCATTAATAGAATTACTAATATTTTGATTCCGTAAATATTATAAAAGCAACATATTTTTAACTAGTGGTGTGCATTTTGAATATCAGATCGGATCTGAAATTTTCAGATCAATAAATTAACAATATGTATCCGATCCGAAAAAATTGAATAATCAACTTTTTGGATATTTGATTTTCAAATCGGATATTCGAATATGAGTATCAGCACTTATAACTTGATTTAAGTAATTATTTTGAATTTGACACTCATATCCATTAAAATTTTGAATTTTAGAATGTAACAAGCAACAAATTATTGAATATAACAAAATTTGCATTCATGAAAATTTTAATTTTCATATATATAAGTAAAAATTTTCAAATTTTTAGATTTTTAAATTTCCGATCCAAATGTCAAATAACTATCTGTATCTTATATAAAATTTTTAAATATTCAATCTAGATTATCCAAAAAATAAAAAAATAGATAGAATATCAAAATTTTCAAAACGGATCAAATTTTTTTCACACCCCTGTTTTTAATATGGATTGATCAGTTATGACTTACAAGTAAATTATTGTGGTTGTATGACTAACTCTTTAAGAATATTTTTATTAATAATTTATTTGAATTTTATATTTTACCTTTTAGTTTAACTGTTAAACAACATTTTAGTTTTAAAATTTTGACATAAATAATATTATACCACGCCAAAGAAGCTATCATTAACATCAATAACAATTTGAATTAACTAATGATATTACAAAATTATATGATCAAATTAAAATAAAAAAAAAATCAAACTTATATTTGAACATAATATGCAGCAATGCATGATTGAAAAAGTACACCAGAACCTAAAAAGGAGCAAATACATGATATGGATCAAGATGAACAGAACAATACAAGTTTTGAAACTGAGCAAATAACACAATTTGAACATTCCAAAACGTGCTTGCAAACATCACAAGACAAAAATCAAACATCATCTTGCAACACAAAAACGAGAATCGACAACTGAAATTGTTAAATTAACTCTCCGTAAAAGATCAAACATTCTTGTATTCTCCTATCACCAAAACACCATGTTTTCTTTGTAAAGAACACCCTTGGGAATTTTATTTTGATTTCTCTATGCCTTGCTTGCTAAACTTTTAATCTTTGCTATGGCTGACCAGTGAATTCCAAAGACTAGTTCACCTTAGTTTCGATTTGTTAAACTTTCAGGGGAAAACTACTATAGGCAATAATAGGATAAAATTCTTATGTTCTGTCCCTCACGTGTTAAACAAAAAGCAGGTGAATATAGATGTATCAAATATATCCTATTGGAAGAATTTTGTTCTTGATTATACAACAACAATGTTAAATAGCATTTTTTTTTTTTTTGGTTTATTCCTGCTTCTCAGCATATTTTGATTGTACAAGTGTTGATTTTTTCTATGGCTGGTTAGATCTATGTTATAAGGGCTCGACAGTTATGACAACTTTTGACATTCACTTTAAAATCCAAGTGACATACCCATTACCCAAACGAATAGTTAATTATACAAGAAGTTAGGGATTCATATGTTAGGATAAAAAGAGAAGTCCATGTAATATAAATAAACTTAAAAATTGATAGTGATCAGAAAAGGAAACAAAAAAATTTCTCACTCAGTTACCTAAAAGCTTGAGAAAACGAAAAAGAAAAGTGAAAGTGAATATAAAAGGATGTGATAAAATTTTACAAAGTATGGTCTACCACAAGTAAGAAGAAACATGATGCTGGTAACAAAAGAACTTTCTTTAACGGTAGTGCATTACCAATTTTGTTACCAAGGCAATACATCTTGTCATAACAATTTTAGTTTGGTAGTGGCACAAAACTTCAATATTCAAAGCCCTTATTCAAGCTACGAAACCCTAAGGAAATCATTCAGAATCCAATAAACAGAAATTGATTATAACGACAATAATCACAATCAAGCAATCAATCTTGACACGAATCATACAGCCCTAAATAGATTTTACAAATTATGGTCTAGCACAAGTAAGAAGAAACATTTCACATTAACAAAAAGAACTTTCTTTTACAGTATAGTGCCATTACAAATGTTTTACAAAAGCAACACATATCAGCATAAAAAATTGAGATCAGTAGTGGTTAATGAATTCAAGCCAACCCTGAGGAAACCCTTCCTTAAAGCCAACCAAGGATCTACTCCACAAAATATTTCCGTAAGATAAATATTCAATTTTCAAAGCCCTTTTTTCAAACTAGGAAACCTTGAGGAAAACAATCGGACACCCAATAAACAGAATCAACTAAATCAATAATTTTCGCAGTCAGGCAGTCAATCTCAACAAGAATCGTGCAGACCCAATTGGATTAATCAGACAAAAACCCAAAACCCCAAATTCAACCACTTCAAAAATGCAATTAAAAATATTAAGATCGCAAGGATAAATCGATAAATGAAAGAGCAAGCTATAAAATTAAAAAAGAGATGGAAAAAGGGAAGAATACAAATTCTCGAACAATGCCCTTGTAGACAAGGACTGGGAGAGCGATGCCGAAAATGCCGACGAGAGCAAAGTTGCGGCGAGTCCAGCAGAAGTTGTGCTCCAGATTCTCTCTTGCGGAGCTCCAATCCTCAATGAATCTGTTTTTGTTTGCCTTCATACCTCCTCCCATCTTTTCTCTTGTTCTCTGCTGTAGAATACTTCAGATTCTCTTCTCTAGTGAACCTTCGACGCTATTTATGATCGACTCAGTTCCAGCGGACTGATTGGCTGCATTCCTTATCCTATTCCCACTCTCTACCCTCATTTTTAATCAGGAAAAAAAAACTCAAAAATACTTCAAATTCTCCTCTCTAGTGAACCTTCTGTCATCACTCATTTTTGTTCGGATTGTGAATATTAAATAACTATTATATATGTGTTTGTATGTGTGTATTAATGCCTAAACGTACGTGTGGCAATATGTATAATTAAACGTAAGTATGAGTGTGTGCGTATTATGTGTGAATGTATAGGAATATGTGTTTTTATATATATGTGGGTATATGTATGATACAATTTATATGTAAGGGTATGTTGCCATTATTAACATTAATTATGGTCTATAATGTATGTGCATGTATATATGCGCATGAATATTTGTGTATGTGAGTGTTAATATTTTTTTGTTTACGTATGAGTATGTAATGACATATGTTAGGGTAAGCATATTGTTTGAATTAATATCTTTGATAGTATTGTATGTACGTGTCTTGCATGTGTATGTATATGAATTGCTTAAATGCATGTGTTATATATTAATATTATATGTGTATTATTATTGTTATTATTTTGTTAATATGCTAATTGGGTTAGGAAGTAAAATGGAACAAATATAATACTAAAAAACCTAGTTAGTTTATTTAAATGTTTAGCCCAGTGTCTAAATATTACAAACTCAAATTTAATTGTATAAGGCCCAATCGGCCAGCCCAATCCCCTTTAATATCTAAAAACTCTAAAAACCAAGTTTGATAACCCTTCTTTTTCTTACAGTCGTCACCATCCCAACCGTTGGATCAAGATTTGATCCAACGGTCCAGATGACACCAAGATGATCCAGCTGGCGAGCGTGTAATTCACCTCGGGGCTGCTCGTCTCCCACTCACGTACGAGACCGTCCGCCTGCCCTCGAGCCACGTGTCATCATCTTGTGTTTCCTTAGAAGCCATCTGGACCGGTCTTCATGCAAATCTCAGCCGTTGGATCAGATCTGATCCAACGGCCAAGAATAGATCTGACCGAGAGACCCACCAGCTCCACCACGTGGTCGCATCACCGCTCTGACCGCTGCCGCCGTACACTTCCCCTCACCGGCCGTACCAATCGGACGTGCAAAAACACAAAAAAATAAGGATCATGTTAGATTTAGAAATCAAACAGGGATATCATTTAATGTTTGCTTATTATTGTAAACAAACAAAAATAAAAAATCGGGTATATATGTAATGAGATCTACCATTTGTACTCAGTCACCAGATTCAAATAAAAGAAAAAAAGCCAAAAAAAAAGTTTTAGTGGTATTTTGCTCATCCATTTTTATTTTCTTTTGCATGCAAATATTGAAAAAATAAAGATAATAAGAAGAGAAGGGAGGTTCGAAGTTTACCCTTGGTCGTCTCGTCTCTGTTTCTCTGGCAATAATCCTCATATGGCGAGCCGGTAGAGGAGGGAACGTCTTTGGTCTCGGTTCACAAAGAGTTTTAAAAATGTTTTTTTAGGTTCGTTTTTTTAGATCTAGGAAAAAAGGGGGATCCAAGGTTGGGGTTGAGTTTTGGTTGAAGAGAGGGTTGTTTTGGTGTGGTTTAAGACCTTGCCGGCGCTGGCAAGCGGCGGGCGGCGGAAGCTCGCCGATATTTGGAAAGGATGGTGGCCGGGGAAGTTTTTCGGGAAAATGGTTTGAACATTTTGGAGGATTTGGGGTTATTAAAAAATAAGTTGAAAAAAATGAGAAAGGGCTTAATTGTTGGCTGATGGGTGTAATTTATAGGTTGGTTTTATTTTAAAAAATGATTTAATAACTTCATAAGGACCTCCGTGTTTCTGGGTTTTTTTTTTAAAATGAGCCTGCCCTTTGGTTTAATTGCAACCCCAGTCCCTCACTCTTCTTAATATCTTCCAATTTGGTCCTGAAATTAAACTGAATCAGATTTTAAATGTCATAATTACCTTCAAAGTCCTTCTGTGTTTCTGTTTTTTTCAGTCTGAGCGTGCCCCTTGATTTTATTACAATATTAGTCCTTGCAAGTTTATTTCAGTTTGTATTTAAATCCCTAAATGTGTCTTTTATTCATTTAAATTTTGTTTTCTGACTTTGTTTTTAGTTCATTTCAATCGCCATTGTGATTTAAATATTTATGTTTTTTTACATTGCTCTCTAGTGATTACTTGTTATTTTTGCTTTATGTTTTTACATATGTTTTTTCGTGATATCATGCTTTTGTGATTTAATTTATTTTGTTTATATTTTATACGTGCATATTTTTATACGCTATGGTTAATTTAATTTGCTTATTAATGTCCATGTTAGCATGTTTTTTTTGTTTGTTCATTTTGTACATTTTGATACATGTTAGCTAATGGCATGTTTAGTCATGTTTTTACGTCCATTTCGTTCTTTTATATATATATATATGTGTGTGTGTGTGTGTGTGTGTCGTCTTTGTCATGTTTTTTATTTTAAATTGTGTCATATGTTGAGTATTAGTTTTTTGTTAACATTTTGCTTTGATTTGTTAGTTTAGTACCATATTACATGTATGCCATGCATATGTTGCATTATGTTCTTTATATTTTGAGATGTATGTATGTGACTAATTAATTTTTGAAGTCTTGTTTTTTTCTTCTTTTTTAAATGTTTTCGTTTATACCTTGTTTTTTATTATTATGATATGTCATGTTTTTGTTCATGTTTTTTTTTGTTTAATATTGTAATATTCATGTTTTTTACCATGTCAATATGAATGTTTAATATTTTGTTTTTTAAGATTGTATAACGGATATATTAATTGTTAATGCGGTGCCCTTTTATTCGAGCGTAAACGTGGCCAGCATCAAACAAAGTGATGGTGGTCTGTCAGTTTACTCTCGAATAAGGGGACCGTTAAAATTTACTTGCACTTATAACCGAGTTTTAATTTAATCATCACTTTAATTCGGAAAGTTTAATATTAATAAAGCAGTAATTATTAAAGTACCAATTTTGGGCGGTGTGGGGGGTGTTAATCTTTCCCCAACCGTAACCAACTCCCGAACCCAACAGTTTTCAAATCTCTGGTTTTACGGTGTACGGTCTACCTTAGTGGTCGGTGGCGACTCTATTTTTAGAATTAAAATATGGTTTTTCTAAAACCCCACAGAATAAATACCTTTAAATGCCCGAAAGACCCCAAGCACCATTAAAACCCTGTTTTAGCAAAACAAACAGTAAAAAGATCGCTACAGATGGCGACTCCGCTGGGGACATCTTTTGTTTTTCAAAAACAAATGAGAGTCAAGCTTTTTAAATAATTACCGCTTTATGAATATCGGGAGTTTAGGATTAAAGTGACTATTAAATTAATATTCGGTTATAATTGTGCGTTTATTTTAACGTATTTAAAATTTGGCATATAAACCCGTCCCTTTTATGTGGGGGGAAAGCGCTAGTGCTTTCGTGAGGATACCATTCCTCCGTATGGGCCTAGCAAAGTACCTTCGGGGCTCGAGTACCTTATGCTTTCATGAGGATATCGTTCCTTCGTATGGGCATAAGCGAATGGGTCCCCCTAAATTGAACCCGGTTGAAAGGAGCCTATAATGGGTGATGATCGGGGGCCTTGCTACCCTTAGTAGGGGACAACAAGGAAAATTCGGGTACCTTCTAGCACCAACACTGCATGTAGAGAACATAAAAAACCCACCCTTTTAGAGCCATGCGGATAACCCAAGTGTTTTAGACGGGATGTAAATAGGGTTGTTTTGTTTGTTTATTTTATTTAATTTACCCTTTACTTATTTATTTATTTATTTTATCTGGTACTAACTCATTTCCTCTTTGTTTTGTTTTTGCATATATCATCGCATTCACATTACATAGGGTATTGATTCCCGAGTGGTTTCTCCCATAATAGAGATTGTTCATGATGGACCAGGGTTCTCTGACCTGACGATAGGGGGTTCAGTTCTAGAGTTCTATCTCGAGGCTAGATCGGGGATAGTAGAAGAAGGATCATTTAGAGACTTCAGGTCAGATTCGACAAGCAATGTCAGTCCTGGTAACGAGCGAGGGGGAGTACAAGAGTTAAAGAAGCAAATGGCCGAGATGATGAACCAGATAAACGCTATAATGAAAGGTAAGAAGCATGTCGAACTCGGAGAAGAATCGATCAAGGATCAGAATGTAGAACATGGTCAGAATGACAAGATAGACAACACCGTTAAATACGACAGGTTGAATCCTTTTGTGATCAATCTCAAGAAACAGACAGGTGGCATATCTGAGGCAAATATCCAGGAAATAGAGGCAAGACTAGGAGAAACTCGAGAATTAAATGACGTAAATATGCATTGCCCTATACCTATGAGATACACCGAGTTACTTTCGTTGCTCATTGAAAGGAATCTTATCATACCGGTGAAGTCTGTACCAAAAAGACCTCATTATCCGAAGGGTTACAACAGTCGTATCTGGTGCAGCTACCACATAGGGGTTCGGGTCATCACACTGAGAACCGCGGGACCCTAAAGAGTAGAGTTCAAGAGATTTTTGGGTTTCGAGGATAGACAACCCCGATTCTACAATGAGCCAGCCATTGTCTGAGGGGCAAAGTCGAGGAAGGGTCAATACCCAGTCCAAGGTTCAGGTAACATAGAAGAGGGTCACTCAAGTGAGACAAATTCATGAGTCGAGAGTAAAAGTATCTCAGAAGATAAACTTGCATTCGAGTACGGCCAACTCAAGCAAGAGAGGTATGATCTGAGCAAAAAGTCAAAAAGTATACAAGATGAGTACCAGAAGTTGCACTTTGAATTCAAGAATGCCAGGCTGGGTGACACCTCTGAAGAATGGGTTAATGGCATGATTCAGCTGAAGAAAATTTAGAATGTTGGAAGTAGAAATGCAAGACTAGTAAAAATAAAGCAAGATCATTGTCACAAAAGCTGAAAGAAGCTGAGAGCCAACGAGACATCCTCCAAAGAGAGTTGGAAGGCAGCTTGGCTATAGACGAGAACCTGAAATCAAGTCTGCAGCAGAAAGGGAAGGAATCTCAAGCCCTTCAAATGGAAAAACAGCACTCAAAGAACAGATAGAAAGGCTCAAGACTTCTTTACGTACTAGTGAGATCCGTGCTGAAGCGTACGAACGGGTCAGGTATGAAAGTTTCAAAGAAGTAACTGTCAAGCTACAAAAGGCCGAGCAGAAAATACAGGAGAAAGACCAAGAAATGAAGATTGTTATGACTCAAGCGCGACAAGTGGCCCAATAGGTAGTAGATTTAGCTGATGCAACAACGCCAATAAGCCAGAATATGGATCCGCATTGGACCGCGAAGGAAAGTTGACGAGACTATTGAATGAGGTCAGGAAATTAGGTGCTAGAGCTCACCGCTATCTGTAAAATCCTAATACCTGATGCAATGAAAGCTTTTGGTCTGAATGAAAGATGTTCTATGGGGACAAATCACTTGCGAAATCAATACCTTATTGCATTCATGCATTGCATTTATATTACATCCTTTGCAATGTTTAATGATTTTATCATTGTATGGCACTTCATCATTTAATTTTTGGGGTTCGATGCAGAACGGTTTGAGAAAATAGAACGAACTAAGGAGTCGAGGCTTGACCTGCTAGAAGAAAGAATTGAGAAGGAGCTAAAGAAGAAAGAAAAAATAGATGTTTTCAATACGAGGGAACTCTGCCTAATCCCTGATTTGGTCATTCCTCCGGATTTCAAGATTCCCAAATTTGTGCAGTATGACAGAACTAGCTGTCTGAAGGTTTACTTGACCATGTTTTACAGGAAAATGGAAGGATACATGAAGAATGAAGAATTGTTGATCCATTACTTCCACTATAGCCTGACGGGACCTGCAGTAGTGTGGTATAACCGTTTGAACAGAAACCAAGTTCGGTCATGGGGTGACCTTGCTAGTGCCTTCTTGAGCCAATACAGATATGCTTTAAACTTAGCGCCATGTCGTCAGTTTCTTCATAACGAGAAAATGAGACCAAATGAAAGCTTCAGGGAATACGCACTAAGGTGGTGATGTTCGGCAACCCAAGTCCAGCTTTCTATAGAAGGAGAAGAGTTGACTCCCCTATTCCATGCAACACTTTTGTCTCCTTTCTTCGATAAGATGTTGGAAAGATCAAGAAGCAGATTCGAGGATTTTATGACGATTGAAGAGAAAGAATACTCGATCCAAAAAAGGAAAATTAAGGTCTAAGGATCAAACTGAAGAGAAGACAGATGAAGACAAAGAAGTAAATGAGTGTCACCTCTAAGGTTTTCATGGCCGTAAAAAAAAGACAGACTGACATTTCGAGATCATCAAGGAAAATTCTTCGGACGAGTGCAAATTTGGAAGTGTTCGGAGTATCCATTTTAGACATGGCCTCATTTGGTAGAAAGTCGTTATCTCGCTCCCAGACCGATGAAGATTACACCTGATCCATTTGCCCATAGCTTCGACTCGATTAGCATATGTGAATTCCATATAGGGGCACCAGAGCATCCCACTAGAAAGTGTAGACCTTTACTGGAGGAGATCAAGAAGCTGATCAATAATGGGACCTTGACACAAGAATTGATCTAGCAATGGAAAACCAAGGATGGGGGGCAAGTTTACATAGTGCTAAGAAAACCAGAGATGTCTCTGCATTAAAAGACTTTCTTGAAGTAATACAAGGAATCAACTTTACTACCTGTGGCCCACATGTGGTAAAGATCTTTTGTGAAGGGGCATGCGTCATGTTTGTTGATTTTCATTCCAATGAAGAACCCATTTCGCTTAACATACAATGTTCTTGAAAGCACATAAATGTGTATCTTTTCTTGCCGTTGTAGGACACTGGATATCAATTGCAAGATGTGACCTTATTTGGAGGTTGTGATAACAATGAGGTGTGATCTTCCCAACAGACTCTGGTCGGCAAAGCAAGACTACTACTCTTTCGATGACGTTCAAGGACGAAAAAGCTCCAAATGTTAACCATGTAGAGTTGCTTGAAATTGAAACTCTAAGCGTAATCTTCTATACACTAAAGAGTTAACAGTCAAAACATGACACATGTGTATGGAATAAAAGAAAATAACAATATTAGGTGGACTAAATAAAAAGCACTCCTATGTTCGAAGCCTGGTAATAGGTTTATTCGGATAAGAGTGTGGAAGTTTTGGGGCACTCCGCTGAAGCAATAAAGTTGTAATACACCATCCAAGTCAAGAAACCTTAGCTTCATGAGTGATGGTAATATTTTCAAATCGTGACTATGCCGAGTAACTTGGGGTAATGTTGTTTGCTCCATCGTTGTCTTCAAGACAAAGGACTGTGACGAGTTGATTTCCTCAAAAATAATGATAAACACATGAAAAAAAGAAAAAAAAAAAAGAAAAAAAAGAAAGAAAGAAAGAAGAGAAAAATGAACAAAAGCATAAGTATAATTAAAAACACACACGGCCATCTAGAATTTTATTCTTAGAATGATATTTCTGTGCTCGAGCGGTCAAACAAGTCAACCCTTTTTAGGGCAAAGCAAATAATGAGAATTGAGAAAGAGTAGTATTCTGCAGCAACGCGGTAATCATGAGGATGAACTGAGTCATCTGGGAAGACTCCACAGCCTTGAATCGCTGCAACATTCAAAATCCTTATGGACTCAAGCTATGCTTGAAAGGATCGCTGAACGGTTGAATCTAATATGCTCTTGCACTTGATATACAGAGCTCCTATTATGTTGTTATACTAAGATACTGATTTCAAGATCCTGTACGTTAACCTAAATAACACTCTTTAGTGGAATACCAATCAACAAATTGACAATTTAAAGCAACACAAGTTTCCATGTACTGCTTCATAGATAAGATCCAGAACACAAGGTTGCGGATATTATTGGGCACCTAACCAGAGAAAAGACCCCTCAATGTATAAGATAAAGATGATGACAAGAATATATGTGTCAAACAGCTCAATAGCAGAAAGCGGGTTTCAGCTATGATGCCTTGGTTGGTTCAAGGAAATGAAGAACGAACTGGGACGAAAATGAGGTTGCAAAATATAGGGAAAGGTAAAAGATAAACATTGATTCTCTAGAGAGTTAGAACATTGGGATCGAGAGATGGTTCCCGTCAAGAAGCAGCAAGAAGATTGAATTTAGAAATTAAGTTCAGAGCATGAAATTATTTTGCTCGCCCTGATGATGAAACTGACAAATACTCCAAATGTTGGGTCAAAGAATTGGAAGATAGCTGAACTCATGATTGAGTGGGGCAAGGCAGAACGTGACGAATGGTAAGAATCCCTACACAATAATGATATAGAGATTATAATAAGCTTATTCTTGAAGTGGGTAGAGGCCCCGAAGAAGAAAGACAGTTGCTTGTGCAAGAGAGCAAGAATGGATATTCAATTTATAAAGGAAAGATTGATGAAAATGAAGATCAAAACCGAGCTTATTGCAAAAAGAAAGCAAATGGAGAAATCTGGAGAATGACTTTTTAGGGCATAGGATTTTTAAAACATATTTAAAAGAGAGAGAGGGAGAAAAGAGAAGAGAGGGGGAGAAGAGTAAAAAATAGAGAGAAAAGAAGAAAAAGAAAGAAAAAAAGAGATAAGGAAAAAGAGAAAATGAAAAGAGAGAAGAAAAGAGAGAGAAAGAGAGAGAAATGAAATAAAGAAAAAAAAGAAAAAAAAAAGCATTATATTGCATGCATCATATAGATAGAGGCATGTCAATTTTTGTTTGTTTTAGACAGGTATTTGGAGAACTATCAAAGAACTTTAAGAAGTAGATTTTATTAAAGAAAGAAAGATAAGGTAGCCATAGTAGCGTGAAGCCAGATATTAAGTCCTTTGAGCCATCAGTAAGTTCTTCAGGCATGATGATAATACCTTCAGGCCACCAGTAAGTCTTTCGAGCATGGTGATAAGTCCTTCGGGCCATCAATAAGACCTTCGGGCATGATGACTCAGCTATAGTAGCGTGAGGCCAAACGACGGTAGCCATAGTAGCGTGAAGCCAAATATTAAGTCCTTTGGGCCATTAGTAAGTCTTTCGGACATGATGATAAGACCTTTGGGCCATCAGTAAGTCTTTAGAGCATGGTGATAAGTCTTTCGGGCCATAAATAAGACCTTCGGGCATGATGAGGTAGCTATAGTATCGTGAGGCTAGATGATGGTAGCCATAGTAGCGTAAAGCCAGATATTAAGTCCTTCGGGCCATCAGTAAGTCCTTCGGGTATGATGATAAGACCTTCGGGCCACCAGTAAGTCTTTCGAGCATAATGATAAGTCCTTCGGGCCATCAATAAGACCTTCAGGCATAATGAGGCAGCCATAGTAGCGTGAGGCCAGACGACGATAGACATAGTAGCGTGAAGCCAGATATTAAGTTCTTTGGGCCATCAGTAAGTCATTCGGGCATGATGATAAGATCTTCGGGCCACCAGTAAGTCTTTCAAGCATGGTGATAAGTTCTTCGGGCCATCAATAAGACTTTCAGGCATGATGAGGCAGCCATAGTAGCGTGAGGCCAGATGACGGTAGCCATAGTAGCGTAAAGCCAAATATTAAGTCTTTCAGGCCATTAGTAAGTCATTCGGGCCATCGATAAGTCTTTCGGGCATGATGTCAAGCTTTCTTTTGAATATCGGGACAAGTATTAATCGGGGCATTGAAGAGATTAAAGCTTGAATACAGGGCCGAGAAAGAGCTGAAAGTTCCAGAAGAACCCGTGATTCCAGAGCCGAGGACAGGAAAGTAGGACAAAAATGAGTGTTTTTTGGTCTTTGCTTTGTTGACGTTTCACAAGAACAAGCAAAGAAGGGCAGTTGTCATCAATCATTTTTGTCTTGGTTGTGAATATTATAATAACTATTATATATGTGTTCGTATGTGTGTATTAATGCCTATACGCACGTATGGCAATATGTATAGTTAAACGTAAGTATGAGTGTGTGCGCATTATGTGTGAATGTATAGGAATATGTGTTTTTATATATATATGGGTATATGTATGATACAAGTTATATATAAGGGTATGTTGGCATTATTAACAATACTTATGGTCTATAATGTATGTGCATGTATATATGTGCATGAATATTTGTGTATGTGAGTGTTAATATTTTTTGTTTACGTATGAGTATGTAATGACATATGTTAGGGTAAGCATATTGTTTGTATTAATATCTTTGATAGTATTGTATGTACGTGTCTTGCATGTGTATGTATATGAATTGCTTAAATGCATGTGTTATATATTAATATTATATGTGTATTATTATTGTTATTATTTTGTTAATATGCTAATTGGTTTAGGAGGTAAAATGGAACAAATATAATACTAAAAACCCCAATTAGTTTATTTAAATGTTCAGCCCAATGTCCAAATATTACAAACCCAAATTTAATTAGATAAGGCCTAACCGGCCAACCCAATCCCCTTTAATATCTAAAAACCCTAAAAACCAAGTTTGATAACCCTTCTTTTCCTTGTAGCCGTCGCCCTCCCAACCGTTGGATCAAGATTTGATCCAACGGTCCAAATGACACCAAGATGATCCAGTTGGTGCGCGTGTTGCACGCGCGAGACCGTCTGCCTACCCTCGAGCCACATGTCATCATCTCGTCTTTCCTCAGAAGCCATCTGGACCGTTGACCTTTATGCAAATCACAGCCTTTGGATCAGATCTGATCCAACGGCTAAAAATAGATCTAATTGAGAGACCCACTAGCTCCACCACGTGGCTACATCACCGCTCCGACCGATGTCGCCGTACACTTTCCCTCACCGACCGTACCAACCGGATGTGCAAAAACACAAAAAATAAGGAACATGTCAGATTCAAAAATCAAATAGGGATTTAATGTTTGCTTATTATTGTAAACAAACAAAAATAAAAAACTTGGTATATATGTAATGAGATCTACCATTTGTACTCAGTCACCAGATTCAAATAAAAGAAAAAAAAGGCAAAAAAAAACAAAGTTTCAGTGGTATTTTGCTCATCCCTTTTTATTTTCTTTTGCATGCAAATATTGAAAAAATAAAGATAATAAGAAGATAAGGGAGGTTCGAAGTTTACCCTTGGTCGTCCCGTCTCTCTTTCTCCGGCGATAATCTTCATATGGTGAGCCGGTAGAGCAGGGAACGTCTTTGGTCTCGGTTCACAAAGGGTTTTAAAAATGTTTTTTTAGGTTCAATTTTTTTAAATCTAGGAAAAAAGGGGGATCCAAGGTTGGGGTTGAAGAGAGGGTTTTTTTGGGGTGGTTTGAGACCTTGTCGACGGCGGCCAGAGAAAGCTCGCCGGTTTCTGGAAAGGATGGTGGCCGGGGAAGTTTTTCAGGAAAATGGTTTGAACATTTGGGAGGATTTGGGGTTATTAAAAAAAAGTTGAAAAAAATGAGAATGGGCTTAATTGTTGGCTGATGGGTGTAATTTATAGGTTGGTTTTATTTTAAAAATGGTGTAATAACTTCACAAGGACCTCTATGTTTCTGGTTTTTCTAAAACGAGCCTGCCCCTTGGTTTAATTGCAACCCCAGTCCCCCACTCTTCTTAAACTCTTCCAATTTGGTCCCAAAATTAAACTGAATCATATTTTAAATGGCATAATTACCTTCAAATTCCTTCCGTGTTTCTTTTTTTTAGTCTGAGCGTGCCCCTTGGTTTTATTTTAATATTAGTCCTTGCAAGTTTATTTCAGTTTGTATTTAAATCCCTAAATGTGTCTTTTATTCATTTAAATTTTGTTTTCTGACTTTGTTTTTAGTTCATTCTAGTCCCCATTGTGATTTAAATATTTATGATTTTTTACATTGCTCTCTAGTGATTACATGTTATTTTTTATCTATGTTTTTACATATGTTTTTTCGTGACATCATGCTTTTGTGATTTAATTTATTTTGTTTGTATTTTATACGTGCATATTTTTATACGCTATGGTTAATTTAATTTGCTTATTCATGTCCATGTTAGCATGCTTTTTTTGGTTGTTCATTTTGTACATTATGATACATTTTAGCTAATGGCATGTTTAGTCATGTTTTTACGTCCATTTCGTTCTTTTATTTATATATATGTGTGTGTGTCGTCTTTGTCATGTTTTTTATTTTAAATTGTATCATATGTTGAGTATTATTTTTTTTAACATTTTTATTTGATTTGTTAGTTTAGTACCATATTACATGTATGCCATGCATATGTTGCATTATGTTCTTTATACTTTGAGATGTATGTATGTGACTAATTAATTTTTGAAGTATTGATTTTTTTCTTTTTTACATGTTTAAGTTTATACCTTGTTTTTTATTATTATGATATGTCATGTCTTTGTTCATGTTTATTTTTTTTAATATTGTAATATTCATGTTTTTTACCATGTCAATATGAATGTTTAATATTTTGTTTTTTAAGATTGCATAACAGATATATTAATTATCAATGCGGTGCCCTTTTATTCGAGCGTAAACGTGGCCAGTATCAAACGCAGTGATGTGGTCTATCAGTTTACTCTCGAATAACGGGGCCCTTAAAATTTACTCGCACTTATAACTGAGTTTTAATTTAACCATCACTTTAATCCAGAAAGTTTAATATTAATAAAGCGGTAATTATTAAAGTACCAATTTTGGGCGGTGTGGGGGTGCTAATCCTTCTCCATCCGTAACCGACTCCCGAACCCAACAGTTTTCAAATATCTGGTTTTACGGTGTCCAGCCTACCTTAGTGGCCGGTGGGGACTCCACTTTTAGAATTAAAATACGGTTTTCTAAAACCCCACTGAATAAATACTTTTAAATGCCCGAAAGACCCCAAGCACCATTAAAACCCTGTTTTAGCGAAACGAACAGTAAAAAGATCGCTACACCTTCTACTTTGGCTTAACATTCAAGTAAGTGCTTAAACTATACTATTTTTTTTTAAAAATAGGTGCCTAAACTATTTTTAAGTTAAATAAATGCCTAATGTTTTCTTTCGTGGGCCATTTAAAGTTTTTCATCAATGGTCGTTAAAAAATTCTATCATCTAATCAGAACATGATACGCGGTCTGTTTTTTCATATTTTTAATTTCTAAATTTCTTTTAAAATATGAATTTATTTAAAATTTTCAAACTTTTAATTTCTTTCAATCAAACCCCTAAATCACATCGTCATCACCATCTGGCATCCCAAAAAGTCGGTGGTTCACCGTTCACCATCCAAAGTATCGTGTACCTCACCGTTCGACATCCGTCATCCTCTATCCATCGGTGGGAACCCAATCGGTCTATTTTTCTTCATTGTTGGGTGTTCGTCGATGGTATAATTGACGGTTCATTCGTCAGGTTTTGACGACGAGATGATAGGGTTTTCAATAGTGGGGGTCCGATGAAGACAAGGGGGTCGGTGGTGGTTGAATCGGTGATCATAGTGGAGGAATTTAGGGATATAGGTTTTGAGTTTGGGGTTTTTAGAGAAATTAAAGATTGTTGGGTTAATTAATATATTTTTATTTTTTATTTTTCTCATTTTCGGATTTTAATTTCAGAAAATGAGAAACTATGCCACACGTTCGTATTTTATTGGATAAAAAAACATACGTCACGAAAAAACTTTAAATGGATCACGGAATAAAACGTGTCAATAATTAGATTAGAATAAGTTTTAATTTAAAAATTCTAATTTAATCCTTACTATTTTAAGTATTTTTTTATCAAAAATTGTCTATTATCAGATATACTTATTGAGTTTATAATGATTTGTTTATGAAATTTATATGATTACATCATTATGATGATAATAAGTTTTAGTGTAAAATATTAAATGTGTCAAGAATTAGATTAGAATTTTTAAGTACAATGTCTAAATCTCAAACTCAATTCGAATAAGAAGGTTGACAGCATAATTTGCCTAAAGAAAAATATGTTATTATTTTGCATTTGTGAAAAAAATAGAGTTTTTTTTAATTTCGAGTTTAACTTAATTTAATTTTACTTAAATTTTCTAAACTTAATGTAAAATAAAAACTAAATTACTTGAGCTCACTTAATTTAGTTTAACTATATTCATTTATCTGTGTTAGGTGGGAAAACGATTTTAAAACCAAAGCGGATGGACGTACAACAAAACCCTATTTTGGCTGGGTCAATTGATAGCTTTTTAAAGAGCATGTATTTTCTCTAGATTTTTAGATTTAATTATCCCACATCAATGTTTATTGCATCCATTTCTGCATTTTTATGTCTATTTTCTGTATTTTGTCTAACTCAGTTTCAGTTGCTCTTATATCACATGTTTCTGCCTATTTTGTCCTGTTGTCATTGTATTTCTATTGTTCCCGAAGAGGAAGTTTCACCACTACAGTCAGCTCGACACTGTAGTGGCCAGCTGTCCAGTCTGATAAAAGATAAGGACGACCCTGCCAGCTGTATTATTTGTTATAACAGAATTGGTACAGCTTGGAGTCACGCAAAACACTTGAAGGACATGTGTCCTTTCTTTGGCAGCTTATAAAAGGACAAATTCGGGAAGAGAGATGGGGTCTTCACGCGATTTTCAATTTCTCTTATCATCTTCAACCTTCAAGCTTTTCCTTCCATTGCGGTTTAAACTCCATTTCTAGAGATCCAAGGCGAAGCAAGGCAAAAATATCCGAGGAGAAGAGGATTCAAGTGCTAGATCAAGGAGAATACTTGTTATCTTCTTAAACTCTTTTTTAGTTAGATGTTTATTGGAGATTGTTATTATATTTTGTATGTTAATGACGATGGTTTAATTTCCTAAGCTCTGTATGAACTTACTTAAATCTTATCTTTCAGTTCAATATTGTTATTAGCTTTTTCACATACTTTGATTGTTGGATCTGATTATTGTTTGCATGAAAGTGTTGAACATAGTCATTGACATTGAGAGATGCAGTGACAAGTCAAGTTAACAATTCATTACAACGAGAGTTGGATGAGGATGCAACGAAAGTTGATCCAATTATTCAAGGAGTAGTAGTCTTGACTAACAACGAGGGTTGTAGTCAATCCACATCTTTGCGTCAACAATTCAAGATTGAATGAAAGTTAGTAACTGAGCTTAATCGCTTCACTTACAAGATGATCCATCATATTTCCTTAATTGTACTCTACTTTCTGCCAAGCTGAACCGAGGATATCCAGACCTTATCTTAATATTCCTCTACTCTTCTATATTTGCTGATTTTGCTACCACAATTAATCTTATATCCATTGTTTTATTTTCTTATTACAACTACTTTTGCACTCACAATATTTCCATTTACAGAATTGCTTGTGGCAACATAATATTTTAACTGAATACTTATCCTCGTGGGATCGATATCAAACTGGAACCTCCTACTTCTATACTTGCATCAACAATATTTGCTTGCACTTATAGTGTGAAGATTTCACACTGATCAGGGATCAACAGCTAGAGACTACAGGATGGAATTCCACAGTTGACCATTCCTACGCCACAAGAAAGATTGGCGGAGCCTTTTGCGGGGGAGGATAGTAGGTTGGCTAAAAAATCTTATAGCGATGGGATGGCGAAGGGCTTGGGTGATAAGGTTGGGATTTCAGCTTTTGATGTGGGTAATATTGTGACATAAGGAATGGATGCTGAGATGAATGATGTGGATGTTGAATGTGCTCAAGTGATAACGCAAAATTCGTCTGTGATTCCAGTAGAGGGTGGGAAATCGAACAAAGACTCGTATGCGAATGTAGTATCTAACAGATTAAAGGGGACAACTAATATGGTTTCGATTCCTGATGAGTTAGACATTGAAATTTATGAGAATTATTATGTTATTGATAGAAGTGGGGAGTTTCCAACGATCAAATTCTCATATCAGGTTCACGAATGAATTGATCTGAGCATGCACAGAGCAGTTATTATGAATTTACTTGGGCGTTCAATTGGATATAAGGCATTTTTTCTCGTATCCAATCGATGTAGAATCCACAGGGCAGGTTACAGTTGGTTGACTTGGAAAAAAATACTACTTAGTGAAGTTTGAGTTAGAAGATGACTACGTAATGGTCTTAACAGGGGGACCGTGGACAATCTTTGGAAGTTATTTAATAGTTCAACCATGGAGCAGGTCATTTTCTATGGTCGAGGCTCGTCCCTCGCATGTGATTGTCTGGATTTAATTATTAGAGCTTCCATATCAGTACTGTAACGCCCTAAAATTGGGCCCAGATGTTAATTGGATTGATTAGACAGTTCGGGAGAACCGAACCAGACAATTTGAGTTAGTTTCGAGAATTAAATTCTAATTAATTGTTTTTGGTTAAAATAAAATATGAAAAAATGCTAGAAAATACTTAATTAATATTTTAAGTATTTTGGTAAATTTAATTTGAAGAAATTAAATCTGATTTTGGGACATTTTGGTTTGGTGACTAAAATGAAAAGTTTTCAAAACTGTTTGGTGACTAAATCGTAAAAGGGTCAAAACTTAGAATCTTTAAGGAACTAATTTGCCAAACTTTTTCATCAGATTTTCCCTTAATTTAGGCTATTTTAAAAAGGTTTTTTAATTGGTTTTAATAATAAAATAAATAGGATTAATAAAAAGGATTTTCATTTTCACAAAATCACTTTCTCACGTAACTAACTTTGATATTACTTTCTTAACTTTCTCAGTAGCCAAACTACCAAAATCTTTCCAAAATTTCAAAGAATCAATTTCTTTTGATTTACTACTTGATTCTTTTGATTCCTACTACAAAATCTACTTGGATTTCAACTAATCTTTGTCAATTAAAGGAGAAATCAGCAATTAGAGGTGATTTTCGTTTCTCTCCTCTAATTAAAGGTTCTTTATTGAAATTCCCAAGTTCTTGATCCTTTACAATTGATTTATGTTATTGAATTATGATTTAAACATGGATTTCATAATTAAATTGAGTTTTATGTGGAAATTACATAAACACTATTTTGGATTTATTTTGTATTGAATCTAATTGATTTAGATCCCTTTTAAGATGTGTTTTCATGTTGAAATAAGAGGTTAAGTAAAGAAATCCTGAAACTAAGAATTGCTAATTTTTTAGGTTGTATATAGTTAGATTTTAAAGTGATCTTGGTGTTGTAGAATTGCTGGAGGTATAAGAATGTTATAAGGATGATTTTGGATGTTAATTGATGCTGTTAAGATGTTAAAATCAATAGGTTTTGGTTGAGCATTGTTTAGATGAGGTTTGATGATGATTTCGGTTGTTTTAGAGAGGCGTTTGATGGTTTCTTGTGAGGCGAAGTCGTGTTTGTTGGTTGCTGGAAATTAGAGATGCATGGATGTGCATCAATCCCCTATTTTTGATTGGGTAAAACAGGGGAGTGAATCCTATAGCTTTAGAGAGGTTGCGGAAGCTTGATTCTCGCAACGGCTAGCGAGCTTTGGGTTGTCTGTGAGTGGAAACACGTTTTACTGCTTTTGAAAGGTTTTAAGATGGTTGTTGTGAGTTTAGATAAAGTTTAAAACACTTATCTAAGCTCGAAAGTAAGTATTGGTTAAGCTCTCTCTTAATTTCAGTTTTGCAAAATATAATCTCATACACATGTTTATGGCTTTGATTACTCACTATATTATGCATGTTTTAGAAATGAAAGATGTGGTAAATGATCATATATGATGATTATTGAGAATGATATATGGTTTATGAAAGTATTTTATGATTACTAAAATACATGGTTTAATGTATTTGAAATTGGATTGGTTTGATGTATATGGAAAATAGTGTAGTAATGTTGTTTTATTGAATATATTGGCAAGTGGCTGAGATTAAAATGTTATTGGATATAGTTGGCTAGACATAGGGCTTAAAGTGCACTATAATAAGTTACCTCATGTGTGTCGAGGGGTTAATTGTGTCGTATTCTTCCGCTAGTTATACATTATAACTGTTGAGGTGGGTAATTGTTCCATTTCTCCAGTTCGAGGATGTATGTGAAGTGGTCGTAGGAACCACTTGGAAAATTCGTGTATACGATGTGTTTTTATAAAATGGTTTGGTACTGGTTTTGAGTCACTTGAAAGCTAATATATGAGTTAATGTATCATGAGAAACAGATTATGTTTGTATAAGGTGGTTTATACATGAGATGCTCTTTAAGCTTGCTATAGAGATTTTGGCATATGAAACTTAAATTGTGGTTTGAGATAGAATCCATGATACATGTGCTGCAAATGATTTAAATGTGCATATTTGGGCTGATTTGAGAAGCATGAGATGATTTCAAAATGAGCATTATAAACTTGCTTTGTTATGAAATGGTTTTAAATGCATTTATGAGTGTTTTTGCGATTCCCTCACTAAGCTTATAGCTTACGCTCTCTTTTCTCATCAATACAGAGAAATAGACTATTTTCGGACAGCAAGTACGCAAGAGGAGATCCAAGGGTTGAGACATTTTCAAAGTATGGATTTATAAATGCTATGTAGTAATAAGAGGCAATGCGACCAAGTTTTATTTGGGAGGTTATTTTGGGTACTCCCTTTTTTGTACAAGTTATGTCTGATGTTTTGGACTTGTATGGTGCTTAATGTTTGGTTTTGAGGGTTTGGGAAACAATATGCATGCTTGGGTAGAAATCATGCCTATAGGGGTTTGCTTTGGACATGTCATATTGTGTGTGATCTTCTATCATGCTGTTATATTTGAGGAATTGATGTTTATGAAGTTGTATGATGATTAGATGTTGTTTGGAGTGAGTTAGATTGAGCCAAAGTGTCATATGTTGGACCAAAAGGTCATTATAGGTCTTACCGTACATGTACGGGTCCTCAGGGATCGGTACGTGAGGACCTAATTTGGCTCAATCTGGGCAAAATTTCCTGGGCGTACCGATATGCCTAGTAACCGCATCGGTACGCGTAGCTGAAAATTAGGCATGGTGATGGTACACGGGCAGCCGTATCGGTACGCCCTTTAGCCACTTAAATCCATATTTTTGGAAAACACATACTTGTATTGGTACGCCTGAGGACCGTACCGATACGCCTTTACATTTTACATCCGTTGCGGTACATAATATGTTTGTACCGATACGATAGTCGTTAATTCTGTTAAGATGCTTTCTGAAGTTTGTATTCTTTTTTAATTAGTCATTGTTCTTTAATCTTGCAATTAAATGAGTTTGGATGGTTAATTTAAGTTGGAATTTAACCTGAATGTATGAAATATGACTAATTAAGGTTCGGTAAATTTAATTTCATGAAGGTCCTCTTAATTATCTAAAATTATACTTTAGTCCCTGTAACGTTAATTTGTACATTTGGGTGTCAATTCGACGCCCGATTGAGTTGTAATTTGCACCATAATCAGCATGATCACCTTAGTCCAGGTCAAGGGGGTTACATTTATTATTATCATATCCAGGTTTCGATCTTGGGACTTGTAGGTTATGGTTGTTTGATGTATTGTTTGATGATTTTTATTCACGGTGTTTGAATTTGTGAGATTATGTTCAATATGTGATATGTTTGGGTGTTTAGCTTGGGGACACATTGCCTTATTACTACTAGAGTTAAATGATATTTGTTTTTAAACAAGAGTGACTTGGATTCTTGCTACAAGCTGGTCTAATTGCATTGTTTTATTGCATTATCATGTTTTAGACACATTTTTACAAATGGGACCGAAACAAGAGCTCATATGAGGAGTATAGTAGATAGACAAGAGTAAGAGTTGCCTCCTCCTCAACCTATTCCTCAACCTATTCCTCATGTTGGTGTTTTATTGCAAGCACATGCTTTTGGTGATATAACACCGTTAATCCAAGCGATGATTGGAGCTTTCTAGGTAGCCATGGCTGGAGTGCAAGTACCTATACCGGTGCCTGTAGTTGTTAACACCGGGCTACCTTTGAAGCATTTGACAGTTTAGGTGGTACTGAGTTTAGAGGTTTGGCTCCTAAAGTAACCGAAGAGTGGTTTGCTAGCACGGGAATGACCCTTGGTCAGATGGAGTGTACAGATATTCGTAAGTTGTGTTGCATAGTGTCATTACTTCAGGGTGATGCCTACAGTTGGTGGATGACTACTATCGTGGGTATGGCACCTGCAGACGTGACATGGGAATTCTTTTGTGTTGCCTTCTAGAAGAAGTATCTGGGGTCTCGTTATCAAGATGAGAAGAAAAGGGAGTTCATGGCTTTAGAGTAGGGGAACATGTCTGTTTTGAGTCACTTGAAAGCCAATATATGCGTTAATGTGTCATGAGAAACGAATTGTGTTTGTATAAGGTGGCTTATACATGAGATGCTCTTTAAGCTTGCTATAGAGATTTTGGTATATGAAGCTTAAATTGAGGTTTGAGATAGAATCCATGATACATGTGTTGCAAATGATTTAAATGTGCATATTTAGGCTGATTTGAGAAGCATGAGATGATTTCAGAATGAGCATTTTAAACTTGTTTTGTTATGAAATGCTTTTAAATGCATTGATGAGTGTTTTTACGATTCCCTCACTAAGCTTATAGCTTGCGCTCTCTTTTCTCATCAATGTAGAGAAATAGACTCTTTTCGGACAACAAGTACGCAAAAGGAGATCCAAGGGTTGAGACATTTTCAAAGTATGGTTTTATAAATACTATGTAGTAATAAGAAGAAATGTGACCAAGTTGTATTTGGGAGGTTATTTTTGGGTACTCCCTGTTTGTACAAGTTATGTCTGATGTTTTGGACTTGTATGATGCTTAATGTTTGGTTTTGAGGGGTTGGGAAATAATATGCATGCTTGGGTAGAAATCATGCCTATAAGGGTTTGCTTTGGACATGCCATGTTGTGTGTGATCTTCTATCATGCTGCTATGTTTGAGGAATTGATGTTTATGAAGTTTTATGAAGATTATATGTTGTTTGGAGTGAGTTAGATTGAGCCAAAGTATCATATGTTAGACCAAAAGGTCATTACAGGTCTTACAGTACCGGTACGAGTCTTCAGGGATCGGTACGCGAGGACCTAATTCGGCTCAATATGGACAAAATTGCCTAGGCGTACCGATACGCCTGGAAACCGTATCGGTATGCGTAGCTAAAAATTAAGCCTGGTGTCGGTACACAGGCAACCATATCAGTACGTCCTTTAGCCATTAAAATTCATATTTTTAAATCACATACTCGTATCGGTACGATTGAGGTCCATACTGATACGCCTTTGAGTTTTACATCCGTTGCGATACGAAATATGTCTGTACCAGTATGATAGCCGTTAATTCTGTTAAGATGCCTTCTAAAGTTTGTATTCTTTTCAATTTAGTCCATGTTCATTAATCTTGCAATTAAATGAGTTTGGAAGGTTAATTTAAGTTAGAATTTAACCTGAATGTATGAAATATGACTAATTAAGGCTTGGTAACTTTAATTTCATGAAGGTCCTCTTAATTATTTGAAATTATGCTTTAGTCCCTATAACGTTAATTCGTTCAATTAGATGTCAATTCAACGCCCGATTGAGTTGTAATGTTCACCATAATCAATATGATCACCTTAGGACTTAAATATGCATTTAGATAAGATAAAAGAAAAAATGGACCATTTCAATGTAAATCTTATGAGTTTGTCTCAGCAAACCCTAATGTAGCTCGCTCAGTTCGATCTTGCGTCTAGACTGGGTTAAGGGGGTTACAGGTACTATTCCATGGCTTTGTTTCTTCTGATTCTTATGGTTATTGGAAGGGTTATTAAGATTGACTATAATACAATGGAAGGAGAGCGTGGCAAGTTTGCAAGATTGGCAGTTATGTTAGACTTAAATAAGTCGCTCATTCAATGTATTTGGATTGACAATTTTGTGCAAAAGCTTGAGTATGAATGATTACAACAAATATACTACAAGTGTGGTGTTTACGGACATATGAAAGAGTTTTGTGTGGTTGCTAGAGAGGTGGTGTTGCCGACAAAAATAAGGGTTGGTGATCATGGGAGGAAAGAAAATCCTAAACAGGGATTGATGATAATAGATGAGATCTATGGTCCCTGGATGATGGCTACTATGAGACAGAGTTGACCTCGAAAAGACATGATGCCTAGTAGTTCTAAACATTCTAAACGTAGAGGTACTATAGGTTTATGATTTACTATTCTTGAGTAGGAGCAAGAAGTTGTTACCCTAGTGGTTAGTGTGGAATCTCCCTCTGTGAGGGGAAAGTCAGTTGCCGTTGACAAGAGAACCTAGAGTAAAAATGGGAGTATCCGTAATGCCTTCAGATGTTCCACCTCATACAGGTTATTCATCCATTGCTGTTACAAAGAAGGCCAGACCCTTGTGTTGGCTCAGACCACGGTAGGCAATATGGAGGTTAATGTGATTCCTTAGGTGAGGGGTAGATGGTGCAGGTCCGACCTAGTGTGTTGAGTGCGAAAGCAGGTAACCATTTGGCTAATAAAAGTTCTTCTGATGCTCCTGTTGCTCGTGCAAATGACACACGTGGTAAGGGAGGTACAATTAAAACATATAAGGAGAACAATAGATGTGGGCTACAAATTAAAAAAATACAAGCTCCTGTACGCCTCCCCAACTTGTTTTGTTCGATTGGGTTCTATCGGCAATAAATAAAAATGTTGATCATACCAGCATGAAATCGGATTCTACCGCTGCTTTAGATGGCACAATAGTCAACATCCATAGTCATTCTCGATGATCTAGTGGATGCAATTGTTCGAAATGATAGAGGTGGTTTGGCCTCACAGTGAGTAGGTTTGCGCTCTTTTATCTTTTAAATGATTAATACAATTTTCTAGAATTGTCAGGGCACGAGAAGCCCTGTGTTTTGAAGGCATTTGTGAAAATTTGAACGCAGTTTTGATCCTCAGGTTATAGCGTTGATGGAAACTAATGTTAGTGGGCGAATGGCGAAGAAGGTTATTTGCAAACCGGGTTTTCTAAATTCCTTCCGCGTGGAAGCGTATAGATATAATGGCGGTATTTGGTTACTTTGGAATGATAGTGTTGAGTTGGAACTGTTACATGTCTCTAATCAATTTATCAATTGTCGCTATAGAGATATGAATACAACTGAATGGGTCTTCGTCATGGCCATGTATGCAATCCCTACTAAAGCTCTACGACGACACTTGTGAGAATCGTTGAGTCTTCATCCGGGCAATAACATACCTTGGTTGATTGGTCGGGACTTTAATGTTATCCTTAATGTTGTTGAGAGAAGTGGGGGTTATGGTAGAGGTTTTAGGGGTAGCTTCTTGTTCTTGGATTTTATTTCAACATTGGGCTGATTGGTGTCAAATATTTAGGGTCTGAATTCTCTTGAAAGAGATGATCTCTGTATCAACGACTTGACAGGCGTTTAATCATTGAAGCTTGGAATCGAAAGTTTCCTTTATCCCAAGTGTTGAATCTTGATAGAGTTGGATCTGACCATCGTCCAATTTTATTAAAGGTGCAAAAGAGTGTGTGTAGCACTTGTTGCGCGTAATAAGTGCTACCCAAATGTGCAAGTATACACGTCGCAAGTTATAGTATAAAAGATATCATCTCCACAGGGATTGGTGCCACTTCAAGAATCTAGTCTCTTGCACTGTGAAAAGTAAAAACACAAATAAAAGATTATAGGAGTTTAACTAATAACTAAACTAGAAAGCAATAAAGTAAAAGAAAAGATGAGATCAAATGAGAGAGAGATAGGCCAGGTTATCGTGAGTTGAGGTGTGATAGCCGATTGGATCGTCTTGGTAAAAGAGTGCACGGGCAACTCAGTTGCCGTGGCAACTTGCACAACGGGGTTGCCTTGGCAACTAATCGATGGTTGCCTAGGCAACTACTTGGGCGTCTGGGCAGCAACCTTCAAGGTTCGGCAGAGCATTCTTCAATGGTTTCTTCTTATCCCTAAGTCGAAACTCTAGCTACTTGTGCATGCCTTGATAATACATCCCTGCGTGAATCAAGGGTGAACAACAACCAATCTCGCGCTGCTCTTAGCCGTTGAAATCCTTAACTTATTCCTAAGCCGGATTAATCTTCACCATCAATAGATTGAATAGAGATCATATTCATTCGTTTCTTGAATATAACTCTCCCGATATTAGATAAATAGATGAAATCACGAGATCCTCTCCCAATTCACTCGAAAACAAGAATAAGAACCAAGAATGAATAAACCTTGAAATAGAAAAGTGTAAACTCTTATTACCTAAACAAAATCCAATAGTTTCTCACAACCACAAAACACAATAACCATAGCCAAGTAGATTTAGTTCATGGCTAGGTTCCAAAGAAACACAAGATAAATAATCCCTAGCACGAACCCAATCGAACAAGAAAGAAAAGGATGAAGAAGGAGGCTTGTCGAAATCCTCCTTGCCCTAGATGCTTGTCGAAAATTCTCTCCTCTTGCCCTCCTTGGACTTGTCGAAATTCCTCTCTCTTGCTCTCTCTCAATTGTCGAAATCTCCATCTTATTTATAGGTCTAGGCCAAAGTCCTTCTTTGAGGAGGAGTTTAAGTTGGAATTAAATTATCTTTAAAGAATATAATTCTTTATTATAATTGTATTCCTACTAGAACTTCTCCTATCTTCTTGGAATTTAATTCTTCTTTAATCTCTGCATGGAAATCAAATTCCTTTGGGTTTGGGCTTTGCTCTGCGTCATCTTAGGCTTGTATAGTCATCAATTTCGACTACCATATCACCTTTGCTCTTGTCGACAATTGCCATGGCAACTGGCTCGGCGTCTCCTTCATGTATTGCACTGCCAACTAGCTCGGCATATCCTTCATGTATTGCCCTGGCAACTAGCTTTAGCCTTGCTTTGGCAAGTGATCCTGCATATACACACAAAACACACCAAAGCAGCATCTTTTCCCACAAAAACTACCAAGTTATGTAATCAAGCTCAACGTTGGAAGGAAACATGGATTAATGCATGAATGGCTAATTATGCAACTAATATGAGCCTAAGTCCAACAATAATATGAGTAAAAAGGGTAAGAAAAATAGTACTTTTGAACACTTATCACACCCCCAAACTCGAACTATTGCTTGTCCTCAAGCAATGCAAACTCATAATTACCTGCCAAGACTTCAATTTTCACAAACTTAGCTTTGAACTTGATTTCAATTCTCTGAACCAGGGCACAAAGTATGATTGGCTTTTTATTTTTTGGAAAACTTCGGAGTTACTCGAAATCAAACTATAATGCTTGTGAGTGTGTGCGGAGTTGTGTGCAAGTTGATTTTTCAGATTCTATGAAAAAAAAGGTTTTCCAATTACTTCATTGGGTTCTTTTTAACATGTTTTAACTAGAGCCAGTTTTGGGCACCTCTAGTGTTTTGTTTTTAGTTTTCATAAGTTAATTTATTCGACTAGAGCCGGTTTCGGGCACCTATAGTTAAATTTTTTTAACACATACTAGAGCCAGTTTCGGGCACCTCTAGCGATAAATTTTTAGCACATGCTACAGCCAATTTCGGGCACCTCTAGCATTCATCCAATTTTTATTCTAATCCCCCAATTTGTTAATTATCAACCTAAGTTCACTAGAATTCCTTAAATCAATCAAACCACAACAGTGTTTCATCAAAATTAGCATCATAGTAAAATTCTAAGTTTTTCCATGGTTATCCTAGAATAAAAATTCTATCAATTAAGTGCATTGGCAAAGTCATCATCGGATATTCATCAAATCTAAGCAATTCTTGTTCCAATTAAAGGCATGGCAAGCAATTTGTGTATCCTAAATGTAATACTTAAGATGAATGTAACTAAATATGGTAACTACTAATAACAATCCCCCCCAACTCGAGTGAGGCATTGTCCTCAATGCATGCATAAAAATAACGAAAACTAAAGATAATAAAATAAAATAAAAAAATGCATACGAGGACTTACTCTAAGAGTTCGTCATCGTAGATGATTAGTTTCCTTTTGGTCGGTGTCTTGATTCTCTTGCTTGAACGCGATGGTTGTTTTCTTGTTGCCGGGATGTCTTTAGCTTTGGTTGTCGTGGCATCTTCAGGGTTGGTTGCCGTGGCGTTAGCTTGTGCAGACATGATGTAGGTTGCCGCGGCATCTTCTTCATTGGTTGCCGGGGCAAGGATCTCGGCAGTAAATTTCCTTAGCATAGTAGTTGTGAGTCTTGTTGTCAAAAAGAAAACAAAGAAAACCTGAAAACTAAAGATAATGAAGAAAAATAAAATATCTCCTAAAAATAAAAATGAAAATAAAAAGAAAAAGAAAATATTGAAAGGAGAGCATTCTCATGCATCTCCTAAGTTGACCACTTCTTTGTTACGTTCCACATGGGCACCATTATAGTGCTTCAATCTTTGTCCATTAACTTTGAATTCATGGTTGTCAGAGATGGACTTGATTATCACGGCACCATGGGAGAATGGTTTGACGACTTCGAATGGTCCCGACCATCTTGATTTCAGCTTTCCCGGGAAAAGTTTTAGCCGAAAATTGAATAGGAGAACTAGTTGCCCTGGCATGAATTACCGCGACAATAGTTTCTTGTCATGCCATCGCTTTGTTTTCTCCTTGTAGATTCGTGCATTGTTATAGGCGAGTGCACGGAATTCTTCTATCTCATTGAGATCCATCAAACGCTTTTGTCCGGCACTTTCCCAATCCATATTCACGGTCTTGATTGCCCAGTATGCCTTGTGTTCGATTTCCACAGGTAGATGACATGTTTTACCATAGACAAGTCAGAAGGGGGACATACCTAAGGGTGTTTTGAATGCAATACGATATGCCCAAAGTGCGTCATCTAGTCTTAATGACCAATCCTTCCTTGAGGGATTTACAACCTTCTCGAGTATACCCTTCAATTCCCGGTTGGAAATTTCTGCTTGCCCGTTGGTTTGTGGGTGATATGCTGTGGCAATCTTGTGTGATATGCCGAAGTGTTGCAATATCTTGGCAATTAGTCTGTTGTCAAAATGCTTGCCTTCATCACTGATAATTGCTCTCGGCATCCCAAACCGTGTAAATATGTTTTTCTGCAAGAATCGTTGAACGGTCTTGGAATCGTTGTTGGGAACTGCAGCTGCCTCCACCCATTTAGACACATAGTCAAAGGCAAGTAGAATGTAGAGGTTGTCGAATGAAGATGGGAAATGTCCCATAAAATCGATCCCCCACACATCGAACAATTCCACCTCGATGATGTTCTGGAGTGGCATCTCATGTCGTCTAGAGATATTGCCCGTCCTCTGGCAACGATCACATTGCTTGTAAAAGTCTTGGGCATCTTTGTACAATGTTGGCCAATACAAATCGGATTGCAAAACTTTGGCCGCGGTACGAGTTCCTCCAAAATGTCCTCCATAGGGTGAAGAATGGCATTGCCGGAGTACATTATGTTGTTCTTCTTCAGGGACACATCGGTGTATAACCTGATCTACACATTGTTTAAATAAAAGAGGCTCGTCCCAAAAGTAATGCTTAGCATCATGGCAGAACCGCTTCTTCCCTTGGTGAGTAATGTCATAAGGTAAAATACCACAAACAAGGAAATTAACTAAATCCTTGTACCAGGGAATTGCCGAGGCATGTGCTGCCGTGGCGACTGCTCCCAAAATTGCTGAGGCGTGCGCGTCAAAGGCTGCTGCGGCGTCGAGAGTTGTCGAGGCGTGTGCATCCATGGTTTCCGAGGCGTCAAGGGTTGCCGAGGCATGCACATCCATGGTTACCGAGGCAACTAAACTTTGTTCATCCAGGAATACATCGCATATCTCTAGATCCGCGTCCTCCTCCCTATTGCCTTCTTGTGTAGCATCAACATTTTGATCAGCTTCTTTTCCTGGTCGATTGACTAGCCAATTTGCCTTTTGTTGTTCCCTATAGACCGGTTCTTCATACTCCTCAGGTTCCTCTTGATCGGCAATGTAGTTTCCAAGGCAACTAAATTCCTCGTTGAAGTTAAACTCTGCTGTGGCATGAAGAAGTTGGCATTCTTCTGGATCATCGGCATGCCTTAGTGTTTGGAACACATTTAGTTTAACTTGCTGGTCATTCACCCTTATTGTGAGTTCCCCTTTTTCAACATCGATCAAGGTTCTCCCTGTTGCTAGGAATGGTCTCCCGAGAATGATGGGTGCATGCTCATCTGCTTCACAATCCAAGACAATAAAGTCAGCGGGAAAAATAAATTTATCAACTTTTACTAGTATGTCCTCGATTTTTCCCTCTGGATGCGCATAGGATCTGTCGCTTAGCTGTAGCATAACCGTTATAGGTCTTGCCTTCCCGATTCATAGTTTCTGGAAAACTAATTTAGGCATCAAGTTTATGCTAGCCCCAAGGTCGCATAGTGCTTTCCCGACATAGTGATTTCCAATAGAACAGGGTATTGTGAAACTTCCGGGATCCTTCAACTTAGGTGGCATACGATTGTGCAACATTTCCATGCATCCCTCTGTTGCGGCAACTGTTTCGAGCTCTCCTAGCCTTGTTCTCTTGGACACAATGTCTTTAAGAAACTTGGCATAGTTTGGCATTTGTTCAATTGCTTCCACCAATGGCAAGTTGATGTGGACTTGCTTTAGGATATCAAGAAACTTCTTGAATTGGTATTCTTGCTTTTGTCGCTTCAACCTTTGTGGGAATGGTGGTGGAAGTCGGATATCTTCGATCCTTTCATTGGTTTGGAACCTGATTGACGGCATTGCCGGGACATCTAGAGTTGTCGAGGCAGTATCAACTGGGGTTGCCGAGGCGTGCTTATCGCAAGTTGCCGAGGCATCTTTATCGTCGGTTGCCGAGGCATGCTTATTGCCGGTTGCCGCGGCAATTCCTGGTTCAGCATCTGAGGCTTTGCCGCTAGGTTCATCTTGATCTTTTTGTGGAGTTTTGTTTGATGAACAGGTTTGAACCTCTCTAAGTTGTTGGCCACTTCTAGTGGTGATCGCCTTACATTGCTCATGGCCAGTTCCTTTTGCGACTTCAGTATCGCTAGGTAAACCTTCTTGCGGTCTAGTATTCAGATTTTGAGCAAACTGTCCGACTTGATTTTCCAATGATTTGATTGCCGCCTCTTGATTTTGCAATCTCATCTCGGTCCTGTTAATAAAAGCATCAGTTCTTTTTATGAAATTACTATTCTCAGCCATATAAGATTCAGTTTTCATCATAAAAGCATTTAGAGAATTTTCCAAAGAACTAGATGTTGTCGGTTGTTGCTGCGGCATCTGTTGCCGTGGCATATTGTGCCGGAATCCCGATGCTTGTGCATTATGATTGTTCTGGTTTATAGCATTGTTGGGATTACTCCATGAAAAATTCGGGTGCTTCTTCCAAGCTGGATTGTATGTATTGGACATCACATTGTTGTTCCGATTGTAGTTCCCCACATAGAAGCTGGATTTCGGATTCTGCATACATTCAGAAGAATTATGGTTATCACCACATAACTCACAAAAAGAATCCATTACCTTGACTTCATCTGTGTTGTTTGGTTTTTGCATGTTCTGGACCATCTTGGTTAAACTGGCCAATTGTGCCGAAATTGAATCTGATGATCCTAGTTCATGTATTGTGGCTTGGCGTCTAACTCCTCCTCTTCTAGTAGATGGAAATTGATAATCATTCTTGGCCAGCCTGTTTAAAATTTGCATTGCTTCATCCGGTGACTTATCTAGGAGTATGCCGTTTGCCGAGGCATCTAGCATCATCCTTGTTGGTGTATTCACGGTGTTGTAAAACATTGTTACTTGAGTCCACACCGGGAATCCGTGTAGGGGGCATTTGTGTAGAAGTTCTCTATATCGCTCCCAAGCCTCGTACATGGATTCATCATTTGCCTGCCGAAAAGAAGAATGTCGTTACGAAGCTTATCAGTCAAATTTGTAGGATTAGATCTAGCAAGGAAATCACGACAAAGATCAGTCCAAGATGCTATTGATCCGGCATGAATGCTATTCAACCATGCTTTCGCCCTATCCCTCAGTGAATAGGGGAATAATCTTAATCGTAAGACATCGGGGGTAACTCCGTGTATTTTGAACGAGTTGCAAATCTCGAGGAAAGATTTCAGATGTTGCCGCGCATCTTCAGTTGCTGAGCCGCCAAATTGACCTATTGTGTTGATCATATTAAACATTACCGGTTTCAACTCAAAGTGGTCGGCTTCAATTTCAGGTGCGACAACTCCTGGATTAAGTCCGTCAAGATCTTCTTCAAGATAGTCTCGAATAGTTCTGTTTCGTGCAAGAATCACTCATCCTCCTGCTAGAACATCTTGATTTATATTGTCATCTTGATTAGCCATTGCTACTCTTATCCTTCGTCTAAGTCTTTGTAAGGTTCGTTCGATTTCTGGATCAAAGGGATATTCTGGTGAAGTTGGTCTCGCCCTGGTCATATACCAATACAAAACCAAAGTTTGTTAGCCTTTTGAATTTTAAACAAGAAAAGTAAAAAGAAAGTGCAAGAAAATAAAAACAAAGTCGCTATTGCCAATCCCCAGCAACGATGCCAAAAACTTGTTGCGCGTAATAAGTGCTATGCAAATGTGCAAGTATACACGTCGCAAGTTATAGTATAAAAGATATCGTCTCCACAGGGATTGGTGCCACTTCAAGAATCTAGTCTCTTCCACTATGAAAAGTAAAAACACAAATAAAAGATTATAGGAGTTTAACTAATAACTAAACTAGAAAGCAATAAAGTAAAAGAAAAGATGAGATCAAATGAGAGAGAGATAGGCCAGGTTATCGTGAGTTGAGGTGTGATAGCCGATTGGATCGTCTTGGTAAAAGAGTGCACGGGCAACTCAGTTGCCGTTGCAACTTGCACAACGGGGTTGCCTTGGCAACTAATCGATGGTTGCCTGGGCAACTACTTGGGCGTCTGGGCAGCAACCTTCAAGGTTCGGCAGAGCGTTCTTTAATGGTTTCTTCTTATCCCTAAGTCGAAACTCTAGCTACTTGTGCATGCCTTGATAATACATCCCTGCGTGAATCAAGGGTGAACAACAACCAATCTCGCGCTCCTCTTAGCCGTTGAAATCCTTAACTTATTCCTAAGCCGGATTAATCTTCACCATCAATAGATTGAATAAAGATCATATTCATTCGTTTCTTGAATCTAACTCTCCCGATATTAGATAAATAGATGAAATCACGAGATCCTCTCCCAATTCACTCGTAAACAAGAATAAGAACCAAGAATGAATAAACCTTGAAATAGAAAAGTGCAAACTCTTATTACCTAAACAAAATCCAATAGTTTCTCACAACCACAAAACACAATAACCACAGCCAAGTAGATTTAGTTCATGGCTAGGTTCCAAAGAATCACAAGATAAATAATCCCTAGCATGAACCCAATCGAACAAGAAAGAAAAGGATGAAGAAGGAGGCTTGTCGAAATCCTCCTTGCCTTAGATGCTTGTCGAAAATTCTCTCCTCTTGCCCTCATTGGACTTGTCGAAATTCCCCTCTCTTGCTCTCTCTTAATTGTCGAAATCTCCATCTTATTTATAGGGCTAGGCCAAAGTCCTTCTTTGAGGAGGAGTTTAAGTTGGAATTAAATTATCTTTAAAGAATATAATTCTTTATTATAATTGTATTCCTACTAGAACTTCTCCTATCTTCTTGGAATTTAATTCTTCTTTAATCTCTGCATGGAAATCAAATTCCTTTGGGTTTGGGCTTTGCTCCACGTCATCTTGGGCTTGTCTAGTCATCAATTTCGACTACCATATCACCTTTGCTCTTGTCGACAATTGCCATGGCAACTGGCTCGGCGTCTCCTTCATGTATTGCCCTGGCAACTAGCTCAGCATATCCTTCATGTATTGCCCTGGCAACTAGCTCTAGCCTTGATTTGGCAAGTGATCCTGCATATACACACAAAACACACCAAAGCAGCATCTTTTCCCACAAAAACTACCAAGTTATGTAATCAAGCTCAACGTTGGAAGGAAACATGGATTAATGCATGAATGGCTACTTATGCAACTAATATGAGACTAATTCTAACAATAATATGAGTAAAAAGGGTAAGAAAAATAGTACTTTTGAACACTTATCAGCACTGTTGAGAGGCCTTTCTGGTATATTACAGCATGGCAAGATCACCCATAGTTTCAAGATTTCTTGTCTTCAACGTGGAATGATCTCAGTGAGTTGAACGACAATATTTCATCCTTTAAATCAAATGTGGTCAAGTGGAACTCTGACGTATTTGGCCATATTGGGAAAAAAATTACTTTCCCGCTTGAGGGGGATTGATCGTGCTCTCTAAAAGGGACCTTCCGATTTTTTGGAGTTAGAAAGCAAATTACGGTTGGAGCTAGAGATTGTATTGGAACATGAGGAGAGTTGGGGTTTCAAAAAGCTCGGATAAAGTGGGTTATTTAAGGTGATCATAATTCAAAGTTCTTTCATGCTTCGGTGATGGCTTGTCATCGTTTGAATACTACTATAGGGCTTCAGACTGAGGATGGAAATTTGTGTTTGGACCCAACTGAGTTACAAGAGATGGCTGTAAACTTTTTAGGGAACTTTTTACCTCTTCGGCAATCAACGGCAGAAACTACTCCATTCGAGGTATATTTACCCCTATGAGGGCTGAGGCAGTGAGTAATTTCGAACGCCCAATCTCCAACGATGATATTAAAGTGGTGATTGATATGGGCTCACTTAAAACACTGGGTGTAGACGATATTTATGCTCTTTTCTATCAAAAGAATTGGAATTTGGTGGGACCGTGTGTTTGCCGGTTCATTAAGAATATTTTTGACCGTAAGAGCTTAGTGCCAAATTCCAATTCTTTTGAATAGGACATTAGTTGTCCTTATACTAGAAATTCAGACCCTAAAATTGTTGAGCTAGTTTCGACCAATTAGCCTTTGCTCGGTGTTGTATAAGGTGGTAACGAAGATTGTAGTTAATCGCATCAAGTCCTTTCTGTCTGATTGAATTTTTTATAGTCAGACTAATTTTATTTCGGGCCGTTCTATTTTTGATAATATTATCATTATACAAGATGTGGTTCATTCTATACAACATAAGAAGAAAAAAAGGGGTGGATGGCGATTAAATCTTTAGGATATAGGGTTTTCGACTGCTACTCGAAGCTTTATTATGAAATTTGTTTCTTCTATGTATCACATATAATATGGATTGGATCGATGATGGAATCTTTTTCGCCTTCTTGTGGGATTCATCAAGGTGATCTGATCTCACCATATTTGTTCGTTATGTGTATGGAGATGCTTAGTCAGCCAATTCACAATGTGATGACTAATGGTGAGTGGGAGCCGTTAGAAACACCTAGTTAGGCACTCTATATTTCTCATCATTTTTTACTGATGATATGATATTGTTCGCAGAGGCCTCTATAGAACAGCTGCACATACGTGCAATGATGGAAAATTTTTGCAACGCTTCAGAGCATAAGGTTAATATCGCCAAAAACTAATATCTTCTTTTCGAAGAATGTGGACAGTGTTCTCCGAGATCAAATTAGTCAATCATTTGGTTTCACCCAGGTAGAGGACTTGGAAAAGTATTTGGGAGTCCCTCTTTTACACTCACAAGTTACCAAAGCCTTATATAACTACCTTATTCAAAAAGGTACAAGACAAATTATCAGGGTGGCGAGCTAAATCCCTTTCTTTGGCAGGAAGAATCACATTAGCTAAATCATTGATTGCGATTCTCTCAAAAGGTGTGCGCTTAAATTAAAAAGGTTAAAGAGCTTATTTTGCCCTCGAATTCGACCTCAATTAGTATTGTTGTCTTTCGCGTGAAAACGTGTTCAATTAGGTCTTCGAATTCGCACATTAAAGCAAATTAGCCATTTGACTAATGAAACTGTTAAACTAGCCGTTACTCCATTAACGCGTCAGCCGTCTGTGCCACATGGCATACCATGTCAGTGTTAAAAAGTTAAAATGCTGACGTGATATGTTACTGACGTGGCATATAATAAAAAAATAAAAAAAAATTTATTTTTTATTTTCTCTCTCTATAAATCGAATCCTCCCGTCCTGCTCTTGACGAGGTTGAAGCTGCCAAGGTGCTCATTCAGAATGTTGAGAAAGAAGACCAAGCTAGGCTCGACGCCATTGCTCTGCAGCCCAAGAGCCCTAATGTCTCCGAGGAGCTCTTCGTTATCCTCCTCGAGATGCAAAAGAACTGTGTTTACTTCCAGTGCAAGGAGCAGAAGCGGGAAGCCTACAAATTGCTGGATCTCGAGGCCGTCCATGCTTTGTTCGATGAATATATCCAGAGAGCATCAGATTACCTTTCATCTTCTCCTTCTTCTTTCTCGAAATCTCACGATAAACCCACCCGCTCAAACGCCTTGCCCAGCACCGCCGCTCGTCCACCGCTTTCCGACAACTCATTTGCCGCTGCCACGGCGTCGTCCTTCACTGCCAGGGAGCCTGCAACAGAACGAGTGCTATTCTCCAGAGATGATAGTTGCGTTAAGAAGGCCAAGTCTTCCTTCTATGGTAACGCCACTGATGGGGGATTGGGTATTTCTATTTCATCTACACCTCACATATTGGATTCCTCTCTTAAATCTGGGGCCGCCCCTGCTTCCGGTTAGCTTTACTTACCTTAATTTCTTTGTTTTTGAAGTAAAAGATTTAGACTAAGATTTTAGTATACTTTGTTCAGCTCCAGTGGAAGAAGAAGAAATAAAAAATAATAAAAATATTTTTTTTTTTTTTTTATTATATGCTACGTCAGCAACAAGCCACGTCAGTATTTTGACTTTTCAATACTGACATGGTATGTAATGTGGCGCAGACGGCTAACGCGTTAATGTAGTAACGGCCAGTTTAACGGTTCCGTTAGTCAAATGGCTAATTTGCTTCAATGTACGAATTCGAGGACCTAATTGAACGCTTTTTCGCGCGAGGGGCAACATTGCTAATTGGGGTCAAACTTGGGGCGAAATAAGCTCTTTAGCCAATTAAAAAAATAATTTGACTTTTTATTGGGGGTGGGACGATGGATAAGAATAATATGCATTTGGTGAAATGGGAGGATTTATGTTGTCTTGTGTCCGATGGTGGTCATGGTATGAAGGTTATGCATGTACCAAATGAGGCATTTGTGATGAAAATAGCATTTCAATTACTTTCAAAACTTGATCATTTGTGGGTACAGTTCCTGAGGTCTAAGTATAAGTGTGGTGACCAAGGCCTATCGTTGCTATGGCTTCTAATAGTTCTCGACTGTGGAAAGGGGTCTGCAAAGTGTGGGATGATGTCCAGAAGAATGTGAATGGCAAGTGGGAAATGGTATAAGAATCGAATTTTGGACTGACTCGTGGGTTGGCAACTTGGGTCCCTTAAAAGATCATGTGCTCGATGAGTCCTTAATTGATGACATGCATATATTTGTGGCGTCGATGGTGGGAGAAGATGGTGACTGGCGTTGAGACAGTTTCGAGCGCTTACTCCCAACTTCGGTGTTGCTCCATATTACTGCTGTGAAGCCTCCAAGTAACACGTCTTTGTAAGATTTCCTGGCTGGAAACCTAATTCAAATGGTGACTTCTCTGTGAGGTCGGTGTATGGCTTGTGTATAGGGCTCTTGGAGGCACAAAGCAGTCGTTTGTGGCCAGTGTTGGCCAAGTTTCGAGGGATTCCTAAAGTTTGGATTTTTCTATGGTTGGTTGGTCGTGGTAGAATCTTAACGAACATGAAATGTGTTCGGAGGCAATTGGCGACCGACAGCAATTGCCCCTCTTGTGGAGCCACGGTAGAGGATATGGATCATATTTTTTGCCGTTGTCCGATGATCCTTCTGACCTGGTTGTTGTTGATTCGGACGGAGAGGATTGCATAATTTTTGCATTAAGCTTTGCAGACTGGTTGCTTGTAAATCTGTCCAACAATGGTGCATTCGCAAAAGAGAAATTTGAAGGGGACTTATGTTTGGATATGTGTTGTGGAACACCTGGTTGCAGCGAATGATGGAATTTTCGACCCCTCCAACTTTGTGAGAAAGTCAATTATTGAGAGGAGTTGACAGATGCTTAGGGAAGTGAGTTGTGGTGATCACGGCTCGGTGATTCAGCAAGCTGCTAACGATGGCAAGGACAGAGGCTCAGTGGCCTGGTCGTTACCGATGTCGGGCTGGTACAAACTGAATGTGGATGGTGCTTGTAATCCTCTATCTAACGCGGCATCGTGTGGGGATGTGGTTCGAGATGACCAAGGGCATTGGCTGATTGGTTTTTCTAAGAATATAGGTATGTGTTCTGCATTTGAGTCGGAGCCTTGGGGTGTGTATGAGGGCCTACTGTGTGCCTGGTCTATTGGGGATCAACGGGTTATTCTAAAGGCCGATTGTTTGGAGGCCATTCGCTTCATTAATAGGATTAGTGAGGACCAAAGGGTGTCCACATTTGTTTATCATATCAGAGAGCTTCTGCGTCGTCCATAGGAACAGTGTGTCCATGTGTTTCGTGAAGGAAACAGAGTGACGAATGGCATGACCAAAATTGGAGGATGGGTGATCTGTGTGCCCATCGCTTTCTGACTCCACCAGATGAGAGTATGTCTACTTTGCATAATGATTGTAATAGCTAGCAATGACTTGCCTTTAGTTTGCTTTCTTAATTTACCAAAAAAGAACTATATTCATTTATCTAGTAAAATAAGTTTGATTCTTATAAAAGATTTTAAAAATTATTATTTGTAATTGAACTTGTTTAGTTAATAGAAATGAAAATTTGGTTTTATATATAAAAATAGTGAAAATGTATTTAGTATTTTTATGATTCAAAATATAAATAAATAAATAAGTAAATAAATAAATTATTATTATATAATTAAATTAAAATATATTTATGAAAATGTAATTAAAAGTAATAACTTACAAGGATTTGACGTTGTGATAAAATAAAAGGGTTAAATGTCATTAAAATAAAAAATATATAAGAATTTGATCGTTTAACCTTGTTTTCAAACCTCTTTCATATTTTCCATATTTTTAAAACAAGGATAAACTACACCACATATCATTCAACTATGGCCACCGAACTTTAAAAAAGTGCAAATATAACACTGAACTTTAGTTTGTGACTAAAAAATATAACTCAGCTGTTAGCTCTTAACCATGCACTTAAAGGTTTTGAACCAAAGACCTTCACATATAAAAGTTAAGCCTTAATCACTAAACTAACATGATATTATATATTATTTTACCACAAATATTATATATCTCAAACTATCTAAGATTAATTCAAATTATTTTATAAAATAAATAATACTATAAATAATATTAATATATAAAATATATTATTTTCATATATATATATATATATCAATATATAAAAATAAAAGTGTATTTTTTTATTTTTTTATATAATATTTATAATATAAATATATTATTATTTTCAAAAATTTAAAACATATTCATATAAATAATATATTTATATTATAAATATTATATAAAAACTCTAAATCCTAAACCTTAAACTACAAATCTCAAACCACAAACCCTAAACTTTATGGTTTGAGATTTAAGGTTTGGGGTTTAGCGTTTATGGTTTTTTATATATTATTTATAATATAAATATATTATTTTTATGAATATTTTTAGCTTTAAAAAATAATATATTTATATTGTAAATAATATATAAAATATAAAAACAATATATTTTTATTGATATATATGTAAATAATATATGTTATATTATTTATATATTAATATTATTTATAGTATTATTTTTTTCATAAAATAATTTGGTTAACCAAATGGATAAGTTTATATAATTTAAATAAAAATATATTATTTATATATCATTTATAATTTAAATGTGTTATTTTAAAAAACCTAAAATATTCATAAAATCAATATATAAAAAACTCTTAAACCCTAAATGTAAAACTTATGTTTGATTTTGATATAACAAAGTGTTTAAGGACTAATTTGTAAAAGAAAATAAATTTTTAAGTACTCAAAAGTCTCACAAAATGACAAGGAATTTTTTTCCAAAGCTATAAACTTAAACCCAAAAATTTTCTAAGTTTTTCAAGCCAAAAATACACAAATACGCCCAGGCGTATCGATACACCCCTTGGTGTTTCGATACGGTTTTTAGCTACTGGAATTTGTTTTTGCAAAGCGTATCGATACGACCTTCATATGGGTAAACATTTTAAGCACATCGTTTCGATACGGCTTACACCTGTTTCGATACTGTTTAAAATTGGGTTTAAGAAACTTATATCCGTACTGATACGGTATACTATGTTTCGATACGGTTTGAAATCTAAATTTAAGAAAATTTTTAATCGTTCTAATACGGCACCACCCGTATCGATACGCTCTTGTCGCATTAAATTTTTCGACTGTTGCTTATCAGTTATTAGAATAAAAAAACTTTGAATTTCTGTTAACCCGTACCGATACGCCCCATATGTGTATCGATACACTTTTTCATCAAGATTCCAGTGAGCTAAATCTGTACCGATATAGCCCTGTTGTTTCGATACGCCCCCTGTTTTACACTATGATCGTTTCGATACGGCCTCCCGCGTATCGATACGCTATCCACAACGGCTATATTTTTGTTCTTACAGGTATTGATACGGGCCTTCCTGTACCGATACGATTGTTCACCAGACTGCATTTATTTCGGGAAAGATGGTCCCCAACGGCTTTATTAATGACTTCAACCACCCAAACGACTAGAATTCAATAAGGGGGTATAAATACAAGTCTCCAATGTTACAGCAACGACTAATGAACTTAGATTGAACAACATTCAAGTACTCAAGCGAAAATCCAACCCTTGTGCTCTTAGAGTCAAATCCTTGTACCCAACTTATGTTCTTCATTGTAATCTTTTATTTCAAGTTTGGGGTTGAGTGTTCTTGTAATTTTGGGCAAATATCTACCTTGTGAGGTCATTTTATTTTTTCCATTATCTTTCTTGTACAAGAGTGAATCTTGATCAAGCTTTGGGTAGAAAGCTTTGATCCTTTATAACGATTGCCTCCTTAGCCTAGAAAATGGGAAGATTTCATAGTGAAATTGGTTAAAATCCTTAGTAGGAAGCTAAGGTAGTGGACGTATACCTTGTTAGAAGGTTGAACCACTATAAATTGTTGTGTCCCATTGTCTATCTTTTTCCATTTGCTTCCAAAAAGTTTAAATTGCCAATTTACCCCCTCTTGCCACTTTCGGTGTTGATTGATTATCCTAACAATTGGTATCAGAGCCACACTCAACCGAAGGTCTAACAACCGTTGAGGCGATCCTAGAAGGTGACTCAATCAACTGACATATTAGCCATGGCTTCTACTTTTGGCAACATGTACGAGTCTCAATCCATCACTAAACCTTCATTCTTCAATGGAGACAACTATCCATATTGGAAGAACCGAATGAGGTTGTTTATCAAATCCAACGATTATCTCTTTTGGGATGTGATCGAAGACGGACCATCAATTCCAATGAAGCAAGAATGAGAGAGACAAGTTCCCAAGGCCAAGCATGAAATGACGGATGAAGAAAGAAAGAAGTTGCACATAAATGATAAGGCCTCGCACATTCTCTTTTGTGCACTTGAACTCGACGAATACGCGAAGATGTCCTCATGTACGAGTGCGAAGGAGGTGTGGGATAAGCCAGAGACCACCTATGAAGGTATTAACGATGTAAAGGAGACCAAGATTGGACTCCTCAATCTAAGCTATGAAAATTTCATGATAGAGCCCGATAAGAGCGTCACCAAGATGTTCGATCGCTTCTTCGTCATTGTAAATGGTCTCAAGGGATTTAGAGAAGTCATTCCCGAAGACAAGCTTGTTCAGAAGCTCTTATATTCTCTTCCTGAGTCATGTGATGGGAAGAGGATGACCATCATCGAGGCAAAGGACTTGAAGACCTTAAAGCTCGATGCTCTTGTGGGTTCTCTCCTAACTCATGAGATCATGAAGCAAAGAAGAGAAGAAGAAAAGAAAAGAGAAGAAAAGAAGGTTGAGAAGAAAGAAGTAAAAAAAGAAGAAACTTGGAATTGCTCTCAAAGCTTCACAAGAAGAGAGTGATTCAAGCGAGGAGAAAGATGAGGAGTTGGCTATGCTAGCCAAATGATTCACTCGGCTCATGAGATCCAACTAGAGAAAGAAGTTCAATAGAAGAAAGGATTTCAAGAGTAAGAGCAAGGAAGAAGAAAATGATCCTATTGTGTGCTATGAATGTAAGAAGCCGAGACACATCAAGATCGATTGTCCTCAACTCAAGAAGAAGGGCTTCGAGAAGAAAAAGAAGTACAAGGCCCATATTGCCACTTGGAGCGATGAAGAGTCTTCAAGTGATGAGGAGCAAGAGGTGGCTAACCTTTGTCTCATGGCCTATGAAGAGGATCCTAAGGTAATCTCTAACTCATTAAATGATCCCACTTATGATGAATTATTTGATGATTTTAATGAGTTACAAGAGGCTTATGACGAATTGGTTGAAAAATATAAGGAATCCATTTTGAAAAATAAGAAAACTATCCTTGATTTGAAAAACCAAAATGATTCCTTATCTAAAACCAATTCGGAACTCGAAAAGATGGTTAGTGATTTAAAAGAAAATCAAAAATATTTTGAACAAGAAAATGTTGATTTAAATAACCTTATTTCTGAATTAAAGGATCATTACCTCAAGGAGATAAATGATCTTAAAGCTTCCTTAAACAAGGTTGGGAAACCAAATTTTGAAAAAAGGACAATCTTCAAAACCCAACTATGTTAAAAGGAACTTTGGCAACCACAAACAAAGAGGCTTCCAAAGGACCTCTAAAGGTAAGATAATTAGAAGTGTTTGGGTTCCTAAGGAACTTGTCACTTCTAACAATCTTAAGGCTATTGCATCTTGGATTCCCAAGGGAACCAAGTATTTGGGAGCTAATACTCATGGACCCAGAATGATTTGGGTACCAAAAATCAAGAATTAATATTTGTTTGTAGGGGGAACATTGCTACAAGGCCAAAGCTTCAAGTGCAAATTTGTGGTTCCTTGATAGTGGATGCTCAAGACATATGACCGGTGACAAGAGTAGATTCGTGGAACTTGAACTAAAAAGAGGAGGATTGATGACATTTGGTGACAACTCCAAAGGTCAAGTTGAAGGAATAGGTTCCATCGGTAATCACTCCTCCGTACTTATTGAAAACGTTCTATATGTCAATGGCCTTAAACATAATCTTTTAAGCATTAGTCAATTTTGTGACAAAGGTTTCAATGTTGTTTTTGATTCTAATGGTTGTAAAATTTTAAACATTGAAACAAATAAAATTGCGCTTGTGTGTCATCGCATGGGAAACATATACATGGTGCATCTAGATGACATACACATTTCTCATGCATGTTTTGTAGCAAATGATGAGCATGATTCATGGTTATGGCATAGAAAACTAGGGCATGCAAGCATAAGCGTTTTAGAAAAATTGGTTTCAAAAGATCTAGTTAGAGGTTTGCCTAAAATAAAGTTTTCAAATGATAAAATTTGAGATGCTTGTGCAAAAGGCAAACATAAAAGAGTTTCTTTCAAGTCCATTAATGATGTTTCAACTAGTAGAGTTTTACAATTGATCCATATGGATCTCTTTGGTCCTATTAGAACTACTAGATTAGGTGGAAAATCATATGCATATGTTTTAGTTGATGATTACTCTAGATACACTTGGGTTTTATTCTTAAGTACCAAATATGAAGCTTTAGAAAAATTCATCACATTTTCAAAAATTACTCAAAATGACCTTGGTCAAACTATTTCTCACATTCGAAGTGACCATAGAACCGAATTTCAAAATTTAGGTTTTGAGGATTTTTGTAACTCAAATGGTATTAGCCACAATTTTTCAGCCCCTAGAACACCTCAACAAAATGGGGTTGTTGAAAGGAAAAATCAAACTTTAGAGGAAATGGCTAGAACCATGCTTTGTGAAAATAATTTGCCAAAATATTTTTGGGCGAAAGCCATTAATACGGCTTGCTATATCATAAATAGAGTAATGATTAGGCCTATTTTAAAGAAAACTCCTTATGAAATTTTAAAATCCAAAAAGCCTAACATTAGCTACTTTTATCCATTTGGTTGTAAATGTTTTGTTTTAAACAATGGAAAAGATAATCTTGGCAAATTTGATGCTAAAAGTGATGAAGCTATTTTTTAGGATATTCTTTAAACTCTAAAGCTTATTGTGTATTTAATAAAAGAACCTTAGTTGTTGAAGAGTCTATTCATGTGGTTTTCAATGATAACCTCCTTCCGAGGAAGGATTCTTGTGATGATGATGTAGGGATCTTTGAAGCCAATGATGGTGGACAAACATCAAAGGTGGATGAAGTTCCAACCAAAGAGGAAGAAGCACAAGATCTGCCTCTAGAAGCCTTGAGAGACATGATTCTAGAGGAAAATGAAGTGAGCTACCCAAGAGAGTACAACTATGTCAAAAGTGGTGAGATTTTGGGTGATCCATCCAAAGCTGTATGTTGCAGCCTCTTTTAATGGGTCCTGACGTTTTTTATAAAAGACAAAACAACGAAGTAGCCACCAATCTTTTTAAAAGGTGTGATTGGATCACCTAAAAATGGGTCATTTTAATAAAACAATTTTATTTTATTAAAACAACAGTTTTGGTCTGCGAAAACTCAAAAACAGGTTCGGGAGTCAGTTATGCGTGGGGAAGGGTTAGCACCCCCACAACTCCCAAAAATTGGTACCTAGCCGATTACAAAAAGTTTTAATGTCGAAATTTGCAAATTCATATGAAATTTAATTTATTGTCTATTTATGAGTATGATTTCACTTTAATGGCCCCACCATTCGGAGAGTAAACTTTAATCACCGCCAACACTTCTGCGCTAACCCGTTACTTCTTATTGGTAGGACACCACATTAATTAAGTTCCACTTTTTTATCAGACAAGCACAAAAACAATTAGTGTGTTAAAAACTTTTATTTTTTCTAAGTTGGTAATTGTTAACCCTAAGAATTGTCTAAGTGAATTTTACCTATTAGGGTTCAAAATATTATTAAGTGTGTTTTATTAATTTGATGTGAAGAGAATTTTATCAAAATTTAATACTCTAAATTAAACTAAGGTTGTATCACTAGAAAACCTAAACCTAGGAATTTTACCTAAACAAATATTTAAATGAAGAGACATACATTAAAGTTTTAAAAGCAAATTAAATTAACGAGATAAAGGCAACATTAGATTAGTTTACAAAATTAAATTAAATAATAAAAAATGGAAAGGAATTTAATAAATTTTAAAAATATACCATTCTCTAAAAAACTGAGTCAACACCGTATTTACACCAATTTTATATAAAAAATAATTAAAATTTTATTATTATTTAAGAAAATATGTGACAAAAGCGTGCTTAATAGTTTAGAATTCAAGATTTGAAAAATGGTTGGTGAGAAAACTATGGATAAATTTAAAGAAAATTTAAAAAGGTTTTATGAAATAAAAAAGTGTGGATTTAAATTAAAATGACCCATTTTACTTCAGGACATGGGTACAAGCCCAAAAACGCTTTTTAAAATTCACTCTTTAAAAAAATGGATCGAAACATCTTACTTTTAAAAAATTTCTTTCAAGTGTTCATGCAAAATAAGATTTCCCTCTTTTATATTGAATTTGAAATAAAAATGATAACATAAAATATAAAGAAAGCAAGAACAAAATACCAATATGAAGAAATTCACTTCTTGTATTTCCACCAAAGATTCGATACAAAATCCTTGCTTCTCTTACAACTCTTGGATCAAGAATAGTGTAGTGGCGATTATAGAGGAGTATTGTGAATGGTGAATTGTTGAGAATGTGTTGTGAAGATTACAAAGGGGGATGAGGTCTTTATATAGGTATTTTACATACCAAAATTACAAAAAATTGGAATCAAAATCCCCCGATTTCCGCTGATTACTTCCCAAATCTGAGTGATTTGGATTCCCCTTCCCATTTTGCTTCTTTGACCAATTTTACCTGATTTGGGAATGATTTTCCCTTGATTCTTCCATATTTGATTTGGCATCTTATTATTTTTTTTTTCTGATTTGGGCTAAAAAGCAGTGACTACAGTTGCCCCTCTTTGCTCATTCATGTGAAATAGGGGTACAACAACAAACAAAAAGGCACTAATTTTAGTCAATCACCAACTTGCTGGACATCAAAATAAGATTCCATCCCCCTTGCGCTTGAACAGATAGGTATTGTGCTGAAAAATAAAGGTTCCATTCTCTTCGTGCCTGAACGGATAAGTATTATGCTGAAAAAATAAAGGTTCCATTCTCCTCGCGCCTGAATGGATGGGAGTTTTCTAATAAATGATGTTTTATTCTCCTAATTCCCAAACGGATAGGCATGTTGTGCTAAAAAAATAAAGGTTCCATTCTCCTTGTTCCCGAACGGGTAGGCGTTTACTGAAAAATAAGGGTTTCATTTTTCTCGTGCCTGAACGGATAAGCGGTTGCTGAAAAATAATGGTTATATTCTTCTTGCGCCTGAACGGATAGGCGTTGTAAAAAATGGTGTTCCATTCTCCTTATGCATGAATGGATAGACGGGTTTTATTCTCCTTATGACTAAATGGATAAGCGGGTTTCATTCTCTTTATGTCTGAACGGATAAGCGGTTCCATTCTCCTTATGCCTGAATGGATAAGCAGTTTCGTTCTCCTTATGTCTGAACGGATAGGCGAGTTCAAAAAAGGGTTCCATTCTCCTTATGCACGAATAGATATACATGTTCTATTCTCCTCATGCTCGAATAGATAAGCAGGTTCAAAAAAGGGTTCTACTCTCCTCATGCACGAATGGATATGCAGGTTCTATTCTCCTCATGCTTGAATAGATAAGCAGGTTCCACTCTTCTCATGCCCGATTGGATAGACGAGTTCTATTCCCCTCATGCTAGAATAGATAAGCAGGCTCAAAAAAGGGTTCCATTATCCTCATGCACAAATGGATATGCAGGTTCTATTCTCCTCATGCTCGAATAGATAAGCAGGTTCAAAAAAGGGTTCCATTCTCCTCATGTACAAATGGATATGCAGGTTCTATTCTCCTCATGCTCGAATAGATAAGCAGGTTCAAAAAAGGGTTCCATTCTCCTCATGCACGAATGGATATGCAGGTTCTATTCTCCTAATGCTCAAATAGATAAGCAAGTTCTATTCTCCTCATGCCTGAATGGATAGACAGGTTCTATTTTCCTCATGCTCGAATAGATAAGCAGGTTCCACTCTCCTCGTGCCTGAATGGATAGGCGGGTTCTATTCTCCTCATGCTCGAATAGATAAGCAGTTTCCACTCTCCTCGTGCCCAAATGGATATGCGGGTTCTACATCTGTCAACATTTAACAAATGCTATGATTATGATGTGTATGCTCCTAGGGATGCCTAATACATGAATGCATGTCATTTTCTCTTTCATTTTCTTTTTTGTTTTTAAACTTTTCTATTTGATTTCTCTTTTTCATCTTTTTCTCTATTTCTTTTAGGGTTTTTCCTTTTCGCTTCCATGTGCATTTGCTTATTCAACCCAGATAGACAACCATGCTGGCTATTTATTCTTTGTATCTCTTTGCTTTAGAGAAGACATCTGAGCTTTGCACATTTGCTCACTCAATCCAGTTATATTGTATCCCTGGTTAGAAGGACATCACATTCTTCAATACTCTTTTAGCATTTGTCTGGTTGAGAGAATAGAATCTCTCACATGCTCCCCGAAGCTTGAATAAAAGCTTTAACATCATTGGACATCTTTTTCAATGTTTGTAAAATTGTTCTCGTTTTGGGATAAGGTGTAGCAATCATGCTGCCTTAAAATAATATCAAACCTCCTCAAAGCTTTTTGTGAGTTCTCAGATGTTTGCCCATGCAGTGCTCTTTGTAGTGCTTGCAGGTAAATCCTTGCAGCAAAGCTTATTTCTACCTTGAATTTCTTCGAATGATACTAGTGTTTTCTTATCTTCCTCTCACGCCTATTAACGTTGACGGCCTGAAATCCTTGGCCAATGCAAATTGCCCCACCTTGGTCGTGCCCCACTGGCCAAAACTTCCTAAGTAGGAACACCAGAAATTGCCTTGTGTTGCCAAGTCGACGAGGTATGAGCACATGAAATTCTTTCTAAGATGCCAAGTTTCTGAGAGATTCATTTACTGCTTGCCTAGTCCGTAAATTATCCGAGCTACCCTTTGCGGGTTTTCAATTCGAATCCTTATTTGGTTTTAAGACGCCCTTTTCGGGTTTTCATCTTGAACCCCTGTTTTTCTTCTTTTTTATTTTTTGTATCTAAGGCGCCCTTTGCGGGTTTTCACCTTTCGATAATTTTATTCTCTTCTTTCTTTTTTCTTTTTTTCTTTTTTTCATCTTCTTTTTTAGGCATAAAACTTCTGAATCCATCGGATTATGAAGCTCACCAAGATTAATGTTCTTTTTTAGAATGCCTTCTTAGAATCTTCTCAGATCAATGTCCTTAACATGAAATCCCCTTCTTAGAATCTTCTCAGTTAAATTTTCTTGTTGTGACCTTGTGTCATTTTTCTCTAATTCACTTGACCATGGCAAACAACTTTTGACCCTTCTTCGTCGAATAGCTTTAACTGGTCATATCTTACTTAGACCCATTCTTCTTCTTCTAGTTTTGCTTCCCCCAACACTTGAAAAAAATAAATTCCATCCTCAATTGGCAACACAACTTCTATCCTACTAGTTAATGAGGACAGTGTTGCCCCTATTATTTTCTGATGCGATGGTGAACAACTACTCTTGGATTTGGAATCAATACCAAGAAACCTTTATTTTTTTCATGAATCTATGTCACTTTACTTGTAAGATGCAAGAAAAAGATTAGCGAAAATAAAAGGCTAAAAATGAGGATTCAAAGAAAAATAAAGGCTAGAAATGAAGGTTCAAAGGAAAAAGTCATGGAAAACATGGAAAAGAGCAAAGTCAGATACCCCAAAATTCATAGTATGAATGATTCATGAATCAATCAACCAGATAGAGTCTCGTTTTTAGGTGGCTCTCTTTATCTCACCCACTCCCCAAATTTCAATTTTCTCACTTCTCTAATCTCAATAGACATTAGAAGTTTGGGGTTCATGAAAAAAGGTTAACTCAGTTGGGCGGAATGTATTCTGAAAACAAACTTCTTTCCTCAGATATTCATGTGTGATCCAAATGGTCTTTTAAGACTTGTAATGTAGGCTAGGTTCGGGTTACAAAAAAGATATATAGGCCCAAATACATGCTTAAGGGTGGTTAAACCAAGGATCAATCTTTCTTGATGAATTCTCCATTCTTTTATTCTTTGGATCACTCTAGACTGTCCATTTTGGGTTTTCAACCTGGAGTTCATTTCCCTTTCTGGCACATGTCTCATCTGAAGGATTCCGCACATGTTTTTCTCATGATTCAAATATTCCTTCATATTCCAGCTTTCATTTCTTCCTTTTTTTTCTTTTTTACTTTTTATTTTCCTTTTGCTTTTTTGTCCTTTTATTTTGAATTTAGGACATTCAACTTGATCTGACATGTTTTCTTTCTTGCTTACGAACAACTTTTCATCCTCTTTGCCCCCCAGTGTGGGGAATGATCCTTGGTTAGGGTTCAACCACAAGAAAAAAATATTAGGCTCAAAAGGGGACCACAAAGGATTTTTTTATTTTCTTATTTGAGAAGGGAAATGAAGGAATGCCAAATGTCATTTCACACACAAATACCGTCAAAGAGAAGCAGTCTTCAGTTGGTATATGTTTTAGAGTTATCACTTTATTCAAAGACCTTAACAACAATGTCTGAGAGGAAAATCACTCAAAATCTGTTTATGGGATTTCTCATTAATCCTGAACACACTTTATTGCTCTTCCATCTCAAGATTAGATCTAAGAATCATTCATACAATCAATAATGGGGATTCTACAATGAAGATGTATTTTAAAAGAGAAATGGATGAAATTTGAAAAGAAAAAAAATAAAATGTTTTCCACTTGAGAAAAATAAAGGAAATGCATCTCTAAACAAGTAAGTTAACATAGAAGTCCTTACAAAAGATCCCTAATGCTCGCGAGCAAAAGCAAAAGGGTTGGTTCTAGGTATGACCCCAACATTTTTCGGGAAAATGCCAACATCTACCTCGTGACAAGATTTCGTTGCTGGAGTAGTTCAGGTTACAGGTGCTCGTCATATTTTTCTTCCTCGAGTCTCCCACTTTTGATGGCCGCCAATATCAGTTCCCCATTCATGACCATGTCTGTGAAACCTTTGGTGACATGGTTTAACATTCGATCATAGAAAGCTCATTTCAAAGTTTCCACAAACATTGGGGTGATCTCATTTTCCAGCAACGATGGTTTAACTTGAGCGGCCACATCCTGCCATCTCTGTGCATATTGGTAGAAACTCTCATGATGTTTTTGCTCTATTCCTTGTAAGACTAGTCGGTTAGGGGCCATGTTAGTCACGTGCTTGTATTGCTCGTTAAATGCCCTTGATAAATCCCTCCAAGATCGTATATTAGCCCTGTTCAACTCTGTATACCAACGGGACGCAGATCCAGTCAAGCTATCTTGGAAGCAGTGAATGAGCAGTTTCTCATTATCTAAATACATTGACATCTTTCGGCAATACATAGTTAGATGTGCCGAAGGGTAAGTAGTTCCATTGAACTTCTCAAAGTCAGGGGTTTTAAACTTCAGGGGCATCACCAAATTAGTCACCAGGCTTAAATCTCTGACATCTAGGCCACTATGAATGTTCCCTTCCTGGAAGGATTTGATGATTTCTTCTAACTTGTCACATTTGTCTTTCCATTTCTTGTCCGCTTTGGCTCTATCCGCGGCTTTGTTGAGATCAGGAACCTCATAATCTTGGGTTACCTCGTTATTGAACCCAGACTCATTTAGGGCATTAGCAGAAAATCCTCCCAAATAGAGATGGAATCTAGGCTTAGGTGGGGCAGCTCACCCTTGTGTCCCTGAATGGGCATAGGTTATCCCCAAAAATTGTGGCAAAACATCAATGGCTTTAGATGTCTTCCACCTATCAGGATCTTTAAACCCTAGCATGGCTGCAATCTGAGTGACCGTATTCTTCCGAGCCTGTGCAATCTTTTCCTTCAGATCCTTTTCTATCTTGTCCAACCTGTCCTGGGTGCTTTTGTGGTTGATTTCTAGGGTTGTTAATCTGTCTTCCATGGCCATTGCTTGGGTATTGTGCTTATGCGAAACTCTCTTTTTTAGATTTTTTTAATTCTTTTATTATGTATGGATGTATGCAATGATGTAAAAACATAAACCACTACAAACAAACAACGAACAAAAAAAATGCAAATGCATGAATGCAGGTGAAGGGCCATCGATTCTATTAAGGTATTTGCTCTAGAAGTAGTTCTTATTGGATGCCAAAGGTCCTTATTACAAAATATTTTGACCTTTTTTACGAGTACAGCTCAGCCCGAGCAGCCAGCTCCTTGATTTCTTCAACTAACCACAGAAGTCTTGGTCCCACTTCTCCTACTGGCCTAATGTACTGGCGAAGGGCTGTAGCTTCAATAGCTAACATCCCTACATGCTTAGCTACATCTTGTATCTGGGTCATGATGCTTTTGTTAAATTTATCTCATTCTTGGAACCTTCTAACAATGTCCCTAAGCTGGGTGAACCACTAATCATTGCCCCCTTCATTCGTATCTTCAAGGACCAAGATCTTTGTCCTGTATTCTTGCATGTCGTTCTCCATTGTCGCCATTTACTTTTTCAGCGCTTCATTTTCATTTTGACTGGCCTAAAGCTCAACATGTGCACGACGATTTTGGTATAAGTGTAACGAGTGACTCAAGTCCACACCTTGGTCTGTAACTCAATTACAAAGGTCTGGCTCCGTTTTAGCTTTTCGTTGGTAGAGTCATATATACGTTGCAATTCACATAAACAGACGTTCTTGTCATGGACCTTCTTTTTCCATGCAATTACATTCTCCTTCTCTTTTCTGACAGCTCGTTTATTTTTCTCATTCTCTTCAACGAGTGCCTGTTTGTACTTCTCAATCTTTTTTTTGGCTGGCACTCTTTTTTTGATGGCTTACTCAATCTCTTACTGCCATTTCTCGGGAGACTTTCTCAAGTCCGCATTTCGAACCATGGTTTGAAACTTGAGAAAATCAACCTTCTGGATCTCAAACTTCTCGTCCAAGTCTTTGTATAGCTTCATTATCTGGTTTATCTTTCCCTTGTATTCATCGCATCTAAGCCTCCCTTAAACAAGCCTTTCTTGTACTGGTCTTGTAGAGCTTCTATTTTTCCCTTGGCCCTTTTCAACTCGTCCATCAAAATGTCGACTTCAGACATAACCACCTTCATGTGTTCTTCTAGGGACTTAGCTTGCCCGGAAGTAGGTGGAAGAATCTTGTCATTCACCCTCATTTGCCTCCATACATCATAGCCAGGGGTGAACATGCACTTACTATCGTACGCTACCTCCATGAGGTAATGGTGCTTCCATGAGTCATTGATAGTCTGAACCTTTTCCTTGAATTCCCCTTGGAACTTAAACTCAGACTTATCTAGGCCAGTAGTAAAGGAGATGAATTATCGAGAGTCATATTGTCGCACCACTAGTAAGGGGGCACAACCGATTCCACCCCATAGGACTAGCAACATTAGATAATCATAATCCCCACACTTGCAAAAAACCTTGGTGTGTCCCATCCATAAAACCCTTCAAACGATGTCTTGATCACGGTAATCTCTGAAAATGTCAATCCATTTACCCCTTTTGGCTATCGGCCACTTCTTTGGCAAAAATTCTCGAGGTAGAGAAAAGTTCGGAGAGTGTACATTGGGCAAGGCTAGAGTCGGACACTTCCAAGAATGGATAAGAGCCCACACCTGAAGCAGAGGAGCACACCCTTTGAAATGCAGACCTTTCAGCTTTTGGCACGCATTCAAAGAGATGAAGGTTTCAGCTAGTACATCTAGCACTGGATTGATTTCCCTTTTCAACTGTTTAAAGAAATCTAATATAGGCACATCGATACTTCCTAATACTCTTAGAAAGATAACCAAGCCGTAAATTGCTATGGCTAAAAAATCTACTCAAATTTTCTTATCTGGATGAGTCGGGATTATGTTTCGGATGCTCCACCAAAGAAGGAAAAGCTGCCCCTTCTTTCCTGTATCAGGCCCTTGACCTATCCTACGCTCATGCCAGCAAAAAATTTGAGCCTGGAGTGAACATTCTTGTTCTTAAAGGGCTTAGCATAAACCCAGTTCTCTTTTACCTTGTGCAGATTGAATAGTGCACAATACTCCTCAAACATGGGCATCATGTCTTCCTCGTTGAAGGTGAAATAATAATTTCTCAGATTCCAGAACTGAATTAGGGCCTTAAGAAACGGCTCATCCACCTTCACATACAACAAGTAATCTATGTCGCCGTAGGTGTCGAAGAATAGCTATTTAGTGGCATAGTCAAAATGGTTCTATATTTCTCGCATTTCTTACACACTGTTCTGCTTAACACTGATATGAGCATATTCTGATGTCTCGGTCACGTGATCAACTGTTAGACTATCCCTATATGCTCGCTGGTTGACCTCAGACCAGTGACGTACATCTTCGTTGTCTTCTTCTTTCTTTAGGTACCTTCCATCCATGGCAAAAAACTTCTTTCTAATCGAGCAAGTGTCTTGAAAGTCAACCCCTTCTAGATATGGAATGAGGATGCAAACATGCAAAACAAAAACAAGACAAGGAAATGATTAATACTTCGAAAAAACACAAAAAGGTCCAAAATAATTTCATTGTACAAATAGTAACTGGGCAGCGCATTCCAACACTTCTGGACATGTCTCCACGGACTATTCCTACGAAGTAATTTTGACCAAATTCAAAGCCTAGGGTTTTCCACATGGCTCTAATGGGGTAGGCTTCTAGACTCTCACACAGGTTGGGTTCTAAAAGGTTCCCAAATTTTCCTCGCTGTTCCCTACTATGGGTCGCAAGACCCGTGATTCTCACCCATTATAGGCTTCGAACAAATCAAGTTCAACTTAGGGGGACCCATTGTTGCGCGTAATAAGTGCTACACAATTGTGCAAGTATACACGTTGCAAGTTATAGTATAAAATATATCGTCTCCACAGGGATTGGTGCCACTTCAAGAATCTATTCTCTTGCACTGTAAAAAGTAAAAACACAAATAAAGGATTATAGGAGTTTAACTAATAGCTAATCTAGAAAGCACCAAAGTAAAAGAAAAGATGAGATCAAATGAGAGAGAGATAGGCCAGGTTATCGTGAGTTGAGGTGTGATAGCCGATTGGATCGTCTTGGTAAAAGAGTGCACGGGCAACTCAGTTGCCGTGCAACTTGCACAATGGGGTTGCCTTGGCAACTAATTGATGGTTGCATGGGCAACTAGTTGGGCAACTACTTGGGCGTCTGGGCAGCAACCTTCAAGGTTCGGCAGAGCGTTCTTCAATGGTTTCTTCTTATCCCTAAGTCGAAACTCTAGCTACTTGTGCACGCCTTGATAATACATCCCTGCGTGAATCAAGGGTGAACAACAACCAATCTTGCGCTCCTCTTAGCCGTTGAAATCCTTAACTTATTCCTAAGCTGGATTAATCTTCACCATCAATAGATTGAATAAAGATCATATTCATTCGTTTCTTGAATCTAACTCTCCCGATATTAGATAAATAGATGAAGTTACGAGATCCTCTCCCAATTCACTCGCAAACCAGAATAAGAACCAAGAATGAATAAACCTTGAAATAGAAAAGTGCAAACTCTTATTACCTAAACAAAATCCAATAGTTTCTCACAACCACAAAACACAATAACCATAGCCAAATAGATTTAGTTCATGGCTAGGTTCCAAAGAAACACACGATAAATAATCCCTAGCATGAACCCAATCGAACAAGAAAGAAAAGGATGAAGAAGGAGGCTTGTCGAAATCCTCCTTGCCCTAGATGCTTGTCGAAAATTCTCTCCTCTTGCCCTCCTTGGACTTGTCGAAATTCCCCTCCTTTGCTCTCTATGGATTGTCAAAATCTCCTTCCTATTTATAGGGCTAGGCCAAAGTCCTTCTTTGAGGAGGAAGATAAGTTGGAATTAAATTATCTTTAAAAGATATAATTCTTTATTATAATTGTATTCCTACTAGAACTTCTCCTATCTTATTGGAATTTAATTCTTCTTTAATCTCTGCATGGCAATCAAATTCCTTTGGGTTTGGGCTTTGCTCCATGTCATCTTGTGCTTCTATAGTCATCAATTTCGACTACCATATCACCTTTGCTCTTGTCGACAATTGCCATGGCAACTGGCTCGGCGTCTCCTTCATGTATTGCCCTGGCAACTAGTTCGGCATATCTTTCATGTATTGCCCTGACAACTAGCTCGACATATCCTTCATGCATTGCCCTGGCAACTAGCTCTAGCCTTGCTTTGGCAAGTGATCCTGCACATACACACAAAACACACCAAAGCAGCATCTTTTCCCACAAAAACTACCAAGTTATGTAATCAAGCTCAACGATGGAAGGAAACATGGATTAATGCATGAATGGCTAATTATGCAACTAATATGAGCCTAAGTCTAACAATAATATGAGTAAAAAGGGTAAGAAAAACAGTACTTTTGAACACTTATCACACCCCCAAACTCGAACTATTGCTTGTCCTCAAGCAATGCAAACTAATAATTACCTGCCAAGACTTAAATTTTCACAAACTTAGCTTTAAACTTGATTTAAATTCTCTGAACCGGGGCACAAAGTATGATTGGCTTTTTATTTTTCGGAAAACTTAGGAGTTACTCGGAATCAAACTATAATGCCTGTGAGTGTGTGCGGAGTTGTGTGCAAGTTGATTTTTCGGATTCTATGCAAACAATAGGTTTTCAAATTACTTCATTGGGTTCTTTTTAACATGTTTTAACTAGAGCCAGTTTTGGGCACCTCTAGTGTTTAGTTTTCTTAAGTTAATTTACTCGACTAGAGCCGGTTTCGGGCACCTCTAGCGATCAAATTTTTAGCACATGCAAGAGCCAATTTCGGGCACCTCTAGCATTCATCCAATTTTTATTCTAATCCCCCAATTTGTTAATTATCAACCTAAGTTCACTAGAATTTCTTAAATCACTCAAACCACAACAATGTGTCATCAAATTTAGCATCATAGTAAAATTCTAAGTTTTTCCATGGTTATCCTAGAATAAAAATTCTATCAATTAAGTGCATTGGCAAAGTCATCATCGGATATTCATCAAATCTAAGCAATTCTTGTTCCAATTAAAGGCATGACAAGCAATTTATGTATCCTAAATGTAATACTTAAGATGAATGTAACTAAACATGGTAACTACTAATAACAATCCCCCCCAAACTCGAGTGAGGCATTGTCCACAATGCATGCATTAAAGAAAAAATAAAAATAACGAAAAATAAAATGCAAAGGAGGACTTACTCCGAGAGTTCGTCACCGTAGATGATTAGTTTCCTTTTGGTCGGTGTCTTGATTCTCTTGCTTGAACGCGATGGTTGTTTTCTTAGGAGTTGATTCGGGCATAGATGTTTTACCTTTGGCTGTTGCAGTGGTTGCCGGGATGTCTTTAGCTTTGGTTGCCGTGGCATCTTCAGGGTTGGTTTCCATGGCGTCAGCTTGTGCAGGCACGGAGTAGGTTGCCGTCATCTTTTGCGGTTGCCGTGGCGACTGCTTTATTGGTTGCCGGGGCAAGTATCTCGGCAGTAAATTTCCTTAGCATAGTGGTTCTGAGTCTTGTTGTGAAAAAGAAAACAAAGAAAACCTGAAAACTAAAGATAATGAAAAAAATAAAATATCTCCTAAAAATAAAATGAAAATAAAAAGAAAATATTGAAAAGAGAGCATGCTCATGCATCTCCTAAAGTGACCACTTCCTTGTTACGTTCCACATGGGCACCATTGTAGTGCTTCAATCTTTGTCCATTAACTTTGAATTCATGGTTGTCAGAGATGGACTTGATCATCAAAGTACCATGGGAGAATGGTTTGACGACTTCGAATGGTCCCGACCATCTTGATTTCAGCTTTCCCAGGAAAGTCTTAGCCGAGAATTGAATAAGAGAACTAGTTGCCCTGACATGAATTGCCGTGGCAATAGTTTATTGTCATGCCATCGCTTTGTTTTGTCCTTGTAGATTCATGCATTGTTATAGGCGAGTGCACGGAATTCTTCTATCTCATTGAGGTCCAACAAACGCTTTTGTCCGACACTTTCCCAATCCATATTCACAGTCTTGATTGCCCAGTATGCCTTGTGTTCGATTTCCACCGGTAGATGGCATGTTTTGCCATAGACAAGTCGGAAGGGGGACATACCTAAGGGTGTTTTGAATGCAGTGCGATATGCCCAAAGTGCGTCATCTAGTCTTAATGACCAATCCTTCCTAGAGGGATTTACAACCTTCTCGAGTATACCCTTCAATTCTCGGTTGAAAATTTTTGCTTGCCCTTTGGTTTATGGGTGATATGCCGTGGCGATCTTGTGTGATATGCCGAAGCGTTGCAGCATATTGGCAATTAGTCTGTTGTCAAAATGCTTGCCTTCGTCAATGATAATTGCTCTTGGCATCCCAAACCGTGTAAATATTTTTTTCTGCAAGAATCGTTGCACAATCTTGGAATCGTGGTTGGGAACTGCAGCTGCCTCAACCCATTTAGACACATAGTCGACGGCAAGTAGAATGTAGAGGTTGCCGAATGAAGATGGGAAAGGTCCCATAAAATCGATCCCCCATACATCAAACAATTCCACCTCGATGATGTTCTAGAGTGGCATCTCATGTCATCTAGAGATATTGCCCGTCCTCTGGCAACGATCACATTGCTTGTAAAAGTCTTGGGCATCTTTGTACAATGTTGGCCAATACAAACCGGATTACAGAACTTTGGCCGCGGTACGAGTTCCTCCAAAATGTCCTCCATAAGGTGAAGAATGGCATTGCCGGAGTACATTCTGTTACACTTCTTCAGGAACACATCGGCGTATAACATGATCTGCACATTGTTTAAACAAAAGAGGCTCGTCCCAAAAGTAATGCTTAGCATCATGGCGGAACCGCTTCTTCCCTTGGTGAGTACTGCCATAAGGAAAAATACCACAAACAAGGAAATTAACTAAATCCGCGTACCAGGGTATTGCCGAGGCATGTGCTGCCGTGGTGACTGCTCCCAGAATTGCCGAGGCAAGCGCGTGAAAGGCTACTGCGGCGCCGAGGGTTGCCGAGGCGTCAAGGGTTGCTGAGGCATGTGCGTCCATGGTTACCGAGGTAACTAAAATTTGTTCATCCGGGAATGCATCGCATATCTCTAGATCCGCGTCCTCCTCCCTATTGCGTTCCAAACGTGATAAGTGATCGGCCACTTGATTTTTTGTTCCTTTCCTGTCCTTAATTTCAATATCAAATTCTTGTAAAAGTAATATCCAACGAATCAAACGAGGTTTAGCATCCTTTTTAGCAAATAGGTATTTGATTGTCGAATGGTCCGTATGAACAATTACCTTTGTACCAATCAAATAGGATCGGAACTTGTCAAATACGAAAACTACGACTTGTAACTCTTTCTCCGTTGTTGTGTAATTCACTTGAGCACTATTAAGAGTTTTACTAGCGTAGTATATCACATGGAAGGTTTTACCTGTGCGTTGGCCTAGGACTGCTCCTACCGCGAAATCACTTGCATCATACATGAGCTCAAAAGGTAGCGTCCAATCTGGTGGAACGACAATGGGTGCCGAGGTAAGCTTTTTCTTTAGGGCTTCGAATGCTTGGGTGCAAGAATCATCAAAATCGAAGACTTTATCTTGTTCAAGAAGATTACACAAGGGTTTAGTGATTTTATAAAAATTATGAATAAACCTCCTGTAAAAACCTGCATGTCCAAGAAAACTTTGAATTCCTTTAACCGAACTTGGTGGGGGTAATCTCTCGATCACGTCCACCTTGGCTTTGTCTACTTCAATTCCCTTGGATGAAATCTTGTGGCCGAGCACTATTCCTTCATCTACCATAAAGTGGCATTTCTCCCAATTGAGGACTAAATCAGTTTCTTCACATCTTGCCAACACCTTCTCTAAATTTCCGAGAAAACTGTCGAAGTCATTGCCAAAAATAGAAAAATCATCCATGAAGATCTCAAGGAAGTCTTCGACCATGTCTGAAAAGAGTGCCATCATGCATCTTTGGAAGGTTGCCGGGGCGTTACACAATCTGAACGACATCCTTCGAAAGGCATAAGTACCGTATGGGCATGTGAAGGTTGTCTTTTCTTGATCTTCTGGTGCTATGGCAATTTGATTGTAACCTGAATAACCATCAAGAAAACAATAAAAGGGTTTACATGCAAGATGGTCAAGGATTTGATATATAAAGGGTAATGGGAAGTGATCTTTCTTGGTGGCTTTGTTTAGCTTTCGATAATCCATACAAACCCTCCAACCGGTCACAGTCCTGGTTGGAATGAGTTCATTATTTTCATTACTTACCACTGTTATACCTCTTTTTTTTGGTACACATTGTACCGGACTTACCCACGTACTACCAGAGATAGAGTATATAATGCCGGCGTCAAGCCACTTGATGATTTCTTTCATTACAACCCCTTTCATGGCATGATTCAGTCTCCTCTGGCCTCAATTGAAGGTTTGTGATCATCTTCCAACAAAATCTTGTGCATGCACACTGTCGGGCTAATTCCCTTCAAGTCGGCAATTGTCCACCCTATTGCCTTTTTGTGTAGCTTCAACATCTTGATCAGCTTCTTTTCCTGCTCAACCTGTAACTTAGAAGAAATAATTACAGGTAATGTATTATTGGTTCCTAAGTATGCATATTTTAGTTGCTCTGGCAATTGTTTCAACTCAAGAATCGGTGGTTGTTCAATAGAGGGTTTTTTGAGCTTACCTTCCTTACCTGAGTAATCCAATGGTTCAAAGTATGTACCTGGTCGATTGACTAGCCAATTTGCCTCTTCTTGTTGTTCCTCATCGACCGGTTCTTCATACTCCTCAGGTTCCTCTTGATCGGCAATGTAGTTGCCGAGGCAACTAAATTCCTCATCAAAGTTAAACTCTGCCATGGCATGAAGAAGTTGACATTCTTCTGGATCATCGGCATGCCTTAGTGTTTGGAACACATTTAGTTTAACTTGCTGGTCATTCACCCTCGTTGTGAGTTCTCGCTTTTCAACATCGATCAAGGTTCTCCCTGTTGCTAGGTCTCCCGAGAATGATGGGTGCATGCTTATCTGCTTCACAATCCAAGACAATAAAGTCAGGGGGAAAAATAAATTTATCAACTTTTACCAGTATGTCCTCGATTTTTCCCTCTGGATGCACATAGGATCTGTCGGCTAGCTGTAGCATAACTGTTGTAGGTCTTGCGTTCCCGATTCCTAGTTTCTGGAAAACTGATTTAGGCATCAAGTTTATGCTAGCCCCAAGGTCGCATAATGCTTTCCTGACATAGTGATTTCTAATGGAATAGGGTATTGTGAAACTTCCGGGATCCTTCAATTTGGGTGGCATACGATTGTGCAACATTGCCATGCATCCCTCTGTTGCGGCAACTGTTTCAAACTCTCCTAGCCTTGTTCTCTTGGACACAATGTCTTTAAGAAACTTGGCATAGTTTGGCATTTGTTCAATTGCTTCCACCAATGGCAAGTTGATGTGGACTTGCTTTAGGATATCAAGAAACTTCTTGAATTGATACTCTTGCTTTTGTCGCTTCAACCTTTGTGGGAATGGTGGTGGAAGTCAGATATCTTCGATTCTTTCATTGGTTTGAAATCTGATTGACAGCATTGTCGGGACATCTAGAGTTGCCAAGGTGGTATCAAATGAGGTTGCCGAGGCGTGCTTATCGCAAGTTACCGAGGCATCTTTATCGTCGGTTGCCGAGGCATGCTTATTGCTGGTTGCCGCAGAAACTCCTGGTTCAGCATCTGAGGCTTTGCCGCTAGGTTTGTCTTGATCTTTTTGTGGAGTTTTGTTTGATGAGTGGGTTTGAGCCTCTCTAAGTTGTTGGCCAGTTCTGGTGGTGATTGCCTTACATTGCTCATGGCCAGTTCCTCTTGCGACTTCAGTATCGCTAGGTAAACCTCCTTGCGGTCTAGTATTCAGATTTTGAGCAAACTATCCGACTTGATTTTCCAATGATTTGATTACCGCCTCTTGGTTTTTCAATCTCATCTCGGTCCTGTTAATAAAAGCATCAGTTCTTTTTATGAAATTACTATTCTCAGCCATATAAGATTCAGTTTTCATCATAAAAGCATTTAGAGAATTTTCCAAAGAACTAGATGTTATCGGTTGTTGCTGTGGCAACTGCTGCGTGGCATATTCTGCTGGAATCCCGATGCTTGTGCATTCTGATTGTTCTAGTTTAGAGCATTGTTGGGATTACTCCATGAAAAATTTGGGTGCTTCTTCCAAGCTGGATTGTATGTATTGGACATCACATTGTTGTTCTGATTGTAATTCCCCGCATAGAAGCTGGATTCTGGATTCTGCATACATCAGAAGAATTATGGTTATCACCACATAACTCACAAAAAGAATCCATTACCTTGACTTCATGTGTGTTGTTTGGTTTTTGCATGTTCTGGACCATCTTGGTTAAAGTGGCCAATTGTGCCGAAATTGAATCTAATGATCCTAGTTCATGTATTGTGGCTTGGCGTCTAACTCCTCCTCTCCTAATAGATGAGAATTGATAATCATTCTTGGCCAGCCTGTTTAAAATTTGCATTGCTTCTTCCGACGACTTATCTAGGAGTATGCCGTTTGCCGAGGCATCTAGCATCATCCTTGTTGGTGTATTCACGGCGTTGTAAAACATTGTTACTTGAGTCCACACCGGGAATCCGTGTAGGGGGCATTTGTGTAGAAGTTCTCTATATCGCTCCCAAGCCTCGTACATGGATTCATCATCTGCCTGCCGAAAAGAAGTAATGACGTTACAAAGCTTATCAGTCAAATTTCTAGGATTAAATCGAGCAAGGAAATCACGACAAAGATCGGTCCAAGATGCTATTGATCCGGTAGGAATGCTATTCAACCATGTTTTCGCCCTATCCCTCAGTGAATAGGGGAATAATCTTAATCGTAAGACATTGAGGGTGACTCCGTGTATTTTGAACGAGTTGCAAATCTCGAGAAAAGATTTCAGATGTTGCCTTGCATCTTCAGTTGCTGAGCTGCCAAATTGACCTATTGTGTTGATCATATTAAACATTACCTGTTTCAACTCAAAGTGGTCGGCTTCAATTTCAGGTGCGACAACTCCTGGATTAAGTCCATCAAGATCTTCTTCATAATAGTCTCGAATAGTTCTGTTTCGTGCAAGAATCACTCCTCCTCCTGCTAGAACATCTTGATTCATATTGCCGTCTTGATTAGCCATTGCTACTCTTATCCTTCGTCTAATTCTTTGTAAGGTTCGTTCGATTTCTGGATCAAAGGGATATTCTGGTGAAGTTGGTGTCGCCCTGGTCATATACCAATGCAAAACCAAAGTTTGTTAGCCCTTTGAATTTTAAACAAGAAAAGTAAAAAGAAAGTGCAAGAAAATAAAAACAAAGTCGCTATTGCCAATCCCCGGCAACGGCGCCAAAAACTTATTGCGCGTAATAAGTGCTACGCAATTGTGCAAGTATACACGTTGCAAGTTATAGTATAAAAGATATCGTCTCCACAGGGATTGGTGCCACTTCAAGAATCTAGTCTCTTGCACTGTAAAAAGTAAAAACACAAATAAAGGATTATAGGAGTTTAACTAATAACTAATCTAGAAAGCAACAAAGTAAAAGAAAAGATGAAATCAAATGAGAGAGAGATAGGCCAGGTTATCGTGAGTTGAGGTGTGATAGCCGATTGGATCGTCTTGGTAAAAGAGTGCACAGGCAACTCAGTTGCCGTGGCAACTTGCACAACGGGGTTGCCTTGGCAACTAATAGATGGTTGTCTGGGCAACTACTTGGGTGTCTGGGTAGCAACCTTCAAGGTTCAGTAGAGCGTTCTTCAATGGTTTCTTCTTATCCCTAAGTCAAAACTCTAGCTAGTTGTGCATGCCTTGATAATACATCCCTGCGTGAATCAAGGGTGAACAACAACCAATCTTGCGCTCCTCTTAGCCGTTGAAATCCTTAACTTATTTCTAAGCCGGATTAATCTTCACCATAAATAGATTGAATAAAGATCATATTCATTCGTTTCTTGAATCTAACTCTCCCGATATTAGATAAATAGATGAAGTTACGAGATCCTCTCCCAATTCACTCGCAAACAAGAATAAGAACCAAGAATGAATAAACCTTGAAATAGAAAAGTGCAAACTCTTATTACCTAAACAAAATCCAATAGTTTCTCACAACCACAAAACACAATAACCATAGCCAAATAGATTTAGTTCATGGCTAGGTTCCAAAGAAACACAAGATAAATAATCCCTAGCATGAACCCAATCGAACAAGAAAGAAAAGGATGAAGAAGGAGGCTTGTAGAAATCCTCCTTGCCCTAGATGCTTGTCGAAAATTCTCTCCTCTTGCCATCCTTGGACTTGTCGAAATTCCCCTCCTTTGCTCTCTATGGATTATCGAAATCTCCTTCCTATTTATAGGGCTAGGCCAAAGTACTTCTTTGAGGAGGAAGTTAAGTTGGAATTAAATTATCTTTAAAGAATATAATTCTTTATTATAATTGTATTCCTACTAGAACTTCTCCTATCTTCTTGGAATTTAATTTTTCTTTAATCTCTGCATGGCAATCAAATTCCTTTGGGTTTGGGCTTTGCTCCATGTCATCTTGGGCTTGTATAGTCATCAATTTCGACTACCATATCACCTTTGCTCTTGTCGCTCGGCGTCTCCTTCATGTATTGCCCTGGCAACTAGCTCGGCATATCCTTCATGTATTGCCCTGACAACTAGCTCGGCATATCCTTCATGCATTGCCCTGGCAACTAGCTATAGCCTTGCTTTGGCAAGTGATCCTGCACATACACACAAAACACACCAAAGAAGCATCTTTTCCCACAAAAACTACCAAGTTATGTAATCAAGCTCAACGATGGAAGGAAACATGGATTAATGCATGAATGGCTAATTATGCAACTAATATGAGCCTAAGTCTAACAATAATATGAGTAAAAGGGGTAAGAAAAATAGTACTTTTGAACACTTCTCACCCATTTTCCTATTCCCATACGAATGATCAGTATCCTTACGAAGACATAGGCCATATGAGCCCCGAAGGTACTTGCTAGGCCCATACGGAGAATCAGTATTCCCACGAGAGCAATAGCGTTTCCCCCCACTTAAACGAACGTGACAAAGCTCGGGTGTATAGCTTAAAATTTTACATTCGTAAAATGAAATCATATTCATAAATGAACAATTAAATTTTATACGAACATAGCAAATTTCGACATTAAAACAAAGTGTAATCGGCTTGTGGCCTGACTCTCTTTTTGTAAAAAAACAAAAATGTCCATAGCGGAGTCGTCAAGCTGTCCCAACCTCTTTTAAGGGGTCCCGACATTTTTTTATAAAAGATAAAATAACGGAGTCGCCACCAATCTTTTTAAAAGGTGTGATTCGATCACCTAAAAGTGGGTCATTTTAATAAAACAATTTTATTTTATTAAAACAATAGTTTTGGTTTGCGAAAACTCAAAAATGGGTTCGGGAGTCGGTTACGCGTGGGAAAGCGTTAGCACCCCCCACAGCGCCCAAAAATTGGTACCTAGTCGATTACAAAAAAATTTAATGTCAGAATTTGCAAATTCATATGAAATTTAATTTATTGTCTATTTATGAGTATGATTTCACTTTAACGGCCCCACCATTCGAAGAGTAAACTTTAATCATGGCCAACACTTCTTGCACTAACCCGTTACTTCCTTTTGGTAGGACACCACATTAATTAAGTTCCACTTTTTATCAGACAAACACAAAAACAATTAGTGTGTTAAAACCTTTTATTTTTTAAAGTTGGTAATTGTTAACCCTAAGAATTGTCTAAGTGAATTTTACCTATTAGGGTTCAAAATATTATTAAGTGTGTTTTATTAACTTGATGTGAAGAGAATTTTATCAAACTTTAAGGCTCTTGATTAAACTAAGGCTGTATCACTAGAAAACCCTAACCTAGGAGTTTTACCTAAACAAATATTTAAATGAAGAGGCATACATTAAAGTTTTAAAAACAAATTAAATTAACGAGACAAAGGTAACATTAGAATAGTTTACAAAATTAAAAAAATAATAAAAATGGAAAGGAATTTAATAAATTTTAAAAAAATATACCATTCTCTAAAAAATGAGTCAACACCGTATTTGCACCAATTTTATATAAAAATATAATTAAATTTTTATTTTTATTTAAGAAAATATGTGACAAAAGCTTGCTTAATAGTTTAGAATTCAAGATTTGAAAACTGGTTGGTGATAAAATTATGGATAAATTTAAAGAAAATTTAAAAAGGTTTTATGAAATAAAAAAAGTGTGTATTTAAATTAAAATGACCCATTTTACTTTAGGACATTGGTACAAGCCCAAAAACGCTTTTTAAAATTCACTCTTTAAAAAAAAGGATCGAAACATCTTATTTTTAAAAAATTTCTTTCAAGTGTTCATGAAAAATAAGATTTCCCTCTTTTATATTGAATTTGAAATAAAAATGATAACATAAAATATAAAGAAAGCAAGAACAAAATACCAATATGAAGAAATTTGCTTCCTATATTTCCACCAAAGATTCGATACAAAATCCTTGCTTCTTTTACAACTCTTGGATCAAGAATGGTGTAGTGGTGATTACAGAGGAGTATTGTGAATGGTGAATTGTTGAGAATGTGTTGTGAAGATTACAAAGGGGGATGGGATCTTTATATAGGTATTTTACATACCAAAATTACAAAAAATTGGAATCAAAATCCCCTGATTTCCGCTGATTGCTTCCCAAATCTAAGTGATTTGGATTCCCCTTCCCATTTTGCTTCTTTGACCAATTTTGCCTGATTTGGGAATGATTTTCCCTTGATTCTTCCATATTTGATTTGTCATCTTTTATTTTTTTATTTTTTTCTAATTTGGGCTAAAAAGCAGTGACTACAGGATAGCCACTGGACTTTCTCTTAAAAATGCATGTAATGTAGCATTTATCTCATGCATAGAGCCTAAGAATGTTAAAGAAGCATTAAATGATGATTATTGGATAATGACCATACAAGAGGAATTAAATCAATTTGAGAGAAGTCAAGTTTGGACATTAGTTGATAAGGCCTAGTAATAAATCTACTATAGGAACTAAATGGGTTTATAGAAACAAACTAGATGAAAGTGGTAACATAATGAGGAACAAGGCTAGACTTGTTGCTCAAGGTTACACACAAGAAGAGGGAATCGATTTTGATGAAACCTATGCACCCGTAGGTAGAATAGAAGCCATTAGGATGCTACTAGCATTTGCATGTTATCACAAATTTAAGCTTTTTCAAATGGACGTAAAAAGTGCATTTTTAAATGGTTTTATTAATGAAGAAGTGTATGTAGAACAACCACCCGGTTTTGAAGATCCAAATTACCTAAACCATGTTTTTAAACTTTCAAAAGCTTTATATGGTTTGAAACAAGCTCCTAGAGCTTGGTATGAGAGATTATTAAATTTTTTAATTGAAAAAGGTTTTAACAAAGGAAAGGTGGATACTACACTCTTCATTAAAATAATTGGCAAAGACATATTAGTAGTTCAAATATATGTTGATGATATAATTTTTGGTTCTACTAATGAAATGCTTTGCCAAGATTTTGCTAAGTTGATGCAAGGTGAGTTTGAGATGAGCATGATGGGGGAGCTTTCATTCTTCTTGGGGCTCCAAATTAAACAAAGGAAGGACGGAATCTTCATCAATCAAGCCAAGTACATCAAGGATATGCTCAAGAAGTTTGGCTTGGAGAGTGTGAAACCTCAAGCCACACCAATAAGCTCTTCCACAAAGCTTGACAAGGATGAAGGAGGTAAGTGTGTAGATTTAAAGCTTTACCGCTCTATGATTGGATCTTTGCTTTATCTTACCGCAAGTAGACCTGACATTATGTTTAGTGTTTGCTTGTGTGCTAGATTTCAAGCTAGTCCTAGAGAATCACACCTTATAGCCGTTAACAGAATCTTTAGGTACCTTAGAGATACACCTTGTTTAGGTCTTTGGTACCCTAGAGAGTATTCTTTTAACCTACATGCCTTCTCGGATGCGGATTATGGGGGTTGCAAGATAGATATAAAAAGCACATGAACATGTCAATTCCTACGTAGTATGCTCATATGTTGGTTTTTTAAGAAGCAAAATAGTGTAGCATTATCTACTATCGAAGCCGAATACATATCCGTAGGGAGTTGTTGTGATCAAGTCCTTTGGATGAAGCAACAACTCTTAGATTATAGAATTGACGTAGGTACCATCCCCATTAGGTGTGACAACACTAGTGCAATTTGTCTCACTAAAAATCCTATCCAACATTCTAGAACCAAACACATAAAAATAAGGCATCATTTCATTAGAGATCATGTCTTGAAAAATGATGTAGTTCTAGAATATGTAGACACCTTGAACCAATTAGCAGATATTTTTACCAAACCATTAGACAAAGAGCATTTGTGGTCTCTTAGGAGAGAGTTAGGTTTAACTAACCTCCCTTGACCCTTAGAACCTCCTTTAGTCTTAAAAATTATGCTTAAATTTGTTTGATTGATTGTTTTTGTGATTAAGCTCCTATTTATATATATGCTTGTTTCTAGGGGGAGTATGCATCTATTTATGCTCATACATAATGCTCTCATATCATTCACATGCATTTCAATTCGATTAAAATCAAATTTCTGAGCAACCTGCAGCCAACATTGACATTTCTGGCACAGGCGTATTGATACGGTGTTCCACGTATCGATATGGGTAGTTTACAATCATTTCGATATAGATTTACTTGTACTGGTACAAAAAGCATATCGAGACGGCCTCAGAAGCGTTTTGATACTGGGTTCGATATGCCATGTCTGCGTATTGGTACGCGTTCACAGCTGGGCAATTTTTAAGGGCTTTAAATGAGGTTTTTCACTTTATTTCAAATACCATCTTTTTTTCTTAAAACCCTAGATACGAAATTCCCTATAAAAACCTCTCAATCCCTCCTATTTTCCCACACAACTCTTAAAAATTCTTGAAGGCTTTTAGTTTTTACATCAAACCCAAGCTACAATCATCAAGTTTTAACATCAAACCCAAGCTACAATCATCAAGTTTTTGCATCTAAAAGGAAGTGACTACAGCTGCCCCTCTTTGCTCATTCCTGTGAAACTGGGGTACAACAACGAACTAAAAGGCACTGATTTTAGCCAATCACCAACTCGCTGGACATCAAAATAAGATTCCATCCCCATTGCGCCTGAATGGATAGGTATTGTGCTGAAAAATAAAGGTTTCATTCTCCTCGTGCCTGAATGGATAAGCATTGTGCTGAAAAAATAAATGTTCCATTCTTCTTGCGCCTGAACGGATAGGCGTTTTCTAAAAAATGATGTTCTATTCTTCTAATTCCCAAACGGATAGGCATGTTGTGGCAAAAAAAATAAAGGTTCCATTCTCCTTGTGCCCGAACGGGTAGGTGTTTACTGAAAAATAAGGGTTCTCGTGCCCGAACAGATAAGCGGTTGCTGAAAAATAATGGTTATATTCTTCTCGCACCTGAATAGATAGGCGTTGTAAAAAATGGTGTTCCATTCTCCTTATGCATGAACAGATAGACGGGTTCCATTCCCCTTATGTCTGAATGGATAGACTGGTTTTATTCTCCTTATGCCTGAACGGATAAACGGGTTTCATTCTCTTTATGTCTGAACGGATAAGCGGTTCCATTCTCCTTATGCATAACGGATAAGCAGTTTCATTCTCCTTATGCCTCAACGGATAGGCGAGTTAAAAAAAGGGTTCCATTCTCCTTATGCACGAATAGATATACATGTTCTATTCTCCTCATGCTCGAATAGATAAGCAAGTTCAAAAAAGGGTTCTACTCTCCTCATGCACGAATGGATATACAGGTTCTATTCTCCTCATACTTGAATAGATAAGCAGGTTCCACTCATGCCCGAATGGATAGACGAGTTATATTCTCCTCATGCTAGAATAGATAAGCAGGCTCAAAAAGGGTTCCATTCTTCTCATGCACGAATGGATATGCAGGTTCTATTCTCCTCATGCTCGAATAGATAAGCAGGTTCAAAAAAGGGTTCCATTCTCCTCATGCACAAATGGATATGCAGGTTATATTCTCCCCATGCTCGAATAGATAAGCAGGTTCAAAAAAGGGTTCCATTCTCCTCATGCACGAATGGTTATGCAGGTTCTATTCTCCTCATGCTCGAACAGATAAGCAGGTTCTATTCTCCTCATGCCTGAATGGATAGGTAGGTTCTATTCTCCTCATGCTCGAATAGATAAGCAGGTTCCACTCTCCTCGTTCCTGAATGGATAGGCGGGTTCTATTCTCCTCATGCTCGAATAGATAAGTAGTTTCCACTCTCCTCGTGCCCGAATGGATATGCGGGTTCTACATCTGTCAACATTTAACAAATGCTATGATTATGATGTGTATGCTCCTAGGGATGCCTAATACATGAATGTATGTCATTTTCTCTTTCATTTTCTTTTTTGTTTTTAAACTTTTCTATTTTATTTCTCTTTTTCATCTTTTTCTCTCTTTCTTTTAGGGTTTTTCCTTTCCGATTCCATGCGCATTGCTTGTTCAACCCAGATAGACAACCATGCTGGCTATTTATTCTTTGTATCTCTTTGCTTTAGAGAAGACATATGAGCTTTGCACATTTGCTCACTCAATCCAGTTATATTGTATTCCTGGTTAGAAGGACATCATATTCTTCAATACTCTTTTAGCATTTGTCTGGTTGAGAGAATAGAATCTCTCACATGCTCCCTGAAGCTTGAATAAAAGCTTTAACATCACTGGACATCTCTTTCAATGTTTGTAAAATTGTTCTCGTTTTGGGATAAGGAGTAGAAATCATGCTGCCTTAAAATAATATCAAACCTCCTCAAAGCTTCTTATGAGTTCTTAGACGTTTGCCCCTGCAGTGCTCTTTGTAGTGCTTGCATGTAAATCCTTGCAGTAAAGCATATTTCTACCTTGAATTTCTTCGAATGATACTAGTGTTTTCTTATCTTCCTCTCACGCCTATTAACATTGACGGCCTGAAATCCTTGGCCAATGCAAATTGCCCCACTTTGGGCGTGCCCCACTGGCCAAAACTTCCTAAGTAGGAACACCAGAAATTGCCTTGTGTTGCCAAGTCGATGAGGTATGAGGACATGAAATTCTTTCTAAGATGCCAAGTTTTCGAGAGATTCATTTACTGCTTGCCTAGTCTATAAATTATCCGAGCCCCCTGTTGCGCGTAATAAGTGCTACGCAATTGTGCAAGTATACACGTTGCAAGTTATAGTATAAAAGATATCGTCTCCACAGGGATTGGTGCCACTTCAAGAATCTAGTCTCTTGCACTATAAAAAGTAAAAACACAAAGACAGGATTATAGGAGTTTAACTAATAACTAAACTAGAAAGCAATAAAGTAAAAGAAAAGATGAATTCAAATGAGAGAGAGATAGGCCAGGTTATCGTGAGTTGAGGTGTGATAGCCGATTGGATCGTCTTGGTAAAAGAGTGCACAGGCAACTCAGATGCCGTGGCAACTTGCACAATGGGGTTGCCTTGGCAACTAATCGATGGTTGCCTGGGCAACTACTTAGGCGTCTAGGTAGCAACCTTCAAGGTTCGGCAGAGCGTTCTTCAATGGTTTCTTCTTATCCCTAAGTCGAAACTCTAGCTACTTGTGCATGCCTTGATAATACATCCCTGCGTGAATCAAGGGTGAACAACAACCAATCTTGCGCTCCTCTTAGCCGTTGAAATCCTTAACTTATTCCTAAGCCGGATTAATCTTCACCATCAATAGATTGAATAAAGATCATATTCATTCGTTTCTTGAATCTAACTCTCCCGATAGTAGATAAATAGATGAAATCACGAGATCCTCTCCCAATTCACTCGCAAACAAGAATAGGAACCAAGAATGAATAAACCTTGAATAGAAAAGTGCAAACTCTTATTACCTAAACAAAAACCAATAGTTTCTCACAACCACAAAACATAATAACCATAGCCAAGTAGATTTAGTTCATGGCTAGGTTCCAAAGAAACACAAGATAATTAATCCCTAGCATGAACCCAATCAAACAAGAAAGAAAAGGATGAATAAGGAGGCTTGTCGAAACCCTCCTTGCCCTAGATGCTTGTCGAAAATTCTCTCCTCTTGCCCTCCTTGGACTTGTCGAAATTCCCCTCTCTTCCTCTCTCCCAGTTGTCGAAATCTCCATCCTATTTATAGGGCTAGGGCAAAGTCCTTTTTTGAGGAGGAAGTTAAGTTGGAATTAAATCATCTTTAAAGAATATAATTCTTTATTATAATTCTATTCCTACTAGAACTTCTCCTATCTTCTTGGAATTTAATTCTTCTTTAATCTCTGCATGGCAATCAAATTCCTTTGGGTTTGGGCTTTGCTCCACGTCATCTTGGGCTTGTATAGTCATCAATTTCGACTACCATATCACCTTTGCTCTTGTCGACAATTGCCATGGCAACTGGCTCGGCGTCTCCTTCATGCATTGCCCTGGCAACTAGCTCGGCGTCTCCTTCATGCATTGCCCTGGCAACTAGCTCTAGCTTTGCTTTGGTAAGTGATCCTGCACATACACACAAAACACACCAAAGCAGCATCTTTTCCCACAAAAACTACCAAGTTATGTAATCAAGCTTAACGTTGGAAGGAAACATGGATTAATGCATGAATGGCTAATTATGCAACTAATATGGGCCTAAGTCGAACAATAATATGAGTAAAAAGGGTAAGAAAAATAGTACTTTTGAACACTTATCACACCCCCAAACTCGAACTATTGCTTGTCCTCAAGCAATGCAAACTCATAATTACCTGCCAAGACTTCAATTTTCACAAACTTAGCTTTGAACTTGATTTCAATTCTCTGAACCGGGGCACAAAGTATGATTGGCTTTTTATTTTTCAGAAAACTTAGGAGTTACTCGGAATCAAACTATAATGCTTGTGAGTGTGTGCGGAGTTGTGTGCAAGTTGATTTTTCGGATTCTATGCAAACAATAGGTTTTCAAATTACTTTATTGGGTTCTTTTTAAGATGTTTTAACTAGAGCCAGTTTTGGGCACCTCTAGTGTTTTGTTTTTAGTTTTCATAAGTTAATTTATTCGACTAGAGCCGGTTTCGGGCACCTCTAGCGATCAGTTTTTTTAACACATACTAGAGCCAGTTTCAGGCGCCTCTAGTGTTTTTTTAGCACATGCTAGAGCCAATTTCGGGCACCTCTAGCATTCATCCAATTTTTATTCTAATCCCCCAATTTGTTAATTATCAACCTAAGTTCACTAGAATTCCTTAAATCAATCAAACCACAACAGTGTTTCATCAAAATTAGTATCATAGTAAAATTCTAAGTTTTTCCATGGTTATCCTAAAATAAAAATTCTATCAATTAAGTGCATTGGCAAAGTCATCATCGAATATTCATCAAATCTAAGCAATTCTTGTTCCAATTAAAGGCATGGCAAGCAATTTATGTATCCTAAATGTAATACTTAAGATGAATGTAACTAAACATGGTAACTACTAATAACAATCCCCCCCCAAAAACTCGAGTGAGGCATTGTCCTCAATGCATGCTTTAAAGAAAAATAAAACTAAAGAAAAATACAATGCATACAAGGACTTGCTCCGAGAGTTCGTCATCGTAGATGATTAGTTTCCTTTTGGTCGGTGTCTTGATTCTCTTACTTGAACGCGATGGTTGTTTTCTTAGGAGTTGATTCGGGCATAGGTGTTTTACCTTTGGCTTTTGTACTGGTTGCCGGGATGTCTTTAGCTTTGGTTGCCGTGGCATCTTCAGGGTTGGTTGCCGTGGCGTCAGCTTATGCAGGCACGATGTAGGTTGCCGCGGCATCATCTTTTGTGGAAAACAAAACCTGGAAACTAAAGATAATGAAGGAAAATAAAATATCTCCTAAAAATAAAATTAAAAATAAAAAAAAAATATTGAAAGGAGAGCATGCTCATGCATCTCCTAAGTTGACCACTTCTTTGTTACGTTCCACATGGGCACCATTGTAGTGCTTTAATCTTTGTCCATTAACTTTGAATTCATGGTTGTCAGAGATGGACTTGATTATCAGGGCACCATGGGAGAATGTTTGACGACTTCGAATGGTCCTGACCATCTTGATTTCAGCTTTCCCGGGAAAAGTTTTAGCCGAGAATTGAATAAGAGAACTAGTTGCCCTGGCATGAATTGCCGTGGTAATAGTTTCTTATCATGCCATCGCTTTGTTTTCTCCTTGTAGATTCGTGCAATCTTATAGGCGAGTGCACGGAATTCTTCTATCTCATTGAGGTCCAACAAACACTTTTGTCTGGCACTTTCCCAATCCATATTCACGGTCTTGATTGCCCAGTATGCCTTGTGTTCGATTTCCACCGGTAGATGACATGTTTTGCCATAGACAAGTCGGAAGGGGGACATACCTAAGGGTGTTTTGAATGCAGTGCGATATGCCCAAAATGCGTCATCTAGTCTTAATGACCAATCCTTCCTGGAGGGATTTACAACTTTCTCGAGTATACCCTTCAATTCCCGGTTGGAAATTTCTGCTTGCCCGTTGGTTTGTGGGTGATATGCCGTGGCGATCTTGTGTGTATGCCGAAGCGTTGCAACATCTTGGCAATTAGTCTGTTGTCAAAATGCTTTCTTTCGTCACTGATAATTGCTCTCGGCATCCCAAACCGTGTAAATATGTTTTTCTGCAAGAATCGTTTCACGGTCTTGGAATCGTTGTTGGGAACTGCAACTGCCTTCACCCATTTAGACACGTAGTCGACGGCAAGTAGAATGTAGAGGTTGCCGAATGAAGATGGGAAAGGTCCCATAAAATCGATCCCTCATACATCGAACAATTCCACCTTGATGATGTTCTGGAGTGGCATCTCATGTCGTCTAGAGATATTGCCCGTCCTCTGACAACGATCACATTGCTTGTAAAAGTCTTGGGCATCTTTGTACAATGTTGGACAATACAAACCGAATTGCAAAACTTTGGCCGCGGTACGAGTTCCTCCAAAATGTCCTCCATAGGGTGAAGAATGGCATTGCCGGAGTACATTCTGTTGCTCTTCTTCAGGGACACATCGGCGTATAACCTGATCTGCACATTGTTTAAACAAAAGAGGCTCGTCCCAAAAGTAATGCTTAGCATCATGGCGGAACCGCTTCTTCCCTTGGTGAGTAATGCCATAAGGAGAAATACCACAAACAAGGAAATTAAATAAATCAGCGTACCAGGGTATTGCCGAGGCATGTGCTACCGTGGTGACTGCTCCCAGAATTACCGAGGCGTGCGCGTCAAAGGCTACTACGGCGTCGAGGGTTGCCGAGGAGTGCGCATCCATGGTTGCCGAGGCGTCAAGGGTTGCCGAGGCATGTGCGTCCATGGTTGCCGAGGCAACTAAAATTTGTTCATCCAGGAATGCATCGCATATCTCTAGATCCGCGTCCTCCTCCCTATTGCATTCCAAACGTGATAAGTGATCGGCCACTTGATTTTCTGTTCCTTTCCTGTCCTTAATTTCAATATCAAATTCTTGTAAAAGTAATATCCAACGAATCAAACGAGGTTGAGCATCCTTTTTAGCAAATAGGTATTTGGTTGTCGAATGGTCCGTATGAACAATTACCTTTGTACCAATCAAATAGGATCGAAATTTGTCAAATGCGAAAACTACAGCTAGTAACTCTTTCTCCGTTGTTGTGTAATTCACTTGAGCACTATTAAGAGTCTTACCTGTGTGTTGGCCTAGGACTACTCCTACCACGAAATCACTTGCATCACACATGAGCTCGAAAGGTAGCGTCCAATCTGGTGGAACGACAATGGGTGCTGAGGTAAGCTTTTTCTTTAGGGTTTCGAATGCTTGGGTGCAAGAATCATCAAAATCGAAGACTTTATCCTGTTCAAGCAGATTACACAAGGGTTTAGTGATTTTAGAAAAATTATGAATGAACCTCCTGTAAAAACCTGCATGTCCAAGAAAGCTTCGAATTCCTTTAACCAAACTTGGTGGGGGTAATCGCTCGATCACGTCCACCTTGGCTTTGTCTACTTCAATTCCCTTGGATGAAATCTTGTGGCCGAGCACTATTCTTTCATCTACCATAAAATGGCATTTCTCCCAATTGAGGACTAAATCAGTTTCTTCACATCTTGCCAACACCTTCTCTAAATTTTGACAACACCTTCTCTAAAAAACAAAAAATCATCCTTGAAGATCTCAAGGAAGTCTTCGACCATGTCTGAAAAAAAGTGCCATCATGCATCTTTGGAAAAACAAAAATCATCCTTGAAGATAAGTAAGAAGGTTGTCTTTTCTTGATCTTCTGGTGCTATGGCAATTTGATTGTAACCTGAATAGCCATCAAGAAAACAATAAAAGGGTTTACCCGCCATCATGCAAGCATTTGATCAATAAAGGGTAATGGGAAGTGATCTTTCCCGGTGGCTTTGTTTAGTTTTCGATAATCCATACAAACCCTCCAACCGGTCACAGTCCTGGTTGGAATGAGTTCATTATTTACATTACTTACCACTGTTATACCTCCCTTTTTTGGTACACATTGTACCAGACTTACCCACGTACTATCAGAGATAGGGTATATAATGTCGGCGTCAAGCCACTTTATGATTTCTTTCATTACAACCCCTTTCATGGCATGATTTAGTCTCCTCTGGGCCTCAATTGAAGGTTTGTGATCATCTTCCAACAAAATCTTGTGCATGCACACTGCCGGGCTAATTCCCTTCAAGTCGGCAATTGTCCACCCTATTGCCTTTTTGTGTAGCTTCAACATCTTGATCAGCTTCTTTTCCTGCTCAGGTTATAACTTAGAAGAAATAATTACAGGCAATGTATTATCGGTTCCTAAGTATGCATATTTTAGTTGCTCTAGCAATTGTTTCAACTCAAGAATCGGTGGTTGTTCCATAGAGGGTTTTTCGAGCTTACCTTCCTTACCTGAGTAATCCAGTGGTTCAAGGTATGTACCTAGTCGATTGACTATCCAATTTGCCTCTTCTTGTTGTTCCTCATCGACCGGTTCTTTATACTCATCAGGTTCCTCTTGATCGGCAATGTAGTTGTCGAGGTAACTAAATTCCTCATTGAAGTTAAACTCTGCCGTGGCATGAAGAAGTTGGCATTCTTCTGGATCATCGGCATGCCTTATTGTTTGGAACACATTTAGTTTAACTTGTTGGTCATTCACCCTCGTTGTGAGTTCTCCCTTTTCAACATCGATCAAGGTTCTCCCTGTTGCTAGGAATGGTCTCCCGAGAATGATGGGTGCATGCTTATCTGCTTCACAATCCAAAATAATAAAGTCAGCAGGAAAAATAAATTTATCAACTTTTACCAGTATGTCCTCGATTTTTCCCTCTGGATGCACATAGGATCTGTCGGCTAGATGTAGCATAACTGTTGTAGGTCTTGCCTTCCCGATTCCTAGTTTTTGGAAAGCCAATTTAGGCATCAAGTTTATGCTAGCCCCAAGGTCGCATAATGCTTTCCCGCCATAGTGATTTCCAATGGAACAGGGTATTGTGAAACTTCCGGGATCCTTCAACTTAGGTGGCATACGATTGTGCAACATTGCCATGCATCCCTCTGTTGCGGCAACTATTTCAAACTCTCCTAGCCTTGTTCTCTTGGACACAATGTCTTTAAGAAACTTGGCATAGTTTGTCATTTGTTCAATTGCTTCCACCAATGGCAAGTTGATGTGGACTTGCTTTAGGATATCAAGAAACTTCTTGAATTGATACTCTTGCTTTTGTCGCTTCAACCTTTGTGGGAATGGTGGTGGAAGTCGGATATCTTCGATTCTTTCATTGGTTTGAAATCTGATTGACGGCATTGCCGAGACATCTGGAGTTACCGAGGCGGTATCAACTGGGGTTGCCGAGGCATGCTTATCGCAAGTTGCCGAGGTGTCTTTATCGTCGGTTGCCGAGGCATGCTTATTGTCGGTTGCCGCAGCAATTCCTGGTTCAGCATCTGAGGCTTTGCCGCTAGGTTCGTCTTGATCTTTTTGTGGAGTTTTGTTTGATGAGCGGGTTTGAGCCTCTCTAAGTTGTTGGCCACTTCTGGTGGTGATTGCCTTACATTGCTCATGGCCAGTTCCTCTTGCGAATTCAGTATCGCTAGGTAAACCTCCTTGTGGTCTAGTATTCAAATTCTGAGCAAACTGTCCGACTTGATTTTCCAATGATTTGATTACCGCCTCTTGATTTTGCAATTTCATCTCGGTCCTGTTAATAAAAGCATCAGTTCTTTTTATGAAATTACTATTCTCAGCCATATAAGATTCAGTTTTCAACATAAAAGCATTTAGAGAATTTTCCAAAGAACTAGATGTTGTCGGTTGTTGCTGCGGCAACTTTTGCCGTGGCATATTCTGCTGGAATCCCGATGTTTGTGCACTCTGATTGTTCTGGTTTAGAGCATTGTTGGGATTACTCCATGAAAAATTTGGGTGCTTTTTCCAAGCTGGATTGTATGTATTGGACATCACATTGTTGTTCCGATTGTAATTCCCCACATAGAAGCTGGATGCCGGATTCTTGACTTCATGTGTGTTGTTTGGTTTTTGCATGTTCTGGACCATCTTGGTTAAAGTGGCCAATTGTGCCGAAATTGAATCTGATGATCCTAGTTCATGTATTGTGGCTTGGCATCTAACTCCTCCTCTTCTAGTAGATGGGAATTGATAATCATTCTTGGCCAGCCTGTTTAAAATTTGCATTGCTTCCTCCGGCGACTTATCTAGGAGTATGCCGTTTGCCGAGGCATCTAGCATCATCCTTGTTAGTGTATTCACGGCGTTGTAAAACATTGTTACTTGAGTCCACACTGGGAATCCGTGTAGGGGGCATTTGTGTAGAAGTTCTCTATATCGCTCCCAAGCCTCGTACATGGATTCATCATCTGCCTGCCGAAAAGAAGTAATGTCGTTATGAAGCTTATCAGTCAAATTTGTAGGATTAAACCGAGCAAGGAAATCACGACAAAGATCGGTCCAAGATGCTATTGATCCGGCAGGAATGCTATTCAACCATGCTTTCGCCCTATCCCTCAGTGAATAGGGAATAATCTTAATCGTAAGACATCGGGGGTGACTCCGTATATTTTGAATGAGTTGCAAATCTCGAGGAAAGATTTCAGATGTTGCCGTGCATCTTCAGTTGCTGAGCCGCCAAATTGACCAATTGTGTTGATCATATTAAACATTATCGGTTTTAACTCAAAGTGGTCGGCTTCAATTTCAGGTGCGACAACTCCTGGATTAAGTCCATCAAGATCTTCTTCAAGATAGTCTCGAATAGTTCTGGTTCGTGCAAGAATCACTCCTCCTCCTGCTAGAACATCTTGATTCATATTGCCTTCTTGATTAGCCATTGCTACTCTTATCCTTCGTCTAAGTCTTTGTAAGGTTCGTTCGATTTCTGGATCAAAGGGATATTCTGGTGAAGTCGGTCTTGCCCTGGTCATATACCAATGCAAAACCAAAGTTTGTTAGCCCTTTGAATTTTAAACAAGAAAAGTAAAAAGAAAGTGCAAGAAAATATTAACAAAGTCGCTATTTCCAATCCCCGGCAATGGTGCCAAAAACTTGTTGCGCGTAATAAGTGCTACGCAATTGTGCAAGTATACACGTTGCAAGTTATGGTATAAAAGATATCGTCTCCACAGGGATTGGTGCCACTTCAAGAATCTAGTCTCTTGCACTGTAAAAAGTAAAAACACAAAGACAGGATTATAGGAGTTTAACTAATAACTAAACTAGAAACCAATAAAGTAAAAGAAAAGATGAATTCAAATGAGAGAGAGATAGGCCAGGTTATCGTGAGTTAAGATGTGATAGCCGATTGGATCGTCTTGGTAAAAGAGTGCACAGGCAACTCAGTTTCCGTGGCAACCTGCACAACGGGGTTACCTTGGCAACTAATCGATGGTTGCCTGGGCAACAACTTAGGCGTCTGGGCAGCAACCTTCAAGGCTCGGCAGAGCGTTCTTCAATGGTTTCTTCTTATCCCTAAGTCGAAACTCTAGCTACTTGTGCATGCCTTGATAATACATCCCTGCGTGAATCAAGGGTGAACAACAACCAATCTTGCGCTCCTCTTAGCCGTTGAAATCCTTAACTTATTCCTAAGCCGGATTAATCTTCACCATCAATAGATTGAATAAAGATCATATTCATTCGTTTCTTGAATCTAACTCTCTCGATATTAGATAAATAGATGAAATCACGAGATCCTCTCCCAATTCACTTTCAAAACAAGAATAAGAACCAAGAATGAATAAACCTTGAATAGAAAAGTGCAAACTCTTATTACCTAAACAAAAACCAATAGTTTCTCACAACCACAAAACACAATAACCATAGCCAAGTAGATTTAGTTCATGGCTAGGTTCCAAAGAAACACAAGATAATTAATCCCTAGCATGAACCCAATCGAACAAGAAAGAAAATGATGAAGAATGAGGCTTGTCAAAATCCTCCTTGCCCTAGATGTTTGTCGAAAATTCTCTCCTCTTGCCCTCCTTGGACTTGTCGAAATTCCCCTCTCTTCCTCTCTCCAAGTTGTCGAAATCTCCATCCTATTTATAGGGCTAGGGCAAAGTCCTTCTTTGAGGAGGAAGTTAAGTTGGAATTAAATAATCTTTAAAGAATATAATTCTTTATTATAATTCTATTCCTACTAGAACTTCTCCTATCTTCTTGGAATTTAATTCTTCTTTAATCTCTGCATGGCAATCAAATTCCTTTGGGTTTGGGCTTTTCTCCACGTCATCTTGGGCTTGTCTAGTCATCAATTTCGACTACCATATCACCTTTGCTCTTGTCGACAATTGCCATGGCAACTGGCTCGGCGTCTCCTTCATGCATTGCCCTGGCAACTAGCTCGAAGGCTCCTTCATGCATTGCCCTGGCAACTAGCTCTAGCTTTGCTTTGGCAAGTGATCCTGCACATATACACAAAACACACCAAAGCAACATCTTTTCCCACAAAAACTACCAAGTTATGTAATCAAGCTCAACGTTGGAAGGAAACATGGATTAATGCATGAATGGCTAATTATGCAACTAATATGGGCCTAAGTCTAACAATAATATGAGTAAAAAGGGTAAGAAAAATAGTACTTTTGCACACTTATCACCCCCATTTGCGGGTTTTCAACTCGAATCCTCATTTGGTTTCAAGACGCCCTTTTCGGGTTTTCATCTTGAACCCCCATTTTTCTTTTTTTTTTTTTCTTTTTTGTATCTAAGGCGCCCTTTGCGGGTTTTCACCTTTCGATAATTTTATTCTCTTCTTTCTTTTTTCTTTTTTTACTTTTTTTCATCTTTTTTTAGGCATAAAACTTCTGAATTCATCGGATTATGAAGCTCACCAAGATCAATGTTCTTTTTGAGAATGCCTTCTTCCAGTTAGTCGTTCATTTCCCCCCGAGAATATCTTTGAATTGCAACATTTCCTTAACATTAAATCCCCTTCTTAGAATCTTCTCAGATAAATTTTCTTGTTGTGACCTTGTGTCATTTTTCTCTAATTCACTTGACCATGGCAAACAACTTTCGACCTTTCTTCATCGAGTAGCTTTAATTGGTCATATCTTACTTGGACCCATTCTTCTTCTTCTAGTTTTGCTTCCCCCAACACTTGAAAAGAATGAATTCCATACTCGATTGGCAACACAACTCCTATCCTACTAGTTAATGAGGACGGTGTTGCCCCTATTATTTTCTGATGTGATGGTGAACAATTACTCTTGGATTTGGAATCAATATCAAGAAACCTTTATTTTTTCATGAATCTATGTCACTTTCACTTTACTTGTAAGATGCAAGAAAAAGATTAGCGAAAATAAAAGGCTAAAAATGAGGATTCAAAGACAAATAAAGGCTAGAAATGAAGGTTCAAAGGAAAAAGCCATGGAAAACATGGAAAAGAGCAAAGTCAGATGCCCCAAAATTCATAGTATGAATGATTCATGAATCCATCAACTAGATAGAGTCCCGTTTTTAGGTGGCTCTCTTTATCTCACCCACTCCCCAAATTTCAATTTTCTCACTTTTCTAATCTCAATCAGACATTAAAAGTTTGGGGTTCATGAAAAAAGGTTAACTCAATTGGGCGGAATGTATTATGAAAACAAACTTCTTTCCTCAGATATTCATGTGTGATCCAAATGGTCTTTTAAGGCTTGTAATGTAGGCTAGGCTTGGGTTACAAAAAAGATATATAGGCCCAAATACATGCTTAAGGGTGGTTAAACCAAGGATCAATATTTCTTGATGAATTCTCTATTCTTTGGATCATTCTAGACTGTCCATTTTGGGTTTTCAACCTAGAGTTCATTTCCCTTTCTGGCACATGTCTCATCTGAAGGATTCCACACATGTTTTTCTCATGTTTCAAATATTCCTTCATATTCCAGCTTTCATTTCTTCCTTTTTTTTCTTTTTTTCTTTTTATTTTCCTTTTGCTTTTTTATCCTTTTATTTTGAATTTAGGACATTCAACTTGATCTAACATGTTTTATTTCTTGCTTACGAACAACTTTTCATCCTATTTGCCCCCCAGTGTGGGGAATGATCCTTGGTTAGGGTTCAACCACAAGAAAAAAAAATATCAGGCTCAAAAGGGGACCACAAAAGATTTTTTTATTTTCTTATTTGAGAAGGGAAATGAAGGAATGCCAAATGTCATTTTATACACAAATATCGTCAAAGAGAACCAGTCTTCAGTTGGTAGATGTTTTAGAGTTATCACTTTATTCAAAGACCTTAACAACAATGTCTGAGAGAAAAATCACTCAAAATCTGTTTATGGGATTTCTTATTAATCCTGAACACACTTTATTGCCCTTCCATCTCAGGATTAGATCTAAGAATCATTCATACAATCAATAATGGGGATTCTACAATGAAAATGTATTTTAAAAGAGAAATGGATGAAAATTAAAAAGAAAAAAAATAAAATGTTTTCCACTTGAGAAAAATAAAGGAAATGCATCTTTAAACAAGTAAGTTAACATAGAAGCCCTTACAAAAAAATCCCTAATGCTCGTGGCAAAAGCAAAAGGGTTGGTTCTAGGTATGACCCCAACATTTTTCGGGAAAATGCCAACATCTACCCCGTGACAAGATTTCGTTGCTGGAGTAGTTCAGGTTATAGGTGCTCGTCATATTTTTCTTCCTCGAGTCTCCCACTTTTGATGGCCGCCAATATCAGTTCCCCATTCATGACCATGTCTGTGAAACCTTTGGTGACATGGTTTAACATTCGATCATAGAAAGCTCATTTCAAAGTTTCCACAAACATTGGGGTGATCTCATTTTCCAGCAACGGTGGCTGAACTTGAGCGGCCACATCCCGTCATCTCTATGCATATTGGCAGAAACTCTCATGATGTTTTTGCTCTATTCCTTGTAAGACTAGTCGGTTAGGGGCCATGTTAGTCACGTGGTTGTATTGATCGTTAAATGCCCTTGATAAATCCCTCCAAGATTGTATATTAGCCCTGTTCAACTATGTATACCAACGAAACGCAGATCCAGTCAAGCTATCTTGGAAGCAGTGAATGAGTAGTTTCTCATTATCTAAATACATTGACATATTTCGGCAATACATGGTCAGATGTACCGAAGGGCAAGTAGTTCCATTGAACTTCTCAAAGTCAGGGGTTTTAAACTTTAGGGGCATCACCAAATTAGTCACCAGGCTTAAATCTCTGACATCTAGGCCACTATGAATGTTCCCTTCCTGGAAGGATTTGATGATTTCTTCTAACTTGTCACATCTGTCTTTCCATTTCTTGTCCGCTTTGGCTCTATCTGCGGCTTTGTCGAGATACCTCATAATCTTGGGTTACCTCGTTATTGAACCCAGACTCATTTGGGGCATTAGCAGAAAATCCTCCCAAATAGAGCTGGAATCTAGGCTTAGGTGGGGCAGCTCCCCCTTGTATCCCTGAATGGGCATAGGTTATCCCCAAAAATTGTGGCAAAACATCAATGGCTTTAGATGTATTCCACCTATCAGGATCATTAAACCCTAGCATGGCTACAATCTGAGTGACCGTATTCTTCTGAGCCTGTACAATCTCTTGCTTCAGATCCTTTTCTATCTTGTCCAGCCTGTCCTGGGTGCTTTTGTGGTCTATTTCTACGGTTGTTAATCTGTCTTCCATGGCTATTGCTTGGGTATTGTGCTTATGCAAAACTCTCTTTTTTAGATTTTTTTAATTCTTTTATTATGTATGGATGTATGCAATGATGTAAAAACATAAACCACTATTTGCTCTAGAAGTAGTTCTTATTGGATGCCAAAGGTCCTTATTACAAAATATTTTGACCTTTTTTACGAGTACATCTCAGCCCGAGCACCCAACTCCTTGATTTCTTCAATCAACCATAGAAGTCTTGGTCCCACTTCTCCCACTGGCCTGATGTACTGGCGAAGGGTTGTAGCTTCAATAGCTAACATCCCTACATGCTTAGCTACGTCTTGTATCTGGGTCATGATGCTTTTGTTAAATTCATCTCGTTCTTGGAACCTTCTAACATTGTCCCTAAGCTGGGTGAACCACTAATCATTGCCCCCTTCATTGGTATCTTCAAGGACCAAAATCTTTGTCCTGTATTCTTGCATGTCGTTCTCTATTGTCGCCACTTACTTTTTCAGTGCTTCATTTTCATTTTGACTGGCCTAAAGCTCAACATGTGCATGACGGTTTTGGTATAAGTGTAACGAGTGACTCAAGTCCGCACCTTGGTCTGTAACTCAATTACAAAGGTCTGGCTCCGTTTAATCTTTTCGTTGGTAGAGTCATATATACGCTGCAATTCACATAAACGGACGTTCTTGTCATTGGCCTTCTTTTTCCATGCAACTACATTCTCCTTCTCTTTTCTGACAGCTCGTTCATTTTTCTCATTCTCTTCAACGAGTGCCTGTTTGTACTTCTCAATCTTTTTTTGGTTGTCACTCTTTTTTTTCGATGGCTTACTCAATCTCTTGCTGCCATTTCTCGGGAGACTTTCTCAAGTCTGCATTTCAAACCACGGTTTGAAACTTGAGAAAATCAACCTTTTGGATCTCAAACTTCTCGTCCAAGTTTTTGTATAGCTTCATTATCTGGTTTATCTTTCCCTTGTATTCGTCGCATCTAAGCCTACCTCAAACAAGCCTTTCTTGTACTGGTCTTGTAGAGCTTCTATTTTTCCCTTGCCCCTTTTCAACTCGTCCATCAAAATATCGACTTCAGATGGAACCACCTTCAAGTGTTCTTCTAGGGACTTAGCTTGCCCGAAAGTAGGTGGAAGAATCTTGTCATTCACCCTCATGTGCCTCCATACATCCTAGCCAGGGGTGAACATGCACTTACTATCGTACTCTACCTCCATGAGGTAACGGTGCTTCCATGAGTCATTGATAGTCTGAACATTTTCCTTGAATTCCCCTTGGAACTTAAACTCATACTTATCTAGGCCAGTAGTAAAGGGGATGAATTATCGAGAGCCATATTGTCGCGCCACTAGTAAGGGGTAGCAACATTAGATAATCATAATCCCCACACTTGTAAAAAACCTTGGTGTGTCCCATCTATAAAACCCTTCAAACGATGTCTTGATCACGGTAATCTCTGAAAATGTCAATCCATTTACCCATTTTCGCTATCCGCCACTTCTTTGCCAAAAATTCTCGAGGTGGAGAAAAGTTCAGAGAGTGTACATTGGGCAAAGCTAGAGTCGGACACTTCCAAGAATGGCTAAGAGCCCACACCTGAAGCAGAGGAGCACACCCTTTGAAGCGCAGACCTTTCAGCTTTTGGCACGCATTCAAAGAGGTAAAGGTTTCAACTAGTACATCTAGCACTGGAATGATTTCCCTTTTCAACTGTTCAAAGAAATCTAATATAGGCACATCGATACTGTCCAATACTCTTAGAAAGATAACCAAGCCGTAAATTGCTATGGCTAAAAAATCTACTCAAATTCTCTTATCTAGATGAGTGGGGATTATGTTTCGGATGCTCCACCAAAGAAGGAAAAGCTGCCCTCTCTTTCCTGTATCAGGCCCTTGACCTATCCTACGCTCATGCCAGTAAAAAATTTGAGCCTGGAGTGAACATTCTTGTTCTTAAGGGGCTTAGCATAAACCCAGTTCTCTTTTACCTTGTGCAGATTGAATAGTGCACAATACTCCTCAAACATGGGCATCATGTCTTCCTCGTTGAAGGTGAAATAATAATATCCCAGATTCGAGAACTGAATTAGGGCCTTAAGAAACGGCTCATCCACCTTTACATACAACAAGTAATCTATGTCGCCCTAGGTGTCGAAGAATGACTGTTTAGTGGCATAGTCAAAATGGTTCTATATTTCTCGCATTTCTTGCACACTGTTCTGCTTAACACTGATATGAGCATATTTTGATGTCTCGGTCACGTGATCAACTGTTAGACTATCCCTATATGCTCGTTGGTTGACCTCAGACCAGTGACGTACATCTTCGTTGTCTTCTTCTTTCTTTAGGTACCTTCCATCCATGGCAAAAAAACTGCTTTCTAATCGAGCAAGTGTCTTGAAAATCAACCCCTTTTAGATATGGAATGAGGATGCAAACATGCAAAACAAAAACAAGACAAGGAAATGATTAATACTTCGAAAAAACACAAAAAGGTCCAAAATAATTTCATTGTACAAATAGTAACTGGGCATCGCATTCCAACACTTCTGGACATGTCTCCACGGACTATTCCTACGAAGTAATTTGACCAAATTCAAAGCCTAGGGTTTTCCACATGGCTCTAATGGGGTAGGCTTCTAGACTCTCACACAGGTTGGGTTCTAAAAGGTTCCCAAATTTTCCTCGTTGTCCCATACTAAGGGTCGCAAGGCCCATGATTCTCACCTATTATAGGCTTCGAATGAATCAAGTTCAACTTAGGGTGACCCATTTTCCTATGCCCATAAGAATGATCAGTATCCTCACAAAGACATAGGTCATATCAGCCTCGAAGGTACTTGCTAGGCCCATATGGAGAATCAGTATTCCCACGAGAGCAATAGCGTTTTCCCCCCACTTAAACGAATAGGACAAAGCTCGGGTGTAGAGCTTAAAATTTTACATGTGTAAAATGAAATCATATTCGTAAATGGACAATTAAATTTTATACGAACTTAGCAAATTTTGACATTAAAACAAAGTGTAATCGGCTTGTGGCTGACTCTCTTTTTGTAAAAAACAAAAATGTCCTCAGCGGAGTCGTCAAGCTGTCGCAACCTCTTTTAAGGGGTCCCGACGTTTTTTTATAAAAGATAAAACAACGGAGTCACCACCAATCTTTTTAAAAGGTGTGATTGGATCACCTAAAATGGGTCATTTTAATAAAACAATTTTATTTTATTAAAATAATAGTTTTGGTCTGCGAAAACTCAAGAATGGGTTCGGGAGTCGGTTACGCGTGGGGAAGGGTTAGCACCCCCTACAGCGCCCAAAAATTGGTACCTAGTCGATTACAAAAAGTTTTAATGTCAAAATTTGCAAATTCATATGAAATTTAATTTATTGTCTATTTATGAGTATGATTTCACTTTAACGGCTCCACCATTCGGAGAGTAAACTTTAATCATCGCCAACACTTCTGGCGCTAACCCGTTACTTCCTTTTGGTAGGACACCACATTAATTAAGTTCCACTTTTTATCAGACAAACACAAAAACAATTAGTGTGTTAAAACCTTTTATTTTTTAAAGTTGGTAATTGTTAACCCTAAGAATTGTCTAAGTGAATTTTACCTATTAGGGTTCAAAATATTATTAAGTGTGTTTTATTAATTTGATGTGAAGAGAATTTTATCAAACTTTAAGGCTCTAAATTAAACTAAGGTTGTATCATTAGAAAACCTAAACCTAGGAGTTTTACCTAGACAAATATTTAAATGAAGAGGCATACATTAAAGTTTTAAAAACAAATTAAATTAACGAGATAAAGGTAACATTAGATTAGTTTACAAAATTAAATAAAATAATAAAAAATGGAAAGGAATTTAATAAATTTTAAAAAAATATACCATTCTCTAAAAAATGAGTTAACACCGTATTTGCACCAATTTTATATAAAAATATAATTAAAATTTTATTATTATTTAAGAAAATATGTGACAAAAGCTTGCTTAAAAGTTTAGAATTCAAGATTTGAAAAATGGTTGGTGAGAAAATTTAAAAAGGTTTTATGAAATAAAAAAAGTGTGGATTTAAATTAAAATGACCCATTTTACTTTAGGACATGGGTACAAGCCCCAAAACGCTTTTTAAAATTCACTCTGTAAAAAAAGGATCGAAACATCTTACTTTTAAAAAAATTCTTTCAAGTGTTCATGCAAAATAAGATTTCCCTCTTTTATATTGAATTTGAAATAAAAATGATAACATAAAATATAAAGAAAGCAAGAACAAAATACCAATATGAAGAAATTCGCTTCTTGTATTTCCACCAAAGATTCGATACAAAATCCTTGCTTCTCTTACAACTCTTGGATCAAGAATGGTGTAGTGGTGATTACAGAGGAGTATTGTGAATGGTTAATTGTTGAGAATGTGTTGTGAAGATTACAAAGGGGGATGGGATCTTTATATAGGTATTTTACATACCAAAATTACAAAAAAATTGGAATCAAAATCCCCTGATTTCCGCTGATTGCTTCCCAAATCTAAGTGATTTGGATTCCCCTTCCCATTTTGCTTCTTTGACCAATTTTGCCTAATTTGGGAATGATTTTCCCTTGATTCTTCCATATTTGATTTGTCATCTTTTATTTTTTTATTATTTTTTCTAATTTGGGGTAAAAAGCAGTGACTACAGGGTAACCACTAGACTTTCTCTTAAAAATGCATGTAATGTAGCATTTATCTCATGCATAGAGCCTAAGAATGTTAAAGAAGCATTAAATGTTGATTATTGGATAATGACCATACAAGAGGAATTAAATCAATTTGAGAGAAGTCAAGTTTAGACATTAGTTGATAGGCCTACTAATAAATCTACTATAGGAACTAAATGGGTTTATAGAAACAAACTAGATTAAAGTGGTAACATAGTGAGGAACAAGGCTAGACTTGTTGCTCAAGGTTACACACAAGAAGAGGGAATCAATTTTGATGAAACCTATGCATCCGTAGGTAGAATGGAAGCCATTAGGATGCTACTATCATTTGCATGTTATCACGAATTTAAGCTTTTTCAAATGGACGTAAAAAGTGCATTTTTAAATGGTTTTATTAATGAAGAAGTGTATGTAGAACAACCACCCAGTTTTGAAGAACCAAATTACCCAAACCATGTTTTTAAACTTTCAAAAGCTTTATATGGTTTGAAACAAGCTCCTAGAGCTTGGTATGAGAGATTATCAAATTTTTTAATTGAAAAAGGTTTTAACAAAGGAAAGATGGATACTACACTCTTCATTAAAAGAATTGGCAAAGACATATTAGTAGTTCAAATATATGTTGATGATATAATTTTTGGTTCTACTAATGAAATGTTTTGCCAAGATTTTGCTAAGTTGATGCAAGGTGAGTTTGAGATGAGCATGATGGGGGAGCTTTCGTTCTTCTTGGGGCTCCAAATTAAACAAAGGAAGGACGACATCTTCATCAATCAAGCCAAGTACATCAAGGACATGCTCAAGAAGTTTTGCTTGGAGAGTGTTAAACCTCAAGCCACACCAATAAGCTCTTCCACAAAGCTTGACAAAGATGAATGAGGTAAGTGTGTAGATTTAAAGCTTTACCGCTCTATGATTGGATCTTTGCTTTATCTTACCGCAAGTAGACCTAACATTATGTTTAGTGTTTGCTTGTGTGCTAGATTTCAAGCTAGTCCTAAAGAATCACACCTTATAGCCGTTAAGAGAATCTTTAGGTACCTTAGAGATACACCTTGTTTAGGTCTTTGGTACCCTATAGAGTCTTCTTTTAACCTACATGGCTTCTCGGATGCGGATTATGGGGGTTGCAAGATAGATATAAAGAGCACATGCACATGTCAATTCCTAGGTAGTATGCTCATATGTTGGTTTTCTAAGAAGCAAAATAGTGTAGCATTATCTACTATCGAAGCCGAATACATATTCGTAGGGAGTTGTTGTGATCAAGTCCTTTGGATGAATCAACAACTCTTATATTATGGAATTGACGTAGTTACCATCCCCATTAGGTGTGACAACACTAGTGCAATTTGTCTCACTAAAAATCCTATCCAACATTCTAGAAACCAAACACATAGAAATAAGGCATCATTTCATTAGAGATCATGTCTTGAAAAATGATGTAGTTCTAGAATATGTAGACACCTTGAACCAATTAGCATATATTTTTACCAAACCATTAGACAAAGAGCATTTTTGGTCTCTTAGGAGAGAGTTAGGTTTAACTAACCTCCCTTGACCCTTAGAACCTCCTTTAGTCTCAAAAATTATGCTTAAATTTGTTTGATTGATTGTTTTTGTGATTAAGCTCCTATTTATATATATGCTTGTTTCTAGGGGGAGTATGCATCTATTTATGCTCATACATAATGCTCTCATATCATTCACATGCATTTCAATTCGATTAAAATTGAATTTCTGAGCAACCTGCAACCAACATTGACATTTCTGGCACAGGCGTATCGATACGGTGTTCCACGTATCGATATGTGTAGTTACAATCATTTCGATACAGGTTTACCTGTACCGGTACAAAAAGCATATCGAAACGGCCTAAGAACTGTTTCGAGACTGGGTTCGATACGCCACGTCGACGTATTGGTACGCGTTCACGGCTGGGCAATTTTTAAGGGCTTTAAATGAGGTTTTTCACTTTATTTCAAATACCATCTTTTTTTCTTAAAACCCTAGATACAAAATTCCCTATAAAAACCTCTCAATCCCTCATATTTTCCCACACAACTCTTAAAAATTCTTGAAGGCTTTTAGTTTTTACATCAAACCCAAGCTACAATCATCAAGTTTGTGCATCTAAATCACTTCATTCATCCTTAATCTCATCTTCAAGGTATAAACCCTAACCTTTTTCTTTTTAATTTTCATACATATATATACACTGTTTTTGTACTATAATCATAGATTTAGAACCTATATAGTATTGTTTTCAATATTTTTGTAAAAACTTTTTCAAATCTGAAATTTTTTTATTCTAATATAAAATTATATCGTATAATTTTTAACACTGATTTTCAAGTTTTTCTTTACCAAAAATTCTTTTTAAACTTGTATATATTTTAAAATATATTGTATAGATTTTTGACAATACCTTGATTATTGGATTAATTTTTGGATCGAATGTGTTGGTTTATGCATACATTGTTTTTGGTTTGATTTTGTTTTCAGATTATGGCCCCTAAGAAACGAGCACGAAAGGACATTGCCTCTAGTTCACGTTCTCCGCGTCCTCTTCCTGATCATATTGGTAATAGACCCAATCTTACCACATTTATCAAAACTGTTTTAATGAACCTCAATATCCAAATGCCATGGAATATTTTAAAGAATTCCAAAGTTACTTCAATCCCATTTTTATCTTCTGAAAGATTTAAATTCAAATATCTTCAATTAATGCATGATTGGAAATTTATGAGTTTTTAAGTATACCCGGGATTTTATACCGAAATCTTGTTTTAATCTTCTATTCCAATGCCCGGTGTACTTTCAATGAGAAGAAATCTTTGGTTGTTGCAATTGAATCTTACTTAATGGGTAGAAAATTTCGAATTGATTCAAGTGTTTTAGCAAACTTTTTGGGTCTTGAGGATACGAGAATATATGAAGAGGGTGCGTTAGTACATGTCTTTAGTGGTTCGGTGACTGTTCTTGATGCCCATGATCGCATATTACACCTCATAATCACTTGGTGGCTTCGTCCATCCGGTGGGAAATACTCTACCATCTGCCAAGTTGATGATTTTTTGCTTCGTTACTTTCGTGAGAAGAAGCGACCCAACCTTGCTCAGATTATTTTCTCCGAGATCGTCTTTCTTGTCCAAAATCGCCACACCACCATGGTCACATCCTTCACCTACGGCACAGCCTTGAGCTATCTCTTCCATAAAATGGGTATTAATTGTTCATACAATCTTTCAGAACCTCTCACGGATCCCATTGATGAGCGTTCTCTCCGTCGCGCCAAGTTCACTTATTACAATGGAGAATGGGTCCGTAACACCGATCTTTCGAGAGGTGTTCAGCCCGAACCAATAGAGGCTCCTCAAGAAGCTCAAATTCCACAAGCTCCGGTGGCCCAACCGAATCAAGATGCTCTCATGGCTTTCCTCAATGAGAAGTTCACCTATTTACATACCACTATAGACTCCAGATTTGCCGCGATCGACACTCGCTTCACATTATTGGAGGAAAAAGTAGCGGCTATTGAAAATCGACAAAAATCCATGGACATCACTGTTAACGCCTTTCATGGTGAATGGCGTCAATCCCATGGACCTCCGGCCACAAATGTTGATGAGGATGAGGATGAAGACGATGGAGATGATGACATAGACTATTAGGCATCTTGCATCTCATAGCATATCATATTAGGATTTAAGTTATGCACCTTTATTTTATGTCTTTTTGAACTCCTATGCTTTGTTTCTATTTGGTTTATGCTTTTAGGATTTGAGTTGGATTGAACTATGTTGCTTGAACTATTATTTGCAATTAAATGCTTATGTTGCTTATTTAATTGCTTGGAGTTGTTATTGTTCTCTTACCTTATCCCTATTAAATTGATTTTGATCTAACAAAAATGGGGAGAAGATTTAAGAGCTAATTTTTTAATTATAGCCTTAAATTAAGGGGGAGTTTTCTAAAAGATACTTAAAAATTTTCACTTTGGTTTTGTTATATCAAAAAGGGGGAGATTGTAAAACCTATGTTTGATTTTGATATAACAAAGTATTTAAGGACTAATTTGTAAAAGAAAATAAATTTTTAAGTACTCAAAAGTCTCACAAAACGACAAGGAAAAGTTTTCCAAATCTATAAACTTAAACCCAAAAATTTTCTAAGTGTTTCAAGCCAAAAATACACAAGTACGCCCATGCGTATCAATACACCCCTTGGTGTTTTGATACATTTTTTAGCTACTAGAATTTGATTTTGCAAAGCGTACTGATACGGCTTAGCCCATTTCGATACAGCCTTCATCTGGGTAAACATTTTAAGCACATCGTTTCGATACGACTTACACCCGTTTCGATAATGTTTAAAATTGGGTTTAAGAAACTTATATCCGTACCGATACGGTATACTATGTTTTGATACGGTTTGAAATCTAAATTTAAGAAAAATTTTAATCGTTCCGATACGGCACCACTCGTATCGATACGCTCTTGTCGCATTAAATTTTTCGACCGTTGCTTGTCAGTTATTGGAATCAACAAACTTTGAATTTCGGTTAACCAGTACCGATACGCCCCATATGCGTATCGATACACTTCTTCATCCAAGATTCCAGTGAGCAAAATCCGTACCGATATGGCCCTGACGTTTCGATACGCCCCATGTTTTACACTATGATCGTTTCGATACGGCCTCCCGCTTATCGATACGCTATCCACAATGGCTATATTTTTGTTCTTACAAGTATCGATACGGTTGTTCACCAGACTGCATTTATTGCGGGAAAGATGGTCTCCAACGGCTCTATTGATGACTTCAACCACCCAAACGGCCAGAATTCAATAAAGGGGTATAAATACAAGTCTCCAATGCTACAAAAACGACTAATGAACTTAGATTGAACAACATTCAAGTACTCAAGCAAAAATCTAACCCTTGTGCTCTTAGAGACAAATCCTTGTACCCAACTTGTGTTCTTCATTGTAATCTTTTATTTCAAGTTTGGGGTTGAGTGTTCTTGTAATTTTGGGCAAATATCTACCTTGTGAGGTCATTTTATTTTTGCCATTATCTTTCTTGTACAAGAGTGAATCTTGATCAAGCTTTGGGTAGAAAGCTTTAATCCTTTGTAACGGTTGCCTCCTTAGCCTAGAAAAGGGGAAGATTTCATAGTGAAATTGGTTAAAAATCCTTAGTAGGAAGCTAAGGTAGTGGACGTAGACCTTGTTAGAAGGTTGAACCACTATAAATCATTGCGTCCTATTGTCTATCTTTTTCCATTTGCTTCCAAAAAGTTTAAATTGCCAATTCACCCCTTCTTGGCCACTTTCGGTGTTGATTGATTATCCTAACACTAAATCTTAAATTATAAGGTTTAGGGTTTAAGTTTGAGGGTTGGGTTGGGTTCAGGTTTGTAGGTTAATAGTTTAGGATTTATGGGCTTTTATGCATCATTTTTATGAATATTTTGCTTTTTAAATAATATATTATTAATAATAATAATATATAAAAAATATATATTTATATATATACAAATAATATATTTATATTTTTATATATTAATATTATTTATAGAATTATATATTTCATAAAATAATTTGAATTAAACTTAGGTAGTTTGAGATATATAATATTTGTGGTAAAACAATATATAATATCATGTTGGTTCAGTAGTTAATGTCAGTGCCGTCCTTGGGCATGGGCAGAAGGGGCGCCCACCCAGGGCCCTATTTTTTATAATATTTGATATTAAGATTTATTTTTTTAATATTTATTATTAGGGATTTATTCTTAAAATTTAGTTATTTAACATTTATTACTAGGACTAAAATTTTCGTAATATTTGTTATTAGGGGCCTACTCTTAAAATTTAATTTTTCTCAATATTTGTTATAAGGGTCCAATTTTTTCAATAATTATTATTAGGGCCTATTTTTCCCAATATTTATTATTAGTGACACCCTCTTAATTTTTTTCAATACTTGTTATTAGACCCGATTTTTTCTAATACTTACAATTAGGGGCCCAATTCCCCATATTTGTTATTAGAGACATTCTCTTAAATTTTAATGTTTAATATTTATTATTAGGGGTCCAATAGGGACATAATTTTTTCTCAATATTTGTTATTAGGAACATACTCTTAAAATTTAAAATTTTTCTAATATTTTTATTAGAAACCCATTTTTTAATACTTGTTATTAGTGGTCTATTTTTAAAATTCATTTTTAATATTTATTACCAGGGGCCTAATTTTTTTATAATACTTTTAAAGTTCAACTTTTAATATTTATTATTAGGGGCCTAATTTTTTGGTTCGCGGCTCTTGTTAATGTTTAGTCTTTGTATGTAAAGGTTTTGGGTTTAAAATCCTCTAAATGCATGGTTTTAATATTTTTCCTCCAACAAAATGACGTCGTTTTGGCTTAACGAGACATTAAGAGTTAATGGCTGAGTGGAACTTTTGAGTCACAAACAAAGTTCAATGATAGATTTGCACTTTTTTAAAGTTCGGTGGCATTTTCGAGTTAGTGGCCATAGTTGAGTGACATGTGGTGTAATTTACCCTTAAAACAATTTTAATGAAATATTGAAAATGTTTTTTTATGTTTTTAAAATTTTACTTATATTTTTTTTCATTTTCTAATTTTCCCCTAATTTTACAATCAAATGAAATTTTTCATCATTTTTTGTTTTCAAAAAAAATAAAAATAAGGGGGGCTCTATTTTTCATCAATTTCGGATCATTTCCCGCCGTCATCATTCATATCAATAAAACCTTATGGAAACGTCAGGAAACAAAACAACACTTGAAGCCCACAAATCCTAATTCTGAATGGAGCTCAAAGGAAAGAAGGGGGGCTCTATTTTTATAGACCCTTGTTGTTTTGATCCAAAAGAATCCCCAGAATATTGGTTCAAAAGAAATACTCCTACTAATTTTACGTATATCAAGACCTTTTTCAGTTTGGTAACGTGAATTTTTGATGAAGAAATGCAATATGCATGAGTATGACCTCAACTCTTGTTTTGATGAATATAGAACTGACAAAACCAGATTGATGCACGACCCATTAAAATGAAACTGACAAAACCAAATAACGAAAAACCTTAAAATTGTTGGTATAAACTACTCAAGTGAGCACTTAATTATGGGGTTGGTCTCGATTTGATCACTATATTTTTAATTGTGGCAATTAGACCACATAACTATTTAAATAGTATCAATCAAGCCATTTTCCGTTAAAACCTAACGAAATGATAACGTGACAGTTAACAAAAGTTTATTTAATTATACATTTGGTCCTCACTATTTACACAAATTATCAATTTAGTTAGTACTAATTTTAAATTAGAATTGTTGGGAATAAAAGGAAAGTACAAAAAAATTTGCTCCTCATCTCGATTCTACGACAACCCGTCGATAAACCCAATTCTTAGCTTCGTTGTTGGAGCGAAGAATCTTTCTCTAACTGAAATATGGAATCTGAAAGACAGATATCATCTTTTTAAGGTTAGTGTTTTTGCTACTTACCTTGTCTTTTCCAAACATGATTTGATTCCTGTTCAAGATTGTTTATTTTCTTCCTTTAATGATTAACAGGTTCCATAACTTTTCTGGGTTTTGCTTTATAAGCGTTAAAGATTGTTAATTCAGTAATTTCGAGTTGATTGAGCCATTCATTGTTGGGTTTTACATGATTAGGATAAAAAATGGACAGTTAAGCCCATTTATTGACTAAAAGATTCCTGGGAAGTAGATGGGTTCTGGGGAAGGGAATCCCCATTTCAGTGTCTTTGATGGAGTGGACTGTCCCTTTGACACCCGAGGTTCTCATGGCTGAAATCAACACTGCCATCACTAATCTCAAATGTGCACGTGCTACAGCTCTCCTTGACTCCCCATCTTCATTGCTGCCGAGAAACAAGGGTCAGGATTCGCCCAAGCATGATGCCCGGTTGGCTGGTGAGGCTTATAAAGCTAGTTGTACTGCATTGGTTGCTGGCAAGCTTGATGAAGCTTTTCATTCTTTGAATGTTTCACTCTCCAAATGCCCACCTGAGAAAGCCTCTGCTGTTGCCAAGCTTCAGTCTTTTACATCTCTCACTTCTCAGCAACTCCACAAATCTTCTGTTTCAAACTAGCCCTTATTTGTGTGGTACTTTTCTTTTTTAAAACTTAATTGTCTCAATCAAATTATAGTTAAAAGATTGCATGGTATTGCCTTTTTGAGATGCTTCTGCAACTGTGTAACCAAGTAACAAGATAACAATATCTCTGTTTATTTGTGAACATTAGTTGTACATTGATAGAAATTTAAGGACATTCGCGGTTCCTTAACCCATATATACTAAATTTTGTACCATATAACACACACAAAAAAAACATTTGGCCCAGTGGTAGACACACTATTCTCACTAGATTTGCCTTGGTTCCAATCTTGCCATAGGCAAAAAGTTACTAGCTTTTTATTTTCTTTCTTCGATCAAATGACACGTGTCACTCTTGATTGGAGGAGAAAATATAAAATTATTAAATTCAATATAAATAATTAAAGTCTTCTAGTGTCACCACCTAATTGAGTAATTAATAAAATGATCAAGTGACACGTGTCACCTCCTAATTGAAGGAGAATAATAAAATTATTAAATCAATTTTAATATAAATAATTAAAGTCCTCCAATAAGGTGATGACAAGTGTTACCACCTAATTGAGTACTTAATTTATTTTATTAAATTATAATTAGAACTAAATTGATAGAATGTGTAAATAGTGAGGATCAAGTATGTAATTAAATAAATTTTTGCTAATTGTCATGTCACCTCTTCCATTAGGTTTTAATGACAGGTGACTTGATCTATATTACTTAAATAATTATATGATCTAATTACCATAATTAAAAATATGATGGTCAAATCGAGAGTAACTCCATAGTTGAGTGGTTTACCCAAATTGTTGTTTGTTTGTCTACCATAATCATAACTGGAAATGCAACTTCAAATTTGGTGTAAGCAGTCAGTCTTGACTTCAGAGTGTCAAGAGCTAGCAGAAGTTATCATTTGTATATTCTTGATTTATTTAATAATTACGACTCAGTTTGAAGGAAAATTCTACAACGCTCGATGAGCACCGATGATCACTATTAACGGCGAGCACTGATGAGTATTATTAACGACGAGCACCGATAAATACCGTTAATTTAATGTATAAAGATTAAAAATCTAAAAGACTCACCGTGTAATTATAAATTATTTAAAAATTAAAAGGTAAATTAATTATATTATATTATTTTTAATTTTATTTTAAACATAATTAAATCAAAATACCTACCCTAAATTACAAAACCCTAATTTTTATTCATTTGAAATTGCCGCCGCTGCTCTGCTGCCGCGCCGCTGCCCACTAATGGTTATGACTCAAAATGAAGATCCCAGAAAAAATTAAGTTGATGGTTTTTTATATCAATAAGAATTCAACAGTTTTCATCCGATGATTTGAAGATCCCAGAAACGAACTTTAATTAACAATATGATTTTAGGTCATAACCATCGGTGGGCAGCGGCGGCGCAATTTTAAATGAACAAAAATTAGGATTTTATAATTTAAGGGTAGGTATTTTGATTTAATTATGTTTAAAATAAAATTAAAAATAAAATAATGTAAAAATAAAAGAATGTATTTTAATTAATTTACCTTTTAATTTTTAAATAATTTATAACTACACGATAAGTCTTTTAGATTTTTAATTTTTATAAATTAAATTAATAGTGCTTATCGATGCTTATTGTTAGTTGTGCTCATCGGTGCTCGTCGAATGTGGCAGATTCATTCCTGTTCGAAAGTTATCATTTATACGCAAATTTCTTTCGACTTGATTTTACAGTCGTGATAATATATTGTCCTTCGGGTACTAATACATTTGCCGATGTCTTGGTGCTATTTTTCATTTGATATCATACCAACAGCATACAAATACGAGTTTATTATTAACTTTTGGAATGACAAAAATACATTATATTACTATACTGGTAATTGAATAATATTTTATTTTTATTATTAACTTTTTGAATATTAGAAAACATTTTATGAAAGCTAAACTTGATATCTATACTAAATTACACTTTCACTGTAATTTAAATTATTAAAATTTTGTCAACAAAACTTTGGTGCAGTGGTAAGTCATTCAGTTGACACTCTTCCCCTCCCCCTAGGTTGGAGGTTCAATACTTATTAGGAATATATTTCCCATTCTCCTAGGTAGAAAATGTTTAAAAAATTATTCAAATTTTGTGTAACGACCCGAATTTTTAGATCATCGGGTTGGCATCACTAAGCTTTGGGCCTTGGGTGTTGGAGCATTAGGATGGGCACAAGTGGTGCCTAAAGAGCTTTAGTGTAACACCCTAAACCCGGATGTCACATTTGGGCCTTAAGCTCAACCCGTTACCATAAAATTTCACAACTTGTTTTAGCCCAAACAAAATATTTTCCGAAAACATTTAAATCCAACGGTTGAAAATATAGATAAATGATTAAATCGTTACAAAGGAGCTCCAATAGAATTTAAAACATTTGAACATTCAACTTGACCAATACAATTCCAAAAATAAGCTACAGACTCAACCACTTAAGGTCCTATGAATACACAGCCCACTAAATGCAAGTGTTGTACTAAGATAATCATCGCTTGCTGGAATGCTATTCTGATAGTGCTCCTCGATCCCGCAATCCAACGATCAACCTACGCATGGAAACAACGATTCCGAGCGTTGAGCTTACAAAGTTTAGTGGTACACATCTACTCTACTATACTTCATGCTAATCATAAACATAAGCATGCAAGCTAGTATAAGCAATAATGCGAGATAAATAAACATGTGGCACTACCGCTAGTCACCTAAAAACATGCTAACATCATAACAATCATCATGCATGGCACACAAGGCCCAACCATACCCGAGATCTCATCAAATCATCTGGGCAAAGCACACATATCATACAACCATCCTGGAGTAAGGCCTGAGTCACACAACATCAGGAATGTACATTCCTTGGGTGAGGCCGGGTCATGCAACATTGAAACATACACCCTGGGTGAGACTGAGTCACGCAGTATAAGAACATACACCCATACTTGAAATCCCCCATTAAGTATCTTCGAATGAGGCATGGGTCACATAGCATCGGTTACCTCTATTCGGTATCTCTAACCATGGTGTTGCGACACTCTTTCTCTGGATATCTGGATCCCAATAACCAATGACTCAACTAGTCAAATACCTACCTATCATACAAGCAATGTGATCCCAAAGATCTCCCTAATGTTTTTAATTATCAACTTATCATTTATTTTACATTACCGAGTTGTTATCATATTATGGAGGAGTGCATAATTATTCTCATTAATTATTTCCATTAGTCCATGTTATCTCATTAATTACAACATTAATCAGATTATTAATCATAGGTGTCTATCCCTATTCCTTAGCTAGCATTATTGATCATTTGATTTAGTGGGTACTAGTACTCGAACACGAGTATCGGTACTGTACCCTGAGTATCAGTACTCTTACGCGTACCGATACAAAATTTGTTTATTGGAAAACCTCAAATTTCCCCGAGTACCGATACGGGTCGACCCATATCAATATGACATTGAATAATGTACTGGTATAGCCAAATCTCGTACTGATACCCTACTCATCAGCTCAAATCGTACTAGCAAATTACGAAGTTACGAGGCTTTATTCGATCCCTAAAGCTTATGAAAGTTATTAGGGTTTGTTTAGTAACGCATTTAATCATTTTATATCAATTACCAAATTTTACGATCTTCTAATCAATTATTTACCGCTATTAATCTCATAAGCATAATTTCCATCAAACATATCAATTTATTCGAACTAGCAAACAAAGCATCGTGATTTTATCAATCAATCAAATAGATCATCAAATAATTATACGAGTATTTTAAACGACCCTACACGATCTCTAAAGCCCTTACGAGTCATATCATATCCTTATATCTCATCATGCACTTCACAATTATCAAGTCTCATAATATCGGTCTCTACACATGCTTATTTCTCGTCTACCTATTTTGCAACCACTAACACGCAAGACAATTATATTTATGATGCTCATGAAAAATTTAGAGTTTGAAGTGTACTAACCTCAAACAATTAATGCTAGATCCCCACTCGAGCTCCTCAGATCATCTTTTTTAATACACTCCTTGGGTGAGGTCGGGTCACGTGTGTAACTCCCCGGTTTTGGACCTAGCAGTTTTGGGGCTGGTTAGACGGTCTAGTGGACTGAGTTAGAGATTCGAGTCAGATTCGAGAGTGAATATTATTTCGAAAGATAAAAATATGGAAAAATGTTTAAAAATCATATTTTATTATATTAAAAATATTGGTGAAAGCAATTTTGGAAAAAAAGCTTTGGAAGGGTGACATTTTGGCCAGTGACCAAAATGCAATTTTTGAAAACTATTTTTAAAAGGTGACTATTTTGCAAAGAGTCAAAACTTTGAATCTTTAAGGAGCTATATTACCAATTGGTCTAATCTGAGTTTTCTCTTAATTAGGATTATTTTAAAAAGGTTTTAATTAAAAGAAGATTTAGTTATAAGGTGGTTATTTTTCTAAAACACAATTTGACGTAACTTTTATTCTCCCACATTTTCTCTCAAAACACTCTCAACCAAACACTCTTTGTCCATCATAGATTTAAGGTAATGATCTTAATTTCTTAACTCATTGATTTGCTAAATGATTTCTCAATTTGTTTTCCAAAAATCTCATTGAATTTCTTTGTTTTTCAAGAGGAAAAACCATCCAATTAAGGGGAAACTCATTCATTGGAGGTAAGTTTCGTTCTTCTCCTCTAATGAAAGGTTCTTTACTGAAATTCCCAAGTTCTTGGCTCTTTACATATGTTTTCTAATAGGTTTTGATTGATTAATTATGGATTTTAGCTTAATTGAGGTTTAATTGAAGGATCTTGTGATTTTCGATTTGGATCTGTTTTCCAGTGTTGTGGATTGGCTTCAATCTTATTTTGGATGTATTATAATGTGGATAAGTTGTTTTTAATAATGGAATCCCGAAATTGGACAAATCTCTAATTGTTTAGGTTGTTAGTTAAGGGTTTTTAGGTTGTTTAAGGTGTTTAATCATTGCTGGAAGTAAAAGGATGTTGTGAATGAGTTTTTAGATATCAATTGATGAAGCTTGATGTTTTGAATCGTTATTATATGGCTGGGTTAAGATTGAGTAGTGTTTGAGGTTGATTTCAGTAGGTTTTGGATAAGTTTTGAGTGGGCATCTTGAGAGCTGCGGGATTTTGGGTTGAAACAGTGTGTTGGATGCATTTTAATGCATGCTTCCTCTGGTTTTGTGTGGCCAAAACAGGGGATAATCAAGACGTAGCATCTTGAGGTGGTTCTAGACTTGCCGGGAGCTTGTTTCACAGTAGCTAGCAAGGCAACGTGAAATCGGTGAGTGGAAACGGTCTTAAAAGTCTTTTAAAGGTTTGAAAATGGTTTCGGGAGTTTAGGATAAGTTTGAAACACTTACCTAAGCTCGAAAGTAAGTTTTCGTCTTTTGCTATTTAATATCGTTTTGGATATTAGCATGTGTGATTCATGTTTTAGCCGTAAACATGGTTTTTATTTACTTACTATAAATGCATGACTTTAAAGTACATATGTAGTGGCTTAAAAGTATATTTAATGCTAGTGAGCATTGGTTTTTATTCCGCTCGGGAATATGATATTGCTATGGCAATGTGATTTGCATATGTGGGGATTTTGTGTAATACATTGTAAAACAATAAGTAAATGGTTTTGTAAAGGATATGTTGAATCTATTTATAATGTTTTGGGATTTAAGCATGGTTTTGTATATAATGCTTTGGGATTTAAGCATTGTTTTGTATTTGATGCTTTGGGATTAAGCATGCAGATCATATATACTGTTTAGCATATAGTTGATAAGCATGTTTTGATTTGAAACTATTGGAACTTGCTTAGGTCATAAGCATGGTTTGAAAATGAGTGTTGGTTTTCAAGGGTTCTAAATGCATCATCGTTTAAGAGCATCCTCACTAAGCAAGTGTGCTTACGCTCTCTTTCCTCTATTGATGCAGTGCATTAAAGCTTGGAGGTAGCGAAGGCAAGGATTAAGTGATCCAAAGACAAGACTATTTGAGTATGAACCCGGTTTTAGTTTTTGGTTAATAAGGCAATGTGTTCGCCATGGATTTTTGGGATTTGTAATTCAGTTTTCCCTGGTTTTGAGCATGTATAATGTTGTGATTTTGGAGTTTGATTGTTGATGTTTCACATATCATGCATTGTTACCTATGGTTGATGTTATATGGTTACCTAGGTATGCATCTAGATGGTTTTGCTAGGATGACATGCTTTGATGAGCTAATCTTGTTGAGTATGGTATTGATGTGTTGTTGGTATGGTGTTCTTGCTGGTAAATGCTTAATCGAGCATCTTAGTATGTTTGGTGGTGAGTTATAGGGAGCATGCCTCTAGATCAATCTTTTGGTGGCATAATCTTGTGTTCTAGTTAAACCTTGGTACAAGTGTTGTTAAATGTGATGTTGGATGCTTATATGTATGTATGCAAGTTGGTAGGACCTAAATGCATCTAGTTTTGTATGAAAAACCAGCTAAAAATGTCATTGCAGGTTCAGGCGTATCAAAACAGGTGTCCCTGTACCGGTACGGCTAGGCCATTTCAGGCATAGCGTTTCGATACACGGGAGGGTGTTTCGATACGGGCCTGCCTTTTAAGGCTTAACGTTTCGGTACTCGAGCAAGTGTTTTGATACGGTCATAGGCATTTTTGATAGGCGTTTCAGTAAGCGATCAAACGTTTCGGTATGGGTTTTAGCTACCGAATTCTGAGTTTTTGAAAACACAAGGGCGTATCGAGACACTAGTACGCGTACTGGTACGAGTACCGTTAAATTGGTTATTTTAGAATCTTGAAGGTTTCTGGTTCTTTCATTTTGGTCCTAGAGTCTTGGGAATCCAATTGTATGAGTTGGGATGATCAAATTGACCTAGAATTTATCATGTTGGCATGTAAATGGACTAATTGAGGATTGGTAACCTTAAATTCAATTTTGGTCTTGTAATTTAAAGTATTTACGCTTTAGTCCTCAATTTTGAATATGATGCAATTAATTGTCTTTTGTGACTCATTTCATTAGAGAGCTTACCTGCTGCAAGTATGAATATGTAGGAATAATAATTTATATTTAGACTAGATAAAAGAAATAAAAATGGACCGACTTTTAGTAAACTTTCTCCGGTTTGCTTCGGCAAACCTAATGTAGCACTCTCGGTTCGGTCGGGCATCTAGGCCCGATCGAGGGGGTTACATTTGTTGGTATCAGAGCTAGGTTACAAAAGGTTGGGATGTTGTTGTTTGGTTGTATATCATTGTTGGTTATGCACGGTGATTGTGTACATGTACGGTGATTGATTTACATCATGTTTGGGTATAAATTGCGAACACATTGCCTATTACCGAGGTTTTAAAATGTTTAATAAGATGGTATTGGATCCTTTTCCTTGTGTTAGCCTGACTTTAATGTGTTTTGATGCTTTTGTTAGCATGGCTCGACGTGAGACACGTTCTATGGCTGGTAATGCCGGAATCGGGCAGAATAACGTTAAGGAAGAGAATCCCACTAATGTTTTACCTCATTCTCCTCCGTTGGTTCTGCCAGTCAATATTGCGGCGGGTGGTGTACCCCAGGCTCATCAAGTGTCTATATTTGGTGATCTGACTCCGTTAGTTCAGGAAATAATAGGAGCTTTTCTAGCAGTGATAGCTAGAGTACATGCGCAGACAATGGCACCTACCATGGCGATTAACCAAGGGTTACCTTTGAAGCGTCTCTGTAGTTTGGGAGGTGTTGAGTTCAAGGGTTTGAGCCTTGAGACAGCCGAGGGTTGTCTGGAAAGTATGATTCGTATTCTGAATCAAATGGGTTGTAATGATGAGTGTAAGCTGGGTTGTACCGTGTCATTGTTTCATGGTGATGTTTATCATTATGGGTGACCACAATTGCTAATGTCCCAGAGGCGGATGTAACTTGGGAGTTCTTTCGAAGAGCTTTCAAGAAGAAGTATCTTGGTCCTCAGTATCTGGATGCGAGGAAACATGAATTTATGGCCTTGGTTCAGGGTGGCATATCCGTGGCGGAATATGAGGTAAAATTCGCACGTTTGAGTTAGTATGCCTCGGAGTTGGTTTCGGATGATCTTGAGAGGTGCAACAGGTTTCGCTATGGGTTATTGAAGGATATCAAAACATACCTGTTGGCGGCAAATTATACAGATTTTAATGTGCTTGTAAACCGCTCTAAGGATATTGAGCTGTCCTTGAGGGTGTCGGGATAAGGTTTGGGCATGGCCTCGAATAAGTGAGAAGCTGACTCTAGCTATTCTGGGAGGTAAAATAGGAGGTTTTGAGGTAAGAGGCACAAGTCGGGTCATAAGCGTGGAGGCGGCCATGGTAACAAAGATGTTCGTATTGTAGCTGAGTGTGAGCGTTGTGGTAGATGCCATATGGGTGAGTGTTGGGGAAATACCATGAGTTGCTGGATATGTGGATCTCCTGATCATATGAAGCGTGACTGTCCTCGTGCTGCGAGTGATGCACCGATTTGGGCTGTTGTACTTGCTAGGGGCTGAGGCCGTGGCAGGGGTAATTTTTAGAGGTGCGAGGATGGTTAGAGAGCTGTGGCTCATACTGTTGCTGTACAACCGAAGAACGGTGGACTAGCACGGATCTATGCTCATCGTGAGGGGCACAACGACACAGATGTGATCACATATACTTTCACCTTGCAATCTTTGTCGTTGTTTTCTTTGATCGATTTAGGGTCTACTCATTTATATATCTTAAGTGAGCATGCATCATTGTTGAATGTTCCTGTTGAGATCTTGTATGTTGGTATGTTAGTAACTAGTTCTTTTGGGGAGACGGTTGCAACTAGAAGGTTGTATAGGCGTTGTCCTTTGGCGGTGCAAGGTCATGAGTTTGCCGCGGATTTGATGGAGTTGCCATTTCATGGTTTTGACGTTATATTGGGTATGGATTGGTTAAGTGAGCATAAGGCAGTGGTGGATTGTGAGTCCAAAAGGATTTCTCTGAAGTTGGCCGATGATTATGAAGTTGTGGTGGTGGGTGAGAATGTGAAATTCTTGTCCAATGTTGTTTCGGCTACCTGAGCGGAGAAAATGATGTTTGTTGGTTGCCAAGCTTATTTGGCTATTATTATGAATCCAAAAGCCAAGGGTGTACGGGTGCAGGACATTTGAGTTATTTGTGATTATCCGAAAGTTTTTCCTGAAGAGTTGCCAATTTTACCTCCAGATAAGGAGGTGGAGTTTCGTATTGAAACTTATAAAGGTACAACTCCGGTGTCCATTGCTTCTTATCGAATGGCACCGAAGGAGTTAAAAGAGTTGAAATCGCAGCTTCAAGAGTTGTTAGATCATAGGTTAATTCGACCAAGTCCTGGGGGTGCTCCGGTTCTCTTTGTAAAAAAGAAGGATGGATCGATGCGTATGTGCATTGATTATCGACAGTTGAATAAGTTGACAGTGAAGAAAAAATCCGTTGCCGCAGATTGATGACTTATTCAATCATTTTCGCGGGGCAGCAGTGTTTTCGAAGATAGATTTAAGGTCGGGGTATTATCAGTTGAAAGTTAAGGATGTGGAAGTTCATAAGACAACTTTTCATACGAGGTACGAGCATTACAAGTTTTTGGTGATGCCGTTTGGTTTGACAAATGCCCCGATGGCTTTCATGGACATGATGAATAGAGTGTTTCATGAGTACCTTTATCAATTTGTGGTGATTTTTATCGATGATATACTCGTGTACTCTCGTACCGAGGAGGAGCGTGATCAGTATTTGCGGATTGTGTTGCGTCTTGAAAGATAATTAGTTGTATGCCAAGTTGAGGAAGTGCGAGTTTGGGCTCAAGGAGGTGATGTTTCTTGGACATGTGATATCCGCAGAGGGAATTCGTGTTGATCCACAAAAAATTAAGGCTATTCTTAATTGGAAACAACCTAAGACCATGTCGGAAGTACGTAGTTTCCTTGTGTTGGCAGGCTATTATCGCCGTTTTATGGAAGGGTTTTCTAGTATTGCTGCTCCATTAACAAAGTTGCTGCAAAAGAGTTCCTTTCGTTTGGACAGAGAAGCAACAACAGGGTTTTGAGAAGTTGAAGGAGGTTTTGACACATGCTTATTTGTTGATTCAACCGGAATCTGGGAAGTAGTTTGTGGTTTATAGTGATGCATCGTATGTTGGTTTGGGTTGTGTGCTGATGCAAGATGGAAAGATTGTGGCCTATGCGTCGAGGCAGTTGAAGGTTCATGAGTGCAATTATCAAACTCATGATTTGGAGCTTGCTGCTGTGGTGTTTGCCTTGAAGATTTGGCGACACTACCTTTATGGAGAGAAGTGTGTGGTCTTTACGCATCATAAGAGTTTGAAATATTTGATGTCTCAAAAGGATTTGAACCTTAGGCAACGAAGGTAGTTGGAGTTGCTTAAAGATTACGACTTGGCAATTGAGTATCATCCTGGAAAAACCAATGTTGTTACGGATGCGTTGAGTCATAGGGTGGCGGTTGAGCTTAGGGCAATGTTTGCAAGGTTGAGTGTGACACGGGAAGGTGGGTTGTTGGCTGAATTGCAAGTTAAGCCTATGCTGTCACAGTCTATTAAGGCTAAGCAACCATATGATGATTCCTTGGTTCCTCATGTTAAGGACATAGCATATGGTAATCCGAAGGATTTTCATTTTGATGATGATGGTGTTTTGTGATTCAAGGGTCGAATAGTGGTGCTGGAAGTCCCGGAGCCCAGGCATACTATTTTAGCGGAAGCGCATTGGGTTGGTTTGAAAAAGGATGTGATGGAGTTCGTGTCCAAGTGTATGGTGTGCCAGCGGGTTAAAGCTGAACATTAGTTTCCATCCGGGTTGTTGCAACCGTTGAGAATCTCATAATGGAAATGGGAGAGAATCACCATAGATTTTGTGTCAGGGTTACCCTTGACACTGGCTAAAAAGGATTCCATTTGTGTGATTGTCGATCGGTTTACAAAGTGTGCACATTTTCTGCCAGTGCATACGACGTATACATTGGACAAGATAGCATATTTGTTTATCTCTGAGATTGTGCGTTTGCATAGGGTACCAATGTCGATCGTTTCAGATAGAGATCCGAGGTTCACATCAAGGTTTTGGAGATGTTTACATCAAGCTTTGGGTTCGAGGTTGAGTTTTAGTACTGTGTATCATCCTCAGACGGACGGGCAGTCTGAGCGTGTTATCCAGGTCTTGGAGGATCTACTAAGGTGTTGTATTATTGAGTTTCAAGGAACCTGGGAGAAGCATTTGCCGTTGGTGGAATTTTCTTATAATAACAGCTATCAAGCGAGTATACAAATGGCACCATTTGAGGCATTGTATGGCCGAAGGTGTCGTACGCCCTTGTGTTAGGCCGAGGTAAGGGAAAAGCATGTTTCCTTGCCACATGTGATCAAAGACATGGATGTGAAAGTTAAGCTTGTATGTGAACGCTTGAAAGTGGCTGCAGATCGGCAGAAATCTTACGCGAATTTAAAGTGTAGGGAAATTGAATATGCGGTGGGCGATCGTGTGTTCTTAAAAGTGTCACCATGAAAAAAAGTGATGCGGTTCGGACGTAAGGGAAAGCTTAGTCTGAGGTTTATTGGACCATATGAGATTGTGGAACGGGTTGGTCCTATGGCTTATCGGTTGAGGTTGCCTCCCGAGCTTGAGAAAATACATGATGTGTTCCATGTATCCATGTTACAGAGGTATCGGATTTATCTTTTGATGAGGAGCCAGTGGAAATCCTTGATTCCAGCAGCAAGGTTTTACGTGGTAAGACGATAGAACTGGTTAAAGTCTTGTGGCGACATCGAGATGTCGAGGAAGCCACTTGGGAAAGCAAGGCAGATATGTTGGAGCAATTTATGCATCTTTTTCCTCAAGGTAAATTTTAATGGCGAAATTTCTTAAGAGGGGGAGAGTTGTAATGCCCCGATTTTGGGCCTAGCAATTTTGGGGCTAGTTAGACGGTCTAGTGGACCGGGTTAGAGATTCGAGCCAATTCAGGAGTGAATATCTTTCTGAAAGATAAAAATATGGAAAAATGTTTAAAAATCATATTTTATTATAATAAAAATATTAGTGAAAGCAATTTTGGAAAATGAGCTTTGGAAGGGCGACATTTTGGCTAGTGACCAAAATGCAATTTTTGAAAACTGTTTTTAAAAGGTGACTTTTTTGCAAAGAGTCAAAACTTTGAATCTTTAAGGAGCTATTTTTTCAATTGGTCTAATCTGAGTTTTCTCTTAATTAGGATTGTTTTAAAAAGTTTTTAATTAAAAGAATTAAAAGAAGATTTAGTTATAAGGTGGTTATTTTTCTAAAACACAATTTGACGTAACTTTTCTTCTCTCATATTTTCTCTCAAAACACTCTAAGCCAAACACTCTTTGTCCATCAGAGATTTAAGGTAATGATCTTAATTTCTTAACTTATTGATTTGCTAAATGATTTCTCAATTTCTTTTCCAAAAATCTCATTGAGTTTCTTTGTTTTTCAAGAGGAAAAACATCCAATTAAGGGGAAACTCATTCATTGGAGGTAAGCTTCGTTCTTCTCCTCTAATGAAAGGTTCTTTACTAAAATTCCCAAGTTCTTGGCTCTTTACATATGTTTTCTAATAGGCTTTGGTTGATTAATTATGGATTTTAGCTTAATCGAGGTTTAATTGAAGGATCTTGTGATTTTCGATTTGGATATGTTTTTCCAGTGTTGTGGATTGATTTCAATCTTATCTTGGATGTATTATAATGTGGATAAGTTGTTTTTAATAATGGAATCCCGAAATTGGTTGAATCTCTAATTGTTTAGGTTGTTAGTTAAGGGTTTTTGGGTTGTTTAAGGTGTTTAATCATTGCTGGAAGTAAAAGGATGTTGTGAATGAGTTTTTAGATATCAATTGATGAAGCTTGATGTTTTGAATCATTACTATATGGATGGGTTAAGATTGAGCAGTGTTTGTGGTTGATTTCAGATGAGTTTTGAGTGGGCATCTTGAGAGCTACGGGATTTTGGGTTGAAACAGAGTGTTGGATGCATTTTAATGCTTGTTTCCTCTGGTTTTGTGTGGCCGAAGCAGGGGATAATCAAGGCGTAGCATCTTGAGGTGGTTCTAGACTTGCTGGGAGCTTGTTTCGCGGTAGCTAGCAAGGCGAAGTGAAATCGGTGAGTGGAAACGGTCTTAAAAGTCTTTCAAAGGTTTGAAAGTGGTTTTGGGAGTTTAAGATAAGTTTGAAACACTTACCTAAGCTCGAAAGTAAGTTTCCCTCTTTTGCTCTTTAATATCGGTTCGGATATGAGCATGTGTGATTCATGTTTTAATCGTAAACATGGTTTGATTTACTTACTGTAAATGCATGATTTTAAAGTACATATGCAGTGGCTTAAAAGTATATTTAATGCTAGTGAGCATTGGTTTTTATTCCGGTCGGGAATGTGATATTGCTATGGCAATGTGATTTGCATATGTGGGGATTTTGTGTAATGCATTGTAAAATAGTAAGTAAATGGTTTTGTAAATGATATATTGGCTATGTGACAAGGTGAGAAAACATTCGGATATGGTTGGCATGCCATAGGATAAAGTGCATTATAATATGGTTAAAAATCGAACGTGGGTTAAGAGTCCTTGAGGTATAGCGGTAGGCTACCCAGACTATGTTGTTATCACTTGGGTTTAGCGGTCGGTTCCTCTTGTTGATGTAAAGCTTGCAGTCGGCAAGGTTGTAAATTTATGCGGTCGGCATGGGGTAGTGTTGATGATGGTCGGTCATTAAGGGAGATTCGTGTATCTGATTTGTAAAGTTAACGGTTGGTTAACTAAAGGTTAGCGGTCGGTTAACTAAAGGTTAGCGCTCGGCTATCTGGGGTCACTATAATTGCCAATATATGAGAATTCTAATGTTGAATCTATTTATAATGCTTTGGGATTTAAGCATGGTTTTGTATATAATTCTTTGGGATTTAAGCATAGTTTTGTATTTGATGCTTTGGGAATAAGCATGTGGATCATATATATTGTTTAGCATATAGTTGATATGCATGTTTTGATTTGAAACTGTTGGAACTTCCTTAGGTCATAAGCATGGTTTGAAATATGTGTTTGTTTTCAAGGGTTCTAAATGCATCATCCTTTAAGAGCATCCTCACTAAGCAAGTGTGCTTACGCTCTCTTTTCTCTATTGATGCAAAACATTAAAGCTTGGAGGCAGCAAAGGCAAGGATTAAGCGATCCAAAGACAAGACTATTTGAGTATGAACTCGGTTTTAGTTTTTGGTTAATAAGGCAATGTGTTCGCCATGAATTTTTGGGATTTGTAATTCAATTTTCCCTGGTTTTCAGCATGTATAATGCTGTGATTTTGGAGTTTGATTGTTGATGTTCGCATATCATGGATTGTTACCTATGGTTGATGTTATATGGTTACCTAGGTATGCATCTAGATGGTTTTGCTAGTATGACATGCTTTGATGAGCTAATCCCGTTGAGTATGGTATTGATGTGTTGCTGGTATGGTGTTCTTGCTGGTAAATGCTTAATCGAGCATCTTGGTATGTTTAGTGGTGAGTTATTGGGAGCATGCCTCTAGATCAATCTTTTGGTGGCATAATCTTGTGTTGTAGTTAAACCTTAGTACAAGTGTTATTAAATGTGATATTGGATGCTTATATGTATGTATGCAAGTTGCTAGGACCTAAATGCATCTAGTTTCTTATGAAAAACTAGCTAAAAATATCATTACAGGTCCAGGCGAATCGAAACAGGTGTCCCTGTACCGGTACAGCTAGGCCATTTCAGGCATAGCATTTCGATACGCGGTAGGGTGTTTCGATACGGGCCTGCCTTTCCAGGCTTAACGTTTTGGTACTCGAGCAAGTGTTTCGATACGGTCATAGGCATTTTTGCCAGGTGTTTCGATACGCGATCAAGCATTTCAGTCTGGGTTTTAGCTATTGGATTTTGAGTTTTTGAAAACACAAGGGCGTATCGAAACACTAGTACGCGTACCGGTACGGGTACCATTAAATTGGTTATTTTGGAATCTTGAAGGTTTATGATTATTTCATTTTGGTCCTTGAGTATTGGGAATGCAATTGTTTGAGTTGGGATGATCAAATTGACCTGGAATTTATCATGTTGGCATGTAAATAGACTAATTGAGGATTGGTAACCTTAAATTCAATTTTGGTCTTGTAATTTAAATTATTTACGTTTTAGTGCTCAATTTTGAATTTAATACAATTGATTGTCTTTTGTGACTCGTTTCATTTGAGAGCTTACCTGCTGCAAGTATTAACATGTAGGAATAATAATTTGCATTTAGACAAGATAAAAGATATAAAAATGGATCGACTTTTCGTAACCTTTCTCTGGTTTGCTTCGGCAAACCTAATGTAGCACTCTCAGTTCGGTCAGGCATCTAGGCCAGGTCGAGGGGTTACAATGCAACATCGAAACAACCACCCTGGGTGAGATCGGGTCACGCAACTTTGAAACATACACCCATACTTGGAATCCTCCGTCGAGTATGTTCGAATGAGGCTCGGGTCATATAGCATCAGTTACCTCAATTCTGTATCTCTAACCAAGGTGTCGTAACATTCTTTCTCTGGATATACAGATCCAAACAAAAAATAACTCAACCAGTCATTTGCCTACCCGACATACAAGCAACATGATCCCAAGGATCTCCCTAATGTTGCCAATCATCAACTCATAATTTATTTTACAGTAATGAGTTGTTATCATATTATGGAGGAGTGCATAATTATTCTTATTAATTATTTCCATTAGTCCATGTTATCTCATTAATTGCGGCAATAATCAAATTATTAATCACACGCATCAATCCCTATCATTAGCTAGTATTATTGATCATTTGATTTAGTGAGTCAGGAATATGGCAGTACTTTGTCAATGGAATCTAAGCATGTATCTCTTGAGGAACCAACAATGCTAGATTTGAAGCCATCAAAAGAAGGGTATGCTCATTTTGGAGAAGTTACTATATCCATGGTGTTTCCTTCCATTATTATTCCTGCAGCAAATTCTCTACTAATAGAGATGTTTGAAAAGCATGAACAAAGTGGTGGTAGGATGCTTAAAAAAATTTCAGAGAATTGGTCCTTCACTTGAGTTATATAGAATTCTAGCAGAGGATTGCTACGACAATTGGCTGGAGCAGCAAATGTCATCGCAAAAAAGCTATATCCAGATATGATGAAAGTCGATGAGAATGGGGTAATCACATGGTTGGATTTTCAAAATGTTGCTCACATTGAATTTATACCTTCCAGAATAGAAGCAAGGTGGAGGGTACGCATGGACTTCAAAGGAAAATGAAAGAAAGACATATCCACCAATATAACACAAGTGGGAATAGTTGCAATCACATTGGCCTAACTCTTTTTGGGCAGATTTGTCACTCGGTGGAGGGTGCGAATGGACTATAAGAAGTATCGAAAATAACTCTTCGAGGTAACCCCTGCCACAACGAAATAATTAATGGGTTCTTATTGTGGGTACATTCGGATTTCACTGGAATAAAAAGGAGGCTGATGATGCTAAAGTTGACCAGAATTAGAGGAGGCACCTACATACTTAGCTAAGCTAAGAAAAAAAAGATGAAGATGATAATGCTGATACGAATATTGTCACTACATCCAATGGTTTGGATGCAACTGCTGAGAAGACAATGCTGCAGCAAAAAGAAGAAGCACCATTCAGCCACATCGGGAGCAAAGGAACACTGAGTTAGTTTCTTTTTATGTTTTTTAGTTTGTTCTGATCATGCATTTCATGTAGTTGTTGTTTTCCTTTTGATACTGTATTTTGTCATTGTCATTGCAGTTGTCATTGTAATTGCATTGGGGAGAACGCCATCTTTAAGTTTGGGGTTATACACCTAGGGTTTGAAATGCACCCCATTTCAAAAAAGAAGAAGCAAATGCAAGGTTTATTTTATGGTATAAATTTTTTTCTTACATTCGATGCTTAAATCTCTAATCTTGTTGATTGTCAACGAATTGGTTGAATACATGTGATGGAATGTTGTATTAGAATTTTGTTATGAATGAATTTAGTTGCTTAAGTAATGGATACCTAGCATCATCTCTTAGATCTTAGACGAATCTACATAGTTTAATTACTATTATATATGTTTATAGATCATATTATGTGTAAATAAAGAACACTCCAATGTGGGTGCATAATGAAGTAGCTTAAGGGGGAACACTCCACTGCATGCGTTAGAAAAATGAATCTGGCCAAAGGCTGTCACTGCATGAGTGTGTGTCAAAGCAATGAAGTACTCCTTGGGGGTTCGTTGCACAACATTTTACTTCTCAGGATCTTAGGGTGCATTCTTGTTTTTGATATCCTTCACTGCTTAAAAAAAGAAAGAACGAAAAAGAAAACATTATGTGCTTATATAGTATAATCGAATAAAGGCTGTTTAGGTATGAGGAATTTGAGATGTAAGGCATGATGCTAGCTTTGATGAATTGAAAATTCATTCATTCATATCTGATTTGTCGATGCAATCTTCTATCATATAGATGTAATTGATTCTTTGATAGTTGAGATGATTCAAGTTTCTAGAATGTTCATCAATTGGTTTTTAACCTTCCTGCTTTTTATTTTGCTTGAGGACAAGCAAAAAACTTAAGTTTAGAGGTGTGATGGTAAATGTATCGATGCTTTGCAAGTATAGATCCGATCCATCTCATGTTATTGAGCCCGAATCAGTAGAACTCCAACCCAATCTGACATATGAGGAAGAACCAGTACAAGTATTGGCAAGGGAAGTTATGAGACTTCAAAACAAGAAAGTTCCTCTAGTCAAAGTGTTGTGGAGAAGTCACACGGTTGAAAAAGCTACATGGGAATTGGAAGAGACCATGAAGAATCAATACCCACATCTCTTTGGTTCAGGTAAAAATTCGAGGATAATTTTTCTTAAGGGGAGAGTTGTAACACCCCAAAATCGGGCCTAGTCAGAATTCAATTCTGGCAAGCAGAAGTTTTGCATCGGAGAGTTAAATTATAGTGTTGACCTCTGATCAAGTGGTCAATTGTTGGATTATGGAATCCCAATTAAGTACTGATATTGTTTAAGGACCCATTGTAAACCTTGAAACCTATTTTAGTGGCTAAATTGAGGAAATTGAAAGTTAGGGGACAAAAGTATAAAGAATGAAGAGTTGAGGGACTAACATTGCAATTAGCCCCTCCTCAAGCCTAATCTCCACATACTTGGGATGTTAAGCTTGGCATCCTTCATAGGAAGGAAAGCTTTGGCCCTTGGAAAATTAAAAAGACAGAATTAAGGAAAGAAAGCTTACCCGGTAAAACTTTAAGCAAGCACCTCACCTTCATCTTTATCTTCTCCCGAGCACATAACTCCATTAAAGCTTTAGTAAAGCTTTACTTTTCTTAAAGTTGCCATTTCCATGTTATAGATATTGATCGGGCAAGAAATATTCCTCAATTGATTTATCGTTTCCACGGCTAAAACCTCATTTAAATCCAAGTTTAAGGAATCAAGAAACCCTATAAATTCTCTAGGGATATCATAGCTTATTTGTTATTGCTTTTCATAGCTATTAAGTTGCTATGAATCAATTATCGATATTGAAATCCTTGTAATTCCTATTTCATTGTAGCTCAAGAGAACAGGGTGAAAAATCACCAAATCCCTCTAGTTCCAACAAGCTAAAGAATAATGGAGTTGCCATATGAGAGCATTGAAAGCCTCGAAAGTTTCAGTGAGTGTAGTCAGAGTCTAAGGATTGGCTAGGTGCCCTTCCTGAATTCATTGATATTGATTTATTGCATCATCATTGTTGATCAAGGTATGAATATAAGAAAACATTGTTAATGGTATCATTGGTAAGCTTTGGTAAGCTTATTACATTGTCAAGTTAATTATTGATTCAATGCGTCATTATTGATATCATTGAAACTTTGAGAAAGGCCATATTGATTATGCTATAGTGTTATTGTTATTGACATCATTATTGTCATTGCTATTGCTATTGTTATTGATATTGGCCTAAGTATTGAATCCTTGGGTACGAATGGACATGGGATACAATTGGCATGCCATAGAATTCATGAGCTCATTGGTACGGAGTGGACTACGGTCCTTGAGCTAAGGCTCTATTTGGCGATGTTGGCGGGATATGTTAGTGTTGGTCTTATTGGCGATGTTGGAGGATATTGACCGTTTATTGTTGGTGATGTTGGTTGGGAATTTGCGTATCCACATTACATGTCGATCCAAGGAAAGAAATAAACAAGTATTGCAAGTATTGTTAAAACATGAATTGAGATGCACTTACATTGATATACATGTTCATGACATTATTAAAATTCATGTTATTATTGTTGACTACCTCACTAGGCTATATAAGCCTAATGCATCTCATTTCCAAGCATTTTCAGGTTAAATACGTGTCGGAACAAGGATTAGAGCAAGGACGTTTTTGAAGGAAGTCACCAAGTTACATGTAATGTAAACTTTGTCCTTAAACTGCTAGCAAAGTGGCATAGGGTCTCGACATGTTAGTTTAGCCCCATTTTGCATATACATATGGTCTACTATGTTGAATGGTTTAAAATATGAAATATGGTATGTTGGTGTCTTGACAAAATTGGTAAAATGGCCTTAGATGCACTTAGAAGGGAAAACATAGTAAATGGATTCGTATTGGCATGGAATTTGCCATGCATATAGAAATAATGGTTATAAGCTTGATGGTAAAATTTGGTAAACTTTGGACATGGTTAAGGCCCTTAAATTGGATAAAATACAGACAAAATATGACATTATAGGTACATGCATACCGGTATGGGTGGTGTCGTACCGGTACTAATAGGTTGATTTGGGGCAATGTTAATTTGCGCGTATCTGTAGGGTGATGTTGTACCGGTACAGTCATGCAAAAATTTGTATAAGGCATTAAGGCACACCGATACTGATATAGGGGTACCGATACGCCAAACCAACACTGAAATTTTACTGTAGCATGGGTATTCTTACATGTGGTGTCGAACCGATACCCATTAACGATTTAATTTAGGAATTAGGGATTGTGTATCGGTACGGTAATTGATACAAAGGCACGAATCCTCATAACGGTATAGTACGTTGAGTACCGATACGGGGTTTAGTTTTGAAAAAAATTATTTTGAGGGCGTACCGGTACAACCTCTTGAGTATCGGTACAAGTAAGTTAGTTAAGTTGGTTAACTGGTTTTGGAAACTTTACAAAATGGTCATTGATTCAAATATGGGTTAATTGATAGTGTAAATGGACTAAAAACCTTTGAATTTTATATACAAGATAATCAAGTATAGAATTTCACATTGGAAATCCTAATTATTGATAAGTCCTTAAAATTTGCAAGGTTTATAAATTAGTCCCCTAAAACGAATAATTCACAAAAAGGTCCCAAGTTATAATTGGATAAACTTTACTGATTAGAATTGTTTATTGTATTGCATTATAAGTTATTTATACATGATTTATTGCATAAGTTATCGTAATTATCGATCCGTTCACTGTTTTGTTCACCGGTAACGCTTTTCAACCCGGAATCCTACTAGATCGGGAAAAAAGTGTTATAGTTGTGACTTGTTGATTGAGGGAGACCTAATAAACTTTAGGTTATTAAAAATAGGAAAAAATGTGCTAGAGATGCCAATCTGGCACTAGCCAAAAAATATATATCGAATAGATACTTTCTTACTAGAGGTGCCCATCTGGATCTAGTTTTTACGTATTAAGAATCGCTAGATGTGCCCATCTGGCTCTAGCTGAATTAATTGCCTCGGCAAGCTGATAAAGAAAACCTAAGGTTTGCATGGATCCTGTTGATTGACATGTACACAACTCTGCACGCACATTATCCACTAGCATTATAATTTAATTTGAGTAATTTTATGTGCTTTCCAATGATCAAAAGGTAATCAGCTCTTTGTTGCCACAATTCTGAGGATTGAAGTCAGGTAAGAAGCACGTTTTTGGTGGTAAATGCCTAGGTAGGTAATTGTTAGTGTCTGCATTGCTTGAGGACAAGCAATAATTCAAGTTTGGGGGTGTGTTAAATGTGTATAAGTACTATATTTTCTATCCTTTTTACTCATATTATTGTTAGACTTAGGCCCATTTTAGTTGCATTCTTAGCCATTCATACATAGTTTCATAGATTCTCTGTCTATTGGGCTTGGCCTTATGTTTTGATAGTTTTTGTGGAGAAATCACTGCTATTTTTGTGTAGGATGACTTGTCGAGCCACTTGCCAAAGGATGTCATGGCAAGCCAATGACTTGCCGAACTACTTGCCGAAGGATGCCCTGTGAAGTCACAATAAAAGCCATTATCTCCAGGAATTAATTCCAATGTAGTGGATAAATACCCCAGATTCAAATTCAAAAGTTGAGTCAATTGGAGATCAAATCCCACAGATTCTACGCATTTAGACTCCTTCTCCTAACTTATTTAAGGAGATCGCAACAACAATATCAGATGAGTCGATTAGGGAAACTGAGATTAGATTGAAAATGGGGATTCACGCATAGCCCTTAGCATAAATTAGAGGAGTTCATCTTTTACATTTATCTTTATCCTGTATTGTGTGATCTACCCATGTTAGGGTTTTATTCATTTGTGTTTCTTTTCACACAGCCATGAACTAGTTTAATTTGGCTTGGATTATCGGGTTTTATGGTGTGTAGAGATGAATGATTGGTTTTGGTTTTTAATTCTATAAAATTTACTTTTTATCCATTCTTGGTTCTTAATATCGCTTTAAGAAAACTTGGGAAAGGAACTTGAATGCATTTATTTATCCAGGCTCAGGAGAGCAAGATTCAGAAAACGAGTGGATATGGTTTCCATTTAAACAACCATTGGCGGAAACAATTTGCCTTAGGAATAAAGAATTGATTTTAGTAGCTAGGAAGAGTGAAAGGATCAATGTTTTCCACCGAAGGTTAACGCAGGGATATATCACCAAGGCCTGCACAATCATCAGTTCTTCGGATAGGGATAACCAGAAGGCATTGAAGAACACCCCGCCAAACGTTGAAAGGAAAATTTACTTACCTCAGTAGTTTACTTGCCACAACAATTACTTTCCATAGCAATTCATTTGGCAATCACACCACTACTCACGAAAAACCAGCCTATTCTCTCATATCAATTACCTTTTTCTATTTACTCTGTTTACTTAGTTTATTTTACTTGCTATTTATCACCATATATCACTTTCAATACTATTCTCTTTCAGTTCAAGAAGCTAAAAGTCAAAGTTTCACCAATCTTTGTGGAGACGATCTTGATCTATTGATCGGGTGTCGAATCCGTCAAAAATAAAATACTTACTTGTTCTTATGGATTTATAGTAGTGGCAAGTAGGGTCGTACCCACAGAGAGTGGTCAAAAGGTATAAGTTACTACCTAGGTTAATTGTGCGAGTGAAAAGTAAAAAGGGGTTTATTTTGTTGTGTAGTGTTCCGAAGAGAAATCAATAACTAAGGTTGGGTTGTGCAAATGGTTTGGTGATGTCTAGCCAAGTCATTCGTGATGTTTCAATCCAAGTATTTGATCAAAAACTTCAAAAGATAACCTGCATAATACTCAAGTAGCTTGGTTCTTAAGTTAGATGATAATCTAGAAATAACTTAAGAGTTCTCTTCTTTTATTTAGTTAACAACCTAATAGTCCATAAGTTATTAACACTTATTATCTAGGTTAAATCCTTGGATAGTCCACTTTAGATAAAACCTATCAAATAGCATTAAGTGATTAAGAGACCAATGTACATATATTCAAAAAGCGATAATCCACATAAGTTAACTATACGATTTCATACCTTCAAAAACCATAGTCCAGGTTTTCTACCGCTTGTATCAATAATCCATGATCGGTTGATTATGTACGTATAATCTAGCACACACAATTGAATGAGTCCAGAAGATATAAAAATACTTTGAATTATGAAGAATATTTAAGAACAAGAAGTCTCACTAATAAATGTTTCGAAAACCTAGAAACAAACTTGACTAGAACTAAGGGTTTAGCTACTCATAGAGTAGATGGAAACAAGAAGAGTTTTCTAGGATAAAACGATGTTCTCCTCTCTTCCCCCATGATCCTATTTATGGATGAGGAATTATACATCAAGTAGGAGAAGGATTTATAACAAAGTACAAAACCCTAATCCTACATTAAATGTGATTTAATATAAAGTGAAAGTCTAATTAATGAAGGATTTTTTCTTTTCCAAGCAATCACGACAACATATGATTCTTTGTGCGTCTGCCTCCAGTGTTCGCATGATGTACGTGTCAGCATCCAACGTTTGTGTAGTTTTTTTTTTCACTTTTCAGTGTTCACATTCCTGGACACATTAGTGTTCGCATGTATTCCTTTGCGTACATCTATTGAATCATTCACACTAGTGGAACATCTGTGTTTGCAGCCAGCATAAGCATATATCGTTCGAGCACTAAGGTTCTCGGTTGGTATCATTGCACTGTGCTCATTTGCGATCCTTTGTCCATGTAAGCGTTCACATTTGGCATTCAACATCCACTCACATTCTGATCTGCGTACATCAGCGTCCCTAGGACTTCTGCTTGCATTCACCTACTCAGCATTCAACGTTCTCTTGCTCTTCCACGTCTGCGTTCACAATCAACTTTCACATGTACTGGTTCGCAACTCTGCTTCCTTATCATTTCACAGCCCTTGTTCGTAGGTTAATCTCCAAAGTGTAAAAACTGTGCTAATATCCTCTTGTTATGCATGTAATATTATTTAGCCGTTAAAACACCCTGAAATCCAAATAGGAACCAAAACAAGGACTTGTAGATAGATTAGTGTGCTAAAACATAGGGAATTATATAAGAAATACATGCAAATATACGACTTATCATATCACCCACACTTAGATTTTTGCTTGTCCTCAAGCAAACTGAAGCTTAGATACCCAGGGTCCATTCGGTAAATAGAAAGGATAAGAATAGTAATAAGTCATGATTGTAATTTAGCACAAGCAAATAGTCATCCAATTAATTTCATGAAGTCAAGGATGGAATAGAATCAAACACACTCACATAGGATTCACTATTGTTCGCTCAATGTGTTTAAGGGACAACAACACTCAAGTCAAAGCATGTAAAAGATTCTCATCATAGGCTCGCAAATATATCACATTTCCACCACTGTTTGGATCGAATAACAATATCAAAAGGTCACTGATTAGGTTGTAACGGGGCTTAGTGTTGCGTGTTTTGAGTGCTATGCAAATGGTGCAAGTGAACACGTTGCAAGTAATAAATGATAAGTATCGATTATCGTCTCTTCAGGGATAGGTTTGGGCCAATTTGCTTAAGTCAATGCAAATGTTTAAAGAATTAAATAGTAATAATGAATTTAGATAAAGTAAACTAAATCTAAAGAATTGAAATAAAGGGAAGAGGAAACTGAATTGAGAGAATAGGCCGGGTTATCGAGAGTATTGGTGTGATTGCCAAAAAAATTGCCTTGGCTTGTAGTTGCAATGGCAAGTTATTGCTAAGGCAAGTAGTTTGCTAGAAGTAGGACTCTTTGTCACCAGTGAAATGCTTTGGCAAGTGGTTGCCCTGGCAAGTTAATTGCCGTGGCAAGTCAATGGACAGTAATTGTTGTGGCAACTAGGCTGCAAATCGTTGCTTTTTCAATGTTCAACGGAGTGTTCTTCAATGCCTTCAAATTATCCTTAACCAAAGAACTGATGATTGTGCATGCCTTGATGATACATCCCTGCATTAACCTTGGGTGGACAATATCGATCTTTGTAACCCCCTCGACCCGGCCTAGTTGCAAGACTGGACCGAGCGAGCTACAATAGGTTTATCGAGGTAAATCGGGAAGAAATTACTCAAAACACATCCATTTTTTACATTTTTATCTTGTCTAGATGCAAATTATCACCCTATATGTTCATACAACAGCGGAAGAAAGATCAACTCAATCAGGCATCAAATTGACATCCAATTGTTCAGAAAAGCCACAAAAGGACCAAATTGCAAATTCTCAAAATTCCAACGACTTGACCCATTTTTATGTTACCAACCTTTAGTTAGGTAGATTTCATGCAAACATGTCAAAAATTAACTCAATAGGACCAACCATATTCATTCAATTGCATCCACAACATTTAGGGACTAAAATGTAAGAAAACAGAACTAGCTTTCATGACATCAACTGAAATAACTGCCAGCTGTATCAATACGGTAGGACTCATACCGATACGGTATTGCAATCCTGTTTTGGTACGCCTGGTACCGTACCGGTACACTAGTTCAAACCCAAAAAACCATTTAATATTATTAAAACATAATACTGATACGGTTAGCATGCGTTTATGTACTCGGGCTCGGACTAAAAAGAAGGATTCTAGCAGCAACCGTACCGAAGCCCCTGCACCTGTTCCGATATACCTAGCTCAAAATTGCTTAGCCGTACCGATACGGTCCCCCACGTATTGGTACGTCTGGGCCTGTAATGTCATTTTCAGCTGATTTTCACTCAAATCTAGATGCATTTAGGTCCTAGCAACTCCCATCCATGCATACAAATATCCATCTAAGCATTTTTCAACTCTAACATCAGAATTCAACAATCATAACAACTTATGCATTCAAATGACCAAACCATAGGCAAACTCCCAAAACCTTTTTGCCCAACATAACAAAATGCACAAATAGGCCATTCTCAGCATAAGAAACATATCAACATCACAAACACAACATAGTAAACTTGCACAGACTATCTCAACACGGATATCATTAAGGCAATTCTAAATGCATACCTAAACAACCACACATCAACAACCATAAGCAAGGATTAACCTCAAGCTTAGAAACATCAAATCACCCTTATAATCCAACATAGAAACATACTTAAAAGCCATAGAAAATAGAATTACAACTTCCCAAAATATGGCAAACACATTGCCTTATTAACAGAAACATAAACCAAGTTCATACTCAAAAGTAGTTTATCACTTGGATCCTTTCAACCTTTGCCTTTGCTGCCCCAAACCTTAATGCTCTGCATCATTAGGAAAAAGAGAGCGCAAGCACACATGCTTTGTGAGGATGCTCATAAAACAATGATGCAATTAAAACCTTTTTAAAACTGAGCACTTGTTTCCAAAAACATGCTTAACAACCAAAGCATTTTCCTTGTCTCCAACCAAGACATGCATAATCACCCTTATGCAACATCATATATATAATCCATTCTTAAATCCAAAAGCACTAAAAACAAACCTTGCTTAAATCCTAAAGCATTATAAAATAGGTTCCATTCATAACTTTCACATATATTGGCATTTATAGTGACCTAGATAGACTACCTCTATCCCACACATACCGGATACACGGATCTCTCATACAATGCCTAGTTAAACTGCATGATATCCCAAACCTTGCCTAGTGAAATCGCAAGTTTTGAAACCCTCACCTAGTTGAACCGTGATACTCCACCCTTGCCTAGTTAAACCGCAAGTGTACCAACCTTTCCTAGTTAATCCGTAAGATCACCATCAATTTGGGTTGCCTTATTAGACCGTATACACCAAATGACGTCCCTAATAGTCTGAGTGGCCTTGTTAAACCGCCATACATCAAGGACCCATGTCCACGATCGGTTTTGCTCATATTTTATAGTGCACTTATAGTCCTATGGCATGCCAACTATATCCGATTGTTTTCTCATCACGTCACATAGCCAATATATCATTTGCAAAACCATTTACTTATTGTTTTACAATGCATTAAACAAAACACCACATATGCAAATCACATTGCCCAAGAAATAACACCATTCCCAACCGAAATGTAATCCAATGCTCACTAGCATTTAACATACTTTTAATCCCCTGCATATGTACTTAAAATCCTGCATTTCCAGTAAGTAAATCATACCATGTTTATCACCAAAACATGAAAACATCATGCTCATATCCAAGCCAATATTCAAGAGCAAAATAAGGGAAACTTACTTCCGAGCTTAGGTAAGGGTCTCACGCTTACCCTAAACTCCCAATAACCTTTACAAACCTTTGTAAAGCATTTAAATCCAGTTTCCACTCACCGATACACTTCGCCTTGCTTGCCAATACGAATCGAGCTCCCGACAAGCAACAATTAACGTCGAACTTTTGTCGCCTTGATTATCCCTTGTCTTAACAACATAAAACCAGAGGCCAAATGCATTAAAATGCATTCAAGCCATTGCCTAACAACAATCTCCCGCAACTCTCAAGTTTCCCACTCAACAACCATCCGAAACATACCGAAATCATCCCCAAACACTTCCAAAAATTAACCCAGCCTTAATATAACGATTCAAACCATTAAACTTCATCAATTAACAACTAAAAAACCTTCCCCAACATCCTTTTACTTCCAGCAATGATAAAACTCAAATATCACCACAAAAAACAAATCTAACAACCTAACTAATTAGAGATTTAAGAGTTTCGGGATTGCATTGATAAAAACAACTTATCAACATCATAATACATCCAAAATATGTTTAAAATCAATATTAAACATTGGAAAACAAATCCACTTTGAACCTTCCACTATGCCATCAATTTCACCCAATTAATTTAATTAAACATTGTAAAACATGAAGAATCGGTTTATAAATCATGAATCAAGGATCAAACACTTGAGAATATCAATAAATAACCATTCAATAGAGGAGATCACGAACCTTACCCCTATCTTGAGATTTCTTCTTCAATTAACTTGTTTTAAACTAGGAAAACACAAGATTTCAATGAGATTTTGTAAAATAAAGTTAAAGAATCAATTATAAATCAATAATCTGATTAAAAAGATCTCTCACCTCTGGATTTTGATGAAAACTTGAGTGTTTGGCTGAGAGAGAGGTGAAGAGAAAGGTTGAGAGAAAAGTTACGTCAAAATATCTTGAAAAAGGTTAACTAACTTTTAATATCTAAAATCCCTTTAATTAACTTTGGAAACACATGTTAAAATAGCTTAATTGAAAGGAGAAATCACCAACAAAAACTTGGTAAAATAGCTCCTTAAGAATTCTAAGAATTTGATCCCTTTTCATTTTAGTCACCTTTTAAACCAGTTTTCAAATTTTACATTTTGGTCACTAACCAAAATGTCACCCTTCCAAAATCCATTTTCCAAAATTGACTTCACCGTAACCATGAACATATTAAATAATGATTTTATCATATTTTCACCAATTTTAACACATTCAAAAATATTTAACTCAATTAAAGCCCGAAACTCACTCGAATCACTAATTTCGGTCCACCGGACCTTTGAACCAACCTTTGAAATGTCTAGCCCCAAAAATGAGGTGCTAAAACTCTCCCTCACTTAAGAAATTTTGTCCTTGAAATTTACTTGGAGGAAACAAATGCGGATACTGCTCTATGATGTCCGCCTTACTTTCCCAAGTGGCTTCCTCGACACCACTGTGCCGCCACAAAACCTTAACAAGCTCAATCGTCTTGCCACAAAGAACTTTGCTGCTGGAATCAAGGATGTCCACTTGTTCTTCATCATAGGATAAATCCAGTCTTAACTCAATATGCTCCACCGGCATGACATACGAGGGATCCGACCGATACCTCCGCAACATAGATACATAGAACACATTATGTATTTTCTCCAACTCGGGAGGCAACCTCAACTGATAAGCCATAGGACCTACACACTTTATAATCTCGTAAGGTCCAATAAACCTCAGAGTAAGCTTACCCTTCCGTCCAAACTGTATCACCTTTTTCTACGGTGACACTTTCAAGAATACATGATCTTCCAATGCATATTCTATTTCCCTACGCCTCAAATCCGCATAAGATTTTTGCTGATCCGTAGCTGTTTTCAAGCGATCACACACAAGCTTAACCTTTTCATCCGTGTCTTTCAACACATCTTGTAGGGAAACATGTTTTTCGCCTACCTCAGCCCAACACAAGGGCGTACGACACCTCTGGCCATACAATGCCTCGTACGGTGCCATTTGTATACTTGCTTTGTAGCTATTGTTGTATGGGAATTCAACCAAAGGTATATGTTTCTCCCAGGTTCCTTGAAACTCAATAATAGAACACCTCAGCATATCCTCCAAAATTTGGATAACCTGCTCAGACTGTCCATCCGACTGAGGATGTTATGCAGTGCTAAAATTCAATCTCGTACCTAAAGCTTGGTGCAGGCTCACCCAAAACCTTGCTGTGAAGCTCGGATCCCTATCCGAAATAATGGACTTCGGTACCCCGTGCTGTAATACTCCAAAGTATGGCATAGTAGAAAGCTATCATTTGAATGCATTCTAATTACCAAGATTTAATTGTGAATCAAGATTAGAATAAGGACCTTGGACTAAATTATAGAAAAAGGAGAATTGAATAGCCAATTCTTAAGGGACTAAATCGAACTAGTTAACCACTTTGGGCATTGCGTGCAAAGAAAACTTAAATGGTGGTCTTGGCCACTTGTCCCTCCGAAAGCAAATAAGGTGTTGGAAAAATGTGACTTGATTGTGGTTCAAATTGCTTGAAATACTCCTCAAATAAATCGAGTAAGGAAGTTAGGACTTAATTAGAACTACAACGCTCTTAAAGACCATATTATAAGGGCTCAAAAGAAAACATATTAAATATAGAGTTTGCATGTTAAAAATGTTTTATTTAAGGGACTAGAACATGTGTCATGTAATGTTGTATCACGTGTAAGGGGGAGGAAAATGAGAGTGATGGAACCGACAATTGGGAAGGAAAATTTCACCAAAATTTATCATCTTCTTCTTCTCTCCTTCAAGCTAAAAACTGAAACAAAAGTGTTGAGAGGAGAGTTTGGATTGCATTCTTGAGAAGGAAGATTTTAGTTTAGGTTGAGCCATGCCTTAAATCCTTGTTTGGTTAGCTTGAGTGAGAGGTGAGAATCCTCTTTAATTGTTCAATTTAAAGTTTGTTTAGTTGAAAATGTAGTTTGATTGGGAATTTTATGAATCATGCATTGCTAAGATTGTTTATAGATTTTTTTGATGTTAAGAAAAACTATGGGGATTGTTCAATTAGGGTGTTTAATAATCTGCCCTGTTTTGGACATATTAGAATAAATGGTATTTTGGGATTGGTTTGATTATATGTGATCACCTGATGGATGGTATAAAGTATATTTGTATGTGTACATGAATTTTTGGATTGTTGGACATATGAGAAAGTATGTGGAACTATTTTATATAAAAATATTTGAGTATCTAAATAATTGAAACTGTTTGAAATGGTAGAAGTTTGATAGAGACTGTTTTTGTATACCTTAAAGGCATGTTGAATTAAAAAATGAATATGTGGCTATATACAAATTGGGATTGATTTGTATGAATAATAAAATATGTGGACTGCTTTGAATAGCTTAAAATAGGGAAATTATTTTGAGGTCTGTGTAGGGACTGGATTGTAAGTTTAAAACTGTATTGGAGTATTTTTTTATTGTTGTGAACTGATTTGCATATATATATATATATATTTGAATGTTTGGTGGTTTGTGATGATGTAATTGAACAAGTATGTTAAAATTATAGACTGCCAAATATGAATTATTAGTATACAAGTAAAATTGAATGTTGTGTAAAGGAATGAATATTAGAATCTTTGCTAATGCACCATTATATCCTTTGTTACATTTAGACCAAGAGGAATTGGAGGACTAAGGGCTAACGTGGGACAAACAATGGATAAATAAAAGGAGTCGGGATCCATGAAACAATAAGTAGTTTGGAGTTAACAGTGAGTGTAGTTTAAAGTCTAGGGATAGGATTGAATCTATCCCAATTATCCTTAATTGATTTTTTTACAATGATTAATCATTAAATTAAGTTACGTTTTATTCTTAAGCTTGGATTCGAGGTAAGTACCTAAGTGTTATGTATTCTATGAATTGAAATGATTGACTTGATGTTATGCTCTTAGTGTTATTAGTTCGTGCTTTAATGTACTCGATAAGTAATCTTTGCTATGTAATTATTTGATAAAGATACATGCTTAAAATAAGAACTAGACATGGGTTATAAAAGATCTTGAAGTGAATAACAATATACTGTGTTCGATTGATACAATTATTTTGAAGTTATTCTCAAATTGTGATTCTGATATGATATGATAAGTTATAAGCTTGGTTTAGTTGACTAAAATGTATGAGGTCGATATAATAAGTCATAAGCTTTGCTTATGTGATTATATGAATTTGGAGCTATGCTCATTTTTCATAAGAATATGATAAGATCATGGCTATATTAATAAAGATTTAAGCTCAACCTTGATCTTGATAAGATAAGATTATGTGAAAAGCCTTGGGTTCAAGTCAATCATAGGTATAGTTGGCATGCCATAGAATCCATAGAGCTCGTGTTTGTGGTGGACTACAGTCTTGGGCTACGGCCCTTATTTGGCGATAGTAGGAGGGAAGTTTTGTGGTCACTTGGTGACAGCAGGAGAGATTGATTGGTACTGTGGTACCAATTTGTTTGGCGACAGTTGGTTGGGGATTCGTGTACCTAGGCTGATGCTTGATTCTCAAGGCTATGTTGAAGACAAAAGAAAGAAATTACAATTCCAATAAATAAGTTATTTGATAAATTAAGAAACAAATATTCCCTACTTTATTAAGTTAGGATTGATATCCTATTAGACAAATAATTTGTGTTCAAAATATAATATGTTTGATGTCTTTTATGACAAGAAATCTAAGTTAGCGTACTTAATATTAAATAACTGATGTGATAGGAGATATATGTTTAATAAAGTGTTTGATAAGTTGAATATAAGCAAATTTACTTATGGATAAGCTTTGCTAAAAGAATCTAAGAAAGTTTATAAGTGGAATCGATGAATTATAGTAATAATTTACGTAAACAAGTAATAAGATTCGGAGATAATTGAATACCTTCATATGGTTAGATAAATTATTTAAGATGTTGGTGTAACAATGGATTCTTAGAATGAATGAATACATACATATGTTTCGTTTAAAATCTCATGTGGTTAATGATATATATTTGTCGAGTACCTATGTAAATTTTTGTACAAATTCTTGAAAAAGATATATGTGCTATTAGAATGTTTAATTATACAATTGTCTTGATCTAATAACTTGCATGATAAGAAATAAACCTATAATGGAATTTTGGTATTCTTTAAGTTAAGGGATGATATTAGGTTCGAGTATTTTATCTATGAGATACTATACTGATAATTCTCTATGATCAATAAAATATGTATATGGTATACAATATTTAAAATGTATTGTACTGTTTTAATAGAAATAACCATGTCTTGGATTATGTTTGCAATATTTATATACATGTTATGTAGAGTAATTGATGAAAATGTATATGAATAATTGAGGGACTGTTTTGCATAAGTTCAAGTATATAATGGACTGTTTTGAATGTTTAAATGTATATGAATAATTGAAGGACTGTTTTGCATAAGTTCCAGTATATAATGGACTGTTTTGAAAGTTTAAATGTATATGAATAATTGAGGGACTGTTTTGCATAAGTTCGAGTATATAATGGACTGTTTTGAATGTTTAAATGTATATGAATAATTGAGGGACTGTTTTGCATAAGTTCAAGTATATAATGGACTGTTTTGAATGTTTAATTGTAAATGAATAATTGAGGGACTGTTTTGCATAAGCTCAAGCATTAGAGAGCCATTTCGATATATATATATATATATGTACATAAATCGGGATGGATTTGTATGTAAACAAGTATATATTGGAGTGATTAGAGTGTATATAAGTATTTCATAGATATGATTTGATACGTTTGGCTTTTTTTTATAAGCTAATTATTGCGTATTGAGGTGCTAGTTTGATAACTTAGGAAAAATAACAATGTTCAAGAAATGCTATGTTTAATAGCTTATATGAAAATAACCATATTCATAATATGCTATGATATATAGTTTGTGTGACAAGTATCACCTAATTCTGAATTTCTATGTGGAATAGCTTATACGATAAGCATTTCCATGCTTCTGATATACTATGTTAGATATCTTGTGTGATAAGAATCCATGACTTTGATTTTCTATGTGTGATACTGTGAGTATTACATGATTTATGATTATGATAAATTATGTTTAAATGTCTTATATGCTAAGAAATTCTTAATATAGTGAACTATGATTGATAATTTGTATAACAAGAAATTTGTAAAGCAATGGTCTAAGTTTAAAAGGAACCAAGAAAGCTCATAAGATAAACTACTGAATCAAGTAACATCTTTCTTTTGTATTTGATAATTAAAAGGGTGAAAGGATAGGTTTGTTTAAAAATACATGTATATTTAAGTTCATGTAATGTCGAATGCCCTAAAATAAATATATATGTCTTGTTTGAGTAAATAAGTACACTTGTATATACTTTGTTGCAACATTATACGTGTAAAGTAATTCAAGCCTGTTTCGGTCACCATACATTACATAAGTGTTTGTTTGTGTGATTTAACGTTTATTGCCTAATCTCTTGTCCAAGCATAGTATGTTGTTCAGATCAGAGAATATAATAAGAGGATAAATTATTGGTTTCATTCTTAAAACCACTTTAAGCTACCTCACTAAGCCTAAGCTTACTTTATTATTTTTATAAATGTTTTTCAGGTCAAGTTTGCTTATGAGTATTTTCCGAGTTTGGACAAGATCACAAGGACCAGGATGTATGTTTCTAATCCTTTAGTGTACTCCTAGTTGGTGGCACATAGTGGTTAAGCATGCATTAAGTAATTAGATTCCTTTCATGGCTTATCATGTATATAAGCCTAATGAGTATGTGAAGTTTGTAATGGGCCTTTATTATTTCTTGGTGATTGCTTGCCATAAATGATTTTTAGCTAGCAAGTTCTAGTTCTTGCTTGTTAGTTGAGTCATGCTAGTGAGATATTTGAATGATTAACCATCTTAGAAATCACGTAAATTATGATGCTTTAATGAATTGAGACTTGGAATGACTTTATAGGATGCCCTATAACTTGAATACGATTAAAAGTTATAAACGAAATAGTTGTTATGCTAATAACTAGAGTTTGTCGTGTATCGAATATGATATGTTAATTATATATATGTAAGACTCTTATGTTGATTATCATTTTGATGATATGTATGTTTTATTTTCAAATACATAAATTATTGAGTTAAACCTTAAGTAAATGTAAAATAGTTAATAAGGCTAGTCTAATGGTTAGAATAAGTAAATGTTAGATGAGAATGACTTCCGTTTTTTATTATACTATACAAAGGTTATATGTGTTTTGTCTAAAATCGAATTACGCATCTATTTATCTTGATCCTTGTAATCAGTCTTAATGTCTCGAATGTTTACTCGTTAAATAAGCCATGTTATATATATATATGATGTTTCAATGTTCATCATGATTTTATGTTAGATAGTAATAAACTTATGGTCTGAAGTATTTAAATTATGAAAGCAAGTTAAAGACTGGTAATCGAAACGTCTTTGCTTATATGTATATATTGTTGGCATGTGACTTAAAGTTGAAAACTTATCCAATCTATAAAAAGTTTCAAATTACCCTAAATTCTGTTTGTATATTTATTTGTGAAGTGCTAAGTTGCCATATCTTGATTTCAATGCTATACGTTTGTTTAAATGTTCATTCCTTAACACTTCCTAATTCGGTTTACTCCTAAGCCATGTTAAGGGTGTTACACGTGCAGACACACAATCTCATAAATGTACAAATCTGCTAACTTATCCAAAGTGTACGTCGTATGCACTAGTAGAAAATGCGTACATTTCGTAAGCCGATCCACAATCACCTAAACAAAATCCTTTTTAGTCAGTGTCAAAGGTAGCCCTGACACAAAATCTATAGTGATCCTCTCCCATTTCCATTCCAGAATTCTCAACAGTTGCAACAACCCAGATGGAAACTGATGTTCAGCCTTAACCCGCTGACACACCATACACTTAGAAACAAACTCTGCCACATCTTTTTTTCAAACCAACCTAATAGTACACCTCATTTAAATCATGACACATCTTAGTATTATCGGGATGCATAGCAAAATGACTAGAATGCGCCTCTTCCAAAATAGTGTGCATAAGCTCCAAATCCTCCGTCACCATTATTCTGCCCTTAAAGCACAAAACACCATCATCATTGAAATAAAAACACGTCAGATTACCATCTGCTATGTCCTTAACATAAAGAACCAGAGAATTATCAAACGGTTGCTTAGCTTTAATCCTTTGTGATAATGTAGGCTTAACCTGCAACTCAACCAACAAACCACCTTCCCGTGTCATGCTCAATCTCGCAAACATCTCCCTAAGCTCAACAACAACCTTACGACTCAGCGCATCCACCACCACGTTGGCTTTTCCAGGATGATACTCAATTGTTAAGTCGTAATCCTTAGGCAACTCCAACCATCTTCGTTGCCTATGGTTCAAATCCATTTGAGACATCAAATATTTCAAACTCTTATGGTCTGTAAAAACCACACACTTTTCACCATAGAGGTAGTGTCTCCAAAATTTTAAGGCGAAAACCACAGCTGCAAGCTCCAGATCATGAGTTAGGTAGTTGTGCTCATGAACCTTCAACTGACTCGATGCATAGGCCACTACCTTACCATCTTGCATCAGCACACAACCCAACCCAACATATGATGGATCACTATAAACCATAATCTCCTTCCTAGATTCAGGTTGAATCAACACAGGAGCATATGTCAAAACCTCCTTCAACTTCTCAAAACTGAGTTGTTGCTTCTCTGTCCACACATAGGGAACATTCTTTTGCAACAACTTTGTCAACAGTGCTGCAATACTCAAAAACCCTTTTACAAAGCGATAGTAATTACCAGCCAACCCAAGAAAACTATGCACCTCCGAAACAGATTTAGGTTATTTCCAATTGAGAATAGCCTCAATTTTTTGTGGATCAACACGAATACCCTCCATGGAAATCACATGACCAAGGAACATCATTTCCCTAAGCCAAAACTCACATTTGCTCAGCTTGGCATACAACAGATTATCCTTCAACACTTGCAACACAATCTGTAAATGCCGATCGTGTTCTTCCTCGATACGAAAGTACACGAGAATATCATCTATGAAAACCACCATTAACTGGTCGAGATAATCATGGAACACCATATTCATCATATCTATGAACACAGCCGGGGCATTTGTCAAACCAACAGGCATGACCAAGAACTCATAATGCCCATACCTCGTACGAAACGCGGTCTTATGCACATCTTCATCCTTAACCTTCAACTAGTAATACCCTGATCTCAAATCAATCTTGGAAAACACTACTGCCCCATGAAACTGATCAAACAAGTCATCAATTCACGGCAACGGATACTTATTCTTCACTGTTAGCTTATTCAACTGCCGGTAATCAATGCACATACGCATCGTACCATCTTCTTCTTCACAAAAAGAACCGGAGCACCCCAAGGAGAAACAATCGATCGAATAAACCCATGATCCAACAACTCCTGAAGCTGTGACTTCAACTCCTTTAACTCTTTCGGCACCATCCTATAAGGAGCAATAAACACCGGTGATGTACCCGCATACAACTCAATACCAAATTCCACCTCTCTATCCAGCGGTAAACCCGATAATCTTTAGAAAAAACCTCTAGAAAATCACAAACAGCTCGAATGTCCTGCACCTAGACACCTTTAACCCAGGGTTCATCACGATAGCCAAATAAGCTTGGCAACCCCTTTGCATCATCTTTTTTTGCTCGGGTGGCTGAAACAACATTGGACAAGAACTTCATATTTTCGCCAACCACCACAACCTCATAATCATCAGCCAACCTCAAGGTAATCCTTTTAGACTCACAATCTATAACCGCCTTGTGCTCACTCAACCAATACATACCAGGATGAAATCAAAACCATGGAATGGCAACTCCATTAGATCCGCAGCAAACTCACGACCTTGCACAACCAAAGGACACCGCCTATACAAATTTCTAGTTGTAACTGCCTATAGAATAATTATCCTCTTTTATCTTCTATATTTATTTGTAGTAAACTCCCATTTAAATATGAGTCTTTATCCATTGCATTTTTGAATTAATTCCTAGAGATAATGTGATTTATCCTGACTTGCCAGGGCATGCTTCAACAATTGCCTCGGCAATTCATTCATGCACCAAATAAAGCAAAATAGCAGTGATTTCTCCACAAAAGAGCAAAACACAAGATCAAGCTCTCCAAACGGAAAAACTATGAAATGATGCATGAATAAACAAATATGCAACTAAATGAGCCTAAATCTAAACAATATTCTAAATAAAAAGGGTAGAAATACAATACTTTTATACACTAATCACTTAGGAAGGGTATGATGAGAAGAACTTTTGGGCTCTTGGAATTTGAAAAACTTTATACTTCCTTTTTTGTATCAAGCATTTAAATAATTAATCTTTAGGAGAACAAGGATTCATAATTGTTTGCACAACTCGTCTCTTTTTTTGAACAAGACAATAATTTTTTTTATTTTCCTTGTTTTTTCTTTTCTCCTTTTTTTTCTTGTTCTTTCTTTATTTTCAGGAAGTATATAGTTTTAGGATTCGGGTGCAAATTGGGGAAATAAACAAAAAGGAATTCGGCTTATAATGTGGTTAATTTCCAAAAAAAATGCTTAGGCTCAAAAGTGGTTCTCTAAGGGTCATATATATCAGGGTAGGCTTTTTTGCTCGTGGTTCATACCTAAGTGCCTTAATCATCTCAAGTAATTCAATCCTGTGTGGCCTCAACATGTATAACAAGGCAAGTTCTAGAAGAAACTAATCATGCTTGACAAGCACTCAATGAAAGAAAAATATGAAGCATAAAAGATGTATGCTTATTAAAGCTCAAGGCACCCAAAAAGGGTTTATGTTGTGTACAATTCTATCCATCCATCCATCTATCAAATCAATTAATCAAACAAGATTTGCAAGGCTAAAAATTCATCAATTCTAGTTTACTACCCATATCAGTCGCAGTTTTACTTTAGGATCTCAAGTTTCAAAAATTTCAGCATGTTGGTTCAAAATAAAAGTTTCATGCAAAAGTAGGTCTAAGTCATTAATAAGCATGAAATTCTCATATTAGACCCTATATCTAGCATTCACATAATACCCTCCCCCACACTTATATCTAACATTGTCCTCAATGTTCCCTACGCAAGCGAACATAAATATGAAATTAAAAGTTTAATGGAGAAGAGTGCTCCCTTGTTCGCAAGGTGGCTATTGTAAGGTGCAGATGGTTTGGGCGTGGAGTCCTGTTTTGGATGCTACGAATGGTTCTTGTGCGAAGAGCGAGGCTACCTCCCCCACTATTAACTCATCAAAAGTACTATTTTTTATTCTTATTTCTTAATGCTTTTGTTCGTCCTTAAGTATATATGTTTGCACTTAGTTGTTAAAATCATGCATTTGCATAAGGAGTTAGAAGTTGTTCTTTTACCAGTGTGAAGAATTATTTTTGCAGGTATTGAAGCAGATCAGAGGTAAGAAGGCATGACAAATTAGCGCAGGAGTAGAAAGAAAGAAAAAAAAAAGAAGAGAATTGCTGAGTCGCAGTTGGCACAGTTGGACCAAAAATTGCCAAGCTCGGTTGGCAAAGGATTAAAGTCTGATGCTCGGTCAAAGTATCTGTTGAACCAAGTACACGTCAGCCCTAAAATATAGATAGAAGATAAGATGATAACATGTAACCCCCTCGACCCGACCTAGTCGCAAGACCGAACCGAGCGAGCTACATTAGGTTTATTGAAGTAAACCGTGAAGATGAAACCCGAAATACGTCCATTTTTTTCTTTTATCTTGTCTAGATGCACAATTATTATCCTACATGTACATACTGATCACGGGTGAAAACCCAACTCAATCGGGCATCGAATTGACATCTAATTGAACACAATCGCAATTTAAGGACCAAATTGCAATTTCAGAAAAACTACAGGGATTTAGCTCATTTTTATGTTACCAACCTTAAATTAATCCAATTTCATGCATACATGTCAAAGATCAGCTCAAAACGATCGTCCATTTTCAATTGCATCCACAAAATTTAGAGACTAAAACGTAAGAAATCAGAACTTCAGAATATTCCAAATAACTAATTTAATGGTAACCGTATCGGTATGCTTACACGCGTTTCGATATGCCTTTGCTATTTAAAAGCCCCAGATTCTAGTAGCCAAAACTAGTTTCGATACGCCCCCGCGTATCAAAATGCCCTTTATAAAAACACTATACGCATCGAAACGCCTTCCTGAGTAGCAAAACCCTGGCCAATTTTTCCCTTGGTTCGTACTGAAACAGTTGCCTGCGTACCGGTACGCTAAGCCTGAAATGGCTTACTCGTACCAAAATAGGGACACACGTACTGCTACGTCTGGGTCTGTAATGTCCTCTTTTGCTAGTTTAACATTCTTTCAATCATACCAAAACACCCTAACCTACTTCTAGCATACATCCAACATACTCAAAGGTCAATCCACATCAAAACAACCTAGTTCCAACATCATCTCACGGCAACATGCTTCAAATGTAAATCTAGAGGCATGCTTCCTAAAAACCAAAGCAAGCAAAATATGAAATCTGAAATGATCACCACAATCAAACCAAAATGGCCTTTTACAGCCCAAGAGCAGCTAAAAAACACATCCCAAAACAACAACGGAACCCCATTGCCCTTATTACTTATAGTCTAATCCAGAAACATACTTTTGATACCAAGTCTTTTTGTGATCCCTTGCTTCTCGCTGCCTTCCAAGCCTTTAATTATCTGCATTGATGGACAAAGAGAGCGTAAGCACACTAGGCTTAGTGAGGAGTGCTCCAAAACAACACACCATCAATGCATTAAAACCATTTCTCAACAACACATTGAAATCCCATTTCAATCATCTTTTAAACATCATTTAAAACATTATCATGCCTCGAAAACCATGTACTTAACATCTTTAAAAACCAGCATATTAAACTATATGCAACATGTATCATTAACCAACAGCAAATCCCATTACTAAACCTCAATTTAAGCCTTCCCATTCATAACAACCATATGCAAAGCTTAAAGAGTAAACATGTATAAATCACATTATACAACATACAACTTTCAATGATACATTAACAATTATATTGGCTTACAAGTGATCATAACCAAGTTCCTTTACCAAAATAGTTAATCGGATACACAGATTCAACAAGTGTCCTCACAACACTTCAAGCCATCTCAACCGAAATAGGGATCCAATCACAATCGCAGTATATTAAAACCGGGTACACTTACAACCCACGGGGACACCAACCTTATTCCTCGGTTAGATGCTTAATCCAATAACGAGAGTTTACAGTACCATATAACCCCTCGACCGTTAGGGTACTTGGATGGAGTTTTCGGTACACCAATCAAAACCCCTCAACGTCCAAGACGACTTATTATAGTGCACTATCAATCCTATGGCCGGCCAACTATATCTGATAACAATTTTTAAAACCACATCACATGCCAATATAATTCACTATTTACCATTTACCTCACTGTTTTTACAAGCATTTAACCAAACCATTTTCCAAGAAACAACAGACGCTTAAAACACAGGTATAAACCATATACTTACATGGATCACTTACCACATACATCCATCATCATTTCATGATTAAAAACAGTATCTCACATACTTTAAAACATGCTTAAACAATAGGTACAATGTAAATCAAAACAATTGCATAAGACCATTTCTTAAAAGCACAACCGAGAGAGAAAACCACATCATACTTACTTTCGAGTTTAGACCAGCATTTCAAGCTCAGTTTAAACTCCCATAAGCCACATTTAAATCATTTCAAAGCTAGTATCCACGTTCTCACTCACCGATACGCGAAACCTCAATTCATCGACGAGAAATCAAGCGTCCGAAGCCTCCAAAGCTTTACTGATCTCTTCTAGATCGACCTCCCCTATTTTAACCATATTAAAATAGAGGATTAATGCATCTCAATGCATTCAAAGCACTGCAACAACAATTCCTCATGGACTTCCATAATCCTTTCACAATTACCCAACCACAACAACCGAAATCATCATCTAACTCTTTCCAAACACAACCAAGGCACGATCTATCAATCTAAAACTTCAATCAACATCTAATAACATCTAAAAACATGATTAATTCATCCATAAACTTCCAGCAACTACACATCCACCACAACTCCACAAAAACACAAATCTAACATCCTAATAATCAAGGATTCAAGGAGTTTCGAGATTCCAATGTTAAAAACAACTTATCAACATTATAAATCATCCAAAATATGTTTGAAATCAATCTTCAACACTGGAAAACAGATCCAATATGAATCTTCCATAATTTCATCAAGTTAACCCAATTAAATCAATTATTTATCATAAAAACATAAAATTAGATTATAAAACATAAATCAAGGATCAAATACTTGGGAATATCAATAAAGAACCATCAATGGAGGAGAAGAACAAACCTTACCTCTATTGTGTGATTTCTCCCTCAATTGATTGATTAAAGCTAGAAAAACATAAGATTTCAATGAGGTTTTGCAAAGCAAATATAAAGAATCAATTATAAATCAAGAATCCAAGAAAAAGGATCTCTCACCTCTGGATTTTGATGAAAACAAGAGTGTTTGGCAGAAAATAAGTGGAGAGAAAAGTTACGTCAAATTTCTTTAAAATGATAACTAACTTTAATATCCAAAATCCATTTTAATTATCTTTTAAAAATCCAAGATCACCATTAAACACTTGGTAAAATAGCTCTTTAAGGATTCAAATAATTTGACCCTTTTCAATTTAGTCACCTTTAAAAATAGTTTTCAAAAATTACATTTTGGTCACTAACCAAAATGTCATCCTTCCAAATCTCATTTTCCAAAATTGATTTCACCAATATTAATCATATATTTAAATATGATTTTAACCATTTTCCATATTTTTATCTCACCGAAAAATATTTACTCCCGAATCTGACTCGAATCCCTGACCCGGTCCACTGAACCGTCTAATAAACCTCAAAACTGCTAGGGCCAAAACCAGGGCGTTACAACTCTCCCCCACTTAAGAAATTTCGTCCTTGAAATTTACCTGGAGGAAACAAATGCGGAAATTGTTCCAACATGTCCTCCTTACGTTCCCACGTGGCCTCCTCAACTCCGCGGTGCCTCCACAACACCTTAACAAACTACATCGTCTTGCCACGCGGAACCTTACTGATGGTGTTAAGAATCTCTACCGGTTTCTCATCATAAGATAGATATGGCCTTAACTCAATATCCTCCACTGGCATAACATGCGGTGGATTTGACCGATACCTCTGCAACATCGAAACATGAATCCTCTCCCACTCAGGAGGTAACCTCAACCGATAAGCAACAGGACCCACACGCTCAACCACCTCGTATGGTCCAATAAACCTCGGACTAAGCTTTCTTTTCCGCCCAAAACGCATCACTTTCTTCCAAGGCTACACCTTCAAAAACACTCAATCACCAACAACATACTCCACATCCCTACGCTTCAAATCTGTGTAGGATTTCTGACTATCCGAAGCCGCTCTCAAGCGCCAACATACCAACTTCACCTTTTCATTGTTGCCTTTCAACACATCAGGCATGGAAACATATTTTTCCCCAACTTTAACCCAACACAATAGTGTACGACACTTCCTACCATACAACGCCTCGTAAGGTGCCATCTGAATACTAGCCTGATAACTGTTATTATAAGCAAACTCCACCAAAGGCAACTGCTTTTCCCACGTCCCCTGAAACTCAATGATACTACATCTCAACATATCCTCCAAAACCTGCATCACACGTTTCGATTGACCATCCATCTGAGGATAATACGAAGTAATTAAATTCAGTAGAGTTCCCAGAGCACGATGCAAGCACACCCAAAACCTTGCTATAAAACGCAGATCTCTATCCGAAACTATGGATTTGGGCACCCCGTGCAAACGCACAATCTCAGAGATGTACAGCTCAGCCAACCTATCCAAGGTATACGTCGTATGCATTGGCACAAAATGTGCAAACTTCGTAAATCGATCAACAATCACCCAAATGGAATCCTTTTTGGTCGGTGTCAAAGGTAACCCAAAAAAAAAATCTAAGGTGATTCTTTCCTATTTCCATTCCGATATCCTCAACGGTTGCAACAACCCAGAAGGAAACTAATGCTCAGCTTTCACTCACCGGCATACCATGCATCGAGCAACAAAATCAGCCACATCTTTCTTCAAACCAACCCAATAGTACTCGTCCTTCAAACCTCGATACATCTTAGTACTACCGGGATGCATAAAAAAAGGACTAGCATGCGTTTCGGGCAAAATGATACGCCGCAACTCCACATCTTCGGGCACCATAACCCAACCTTTAAAACACAACACTCCATCATCATTAAAATGAAAATTCGTAGGATTCCTACCGATGATATCCTTCACGTGCGGTACCAAACTCTCATCATACGGTTGTTTCTCCTTAATCAACTACGACAAGGATTGTTTCACTGGCAACTCAACTAATAACTCGCTGTCACAAGTCACACTTAACCGAGCAAACATAGCTCTCAACTCCACAACAGCTTTCCTACTCAAAGCATCAGCTACAACGTTAGCTTTGCCTGGATGATACTCAATAGATAGATCATAATCTTTAAGCAACTCCAACCATCTTCGTTGCCTAAGATTTATCTCTTTCTGTGACATTAGATACTTTAGCCTCTTATGATCCGTACAAACCACACACTTCTCACCGTAAAGGTAATGCCTCTAGATTTTCAAGGCAAACACGACTATGGCATGCTCAAGATCATGAGTAGGGTAATTATGTTCATGTACCTTCAACTTTCTAGATGCATACGCAACTACCTTACCCTCATGCATCAACACGCAACCAAGCCCAACATAAGACGCATCATTATAAACGAAGAACTCTTTTTCTGATTTAGGTTGAACCAAGACCGGAGCTCGCGTCAAAGCTTCCTTAAACCTTTCAAAAGCCCACTGCCTATCCTTCGACCACTCAAAATGAACATTCTTTTGTAACAACTTGGTCAACAGAGCAGCTATGCTGGAAAACCCTTCAACAAACCTACGGTAATAACCGACCAAACCAAGGAAACTTCTATCACAAATTTAGGCACCTTCTAACTCATCACGGCCTCAATTTTGTGCGGATCAACACGAATCCCCTCGGTCGATACCACATGACCAAGGAAAACAACCTCCTTAAGCCAGAACTCACACTTGCTTAACTTAGCATAAAGCTGATTAGCCAACAACGTCTGAAGCACAATCTGCGAATGTCCGTTATGATCCTCCTCGGTACGAGAGTACACAGGGATATCATCGATAAACATGACCACAAGCTGATCTAAAAACTCATAGAACACATGATTAATTATGTTCATGAAAGCAGCCAGTGCACTGGTCAAACCAAACGACATCACCAGAAACTCATAATGCCCGTATCTAGTACGAAAAGCTATCTTGGGCACATCCATATCCTTCACCTTCAACTGATAGTACCCAGACCTCAAATCTATCTTAGAAAACACCGAGGCACCCCTGAACTGATCAAATAGATCATCTATCCACGACAAAGGATACTTGTTCTTTATCGTCAACTTGTTCAGTTGCCGATAATCAATACACATCTGCAACGTACCATCATTCTTCTTCACAAACAACACCGATGCACCCTACAGTGAAATACTAGGTCTAATGAAACCTCGATCAAGCAACTCTTACAGTTGCATTTTCAACTCATTCAACTCCTTCGAGGCCATGCGATACGAAGCAATTGACACTGGTGTCGTATCCGTAAAGATCTCATTGCCAAACTCCACCTTACGGTAGGGTGGCAACCCCGACAATTTTTTCGATAAAACACCCAAAAACTCACATACCATGCGAATATCCTACACCCTAAACTCCTTCGAACCAGGATTCATGACATAGGCCAAGAAAGCCTGACATTCGAAATCTATCATCTGACTCGCTTCAAGAGCCAAAACAACATTAGACAAGAACTTAGCATTCTCACCTACAACCACCACTTCAAAATCATCAGACAACTTCAAGGATATCCATTTGGTCTTAAAATCTACCACAGCCCTATGCTCGGTCAACCAATCCATCCCCAAAATCACATCAAAACCATGGAATGGAAACTCTGTCAAATCCACGGCAAGCACATGTCCCTAAACCATCAGCGAACATCTACGATACAACTTCCTAACCATTACTGTCTCCCCAAGAGAACTAGTCACTCTAACACCCACATTAAGAATTTCAACAGGTATATCAAGCAACTGTGCATGCTCACTCAAGATGTATGAATAGGTAGAACCAGAATCAACCAACGAATACAATGCCAAGCACTGTAAAGAGAAAGTACCTGCAATAACTTCGGTCTCATTTCGACCTTCGCGGTGCGCATACACCCTAGCCGGTCCATCTTCCTCAAGCTGGATAGCAACGGTATGAGCCACAGTCCTCTGCCCAACATCTCTGCACTGAAAAGGCCTACGACCACGACCTCGACCTCTATGCAGAGCAACAACAGGTTTAGCACCTTGCCCACCTCCTACCAACAAAGGACAATCATGTCCCAGATGGTCATCAGACCCACGACTCCAACAAGCATTAGCCACAACAGCCGCAAGTGCCTGAGCCTCTCTAGCCAAACGAGGGTAATCTCGCTTTAAATGATGACGTGATCCACAAGCCCAACAGGTATTATGCGAAACCCTAACCTGGGTACCCTGCCCCTATGCTCCACGCCCAACAACACCTCCACCACACCTTGACTCAATACGATGCCTCCTATCACGGTGTCTCCTGGCCTGACCACCTCTAAAGTTGGAATCTGCCACTCTCTTACCAGAGCTAAAGCCTCGAGACCCAAAAGCCAACCCAAAAGCTAAACATGTATAAATCACATTATACAAATCAATCCATCAACATGATACATTTAAAACATTATATTGGCTTCCAAGTGATCCATTACCATGTGCATCATTTCCATAAATCAACTTTAACATCGGATACACGGATTTCCAAAGAGATTTCCCAATCTCTTACATCTAAATGGCATGGAGTTGTACAACACATGCACAACCTCTATGTAACCCTATCGACCTAGCCTAGTCGTAAGATCGAACCAAGCGAGCTACATTAGGTTTACCGAGGTAAAATGTGAAGAAAATTTTCGAAACACGTCCATTTTTTTCTTTTATCTTATCTAGATGGAAAATATTATCCCATGTGTTCATGCTGACCACATGTGAAATCTCAACTCAATCAAGCATCGATTCGACATCCAATTGGGGTATAATTGCAATTAGAGGACCAAATTGCAATTTCGGAAAATTACAAGGACTTAAACCCTTTTTATGTTACCAACCTTTAATTAGTATGATTTTAAGTATACAAGTCAAAAATTAGCTCAATACGATCATCCATACTCATTCAATTGCATCCACAACAATTAGGGACTAAAATGCAAGAAAATAGAACTTTAAAAATTCCACATAACTGAATTAACGATTAGCCGTATCGGTACACTTACACGCGTATCGGTACATGTTTGCTATTTTAAAACCCCAAATTCTAGTAACCAAAACTCGTATCAAAACTCTCTCGCGTACCGATACGCCCTGCCTATTACACTTACCCTATACATAAATGGTTCCTCATGTACCGAAACGCTAAGCCTGGAAAGGCTTATTCGTACCGATACGCTCATCCCGCATACCAAAACACTAGCCTCAAATGGCCTAATCCTGTACCGAAACACTTGCCAGCGTTTTGATACGCTAAGCCTAGAATGGCTTACCTGTATCGAAACAAAGACAAGCGTACCGATACACCTGGACCTGAAATGTCCTTTTTTGCTGGTTTAACATGCTTTCAGACATGCCATAACACCCTAACATGCTTCTAACATGAATCCAACACATTCAAGAGTCAAATCACAGCAAAACATCACAGATTCATCAACAATTCATGGTATTTTGCATCAAACATAAAACTAGAGGCATGCTTCCTAGAAATCAAGCCAAGCAAAGCCTAAAACTCAAACCAATGCAACCAACAACTCATAATGGCCAATTGCAAACCAAGAGCAGCAAACAACATCGCTCAACCAGGGAGTTTAATAAACCATCTCACAAAACAACAACGGAAACCCCATTGCCATTATTACTTATAGTCTAATTGAAAACATACTTTTAGTATCAAATCTTTGGCGGTCTCTTGCTTCCTTGCTGCCTTTGACTCTTTAATTCTCTACATTGATGGACAAAGAGACTGTAAGCACACTAGGCTTAGTGAGGAGTGCTCAAAAACAACACACCATCAATGAATTTAAAACCGTTTCTCATCAACACATTAAAATCTCATTTCAATCATCTTTTAGACATCACTTAAATCATCATTTGAACATCATTCCTTGAAAACCATGCACTTAACACTTCCAAAAACCAGTATATTAAACCATATGCAACATGTGTCATTAACCATCAACAAATCCCATTGATAGACCTCAATTTAAGCATTCCCATGCATAACAAACCATATGCAAAGCTTAAAGAGTAAACATGTATAAATCACATTATACAACATCAACCATTACATGACATATCCACAATTATATTGGCTTAGAAGTGATCCTTAACCAGGTTCCATTAACAAAATAATTCATCAGATACATGGATTAAACAAGTGTCCTCAGAACACTTCAAGCCATCTCAACCGAAATAGCGATACAATCACAATCGTGGTATATTACAACTGGGTACACTTACAACCCTCGGGGACACCAACCCCAACCTTCGGTTAGATGCTTAATCCACTAACAAGAGTTTACGGTACCATATAACCCCTCGACTGTTAGGGTACTTGGATGGAGTATTCGGTACACCGTATAAAACCCTCGCCATCCAAGGCGACTCTTTATAGTGCACGATCAATCCTATGGCCGGCCAACTATACCTGATAACATTTTTAAACTACATCACTTGCCAATATAATTCACAATTAACCACATACCTCACTGGTTTTATATGCATTAAACCAAACTGTTATCCAAAGCAACAAACCATACTTTTTAACAAGTATTTCCACATACTTACAAGGATCACTTACCATGTGCATCCTTCCACATCTCATGATTAAAAATAGTATCTAACATACTTTAAAACATGCTTAAATAGTAGGTACCATGTAATTCAAAACAAGTGCGTAAATTCATTTCATAATAGCACGACCGAGAGAGAAAACCACTTTATACTTACTTCTGAGTTTAAACCAGCATTTCAAGCTAAGTTTAAACTCCCACAAACCACCTTTAAACCATTTCAAAACTAAAATCCACGTTCTAACTCATCGATACGCAAAACCTCAATTCACCGACGCGAGTCTGATGCCTCCAAAGCATCACCGATAGCTTCCGGACCAGCCTCCCCTATTTTAACCACACAACAACAGAGGATTAATGCATCTCAATGCATTCAAACTAGTCCAGCAACATTCATCACAAACATCAACAATTCTTTCAGAATTACCCAACCACAACAACAGAAATCATCATCTAACTCTTTCCAAACACAACCCAGCCACAAACTAACAATCTAACACTTCCATTAACATCAATCAACAATTAAAAATAGGATTACATCATCCTTATATCTCCAGCAACTAAGCAGCCACCATAACACCTCAAAAACACAAATATAACAACCTAAATGATTAGGTATTTAAGGAGTTTCGGGATTATAATGTTAAAAACAACTTATCAACATTATAAAACATCCAATACATGTTTAAAATCAATCCTCAATACTGAAAAATTGATCCAATATGGATCTCTCTCAATTTCATCAATTAAACCCAATTTAATCAAATAGTCATCATAAAAACATAAAATTAGATTATAAATCATAAATCATAAATCAAGAATCAAATACTTGGGAATATCAATAAAGAACCATTCAATAGAGGAGAAAAATGAACCTTACCTCTATTGTGTGATTTCTCCCTCAATTGATTGATTAAAGCTTGAAAAACACGAGATTTCAAAGAGATTTTGCAAATCAAAGATGAAGAATCATTTATAAATCAAGAATTCAAGAAAGTAGATCTCTCACCTCTGAAATTTGATGAAATCAAGAGTGATTGGCAGAATAGAAGTGAGGAGATAAGTTGAGGTAAATGAATAGTTTACCCCCAAGAATGATGTTTTTGTGTTACCTAGATTTTTTGTACGGAGTTTGTATTAATGGCTATAAAGCGATAAAGTTTAGAAAAATATTCGGATAATCGGATCGAATCGAATATCCAGGATATTTTGAAGGATGATAAGCCAAGGTTGATTATGTCATTTTACATGTCTAAGATATTTTCTTTTTGTTGGAAGAATATGAACCTTAGATTTAAGTTGATTTTCCATGTTAAATATGAGCCGCTGGATGAAAAATGGCAAGATCGTAGTTTTGGAAAATTATAAGGGCAAAGTTGGTAACTACTAAATCAAGATTAAATCTAGGCCATTGGATGAGGGATGATGACATGAGGTACATTATGGAAATATAGAATTTTCAGAATAGATCCGATAGCTATGTAAAGGTAAAATCATAGTAGAAGTATTTAATGAATATCAGGAAATCAGATTGAATTGAAATTTCAGAGATTGTTCCATAAGCCATGGAAAATCATAAAATGATATTTATGGAATAGTTGCCGGTTGAGAAGGAGCTAATTTAGTTAGATTATAATGGAATGTCAATTTTAAAACAAACTAGTAAATAAAGACTAGTTGGAGGGCAAATTGGTCATTTGGCAAGGATGGCAATTTTGAAATATTTTTGAATTTTTGAGGACGTCTTTGGAAGATGAAATATACATGGATTTAATCTTGGCCCTTGATTTTGGATGATTTTAAATTAGCCATTGGATTTAAAGGCTAAATTGGTAATTTCACTATTTAAATGAATTTAAAATTAATTTAATAGTTACAAGTGTAATTTAATAGTGAAAAGATGAAAAATGTTCGATTTAAAGGCTAAATTGGTAATTTCACCATGGAGAAAGATGAGAAATGAGAGGGAAATTTCCAAGCTCGATTTAAGCCCAAAATTTCAGATTTTAGTCAAGTCCGAACCAAAAAAGGTTCGAAGTTCTATGAAAGAAAGGATTGATCTAGAACCTAGTGAGGCATTGTGTTAAGTGGCCAAGGTTAGTGCAATACATACATAACATGATACATGGTTGTTTTATACATTAGTAAGAAGACTTGCGATGAGTCTACCTCGTTTATATATTGGCATGATAATTATGTCATTGATCATATATTTGACATATTTTAAATATGTCAAAGATTGAACATAAATGCGTGGATCACTAGTTATATATGATGTTATATTATGAATGTTATTTTGTGTATGAACTGCTCAATATTAAATTATGTTGATATACATTGCCATGGATGAAATAAATATGGAAAATATGCACAAGTAAGTCATTGAGGGACAGGGTATAGTTGGCATGCCATAGAGTCCAGCAGCACGCTGCATACTCGGTTTAGCACTATAGTGTATATAAAGGACACTTAGTTTATATGGTTAGCACAACGTTATAATGTGCAGATGGTTAGCACAACCTTATAATGTGCGAATGGTGGGCACGACCTATGTGTATTAGCACTTCGGTGCTTATTTGACTCGTGTACCCAGGATCATCATAGGCTTATATTTGGGCTATGGTTTATTGGTTAATAAAAGATAAACAGGTGAATAAGCTTATGAGCTTTTGGAATAAATGGCAAGTATATTGGTAAGAAATTTTTATCTGGTTCGTATTATGTTAATATATGATTAACGTGATGGTAATACATGTCTAGTGATCATGATGCATTTATGCATATATGGCATATTATGACAAATGGACAAGCATGAAAGTCTTATGACATTAGCATGTAGTAAATCATTACTAATACAATGTGAAAGTTGATGCTTTGGAATATATATATCATGTTATATAAACATAGCCATGAAGTTGAATAAAGTTTAAATTATTGTTACTATCTGCCTTTATTGCCTTACTAAGTTCATGCTTAGCGTGTGTTTAATTGTGCACACGTTGGTAAATCAAGATGAGAGTGAGAAGAGCATTGCATCAATATTGGAAAGCTCAACATGTAATCACAGTAATGACATCCTAATTGAGGTTTGATTATTATAGTGGCTTGTATACTTGCTAAACCTATTTGAGTTGTGATTGTCATTTCTGGAAAGATACAAAGTTAAGAGTAAACTCAGGTGATGAGTGTATGCTAAGATAATTGATTTATGATTGGAACTCGAATAAATAATTTATTTCGGTTTTAAATAAAGTTAAGCGTGTTTGGGCTAGAGAAATTTTAGGATGGGGGACCATTGAGAAGTTTTCCTAAAAATTTTAAATTACCCGATTTTTTATTAAAGAAGTCGTAACATTTCTGACTCGTACTCAGTGTACAGATACGAGAAAGTGGTGTTACATTTATTGGTATCAGAGGTATAAGTTTAGCCGAACGAAGTATGGTAAAGGTCAAAAGTGTATACATGCCACTAGAATGTTAGAATTACTGATGATTTTACTTGTTTGAATGGATGCAATTGCTTACTTCCTTATGATAATAATGTTAAATTCCAATGTGTGAGGGTAAAAGAATCGTGTCAGGTGTTTAGGCGAGTGGATCAATAAGAGATTCACGAGCATGGCAAGGTTAATGATAATATTCTACCCTCAGTTTAGCTTGCTGCAGAGGCACCAAAGTAACATGATATGTATCTTCTGGATTAAGAGCTTTTCTTCTAAACATTAGATGTGATCATGAATCAGCCTGCTTAGGCATTGATTACAAAAGAATTGAGAGTTCTGGCACGCTAAATTTTTAGAGAGATATTAATGGAGATCCTATGATTGTTAATCTACGGTTTAATGATATAAAAGTTATTTTGAAGGAACTTTGTATTGATGATCAGAGGAGACTCAAAGAAAAAGTACTATCTCATCTGAAAGGATTAGACCAGTGTTTGATAAAGTAATGTTACTGTACATATTCAAAATTCTATTAGTTAGAAGTTCTTTCTTTGAGGGTTCCGTAACACAGTTTATCCTAGAAATGCAACAGAGTTTCTTGCATTTTAATTAGGGCAATTGGATTATTTACGAGTATGAGTGAAAGTTTAATAAACTGGGCTAATTTGCTTCTAAATTGCTTCCTACAGACAGAAGGAGAGCCTGTTATGATAGCTCATAGAGGGCTAGAGGTCAGGTATAAAGAAGTACTGACTGCCCTATGTATTTCAAAATTCTATAAAGCAGTAAATTATGCCAAATGCAATGCAAATGGTTCAGAATGAGAAAATATCTAAACAGAGGTCACAACTCGTAAAGAGGAATAGTGAATCATTATGTATTTCACCACTTCTAAAAAGTGATGAGGATTCCCGGCAAAGATATCAAGCTGAATTTATTACATAGTTTAGCTAAGATATCAGGACAAGGAAAATTAAGAACTCTCTGACATTTATAATTAATGTTGGAGATTTAAGAAAACCACAAAAGCAATCAAGTGAGGGTTGTGATAATTGGCATGCATAAGCATGCAGAGTTTTTATTGGAATTTGTTACTAATGTGAAAATTATTTAACTTATGCTATGGATACTGAGCATTAAGGGTAAGCTGAGAGAGTATTCCTATTTTTTGTGAGTTTTAAATGGGTTGCCCAAGAGGTGATGTCAAGCTTGACGCTTAATCGAGAGGCTATGTTTAGGATTGGATTTATTCCAATATTGGACCTATATCGATTGCACCTACAGAATGATTCTTACTAGATTGAGAAAGCTAAATGCCTAGTTGCAAGAGTTATTAGATTGAGGTATTATACGACCCAGTATATCACCTTAGGAAGCTCCAGTGATGTTAGTTAAAGAACTAGTAATATTCCTCTAAGGTTAAATTGCAATTATATTATTACCCGTAGAAGAAGATTTGATAGTAGCACTAGTATTAGTGCAGTATGAATCTAGTAAAGATTATACCTTATTCAATAATACGTCCCATAATAGGTTCGGATGTGTATTGATGTAGTAATAAGGCTAATATAGTAGTTGATGTATTTAGCCAAAAATCATTCTTTGGCTTATAAGCATTAAATGCCCAATTATCTTCGGAGGAAAATAGTGTATTGATTACACAACTTTAGCTTAAGCCTACTTTGACAAATCGGGTCAAAGATTTACAGATGAAAGATAAGATATGCCTGGAAGAATTCAGTAAGGTAAAAAGGGAAAATTAAAGGTATCAATATTTAGCCTAAAGAATGTTCATATTATCAAAGGGTAATTTATATCCCCGATGATAATGAGTTAAAAAGAGAACTAAGGGGTGATTGAATCTGATTTGATTTAGTTCAGGATGTGGAGAATAAAGTAAGAATAGTTTGAAGCAATCTAGAATTGCTTTAGAATGATGAATATTATCTGTTGATCTTGAAAGAAAAGAAATTTAATATGAAGTTAAGGATAAAGTATTTCATAAAAGTTTTACCTTGGAAGAAGGTGTTATGGTGTGAACAAAAAGGGAAGTTGAGTTCGAGAATTAGTGGACCATATAATATTATGAAAAGGGATGGTCTGGTGGCTTATTAGCTAGCCTTACCTCCGAAAATGGACAAGATTCACAATATATTTCATGTATCGATGCTCAAAAAGTATCGATCAGATCCTTACATACCATTAATCGAAAGAAATAGAGATTCAACCGAATTTAATTTATGAGGAAGAATCGGTAAAGATTCTGGCACATGAAGTCAAAGAACTAAGGAATAAGATGATTTCACTTGCTAAAATTCTTAGGCGAAATCATAAAGTCGAAAAAATGATATGGGAAAGAGAAAAAGATATGAGAAAACAAATTTCTCATTGTTTTTGAATCAGGTATGTGTTGAAAATTTGAGGACAAATTTTCTTAAGGGGGAGAATTGTAATATCCCAATTTTTGGCTAGTGACCAAAATGTAAATTTTGAAAGTTTTATGCATAAAGTATAAACTTAGGAAAAGTTTAGGGACTAAATCATAATTTTCAAAAGTTATGTTTTTTAGTCCCATAAATGAATAATTTACCCCCAAGAATGATGTTTTCGTGTTACCTAGATTTTTCGTACGGAGTTTGTATTAATGGCTATAAAGCGATAAAGTTCAGAAAAATATTTGGATAATCGGATCAAATCGAATATCAATGATATTTTGAAGGATGATAAGCCAAGGTTGATTATGTCATTTTACATGTCTAATATATTTTATTTGTGTTGGAAGAATATGAACCCTAGGATTTAAGTTGATTTTCCATGTTAAATATGAGCCGTTGGATGAAAAATGGCAAGATCGTAATTTTGGAAAATTATAAGGGCAAAGTTGATAACTACTAACTCAAGATTAAATTTAGGCCATTGGATGAAGGATGACGACATGAGGTACATTATGGATATATAGAATTTTTGGAATAGATTTGATAGCTCGGTAAAGGTAAAATCGTAGTAGAAGTATTTAGTGAATATCGAGAAATCAGATTGAATTAAAATTTCAGAGACTATTCCATAAGCCATGGAAAATCATAAAATGATATTTATAGAATAGTGGATGGTTGAGAAGAAACTAATTTAGTTATATTATAATGGAATGACAATTTTGAAACAAACTAGTAAATAAAGACTAGTTGGAGGGCAAATTGGTTATTTGGCAAGGGTAGCAATTTTGAAATATTTTTCAATTTTTGAGGACGTTTTTGGAAGATGAAATATACATGGATTTAATCTTGGCCCTTGATTTTCGATGAGATTAAATTAGCCATTGGATTTAAAGGCAAAATTGGTAATTTCACTATTTAAATAAATTTAAAATTCATTTAATAAAACCTAGTGAGGCATTGTGTTAAGTGGCAAGGTGAGTGCAATGCAAACATAACATAATACATGGATGTTTTATACATCAGTAGGAAGACTTGCGATGAGTCTACCTCGTTTATATATTGGCATGATAATTATGTCATTGATCATATATTTGACATATTTTAAATGTGTCAAAGATTGAACATAAATGCATGGATCACTAGTTATATATGATGTTATATTATGAATGTTATTTCGTGTATGAACTGCTCAATATTAAATTATTTTGATATACATTGCCATGGAAGAAATAAATATGGAAAATATGCACAAGTAAGTCATTGAGGGACAGGGTATAGTTGGCATGCCATAGAGTCCAACAGCACGCTGCACACTCGATTTAGCTCTATAGTGTATATAAAGGACACTTAGTGTATATGGTTAGCACATCCTTATATTGTGCGGATGATTAGCACAACCTTATAATGTGTGGATGGTGGGCATAACCTTATGTGTATTAGCTCTTTGGTGCATATTTGACTCGTGTACCCAGGGTCCTTGTTGCGCGTAATAAGTGCTACGCAAATGTGCAAGTATACACCTCGCAAGTTATAGTATAAAAGATATCGTCTCCACAGGGATTGGTGCTACTTCAAGAATCTAGTCTCTTGCACTGTAAAAAGTAAAAACACATGTAAAAGATTATAGAAGTTTAACTAATCTAGAAAGAAAATAAATAAAAGAAAAGATGAATTCAATTGAGAGAGATAGGCTAGGTTATCGTGAGTTGAGGTGTGATAGCCGATTGGATTGTCTTGGTAAAAGAGTGCACGGGCAACTCAGTTGCCGTGGCAACTTGCACAACGGGGTTGCCTTGGCAACTAATTGATGGTTGCTTGGGCGACTAGTTGGGCAACTACTTGGGCGACTGGGCAGCAACTTCAAGGTTCGGCGGAGCGTTCTTCAATGGTTTCTTCTTATCCCTAAGTCAAAACTCTAGCTACTTGTGCATGCCTTGATAATACATCCCTGCGTGAATCAAGGGTGAACAACAACCAATCTTGCGCTCCTCTTAGCCGTTGAAATCCTTAACTTATTCCTAAGTCGGATTAATCTTCACCATCATTGGATTGCATAAAGATCATATTCATTCGTTTCTTGAATCTAACTCTCCCGATATTAGATAAATGGATGAAATCACGAGATCCTCTCCCAATTCACTCGCAAGCAATAATAAGAACCAAGAATGAATAAACCTTGAAATAGAAAAGTGCAAACTCTTATTACCTAAACAAAAACCAATAGTTTCTCACAACCACAAAACACAATAACCATAGCCAAGTAAATTTAGTTCATGGCTAGGTTCCAAAGAAACACAAGATAAACAATCCCTAGCATGAACCCAATCGAACAAGGAAGAAAAGCTAAAGCTTGTCGAAAATTCCCCTTTGCTTCCTCTCTTGGTCTTGTCGAAATTCCCTCTTGCTCTCTCTATGGATCTTGTCGAAATCTCCTTGATATTTATAGGGCTAGGCCAAAGTCCTTCTTTGAGGAGGAGTTTGAGTTGGAATTAAATTATCTTTAAAGAATATAATTCTTTATTATAATTTTATTCCTATTAGAACTTCTCCTATCTTCTTGGAATTTAATTCTTCTTTAATCTCTGCATGGCAATCAAATTCCTTTGGGCTTGGGCCTTGCTCCATGTCATCTTGGGCTTGTAAAGTCATGAATTTCGACATCCATATTGCTCTTTGTCTTTGTCGACAAATGCCATGGCAACTGGCTCTCGTCTCTTCTTCATGCATTGCCCTGCAACTAGCTCGGCATATCCTTCATGCATTGCCCTGGCAACTAGCTCGGCATTGCTTTGGCAAGTGATCCTGCACATACACACACCAAGCACACCAAAGCAACATCTTTTCCACAAAAACTACCAAGTTATGTAATCAAGCTCAACGATGGAAGGAAACATGGATTAATGCATGAATGGCTAACTATGCAACTAATATGAGCCTAAGTCTAACAATAATATGAGTAAAAAGGGTAAGAAAATAGTACTTTTGAACACTTATCACACCCCCAAACTCGAACTATTGCTTGTCCTCAAGCAATGCAAACTCATAATTACCTGCCAAGACTTCAAATTTTCACAAACTTAGCTTTGAACTTGATTTCAATTCTCTGAACCGGGGCACAAAGTATGATTGGCTATTAATTTTTCAGAAAACTGAGGAGTTACTCGGAATCAAACTATAATGCTTGTGAGTGTGTGCAGAGTTGTGTGCAAGTTGATTTTTCGGATTCTATGCAAACAATAGGTTTTCAAATTACTTCATTGGGTTCTTTTTAACATGTTTTAACTAGAGCCAATTTCGGGCACCTCTAGTGTTTTGTTTTTAGTTTTCTTAAGTTAATTTAATCGATTAGAGCCGGTTTCGGGCACCTCTAGTTAAAAAAATTTTAACGCCTCCTAGAGCCAGTTTCGGGCACCTCTAGTGATCAATTTTTTTTTAGCATATGCTAGAGCCAAATTCGGGCACCTCTAGCATCCATCTAATTTTTATTCTAATCCCCCAATTAGTTAATTATCAACCTAAGTTTACTAGAACTCCTTAAATCAATCAAACCACAACAGTGTTTCATCAAATTTAGCATCATAGTAAAATTCTAAGTTTTTTCCATGGTTATCCTAGAATAAAAATTCTATCAATTAAGTGCATTGGTAAAGTCATCATTGAATATTCATCAAATCTAAGCAATTCTTGTTCCAATTAAAGGCATGGCAAGCAATTTATGTATCCTAAATGTAATACTTAAGTGAATGTAACTAAACATGGTAACTACTAATAACAATCCCCCCCCAAACTCGAGTGAGGCATTGTCCTCAATGCATGCATAAAAATAAAGAAAAATAAAAATAAAAATAAAAATAAAATGCATACGAGGACTTACTCCGAGAGTTCATCATCGTAGATGATTAGTTTCCTTCTAGTTGGCGTCTTGATTTTCTTCCTTGAACGCGATGGTTGTTTTCTTGTTGCCGGTGGTGGAATCGATCCTCGTACGGGGTTGTCCTCGTATGGTTGTTTTCTTGTTGCGGTCTTTATTGGTTTAATGGAGGACTCGTCCGAATCTGAAAAATCAGAAAATGATTCCGTAGGAGTTGATTCGGGCATAGGTGCTTTACCTTTGGCTTTTGCAGTGGTTGCCGGGGCATCGTCAGGGTTGGTTGCCGTGGCGTCAGCTTCCTTGGTTGCCGTGGCAAGGATATCGGCGGGAAAAATTGGGAACGGTACGCGATTGTCCGGGTACTTTTCTAGGATGACTTGGGTGATGGCATTGTTGTGCTCCTTCATGTACCGCATGAACATTAGTTGCCGATCTTCAATTTGCCTTAGTCGGCTTGCCAATGGATTCAAAAGTGTTTCAAAGTGTCCCGGGATTAATGGTCGAGTTGCCCTAGCATTAAGTGCTTGGGCATTAGGGATTGTCGCGGCGGCAAGAGTTGTTGTGGCAATTGGAGGCCTTGAAGAATCTTCCGGTGCCTCTCCCATTAGCTTCCGGATTAGTGCTTGATTCCAACCAGACTTGGGTAGGGCCTTTTCATCGGTAGACTCACTCGGGACATGCATCTCCTTGCAAAGATTAGAAATTAAGCAAGGGAAGAAAAGATAACCCTTATCTTTTGAGCTGTATACAAAAATCTCATCACAAATAATTTTTCCAATGTTAATGATGCGATTATGCAAAATAGAATGTATGAGCAAAAGACGTGGTATATCAACGGTAGTATTGTGTGTGGAGGGCATTAAAGAAGTTTTAACAAACTTATTCCATAGTTTTGCCTCGGGTTTAAGCCGAAGGTGATTTACCGTGCCCTTGTATTTACTGTCGTTCCAATGAGTTCCCGGTTGAGTGAGTTCTTGAAGCACCTTGTCGAGTTGCTTGGGATTGATTTGGTCAACGAAGGCTTGATGCTCGTCCTTCTCAATGTAAAGTCCGTAAAAGGTGTTGATGCTTTCGGGACTTATAAGTATGGCCTTGTCACGAACAAAAACATAAGGATTATCCGGGTTAGGTGAGTGAGCATAGAATTCTCTTACCCATGAGATGTTACCCGGTTCCGGTTGATGGCAAAAGATTTGCCACTTTTGATGTGCAATCCTCTTGAAGATGAATGGTTCAAGGCTGAAATCTTGAGAGCTGGAGTATTCAAAGCCTTGTTCTTCATGAATCTTCCGGCTTTCAAACTTGGATTGAAATCTTTCTTGAACCGCCGGTGTAGCAAACTTCTTGTATCTTGGTTCTTTGGAGGAACTTGGATGAACTAAAAGTTTAATCTTGGATGCCATGTATGATCTTGGTTGTCAGTAAAAACAAAGAAAAGAAAAGAAAAGAAAAGAAAAGAAACTAAAAAGTTGCAAGATAGAAAGTAGGAATAGGTTAAAGGTGATGGGTTTTATAGAAAAGATAGGTGGGTGGGATTAGGGGAAATCGACAAAGGGGTTAGGGTTTGGTAGGATTTTTCGACACAAGGGGTTTTGGTTAGGATGAATTGGAGGCTTTATATAAGCCTTAGATTCAGCCCATTAGTTTCCTTGTTGAAGATGTTTTCCTACTTGGTTTAGAATTCCTTCTTTCTCTTGAACTTTCTTTCCTACAATTCAAAAACAAATCAAATAAGGATTAAAATTAAAGATAAACTAATAAAGAAAATAAATAAAGATGTGTAATAGGATTCTTAGACTTGAATAAAAAAAATCTATCCTAAAACTACTAATAATCGGCAAAAAAATAAAAAAATCGAAAAAATGAAAAATAAATAAAATAATCGAAAAAAACAAAAATAAAAATAAATAAAAAAAATAAATATAAAAATATCAAAAGGGAGAGCATGCTCATGCATCTCCTAAATTGACCACTTCCTTGTTACGTTCCACATGGGCACCATTGTAGTGCTTTAATCTTTGTCCATTAACTTTGAATTCATGGTTGTCAGAGATGGACTTGATTATCACGGCACCATGAGAGAATGGTTTGATGACTTCGAATGGTCCTGACCATCTTGATTTCAGCTTTCCCGGGAAAAGTTCTAGCCGAGAATTGAATAGGAGAACTAGTTGCGCTGGCTTGAATTGCCGTGGCAATAGTTTCTTGTCATGCCATCGCTTTGTTTTCTCCTTGTAGATTCGTGCATTGTTATAGGCGAGTGCACGAAATTCTTCTATCTCATTGAGATCTATCAAGCGCTTTTGTCCGGCACTTCCCCAATCCATATTCACGGTCTTGATTGCCCAGTACGCCTTGTGCTCGATTTCCACCGGTAGATGACATGTTTTACCATAGACAAGCTAGAAGGGGGACATACCTAATGGTGTTTTGAATGCAGTGCGATATGCCCAAAGTGCGTCATCTAGTCTTAATGACCAATCCTTCCTTGAGGGATTTACTACTTTCTCGAGTATTCCCTTCAACTCCCGGTTGGAAATTTCTGCTTGCCCGTTGGTTTGTGGGTGATATGCCGTGGCGATCTTGTGTGATATGCCGAAGCGTTGCAACATCTTGGCAGTTAGTCTGTTGTCAAAATGCTTGCCCCCATCACTGATAATTGCTTTCGGCATCCCAAACCGTGTAAATATGTTTTTCTGCAGGAATCGTTGCACGGTCTTGCAGTCGTCGTTGGGAACTGCAGCTGCCTCTACCCATTTAGACACATAGTCGACGGTGAGTAAGATGTAGAGGTTGCCGAATGAAGATGGGAAAGGTCCCATAAAATCGATCCCCTATACATCGAACAGTTCCACCTCGATGATGTTCTGGAGTGGCATCTCATGTCGTCTAGAGATATTGCCCGTCCTTTGGCAACGATCACATTGCTTGTAAAAGTCTTGGGCATCTTTGTACAATGTTGGCCAATACAAACCGGATTGCAAGACTTTGGCCGCGGTACGAGTTCCTCCAAAATGTCCTCCATAGGGTGAAGAATGGCGTTGCCGGAGTACATTCTGTTGCTCTTCTTCAGGGACACATCGGCGTATAACCTGATCTGCACATTGTTTAAACAAAAGAGGCTCGTCCCAAAAGTAATGCTTAGCATCATGGCGGAACCGCTTCTTCCCTTGGTGAGTAATGCCATACGGAAAAATACCACAAACAAGGAAGTTAACTAAATCTGCGTACCAGGGTATTGCCGAGGCATGTGCTGCCGTAGTGTCTGCTCCCAGAATTGCCGCGGCGTGTGCGTCAAAGACTGTTGCGGCGTCGAGGGTTGCCGAGGCGTGTGCATCCATGGTTGCTGAGGCGTCATGGGTTGGCGAGGCATCTAGGGTTGCTGAGGCGTCAAGGGTTGCCAATGCAATTAAAATTTGTTCATCCGGGAATGCATCGCATATCTCTAGATCCGCATCCTCCTCCCTATTGCGTTCCAAACGTGATAAGTGATCGGCCACTTGATTTTCTGTTCCTTTCCTGTCCTTAATTTCAATATCAAATTCTTGTAAAAGTAATATCCAACGAATCAAACGAGGTTTAGCATCCTTTTTAGCAAATAAGTATTTGATTGCCGAATGGTCCGTATTAACAATTACCTTTGTACCAATTAAATAGGATCGGAACTTGTCAAATGCGAAAACTACAGCTAATAACTCTTTCTCTGTTGTTGTGTAATTCACTTGAGCACCATTAAGAGTTTTACTAGCGTAGTATATCACATGGAAGGTCTTACCTGTGCGTTGGCCTAGGACTGCTCCTACCGCAAAATCACTTGCATCACACATGAGCTCAAAAGGTAGCGTCCAATCTGGTGGAACGACAATGGGTGCCGAGGCAAGCTTTTTCTTTAGGGTTTCGAATGCTTGAGTGCAAGAATCATCAAAATTGAAGACTTTATCCTGTTCAAGCAGATTACACAAAGGTTTAGTGATTTTAGAAAAATTATGAATGAACCTCCTGTAAAAACCTGCATGTCCGAGAAAACTTCGAATTCCTTTAACCGAATTTGGTTGGGGTAATCTCTCGATCACGTCCACCTTGGCTTTGTCTACTTCAATTCCCTTGGATGAAATCTTGTGGCCGAGCACTATTCCTTCATCTACCATAAAGTGGCATTTCTCCCAATTGAGGACTAAGTCCGTTTCTTCGCATCTTGCTAACACCCTCTCTTAATTGCCGAGACAGCCGTCGAAGTCATTACCAAAAACCGAAAAATCATCATGAAGATCTCAAGGAAGTCTTCGACCATGTCTGAAAAGAGCACCATCATGCATCTTTGGAAGGTTGCCGGGGCATTACACAATCCGAACGGCATCCTTCGGAAGGCATAAGTACCGTATGGGCATGTGAAGGTTGCCTTTTCTTGATCTTCTGGTGCTATGGCAATCTGATTGTAACCTGAATAACCATCAAGAAAACAATAAAAGGGTTTACCTGCAAGACGGTCAAGCATTTGATCAATAAAGGGTAATGGGAAATGATCTTTCCTCGTGGCTTTGTTTACCTTTCGATAGTCCATACAAACCCTCCAACCGGTCACAGTCCTGGTTGGGATAAGTTCATTATTTTCATTGCTTACCACTGTTATACCTCCCCTTTTCGGCACACATTGTACCAGACTTACCCACGTACTATCGGAGATAGGGTATATAATGCCGGCGTCAAGCCACTTGATGATTTCTTTCATTACAACCCCATTCATGGCATGATTCAGTCTCCTCTGGGCCTCAATTGAAGGTTTGTGATCATCTTCCAACAAGATCTTGTGCATGTACACCGCCGGGCTAATTCCCTTCAAGTCGGCAATTGTCCACCCTATTGCCTTTTTATGTAGCTTCAACATGTTGATCAGCTTCTTTTCCTGCTCAGGCTGTAACTTGTAATCACTCATTTTTACTCATAAATATATCAATATTGCATGTATATTTATTATATGAATGTTACTAATATAAGGTGGTGTGTGCATGTATAAGCTATGTATACGTATTAGGGGGTATGTATGTCACGTATGTATCTAGAGTATGAACGTATTTGATTAATATATAGATGTTATGTACGTATAATATAAGTATATATTTTCATATGTATATGTATTGCTGTTATAATTGTACTATTATTATTATTGGGCTGACAAAATGAAAAAATTAAATATATTAAACCCAAATAAAAAATTACAGTCCAACTACAAATCCAATTACAAGGCCCGTTTGGCCCAAATCTGAATCCCATTTAATTACAATGTGCAGATAACTGTGGGCCGTTGGATCAAGATCTGATCCAACGGCCACGATGCAATGGAAGTCAAAAATATCTGCCAGGCGCGTGCTCCACACGTATGGACAGTTCGAGTGCCACGCGCGCGTGTGGTCCACGCGCGGACGCTTTAATATCCCACGTGCGCGTAAGATCCACTCGTTCTGACTCCTCGACTGCGGAGCTCCACGTGGCAAAATCTCAAGCCGTCTCATCAGATCGAGGCTTCATCCAGGCCGATCGTTCTTCAAGCCATCTCGACCGTTAGATCAGATCAGATCTAACGGCCGAAAACGCGTCTGGCCTCTGGCAGAATGACCACACCGTCACCGCGCCGATATTCAGTCCCCGCGTTCAGATTATGCCAAAGACAACAAGCAAAATGTCAGATCTGAAAAAGAAGATGCAATTTGCAACCAAAAAACAGAGGCAATAATATATATGAAACGGGGCTTTTGTAACGGGGGATGAGAGATTAGCTAGCAAAAAAAAACGAGGAGCAAAAAAAAGAGAGTAGTAACAAAAAAGAGAACAGAGATCTTGTAAGACCAAAAAATTTGTAACCAGTCGAGATAATCAAAAAAGGGGTCCATTGGTAAACACTTGTCTCTTTTTCTTACTTGTTTCTTTACATGCATATACGAAATAGAAATAAATAAAAAAACAGAAACAAAAAAGAAGTAGTCTTACCGGCGTTGTCTGTGGGTCTTCCTTCTCTCGGTGACAAGCCTTTCGGCTTCTCAAGCCAGATCTGGTGAACTAAAGGGAAGATAAGACCCTTTGTAGTTGTGTTTTGGTCTAAAAAATATTTTTTTTGGGTTCGTATTTCTTAGATCTAGGGCAAACAGGGATGTATCCTCTGAATCCAACCACGAATTCATGTTGAGGACGAAACGAAGGTTATTTTGGTGTATTTTAGGAGCCTACCGGCGTCGGTTAGCGGCGGCGGTGGCGGAGAGAATACGGCGGCCGACCGCGGATTCTGAGTTTCATAAGAACATTTGAGAGAAAATGAAGAACGGTTTAGGTTATGAAAACCGAAAAATGAAACAAAGAAGGGGAAAATGGGTCTCGGTCTAAAAATAGGCTTTTTATAGTTATTATTATTTTTGAAATGGGTAAATTACACACTTAATCCCACCGCGTTTTCAACATTTTCATTTTTTTCTTGCCGCATGGTATAATCACAAATCCAGTCCCCATGATTTTCCAAAAGGTCACAATTTAGTCCCTAAATTACACCAATCGTTTACGAATTGTAAAATTACGCCTAACCATCCCGCATTTTTGAATTTTTCACTTTGGGTTTGCCCCTTGGTCTAATTACAATTACAGTCTTTTTAGGTTTTGTTTGTTTTGCAATTTCGTCCCTAAATTACATATTATCGTTCTTTAATTTCTGCCACTTACTCTGACTTTCGTTTTCCTTTTATTTCAGTCATGTTTCCTTTGTAAATATTATTGTTCGTATTATAATCGTATGTATTGATATTATTTTATTTTATGACCCTCGTATATGACTCGTATTTCATGTTTTTATGTATATATGTGTTAAGTATGATATTCATGTTTTTCCGGTTATTCATATCAAGCATGTTATGTTTTAGTTAATTAATACATGGCGTATTTTGTATTTTATGTTTGTATGTTTCCTTTTTTTAGGGTTACATGTTAGTGTACCTACCCCTTTTGTACGATATGTGGACACGTATATGTTGGAATATGTTTTATTACCAATATGCATGTCTTTTCGAAATATTTGTTTGTCTATATGTACTTATTTCTGCCTTGTTATTTTGACATATTATAGTTGTTTTTATCTATTATTTAGAATAATATGTATATATACATGTTTTAGTCTAGAATATCATTTATGCTAAATTAATATTCTGGTATGTCAATATTTGTATTATTTAAATGTTTTGCCATGTTTACGTTTTTGCCACTAAGATTGCATATCGAGATATAACTTGTTAATGCGGAGTCCTTTTATCCGAGCGTAAACGGGGCCAGTATCAAGCGTAGTGATAGTGGTTGGGCGTTTATTCTCGGATAATGGGACCCTTAAAATTTATTCGCAATCATGACCGAATTTTAAAATAATCGTCACTTTAATCCAGAAAATCCAATATTAATAAAGCGGTAATTATTAAAGTACCAATTTTTGGGCGGTGTGGGGGTGCTAATCCTTCCCCATCCGTAACCGACTCCCGAACCCTGTCTTTTTGAATCTCTGGTTTTTTGGTGTCCGGCCTACCTAAGTGGCCGGTGGCGACTCCATTTTTTATGAGGTTTTTTTGTAAACCCCACGGAATAAATATTTTATATCCAAACACCTTTCAAAAACATCCTTCGAAAAAATCATCGTTTTTATTTTAGCAATAGGTGGACAAAAAAGGGACATCGCTACAGATGGCGACTCCGCTGGGGATATTTTTTGTTTTTTTTAAAAAAACAAATGAGAGTCAAGCTTTTAAAATAATTACCGCTTTACTAATATTGGAAGTTCCGGATTAAAGTGACTATTAAATTAACATTCGGTCATAATTGCGCGTTTATTTTAACGCATTTAAAATATGACATATAAACCCGTCTTTTTTTAAGTGGGGGAAAACGCTAATGCTTTCGTGGAGATATCGTTCTCCCGTATGGGCCTAGCAAGTACCTTCGGGGCTCGAGTACCTTATGCTTTCGTAAGGATATCGTTCCTTCGTACGGGCATAAGCGAATGGGTCCCCCTGAATTGAACCCGGTTGAAAGGAGCCTATAATGGGTGATGATCGGGGGCCTTGCTACCCTTAGTAGGGGACAACAAGGACAATTCGGGTACCTCCTAGCACCAACACTGCATGTAGAGAACATAGAAACCTACCCTGTTAGAGCCATGCGGATAACCTTAGGTTTTAGACGGGATAAATAGGGTTGTTTTGTGTGTTTATTCTGTTTAATTTTGTCATTTTATTTATATATTTATCAATTTTATCTGGTACTGACTTGTTTTCTTTTCGCTTTTTGTTCTTTTTCTCATGCATCATTGCATTTGCATCACATAAAGGTACTGGATCAAGTGGTTTGCCTGATCAGAAAGTCTTTCACCATGGAAAAAAGGTGTCTTAGGAAAGAAGAGATTAATCTATCAGTCAGACATTGGTCAGAAGTCAATCAGAAAATCCAAGGAGACAGTTTGCCAAACGAACTCATAATAGCTGGATACACCTATGTGAGTCTCCAACAGAACGACTTGTGGGATCTTCAAAGCATTTGGGAAAGATGGGACCAAAGACTACAAGACTTATTTAGCGATAGTTATGGCGACATCGCACAGCTGTTATATGTTCGGATTAACCAGCCCCTACTCCGAGCTATAGTCCAGTTCTGGAACCCGGCTTTTTGCTGCTTCACCTTCAATGGGCAGGACATGATGCCTACGGTAGAAGAATACACTGCTTTACTTAACCAGAAAAATATCCAGGAAGATTGGATCTACGCAAAGCCTCCAAGGAATCGAATTACAACTGCGAAACTCAAAACCTTTGCGGGAATGAATGACGATTGGGTTAGTGGCCTCCTTCAAATCCGAGGAGATAATACAGTCTTTGCATGGGAGAATATTCGGGACATCATATCGACACATCCAGACGAGGCAAATAAAATGGACTTATTCGCTTTAGGAATATATGGCTTGGTGATCTTTCCCAGAGTACTCTAGAACATTGACATAGCCATTCTGGATTTGTTTGAGCGGGTGAAACGGAAAGCAAACCCGGTACCAGCAATCTTGGTCGAGACTTTCATTTCCTTAAACGCTAGCCGGAAGCATGAAGAAGGACGTTTTCGAGGCTGCGCACAACTATTACAAGTATGGATTCAGAGTCACATGTGGAAGACGTCGAAAAGAGTCCTGCCGGGGATATCCTTCCAAGGTTTTTCGCCTTTACGAGAATACTTAGCAAAGGAATGGCGAGAAGATTTGAAAACAAAAATGTGGACCAGGTTCTTCAAGAACATTCAAGATGAAGACATAGCATGGAGGGTCCCATGGCTCGGTAAAGTTAATTATTTTCCATACAGTTGTGGTGACTTCAATTGGCTGATGATGTTGGGATTGCATGGAGGGATCGCTTGTGCTCCACTTTTAGTGTCTCAGCAGTTCGGATCACGACAGTTCATTCCCAATACCGCCGGATTAAGCCAAACTAAATTTCTTTTCAAAGGAGAGTTCAAAGGAAAAATTGAGACCATCATGAGGGGCTTGGGATCATTGTTATCGGATCGGGGTGGAAGGAGATACCGAGCACATGACTACCCTGTTTACGATCTTTGGAGACGTTTGAGGTTAATAATGTGATTCCCGAATCTGATCAAGGACCAACAGTGTCACTCGAAGAGCTTACAAGGGTGGTATTGTCCGGCCGATATCTTAAGGAGTGAACTCGAGGAAGTTAAAAAAAATGGACATCCAACAGACCCAACATTCGAAAGAGCTCTATAAAGCAAGCTTAGAAGTTGATGAGCGGGATGGGATCATTAGGCAATCAAGAAATTAAATGCAGATTTGAATGACAAGAATACTCTTTATCAAAAAGATGCCCTCTATTATAGGCAAAAATACAAAAGGTCAGCGGAGTCGGTTCATAGCTGTGGAAAGAGAAAGAATGAACGGCATCCGTTTGATGGAAGAAGAATGAGAAATTAACAAAAGAGCGATCGAGAAAGAGATTGAAAGCTACCGTTTGGCTATG